>OZ020190.1:2561254-3201567 GCA_963971165.1 Philopedon plagiatum | reverse complement strand
TAGAAAAGAAAAAGTGCGACTTATAGATTTATAAATGACTCGGAGCGACTTTAAATAAGCCTTTAGAAATAATGTATTTAAGACCTTTCTAACATAAATTTATTATTATTTAGCAGAAAATAAAATATTTTAGGGCTTTTATTACATTGAGTAAATCTTGTGATGCTTCTAACGTATTTTTTGTACAAAAATACAAGGTAAAATAAGATGTGACCAATGTTGACAAATTGTGTTTACAGTGTCGCTTAGAATGGTTTGTTTTGGCTTCAAAGAATGTTAAATCATCCCGTATCCATTCTTAATTCATCCAAGATAAAGCCACTTTTATTTACAAGGGAAGCGCTAATATTTGCGACAATATATGCACTAAAAAAGAACCACAAGCGATATTCGCAGTACGCGCTTGTATGTTAAAAAGTTCTTCTCTGAGAGAACGGCCTATGCAGCAGAGGCCCAGTGTGCACTAGACTCTCGTCGCGGCTTGTCTCTGCGCGTGTGTGAATGGTTCTGTCTTTATTTAATATATTACTCACTTCCACGCAATTGGTATTATTCGTTGCTTCCACAGCGCGAATTTAGAGTGAAGAGAGGCCTCTAAAGCGCTTAGTCTCCTGATTTACTAGATATTTTATTTGAGAATGGAGCTGCGTTATGATGTTGTTTTATTGCTGCGGCAAACATCATTTTCTATGCGTTCTCAACGTGAAAAACCCGTAAAGATCTGTTTTTATTTTCATTCCACGGACTTTTCAGCCCATTCGCATAACGAAATAGTAAAAAATGTAACCGGAAGTGGGTACAATTTCATCTTCCGGCTAAATTAGCATTATAACAACGGCAGCTCCGTATTTTTCTGTCAATGCTAGTTTATAGAATCAAAGAATTTTGTATGTTCGATATTTTTAATACTACTCGTATAGTATGGTCGGCTCTCCAATTATACGAGTAAAAGTATTTTCATATTTATAAATGTTGAAACTATTATCGTTACCTACCAATATTTACTGCTGACAGGTATTTATTTATAAATTGAATATTGGTCTACCATATTCCACTTATTGCAATTCTCCGTATTGCAACATTTTAAGCTTTTGACATAAATAACTTGATTTATGTCTTCGGTTCGTTGCCGTCTGAATTCGAACCAGCACAAAGTCGTAAAATAAAGCTGCAATTTTTTAAATAAATAATTTTTACGTTTGAAGTTCTGAAGTAAATATTTATTTTAAATTCCTAACAGATCTACAGAGGAAAAATTTTCAATATTTTTTTTTTAATCAAATTTCTTTCTTGACTTAATATTTATGTGATATTTCCATGGACGTATCACCACAGGGAGACGCAATCGTTTATTCACTAGAATTTTGTTTTGTGTCATTGATTGTGCGATTATAGGACAAAGAAAGAGGAGACAGAGAAAGCTAAATATCCGACATTGCGCGACGTCGCTATGGGGTTCCGAGCCCTCTGAATTTAACCACCGTATACAGACAAAAGACAAGTAGAATCACTCTCGCTCAAGGTCTAATCCGACCGTCGTTCGGCCCGCATCCCGCCTTGCTTCTAGCAGGTTGTTGGCTGGTTTTGTATCTCGTATTTCGATGCACTACCCCGACCAGCCGGTGCGTCGGCACATCGCTTTAGATCTCGAATCATCAAACGCCCGACGTCGAGTGCTTCTACTTGTCTTTGTCTGTATACGGTGATTTAACCGACCACACCTGGAAAAAGACAGTTGGAGAATGGATGGAAAGAGACTTATTTTTCATCCGCTTGACACTAATATATGACACTTTTTTTGGATTCTAGGAGAAGTTATAGACATATTTTGTATAACATACCCTATGCAGTTTTTCAATCGTTTTTGAAATATTTCAAATTAAAAATTATTTCGAAAAAAAATACTTTAAATGTAACTATCCAGGTTGCGAACGAAATACCTGCTGCCTTTTTAAATTTTCTTCGTAGGAAAGTCAACGTTAATGACAAGGTTGACAATAATACTTTAGTCACCGTGTATTTATAATTTTATTTTTATGCAAAATGAGTTATTCTATTAAAAAATAAATGTTGATTTTTATTAGCTATTAATATATATTTGAAAGCAATAACCAGTGATCATACACAATAAGAAATTAATTATAACATAAACAGATAAATGTTAACATTGGCGAATAAATATCAAAAGAAATTTTCAACCTGTTCGCCATTTAATTCTTCGCACTTTTCATACATTCTTCTCTGCCTCTGAAATATGTTTATAATTCTTTCAGAGTCATTTTCGTTCAGATTTCTTACTTCATTTCTCACCTTTCTTTGAATTTCTTCAATATTTCCGTTATGATTGCTGTATACGACATTTTTAAAATGACCCCAAAGAAATTTAACTAAAGGTGTGCGGTCTGGGCTATTTGCAGGCCAATGTAACGTTCCATATCTACCGATCCATTTGTTATACTGATGGGTTAAAAAACTGCGAACCTCAATTATATTATGGGGAGGCGCTCCGTCCTATTGTCATATAATAAGCCGACGTTCTTCAAGTGGCAATTCGTCGAGAATATCTTCGATTTCATTTTCTAAAAAATTAAGATAGCGCTGGCCAGTTAATGCTCCTCGAAAAAACAATGGTCCTAGAATTTTATTTTGTAATATCCCACACCAAACGTTGATTGAATTACGCCCCTGAAAAGCAATATCTTTGACGGTAAAGGGATTTTCATCCGACCAAACATGAACATTTCGTTTAATCGTCTATCCAAACGATAGTATGAAATAAATTAGGATCTTGCCGTTAATATTTGTGATAATCCTTTTTGTTTGATCGGCTCTACGCTTTTGAACTAACATAATTTTATATGGTCTATACTTAAAATACTCTAACTTTCTCTTTGACCTGTTCCATAAGTCAACATTTTATCTCTTCTTCCATATCTGAGATAACGCACACAATCGGGAATTGATTTTTTTACATTCTCTTGAAAATTGAATAAAATCGCTAGGTCCCTTTCTTCATTTCTTCCTTTTCTTCTTTTTCCATTGCCCAGAATTGCTCTTTCTTCTAGTCTTGTATTTATTTTAATTATGGTGTCTATTGAAGGAGTTCTTTGTCCCTCTTCAACAATTTCTTCATATTGTCTTTTAGCCGCTCTAACATTATTGTCATTTTTATGCATCTCTCGATAAGAATACCTCATTTTGCATAAAAATAAAATTACGAATTCACGGTGATCAAAGTATTATTGTCAACCTTAACATTAACGTTGACTTACCTACGAAGAATATTTAAAAAGGTAGCAGGTATTTCGTTCGCAACCTGGATAGTTACCTTTAAAGTATATTTATGCGACATAATTTTTAATTCGAAATATTTCAAAAACGATTGAAAACCCGTATAGGGTAGGTATGTTATATAAAATATGTCTAAAACTTCTCCTAGAATCCAAAAATATAATAATCATACCATCCAATTTAAAATAAGTGAGAAAATCGATATTTCATACTATAGGTATTTTTTTTATTCGACGCTCAGTTGTTTTGCTGATAAGATTTATGAATGATCCATAAAAATCCCCAAAGCTCTCATAACTATAACATTGTTTCCCATCTTTAAAAATATAAAAGTTATAAGGCCTGTTCACTTTTATTTGGATATCGCTGTACAGGGTCTTCCAACGAGGACTGAACAGGGGCTCATTTTTGAGCTTCCTTGTATTTAAAGAAAAATCTAAAATAGCCAATCGATGTACTTTTTCCTGCAGAATTCAAAAATGAAACCAAAAATTTATTTGAACCAGAAACAAAAGAGTTACGCTATGGATAAGCTGTTTTTTAAATGGAACATAGCTTCTTTTATACGATTTTCGGAACGAGTGATTTTTTTTATGTCCGTTCTGATTAAAATATTTAATATTGTGACAGCTATTTTTATTAAATTTTAATGTTTTATCCAGTATAATTTAACTTCAACCTGTTTGAAACATACACTAGGTAATGTAAAATCACCTTGAAATCCTTCAAAGTCAAAAAATTTGACAAATTTACTATAATATTGCCGAAATGAAATATTCATTAGATGAGAGATTGCAATAAATCTTCTCCTTGCTTCTCTTGCATTTTCTTGGCATTTGTAGAACAAGATAACAATCTGCAATCTCTCATCTAATGAATATTTCATTTCGGCAATATTATAGTAAATTTGTCAAATTTTTTGACTTTGAAGGATTTCAAGGTGATTTTACCTTTATTACCTAGTGTATGTTTCAAACAGGTTGAAGTTAAATTATACTGGATAAAACATTAAAATTTAATAAAAATAGCTGTCGCAATATTAAATATTTTAATCAGAACGGACATAAAAAAAATCACTCGTTCCGAAAATCGTATAAAAAAAGCTATGTTCCATTTAAAAAACACCTTATCCATAGCGTAACTCTTTTGTTTCTGGTTCAAATAAATTTTTGGTTTCATTTTTGAATTCTGCAGGAAAAAGTACATCGATTGGCTATTTTAGATTTTTCTTTAAATACAAGGAAGCTCAAAAATGAGCCCCTGTTCAGTCCTCGTTGGAAGACCCTGTACATAAAAACGTACTACGCCTCAATAGCTGTTTGATCCATTAATGAACCATTTCATGAACCAGACTAGGAGAAGAAAGCGGCGCGGCGTTGCCACAATTACTCTAAATTGCGCCACCATGAAATGGCAATAAATTCGGGGCGTACTTCGGGGTTTAAATTTGGCACCATTTTTCAACAACTTAACCTAAAAATTTTATACTTTGCATGCGTCATCTGGAGACCTGATAATATAATTATTAGACCAATTTTATCTTAGGAGTTAGACATAATGTTGAATTTTGCAATAAAATTATCTTTTCCAACGAAGCTCATTTCCACCTCGGAGGTTATGTGAACAAGCAAAATTGTAGGATTCGGGGAAGTGAAAATCCTTAAGTAATTGAAGAAAAACACAAAAACATCCTCTTCTAGTAACAGTGTGGTGTGCATTGTGGGCTAGAGGTGTTATAGCGCTATTTTTTCATGAAAATGATGATGGTGAAACGGTTAATGTTATTAACGAACGATACCGCAATATGTTAAGACACTTTTTATGGCCCTAATTCGATAATATGCACCTTAACAATATGTTCTTTCAATAAGATGGCACCACGTGTTACACGGCAAGGGAAACTTTGGATTTATTAAGATTTGTTGCGGATCTCCGATTGTTGTCAGGTTTTGAGACACTGGAAGGATGTTTTCGCGAGATCCCGTTGACTACCGTGAGCTACAGATCATATGATATTCGCATTAATACATTAAGGGACATACATATTACATGTCGTTCACAACAGATCAACAGGATCTCGCGAAATTACCCTAAAGGGGCGGCTTATATGCAAAAAATGACTCTGGATTCCTTTCATTTCGATTTATATAAATTTTATGTTATGTTAAATTAAAAATCCGCATATCATAAAACGTTGAAAAGTGTTGGTATAAACGGAATTAAATTATTTTAAAACTCATTGAAATGCATGAACATAAAAGCGGGGTGAAATAACGCATTCATGGAAATGAAATGGACATAATAAAAATAATCTACATCTACAGCTTTTAAAACTGTGATAAAAAAGATGGTGCCTTTATTTTTTTATTTTACTGTCTCATTATCAGGTAATAATATGATGGGATGATGGTTAAATTTTGCCCAGTTTGGCAATTCTGCTTTTAAGTATCCATTTAATACACTCCGCTCGTGACAGCCTCGGTGACAAAAACTAGTTAGTTTTTGTCACAGTCGCCATATTAGTTAATAAACCATTGACCATGGGGAGTGCATTGGGTATGAAAAAGCTTTCTGCCAAATGGACTCCAAGATGCTTGAATGCTGATCAGAAGCGCGTTCGATTGACAACGTCGGTGTCGAAGGAAACCCGCCTCCGCGCCGCGCCGTCGAAGAAAAAAACTTTTTGGACCGGCTTGTTACTACGGATGAAACGTGGGTACTATCATTATGACCCAGAGATTAAAGAGCAATCCAAAGGGTGAAAACATTCTGGTTCTCCACGGCCCAAAACATTCTGTGTTCACAAATCGACTGGCAAGATTTTTGCTTCAGTTTTTTGGGACAAAGGTGGGATAATTCTGATAGATTATTTGGAACAGGGTAGAAGTATCACGGGAGCATATTATGTTGAGTTGCTAACTAAATTACGTAAGAAAATTGTGGACAAACGCCGAGGAAGACTTTCCAAAGGTGTGCTCTTTTTTCAAGTCAACGCTCCTGCTCAACAGTCGTTGATTGCACATCAAAAAATTGACGACATTAGTTTTGAATTGGTTGACTATCCGCCCTATTTTCGGGATTTAGCACCCTTAGACTGTTATTTCTTCGCAAAACTCAAAAGACATTTGAAAGGTAAAAGATTTTCGACAAATGACGAAGCAATATGTGCCGGTGAGGAGTGGTTTGCAAACCAAAGCAAAGAATTTTTTTAAGGGGCTTAGAATTACTTTATAAACGTTCTGGTAAATGTGTAAGTCTTAAGGAAGATTATGTTAAATAAATAAAATTTAGTTTTGAAATGTTGTGGCGTTTTATATGGTAGGCTAAATACTTATGAACCTCGTATTCACTTAGTCACTTAATAGGCATATGAGCTGATTCCTTTTCTTAAGCTCCAAACTTTATGACTAGCAGAGTCCATATTACAGCAGATAATAGAGTACCTAATACTGTTCTCTCCCGGGACATTTTCGGATAACTCTTTTCATTTAAAGTCGGACGCGCAGATTAAAAAAAAATCAAATTTTTCTATCATTTAAATAAATCCAAGCTGATTTTTCCGGTAATTTGATCTTAATTGCCACAACTACCACCATAAAAGCCAACAGTCCAGCCACTTAAAACAAAAGCTACCAGCCACGCTATATCTTCGAGCGTATAAACAGAAGCACTTATGTAAAACGCCTGCCATTTGCCTCAGTTTATATTGCCTTAATGTGAGAAGTTTAGTTGTTAGTTATTATTGTTAGGGTTAAAGTATCTGGAACACAAACAGTTCGTAAGTAAAATGGAGAATAGACATATATCATCAGAATAGGTTATTAGCACGGCAGGAGGACGCCAACTATAAAATTATCCAAAACGTCAGCAATCGGTTTGCTCGAATTCTAAAAATCGGCTTATTCCAAACTTATTCTATTTCTATATTATATCCAATTTGAATTAAGAATGATGACAGAAAAATCAATTGAAAAATAATTCAAACTCTTGGTTAGTTCCATGGACAGTCTACACCGGAACATATTGTAGCAATCACAATATTCATTTTTATTTCCTGATAATCAGGGAGGAATTTATTTTAATAAATACATGTGTTACCGGTGAGCATATTTACAGATGCTAGCATGTGTTGACACCAGGGTGTTGAAATCAGAGAGGGTTTGGAAAAACAGTACATTTACAAATGCTAGCAGATTTGGACACCAGAGGCGATCAGAGTGTTGAAACCAGTGAGCATTTGCAATGGGCATACATTTACAGATGCTAACTGATGTTGACACCGGTAATAAATTGACACTATAATAATATGTAATTCCGCAATCAGAGATTCAACTTTTAAAACTATTGGGAGAATTTTGCCATTATTAAAAGCAATTCCAAATTAAGATTACTTCATGTCCCGCAGATTTAATGTTTTTGATGCGAGTGTTTTGATGGAGACACCGTGTTGCCAAATTTACAACTAGTTTTTCCCACAAATTTTTATATCAGCTTTAAAAGGCGTATTGGCAACGGGTTAGGGCTCTGTTACTATTTAATTATTTTTTGTGAAATTTTGGCATTAAAGCTGTTCTTAGAAATAATATAATTTCTTCTTGTGGCCATAGAGTTGTAAAATACGTTCTCGGACAGGTTTGTTCAGTTTTAGGTTTCATCAGTATATTTTTTAAATTTTTTATCTTTGCCGAGTTTTTTTACTGCGACTGCGCGATTCGTATTGGTATAAAATTTTGGCAGCACCGCATACACCTGACATTTTATTAAAAAAGATACTGATGAAATGAGCAAACCTGTCCGCGAGCGTATTTCACGACTATTATGCAATTTTAATTTCTGCATCTTGTAGGGCCGATCTGGGTTAGCTTTTATTTCTTATTCATCTTAACATCTCACAAAACCAGCCTAATGCTGAAGGGCATGGATCTGTTCATTAACCTAATATTTTCTTTTTATTTTGTTCATTTGCTTTAATAAATATTTTTTTTCAATATTCCAACAACGTTTTATTGTTATTTTCCGTACAGGCACAATCATGGAAAAAGGTTATCTACTGCTCAGGTTATCTAAAGCTCACAGGTTTCAACACTATGATCGCCTCTGGTGTCCAAATCTGCTAGCATTTGTAAATGTACTGTTTTTCCAAACCCTCGCGGATTTCAACACCCTGGTGTCAACACATGCTAGCATCTGTAAATATGCTACCGGCATAGTCCGTTTCTTCGTCACACTTAAGTTTGCCTAGGTTAACCGCACATTGCCAGAAGGTTTTAGTCCGAAATTGTTCTCTATTTCGGAGTTTGCCTAGGTAGTAACCCGGCAAACTTAGGATTGCCAAACACGTTTTAGGAAACGTCCGAAATAATAAATTTGTGTAGTTGTAACTAGTTATAGCCTGTTTGTAATAGGTCGCGGGTACACACAAGTACACACGCACGGCGTTGATTGTTGAAGTGTTTGTTCAGGTTTGTTAACAAATCAGAGCAAACCTAAGCCAGGAAATATTAGTTCTCCATATTCAAAAAACATAATCAATCGGAATTATTTATATCTGGAGGACATGGATTCTTAAAATGTAGTTGTACTAAAAATGTAGTTACTGTTTTTCGTTTTGATTTTTTACATTTGTTTTAGCATGAAGTTTAAGCTAGTAGGAATAATGTTCATCTCAATAACGTAATATAGGGTTAGTCATAATTCTTGCCGGTTGCCTTTACGTTCTGGTTAGGTACCTACAATTTCAACCAGTTTCACGACTGGTCCATATTTTCCCATATTAAGTAAAAAAATTGTTATAAATTAAAATACACACTTTTGATAAAATGCGTCTGTGGAATTAAAAATAATTTGGATTATTTAAAACTGATAAAAAACTGGGTCCAGATAACATTTAATGGTTTTTTCTTTATATTTTTCGATCCTATGACGTCAGGCTCTTTAGAAGCATCGGATAAGGGGATGGTTTAGGGTATTTTTTTAAATAAAAAAAGTGTGCGATGTGATGGAAACAAAGTATTGGGAATGTCTGTAGACTGCCCCAGGAGTCACCCATTGAAATATCTGCAGTAAATTTCATAACACCCTTTATATGATGCATTTTAATGCATTTAAAAAAAAATTCGGGAAAACGCTTGAAAATTGCTGTCCCCTACCCTTATGACCAGAAGGATCGCTCAGAAAAATCGGAAAAAAATCGTGAACATTGAGAATTAAGTGTAGATTGAGCCAAAATTATCAGGATTGAAAAATTCTAGCTCGATCAAATATTATAAACAATTTAATTGTTTATTTCCTTATAATTGCTGAACCACTGGTTCTAGAGAAAAAGTTTCTCGACAAAAAATATTTCTCACGATGTAAGGAACAACTTTTGTCCTTACGCGTCTTTTAAAATTTTTAATTTGGTCCAGTCGAAACGCTCCCCACTCAGCTCCGCGCATACGCGATGTGATACGGCATTGGTGACGTCGGCGACGGGTAGCACGGCAGATCGACGGAGATCGGGCGGCCGAGGCTTGCTCAGGTTAGGGGCTGATTTTTTTTATTATGAAGTAAAAGAAAACTCCTGAATATCCCCAATGCGGATGACTTTTTGTCGCGATTTTTACTTGTTGGACTGGACTATAATAATATAACCCAAATAAGCAAAAATTCTCTGCCAGACATACTGAGCTATTGAACGCGACAAATATCAATAACTCGACCTGAACGCTGGTATTACAAATTGTTTGTAATATTTTATGAGCTCTGTTGAAACTTCCTTGGTCTGGATATAAAGAGACCTTTACCTGACACAAAAGCAAGACGTATTTTGTTACAAAATAATATAAAGATATACAGCGTGGTCCAAAAAGTTTACAACAAATTATAACTGATGGCATTTTAGTAATCAATTTTATCAGTTGGGTCTTGATGACTAGGAAAGTGCTTTGTGACTGTTTGCAGAGGATGCAACGTGCCACTCTCTCCAAGGACGACTTTGTCGTCAATGTTCTTAACTAAAAGTAAACTCTAAATTTAATCTGTCTCTAAGATATCTACACAGAGTGTGGATAATAGTAAAATTATTATATAGTCCCTTTGCTAATGTGGTAATAGCTGCAAAATCCTTGATCCCCACTAGATGTGACTAATGTTACTATCAACAAATGTAAATTCAGTATAAACAAACTAAAGGAAAGGTGGAGTACTACCTGAGTACTACCCAACATTTGACAACAAAGATAACATATAATGTTATTTAATGGTTTAATGTTCGTAACAGAAAGATGCCTTAATGACTGGTTTACCAAAAATTACAAATATTTAGATAAATATTAGTCAGTTGAATGTTAATCAAACATAGATTTACCACTTATGTAGTTTGGTAAATAAATGTGACAATTTATAATAGTAATAATTAGGTTTTGGTTTTGATAAATGTATAGTGAATTAAATGATATTTTATGTGAAATGAATGTTATTATCAATAGAGGAATAAGAGGGAAGCAAGGACATTATATGCAAGATTGTTTGAGAATCGGCAAGTTCCAAGCCTAAACACCTGTGTTGACCTACAGGTTTGTTAATTAATTATAAACATTTTAAAACAAAAAAGAACAGCACCTGACGAACCCATTCAGTCTGCTTTATT
The DNA here is from genome assembly GCA_963971165.1 of Philopedon plagiatum. Lineage (NCBI taxonomy): Eukaryota > Metazoa > Arthropoda > Insecta > Coleoptera > Curculionidae > Philopedon > Philopedon plagiatum. Next base: position 3,190,646 of record OZ020190.1, on the reverse strand, counting down.
TTAATGCACTCTCTTTAAACTTTAAAGGTATACTAACGAAAAGATGCATTTTTTTTTAAATCGTAGGCACTAATTAAAATTTGCTAGTTTCCTTTAATTCACAAAAATAGCACATAAACCCGACTAAACCTGTATAGACTATATACCTAAGTTATTTATTGTTGACATCTACAGTAGATAAGCATCATCAGGTTTCCAATTAATAAAGTTAATTAAAAACGTCAAAATAAGGCTATCCTGTCCCTTTTATCGATAATTATCATCTCTTGGTAAGAAAATTTAATTAGCAGCGACCTACAGAGAAAAAATGTAATGCCGAGTGCTGTTCGGCGACTGTATTTCATAGGATTTGGGACATCGTTGGTGTTTACGACGATAAGAGTAAAGAACTGTGACATTAAAGGAGATTTCTGTCTTTTGCGTTGTTTTCTTGGAGGAATCGTTTTTATAGGACTTATAATGCTAGTTTCTGGATGAAAACATACAGTAGACCTAAAAATGTTTATGATTAAAAAGGACCGATACACAGTGGTTCCGACTATATGAAGAGTGGAGTCAGAGAGTACGTTTATCTCGTGCATTTGGAGCGGATGGAATCCATCCGATAAAACGTCGATCCACTTGAAAATGACGAGAAAAACGCTACCGCCTACAAGTTCTATCCGATGGACACGTTCAATTCAATTCTCTTCTCATAGCGGTTTGAATCGAGTAATCCGGATCGGAGTATTCTTATTTTAGCGATAGAAACGGGATCAAACAAAGGTCGTGTCATCTGTCATTCCTAATGCTAACACTAACCTAACTTTTTTTGGTTATTTTCTTATTTTTTTAAAGACAAATTCAGGTAGTCGAAGCGAATTTTGAGGTTAACGCCTCATATCTCTCTTCTTTTACGACTTTTAACACCCAACTCCATTTCCCCTCACCCCTCTGCTTGTTTGATACCATAAGTTCATGGGAAAGAAGAATATTTGTTTCTTTATAATCTTTATCCAACAGCATCTATCTCTTTTTATTTCCATATGATCAAAAAGAGAGGATTCCTCCATCCGATTGTCGCTTTTACGAGAAAAACAGGGATATATATCGATCGGATCGCTACGATCGGATCGGTTTTTAGTGAGATAAACGTACTCAGAGTCATAATTATTGAAATTAATATTGTTGGAAAATTAATAATTGAAAATGCATTTTTGTACTTAAAAAGGGTCATTGTAAACAAGCCCCACAAAAAAATGGTGTGTCCAGCTAGCATGATAAGAAGTGTTTCATATTACAACTTTTTATTGTTGTAATTTTTTTATAGTGTGTGCATCATTATACAAACCCTTGCTTTTTTGTCAGATTTATTCTACTCTGATTTTACAAAGTGTAGGAAAGAGACTACAGTTTTTATAACTTTGTTTCAAATTTTACGTAACAAGGGTTATATTAAATAAGCAAATTATATATATATATACATATATATATATATATATATATATATATATATATATATATATATATATATATATATATATATATATATATATATATATAAATATATAAATATATATATATATATATATATATATATATATATATATATATATATATATATATATATATATATATATATATATATATATATATATACAGGGTGGTGCAACCAAGATGGGGTGGACGATTGTGAGTAAACGGTGAAGAATTTGGAAAAAATTTTTTTTTGGATATTATAGATAGTCAAACCCGCTATGTTTTAAAATTATAGCCATAATACAGGGTGGTCTGAAAAACTCGTGGCGAACCAAACTTGTGTTTTTTTAAATGGGACACCCTGTATATAATTGTTCCAATTGATTCTCCTGTTCGTTACGATCATTTTGATATAGGGTTTATTGGGTCTAAAACTTATAGTAAGGGAATGAGACGCGGTTAAAGTTGAAAAAATGCTCCCAGTTCGGCCATTTTTTAAAAAAATTTGAAACAGGTATGGAAAAACCAAATATTCCATAAAACGTTACATATCCTTGAATACATTAATCGCTTGCAATTTGTTCAAAATTATTCACTGTTATACAGGGTGGTCAAGTTTTGCAAATACGCCCTGGACTCATTTTTTTTAAATGGAACACCCTGTATATTTTATTTTCATCTTAAAGATAACATTGCTAGCTTTCAAAAATACCATACATGATGCCTTTCTGACCAACAGTTTTTTAGTAAACTAGCCGTGAATCCAAGGTTCTTCATTCTAATACGATTATACTGAATTTAAGTTGTTTATTATTAAATATCTAATATTAGGAGGCCGTGACACTATCATAAATGAAACAGGATTGACGAACTTGTGAAAGCTACTGCCGCACAATCCATTATTTACAAGTTAAGTGTAGGTGGCCCAATAATTATGAGGTAAGAAGACTGAGACCCGAAACTTTTACATGTTTATTAGAGATATTTCAAAAAACAGAAAATATTGTTTTTAGAAAATGTAAAGTAATTAGTAAACCAGTTATAAACAAAGATAATCAGTTATCAGTATTATTAATAGTTTAAAAAATTAATTAAGCAAAAACAGAACATCTTTTAAAATTACTTCAGTATGTACTTACTTGTAAACCTAATTTAAAATAAACAATTAACAAAGCTCATATAAGGTGTTCAACTAAACCACCATTTTGCTGAAGGCACATTTCGAGTCTATCCATAAATGAAAGTTTCACTTTTCTCAAAGTCTGTTCTGAAACGTTGCGAAAACTGTTTCTTATTCTCGTCTTCATATCTTTCACTGTGGTTGGAACCTCTTTATAGACTTCTTCTTTAACATGCCCCCATAGAAAAAATCTAGTGGTGTTAAGTCGGGTGTTCTGGCTGACCACTTACCTGGTCCACCTCGCCCAATCCAACGATCTGTCTTCCAATTTATCGACAAAATATCTTACATTTCTATGGCAATGCGGGGGCGCTCCATCATATTGAAACCATAAGGATCCCCTTACCATTAAACATAAATCTTCAAGCAATACTGGCAACTCGTTTCTCAAAAAATTTGTTTATAACTGGTTTATTAATTACTTTACTTTTCCTAAAAACAATATTTTCTGTTTTTTGAAATATCTCTAATAGACATGTAAAATTTTCGGGTCTCAGTCTTCTTACCTCATAGTTATTGGGCCACCTACACTTAACTTGTAAATAATGGATTATACGGCAGTAGCTTTGACAAGTTCGTCAATCCTGTTTCATTTATGATAGTGTCATGGCCTCCTAATATTAGATATTTAATAATAAACAACGTACATTCAGTATAATCGTATTAGAATGAAGAAACCTTGGTTTCACGGCTAGTTTACTAAAAAACTGTTGGTCAGAAAGGCATCATGTATGGTATTTTTTGAAAGCCAGCAATGTTATCTTTAAGATGAAAATAAAATATACAGGGTGTTCCATTTAAAAAAAATGAGTCCAGGGCGTATTTGCAAAACTTGACCACCCTGTATAACAGTAAATAATTTTAAACAAATTGCAAGCGATTAATGTATTCAAGGTTATGCAACGTTTTATGGAATATTTGGTTTTAGTTTTAGTTTTAGACCCAATAAACCCTATATCAAAATGATCGTAACGAACAGGAGAATCAATTGGAACAATTAGATACAGGGTGTCCCATTTAAAAAAGCACCAGTTTGGTTCGCCACGAGTTTTTCGGACCACCCTGTATTATGGCTATAATTTTAAAACATAGCGGGTTTGACTATCTATAATATCCAAAAAAAAATTTCGAAATTCCTCACCGTTTACTCACAATCGTCCACCCCATCTTGGTTGCACCACCCTGTATATATATATATATATATATATATATATATATATATATATATATATATATTACTTAAACTATTATAACTTGACAAGCTGGACAGAGCTGGATAAAAATTATATGTCCTCATACAAAGGAGAATATGTAAAAGTAGGTGATGTACGGAGGACAAGACAGGGTAAATTGTCAACAGTAAAGAAAAATGGTAATATCACAAGCGCGGTCAATAAAATTCATCCATTTCAATAATGTCCAAAAACATCTGGAAATAAAACCTTTCAAACAACATTTTACTAAAAAACAGAATCAAGCACCTGCGCTACTAAGGCCACTTAAAGAGGCATTTAAATATTAATTACTCTTTACGACATTGCCAAATAATAACCCCACTTTTAACACAATACTTATATTGCTTTTATCGCACTTAAAATGCACAATTTTATCCGATCACAAATTGACTGAAATTAGTCTGTAAGTGCCAAAGTTTTATTGGTTCAAGTAAATTTGGTCCTTTTTGAACCCAAAGCAATTCTTACTTGATAGATATCTGATAAATATTTTGAATTATGATCTATTGCCGGAACCACTGTGCGATGGGTCTGTGTTACTCAATCGAATTAAAATATTACAATCAGTTTAGGCTTAAATCGGTACAAATCTATTTCATGGTATTTAACGGGATCGTACGGATCGATTGCCATCGTACAACTGTAAAAGACATGTTGAAAGTGCTTGCCGTAAGCAGAATGTTATCTTTGTTTCATAAATGCATTGTTCCATTCCGCGTTAATTTGCCGGCCTATTCCCTCTCGTTTAGACCTGTCTAATTTCACAACTAAGGGTCAAATTCGCAATTATATTGTAATATATTTTTACGTATTTCTGATATTTTTGCATAATTATAATTGCATAATTATAATATTATACGTTTGAATAAATTAATTAATTTGGAAAACAAGTAAATCGGGTCAAAAATAGAATAATACACCAACTTTGATTGACGTCTAACCAACAATTTGACAACCAAAGCTGTCAAAACCCAACTGTCCAACTAGAAAATAGTATAATGTACGACAAGTTTTGAAAAGTGCGGAAAGTAACTACTTTCCGCGCTTATGTGCGTGCTGAAAGTTGCACTTTTCCGCTCTAGTGCTGAAAGTTGCACTTTTCCGCTCTAGTGCTGAAAATATTTTCAGCACTTGTGCTGAAAGCTTTTCAGCTGACGCGGGAAACAATACATCAACAACCACATACCTATATCGCCACTTAATTATACTTCGTGTGCTACATTTTGTCAAAAATGTCTCCAAACAAATAATTTTTAAAATAGGTACATTTTTGAAAATATATTTTTCTGAAAACAATATTTAGAAAATTAAATTATGAACTTTAGTAGCTTGGAAAATGTTAATGAAAAAAATACGAAAAAAGTATCCGGCAATGTTGTCACAGCACGTTATCAATTTTCTATCGGTTTGGAAAAACATACTTTTACACTCGATTTTTTAAAGGATCTTCCAAATCCTTTCGTTTTATGTTCTATTTTTCCTTCCGCGCATTTCACATAGATACATAAACGACCGTTCCGTTGGAATTTCATTTTTCCCATGCTAGACATTTTCCGGATTTTTCCATATCCGTGTATTAGAAATGTTACTGTTTTCATTGTTAGGAAGTAATTGAATTTTGTTAAGCTCGGATATTTTTAAAAATAAATGGCTCGGAAAGGTTAGAAAGTCACGGTATGGTAAATTGTGTTTTGATTTTAGTTGTAACGTTCAAACTTACTGGGTTAATAGATGGATAGTGGAACTAGCTTTGGTAAAAAATTCAGGTATACAGGGTGTTTCGTTTCGGAGCTATTACACGTCAAAGTCGAAATTTCCGCGATTTCGATTGAAATTGGATACAGACAACAAAAGTAGGTTAATTCGAATTCGGTTTCTCGCGTTACGCATGCCGTAACCTATAAGCGGGATCAATAACAATCTATGTACAGGGTTATTCATTATATTTCGACTCCCACCTACAGCTCTTATTACGAGTTATAGAAAAAAACTTTAAATACAAAAGTTTTAGGTTTTTCACGTAGTATCTTTTGGTAATAGCGGAAATAAAAAATCGACTTTACAACATTGAAAAAATTGAGTCATATTTTTTTAAATGGAACACCCTGTATATTATTAGCTCAAATGAAAGATCTCTTTGTTCTGATTTCAAATATATATAATTTGTTGGCATTTGGTTCAGCCACTTTTGAAATATTTCAGTTTAAAAAAAGTACTTTATTTAAAGTACAACAAATATTTACAATACGTTTTCGAGGCAACTTGATTATATTAAAGCAACAAACTTTAATGACTGATGATCTCCAATTGTGTAAAAATAAGTTATAAACTCAAATATTTCAAAAGTGGCTGAACCAAATGCCAACAAATTATACAGTGACCGGCAAAAAGTTCGCAACATATGGGAAAAATTTTTATTAGGAGAGTATTGGAAAAACTTTTCCGGGGGATCGGTTCTGCATGTCCGATAACCTAAAAATCAACTTTGACATTCGTCACGTGACCACTGGTATAGCGTCAAATTAAAAAAAAAATTGTTAATTTACAAAAAGTGAGGTTAGTTGACGAGATATCAAAAAAAGTTATTTGAAAAAATTGCTTAGAATTAAATTCTAGGTCCTTGTGCAAAATTTTAAGATTTTATTTAAAAAAATTGGAAAACTAAATTTTTTTTAAATATTTTTTTATCGATTTACAAATTTCCAGTTTTTTTCGTTTAGATAGCTTGGCTAATGTAAAGCCCATGTATCTGGATGAAAATAAACGAATGTAGTAGTTTTTTCTACAATTGACAGGACAAAATTAAAAAAAACAGGGTTTCGCCAGACGCTAGCTGTTGCAATGATTTGTATCTAGCAGCAGTGTCAAAATTTTAGAGACATTTCAATGAGATTACATTGAGAAAACCTTAATCGTCTTAAATATATCTGAAGTTCGACTTTTTGTAAAGTTAAGGGGATTAAAATAGATAATAAACAAAAAAGTACCTGTTTATTTAATCGAAATTTCATAAACGAAAACCAATGTAAGAAAAACTTAAAAGTAGTCAAATTCTGTACTAACAACATAAAAAATCATTGTTTTTCCTTGGGTGCACAAAATTTAAAACTCAGTATGACCACCATTTCTCTCCATACATACTATTGTTCTCGAGCGCAACTCTCGATTAACATTTCGGAGCATTTTACGATTTATTTGCAATACACAATTTCTAATGACATTCTCTAAATTTTGTATATTCCTAAAGGGTCGATGTTTGTACACAGAGTTCTTTAGGTATCCCCACATAAAGAAATCTAACGGAGTCAGATCTGGTGATCTCGCAGGCCACGGATTTTCAGAAAACCGTCCTATCCACTGGTTTCCAAATTCTTGATCCAGCCATCTCTTCACCTCATTTGTGGAATGAATGCTAGCTCCGTCTTGTTGAAAGTATAAATTTCTTCTTTCGGCTAATGACAAATTGTCTAAAAAGTCAGATATCTCAGTTTGTAGAAATTCTAAATATCGTTCTGAATTTAAATTGTCTCTAAAGAAAAAAGGTCCCACTATTCTGAGGTTGAAAATTCCGCACCACACATTAACCTTAAAACTATATTGGTCTTTACTCTGAATTACAAAGTCTGGGTTTTCGGTGGCCCACCATCTACAGTTTTGTGAACTGACGGTTCCGTTAGAGGTAAATGTAGCTTCATCCGAGAAAAGAACGTTCTTTGGGAAATTAAAATCTTCCTCAATCATACCCTGGAACCAGGCACAAAAATCGAAGCGGGCGTCATAATCCCTATCTTTTAATACTTGTACAAATTGTACGGATGAAATTTGTTTCTTTTTAATATCCTCCGCACAGATCTTTCGTGAATGTTAGTGATCTCCGATATTTGACTAACTGCTAATTGGGGTGTTTCTGTGATCGACAAACACACATCCAGAGAACCTTCGTCACCTGTTACCGGTTTTTCATGGGAAACTTTATACTGATTTTCTACCGATCCCGTTTCTTTAAATTTATTGACTAGACGAGATACTGTGGAATAATGGAGGGATTTATCGGGGTGCCTCTCATTAAAAATTGCTGCTGTTTCTCTATGACTTTTGTAATTATCTCCAGAAATTAAAATAATTTCCATCTTTTCCTGAAGAAGTAGTGTGGGTGCCATTTTAAGGAATAAAATATTAATAAACTTATGTAAAATATCAAACTTAGTAAGATGCGAGACATAAACCAATGACATAGGTTGAAATCAAACAAATTATAATTTGTTTGACATTTTCTGTTGTTTTTAACCTACTAGATTATTTGGTTGTTTTAATTTCAGAGCCTGCTTTGGTAGTTTTAAGTACAACTAAATAGACCTGGTTGTTAAATTTATGTGCGAAAAATCTTAATAAAATCTTGATACAGTCATTTCATTAGATTCAAACCATTGCAACAGCGAGCGTCCGGCGAACACCTATTTTTTCGATTTTGTCCTGTCAATTGTAGAATTGTAGATCTGACTCCGTTAGATTTTTTTATGTGGGGATACCTAAAGAACCCTGTGTACAAACATCGACCCTTTAGGAATATACAAAATTTAGAGGATGTCATTATAAATTGTGTATTGCAAATAAATCGTAAAATGCTCCGAAATGTTAATCGAGAGTTGCGCTCGAGAACAACAGTATGTATGGAGAGAAATGGTGGTCATACTGAGTTTTAAATTTTGTACACCCAAGGAAAAATAATGATTTTTTGTGTTGTTAGTACAGAATTTGACTACTTTTAAGTTTTTCTTACATTGGTTTTCGTTTATAAAATTTCGATTAAATAAACAGGTAATTTTTTGTTTATTATCTATTTTAATCCCCTTAACTTTACAAAAAGTCGAACTTCAGATATATTTAAGACGATTAAGGTTTTCTCAATGTAATCTCATTGAAATGTCTCTAAAATTTTGACACTGCTGCTAGATACAAATCATTGCAACAGCTAGCGTCCGGCGAAACCCTATTTTTTTAATTTTGTCCTGTCAATTGTAGAAAAAACTACTACATTCGTTTATTTTCATCCAGATACATGGGCTTTACATTAGGCAAGCTATCTAAACGGCAAAAACTGGAAATTTGTAAATCGTTAAAAAAATATTTAAAAAAAATTGAGTTTTCCAATTTTTTTAAATAAAATCTTAAAATTTTGCACAAGGACCTAGAATTTAATTCTAAGCAATTTTTTCAAATAACTTTTTTTGATATCTCGTCAACTAACCTCACTTTTTGTAAATTAACAATTTTTTTTTTAATTTGACGCTATACCAGTGGTCACGTGACGTATGTCAAAATCGATTTTTAGGTTATCGGACATGCAGAACCGATCCCCTGGAAAAGTTTTTCCGATACTCTCCTAATAAAAATTTTTCCCATATGTTGCGAACTTTTTGCCGGTCACTGTATATATTTGAAATCAGAACAAAGAGATTTTTCATTTGAGCTAATAATATACAGAGTGTTCCATTTAAAAAATATGACTCAATTAATTTTTTCAATGTTGTAAAGTCGATTTTTTATTTCCGCTATTACCAAAAGATACTACGTGAAAAAAACCTAAACCTTTTGTATTTAAAGTTTTTTTCTATAACTTGTAATAAGAGCTGTAGGTGGAAGTCAAAATATAATGAATAACCCTGTACATGAAGGCGTAACAGGCGAACTACGGTCATTGCGAAATACGCTTCCGGGTCCAGGCTACGACTGCGATACGAAAGAAATTCGTTTACGCAGTAAAATTTTTAACGTTTACATAAGATTTCAGATAAGCTATAATAAATTAAAGTCATATTTTTATAAAATCATATTTAGTAGGTATACTGTTAAAAATTATGCATTATTAATGTAAAAAAACGTTAAAAAACAATAAAATCCTGATAAAAGTAGGAAAAAATATCACAATAATTAAAAAAAAAACAAAACTTTGCTCTTCGATCAAGTTTTTGCGAAGATACTCGTAGATAAACATTTCTTTTGTTTCGATTTTTATTAATTGCTTTCTGAAAATAAGTTGATTAGTGGACCGAGGAAAAATTACCTGTCACTGTTGGATTTTTGAGGGTCCTTATTTAATAAGATTAACGATATTGTCGTGAAGAAAGATAAGCTTAACTAATTGTGCCATTAGGAATGTTTTTGTCCTTTTTTGTGTTTCTTATCCCTCAAGAAAAAAAACATTGTTCGTTGATTCCTCAAGTTAAATTGCCTTCTTTAGTAAGAAAGCCCTGTGTTTTTTTAGAAAAGAGTGGTTTTAACAGACATAAGATTGGTGGAATTTGAGGTTATGGTTATGAGAGAATAATTCCGAAAAACAATTTGTCCAAACTATTTTTTTAAAAAACGAATTTCCGACAGTACAGTATATTCATAAAAAAAGCCGTAGGTACAGGAATTAGAATAAGAGCAACGTGTAGCATTTTTATTTTACGTACATATATTTCCCCATAAAGAAAAATGCTATCACGGTTTTTATTTACGTAAACTTATTCAATTAAGTCCTTTATAACTTCTTTACTCTGTCTTGATAACAAATTAAATAACGCTCTACTTTCTAAGGAATTGCACCGTAGTATATCACGATCTCTGGTTTCAGTAAATTATCAATAACTAGTTTTGACTGTTCGCTATTCCGTAATTTGATCAATTGACCATTCCTCTGACAAAGTTTTTAGATGAATGAACCCTACTATTCAGACATCACGTTTCTTGGTTATCCATTTTATGATAGGTTATCCACGAGTTAATTGTACATGCTGATACGTAGAAAGTATAAGAAATCGTTATGTCAAAACAACTGAGAGCTGAGCATATTTGAGGTTAGTTGTTGTGATAATAGTATTAAAAAAAACTTAGCAACCGAAAAAAGGCTAACCCGTTACCAATACACCTTTTAGAGCCGATCTAATTTTTTAAATAAAGAGAATTAAAAAAAAAGTCCACCCGAGCTCGGGATCGAACCCACGACCTTTCGATCCAAATACTGCACCTCTGGAGCACGTTACCGATGCAAGAAAACATATATCAGTAGAATTTTGCTGTTTTTTTTTATTATGTGGACATTCACTCTGTTTGTATATTATGTCAGTAAAATTTTTAATATTTTAATTTTTAACGTCCATAAAACGCAGGCCGTACATTTTACTACATTTTAGACAATACACTGTAGCTTTGTTCCCCCTTATAGTTTCTTGAAGATGGCTGATTAACCGAAACGCGCCGAGACTCCCTTTTTTAAATATATGAAGTGAAAACCACATTTTTGTTTTATTTACTATGAACGTTACACGTGAAATAATATGTTTAAATAATTAGTAATTAAAATGGAATTAACTGGCCTTAAACTGTTGTTTTTGTTTTTCTTGATCAAAGCATCAACATGTTACATGCTGCTTCTCCCAGGTTTCATGCTACTTGTAGTTCTTCATCTTACATTCAACCCTACACTAAGTCCTACTCTTGTTGTTCTGTCTCAGTAGACAAAAACAAAAGAAGATGTGCGATTTGAGGGGAAAAATATTAGGAATGTCTGTAGACTACCCCAGGAGCCATCATTCCAATATATTAAACCATTTTCGAAAGACCCTGTGCATTGCAAAATATTTTTTTCGGAACATGTACTCTCTTTAAAGATGCTTTTCGAAAATACATATTAAGCAGAACAACAATTTTTCGAAAAAATATCGAAAACACAAGTCTAGCTAGCGATTTCAATTGGAACAATCTGCACTGTTTTTTTTCGAATTTTAAAACTACTTCCAACTACTGTCGTTCCCAAAACGAATTTCGCTGTCAGACAATTTGAAACTTTTGTTTCAAACACAACTAAGTTGTTAAGTTTTGTACGAACTGAGTAACCGGGAATACCTTACGTATCAAATAATTTATGCTATACTTGAAAACTTTCTTTTTAAGAAAGTTTACAACATGCTCTATACTTTTATATAGCACTTCTGCAATATTATAAATAATAAATGTGACTTTTTCATAGCTTAGTCACAGATTTGTGTGGCTTAGTCTCTTAAACAAGACATGGACATTGTTAAGAGCAGCACTCATTTTGAATTTTATCATTTTTTTAAGGTTGCTGCCTTTACCATTATTAAAACATGTCTATTAGAGCAACCACGAATTTTTCTCTAAATTCTTAAAAACTAAAATTCTATATACTAAAGTTTACCCAATGAAGTCCTAGAGGTTTATCTGTTATGACTCATGGCCATGACACTAAGCACTCACACACTTGCGCACTGTACTCTGTTTTTTTTTTAATCTACACTAGTTCAAAGGAATTGGTCCTCTTTAGCCTTCTAACTAGGCCCTGGGTGTCAAGAAGCCCAATGGCTTCGACATTAACATGATGGAGTCGAGACTTTTAATTTCACTAGGATATAGGATTTCACGGGATACCAAGATCGCGATGTAAGTCACTATTTCGTATGTACAAAAGTGCATTAACTAAGTTCCATAGTACTTTATTTCGTAAGGTTTGAATGCATTTGATGTGGCTCTCCTTGGCACAGCTCCACAGCTGAATGCCATAAACCCAGACTGGTTTTAAGATTTGGTTATATATCATGATTTTACTGTGTACTGATAGCGGAGATCTTTGTCCCAAGGGTCTATATTTGAGCCCTAATTCAGTCCGTTTAATTCTGATATGTTCCCTTAATCTTAGTTTCGCATTTAAGGTTATCCCCAGGTATTTGGCAGTACTATCATAGGGAGCTATAATACCACTTATGTTGACTGGTTGGGTTGGATTGCCTATTCTTCTGTTAGTAAAGTTGACATGAATAGATTTTTGGCCATTAAGCGTAATCTTCCAATCTGTGTAATTATAAATCTGGTCGCTAGCTTGTTGGACTTGGCTGGTTGTTGCAGCTAGGCCTGTCCCTACTGCTAATAAAGCAGTGTCATCTGCGAATGTAGCCACCGTCACATTTTCCGTTTGTGACAATTTTATTATTGTAATACAAAAAACAATGATTTTTCAGTGTAGAGTAGATAAAGGAACCTTAAGTAGATCGAAATCAAACGTGAGTTGAAAACAATCTTATATCGTTTATTTACAAAAAATAGGAACATTAAATCTGGACATAAACAGAAGACAGATTTATATAATTTACTCTCGAAAGACAACTTAATTTTCTATTACTTACATTACAGTTTTGAAGATCATTTCTTCTACAGTTTATCACAATCACAAACGCATCGGACCGGGGATCGTGCACTACTATCTTTTCTAACTTTCGTTTTTCCGATCGCCCTATCACCCAGTCAGCAGTTTTCCCCTCCTTTTGGGGAGAGTTGACTTTAGGTTAGAAACCGCAATTTTGCTGACTAGGTAATAGCATTGTTTAAATAAATTATTTCAAGTAATTGTCTGATTTTATAAAGGAGCTATAATATTTCATAGTTGCAATTTTTATACATATTCAATAAATAAGCTACATCCTGCCAATTTAGTGGGCAATAACTTATGAATAAGTAAAAGAGGATTATAGTTTACTTATTGAACTTTCAAATATTGATCTATGAAATATTATTTTTCCACTTGTGACAATATAACGAAAAAGACAGAAAATCTTAAGCAAACCAAAACAAATCTGAACAAACTTGCACAGTGTGCTTAAGATTGGCCGGCCAGCGAGGGCCAATGTCGTCACTGTCCAATTTTAATCATTGTCTGTAACAGATACAAGATAGAATATTCTTCGTAGTGGGCATTAAGCAACTCCTTTTTATTATTTTTTCCTCCCTAATGACCACAAAATAAATTACTGTTGTAAAACAAGCACACCAAACACAATTCGACGACAGAAATTCGATACTTTACAAAGTACTGATCTTTGAAGTTAGTCAGATGATGTTACGACGCTATATGCCGGAAGAATGTGTTTTTTTCATGTAAAGCTTCGGCATATTGTAGTAGGCTCTTTATCAAAAGATGGATTTCAAGTTAAGACTACGACACACACAGAGACAGTAATAGACATATAGAGGGTGAGTTTTTAAAGTCTTACAAGGCGATATCTCGAAAAGGGTTTAAAATATTTTTAAGAAATTTTGGTGAGTTTATAAGGAGATGGAGGGTATATTTTTAAACATATTTTTGAGATTTACCCCCCTCTCTGTTTTGAGGGGTGGGGGTAATTTTGGAATTTTAAATGGGATGATGAACTTTTGTTTATAAAATTTGAATTTACGTAAAAAACTGTGTATGTGTAAAAATTTTTTTTGGTTTTCTCTTTTGGTTACGGAATTATGATTTATTAGGTTCTTATATAAAAAAAAATACCATTTAGTTTCAACTTATTTATCCTCTATTATGCTTGAGAAGTTGTTCGAAATGCCCCCTTCAACTTCCAAACACTTTATCACTCTTTTTCTAAATGAATTTCGTACCCGTTGTAACATTTCAGATGTCGCTAATAAGCAGGGAAAGCGAATTCGGTCATCTAAAGTCGGCATCAATTTCTCCTTTATAAAACCCCACAAGAAAAAGTCAAGAGGGGTCAAATCCGAGGACCGGTCAGGCCGGGTTATTAGGGAACCTCTCCGCCCACACTTCCCAGCTTCTCAGTATTTTTTTCTGCACTCCTCAAAAATAAACAACATATCAACTTGCACATTAAAATTCGCTTCCATGATTAATTGAGCAATAAACTGAGAAATAATCGTTAAAACGTCAAAATTCTCAACTGACTTAAGCAAATATAACGCATTTCCATAGATACGAATAATAATTCTGATATAAGGGAACTTGATTTATTGGTAAAATTCATTTATTTTTTAAATTCAATCAGAATTTAGTTAACCAAAATTCCGTAAGCGTAAGAGCAAATAAAACAATTTTTTACACATACGAAGGTTTTTACGCAAATTCCAATTTTATAAACAAAGGTAGGTACATCATCCCATTTAAAATTCCAAAGTTACCCCCCCACCCCTCTAAATAGAGACAGCAGGTAAATGTCAAAAATATGTTTAAATATATCCCTCCATCTCCCTATTAACCAAAATTTCATAAAAATATGTTAAACCGTTTTCGAGATATCGTCGTGTAACACTTTAAAAAACTCACCCTGTTGTGTAATTCAATCAAGAAATAAATTTCCTTTCGTACTTTTCTTTGCAAACCAAGCCCCGCTAAAATTTGGTACTTGTATCATAAAAAACGGACTCAATATTGAGAATAAGGCTCCCTTATTCTTTCTTTAGTAGAACCAACGTAAAATTCGTCAATAGCCGATTACTTGTAATTAATTTTCCATCAAATATGTACTAATTTATTAAAAATTCCACAGACTTTGTGACTAAACACCTCCTAGCCTAAAAAACAAAACTGGGCGAAGCTGGGGTCAGTTTCATTATTGGCATATAAATTATTGCTCTGCATATCAAGCTGCATTAACGACCTTAGAGCTACAGGGACTGTCGTCAAACATTGCTGTTGTAGCAGCAACCTATTTAACATAGCTTAATTGACCTCCGTACTGAATTAATCACTACTTGACCGACACATCTTTTTTAATTTATTAGGTCTTATTTGGGAAACATAGACAGAGTGGAAGTTGGAAGAGGAAAAGTATTTTTCAGCTCGGAAGAGAAAACCAAGCTTTTTGGCTGTGATGTGGCTATTGAAGTAGTGTGTTTGTGTAAGCTGAGATTATGTTCGAAAGCGATGCCAACAAGATAGAACGTTGTCCTGTAGGGCTTGGCCATTTATGTGGATGTGGTATGTTGCCGGATTTTTTGGGTGACAGGGAACAAGATTGGGTTTTGGAGGCGTTGAACTGAACAAGGTTCTTGATGCTCCAGTCTAAGATTAATTGAAGATCTTGGGAAAGGGATAGGTTCATAGATCTACGTCTATTATCCAGCTCTTGAGTCAAGACTTGTCTGGAAAAATGAATGGTGGAGTGAATAACACTATCGTCCGCATAACAGTGAATTGGATTGGTAGTTGAAGAGAGCAGGTCATTAATGTAAGGAAGAAATAGGGTTGGTGCCAGGACTAAACCTTAGGGTACGCCAGTATTAATAGGATGGAAGTTAGGTAGTGACCGTCCACCATGACAGATGTGCGCCGATTCTTATATACTAAAACTAAAATATACTAAAAGCCCATTCAATCTGACAATGGCAAGTTGCAAAAATATAGCCGCCATTTTTCAACTTTTTGTATATATTTCAAAAACTTTAAGTTTTTTCGGAAATTTTTAAGATATCTTTTTTGCAGACAATAAAAAAATTGATTTAACTAATATACTATAATAATTCATTTTCATTATTTGTTTTATTGTAATAAATAAATTAATTTTTATCTCGAAAACGGTGTGTCAGAACAAAAAAGCTCAAGAGATACTTTTCACGCAGAATTAATTGGGCTTTAAGAACACAATATCAATTTTTAAAGAAATCAGTGGCGTCCTATTTTTTTCGCTAAAAATAATGACTTACCCGCACATCCTGTATCTCGAAAAAGAAGTATATATTTTATATAAACTTGTTTTCATATTTTTAGATGTAGAATTTGCCCTTAAAATTTCTTAACATCTTGTTGTAACACCCTAATTTAAACTTTTATTTAAAGTATTGGCCCTTATCTATCTAAAAATTACTCTTTTAAAATATATATTCGTAATTTTTGCTATTACTTCCAATAGCTATTTAAAATATTTTTTTGCAAAAGCAGTAGTTGTTGTAATTTTTATTTCCTTTAAGAAAGGTCTCTTGATAATTTCTCAAAAAATTGATAGATTTCAAGTTATGTACAAAAACATCGAGAAAATAATAAAAAACAAAATGGCGGCCATTGCTGTCCCACTTGCTACGGTCATATTTTTCGGGACTTTCAGTATAATATTTAGGACCTTAGTACCTATATACTTTCGTTGAAAATACTTGTATCTAATTTTTTATACCTCAACTGCCAATTTGATCGCACTATACTTGATTATTTACCTCATCCATTATAAAAGCGGGTTGATTTTCACCTGATTATTCAGCGATAATCTCCCGCTCTCCGGTGAAAATCACCCTTGTCAAAAGTGAAAATCTCCCCCGTCAGAACTGAAAATCGCCCTTGTCAACAGTTAAAATCACACGTCTGTAACAACAGGTTTTTTATTGTCGTGGTGATGTTTGATGATTATCTAGATAACGAACAATGGCGTTTTTGGTTGTTACTATGGACAACAAATAAAATACAAACAAACGTCAAAGTGTCATTTCGAGATATCATTTAAATATCATTAAAACCCGTCAGTACTCAACCTGTTCATCCCAGAATGGATATTTGTGAAGAGACCACAGCAGCGAAAATTGGCTCTGTTTCTTCAAACTCCAATCAGCATTCTGTTATACAATATACCAATTGTGTGTTTAATTGCAATACATTAAATTGTGCAAAATAAATCGTTAGTTTTTTATTTGGTAAATAATCTTCAAAATACATTTCGGGATTGGGAAATAATCAGAAAATCATTCTCAGAGTTTTTGCCATTAGGAAATCGCTCTCGGGCAAGCCCTCGAGCGATTTTCACGGCAAAAAATCTTCGGAATGATTTTCGATAATTTCCCCATCCCTTAATATATTACTACAGAAAATATAACAGTAACGAACGTTACACTACTTAGGCTTGAGGTCTACGTGGACTTTGCCTGATAGCAAACATAATCTTATTTACGAAAACAAAAAAAAAAAACAAAGAATAAAAGATGTATTCTTAATAAATACGTCTGAGCTCTTATTATATTTGTTTCTTTTTGTGAAAATTGTTTGTTCCCGAGAAATATTCTGTTGATCCTTGAAACTGGCTGAAATATCTCTATTTAAGAAACCCTTGAGTTTTTTGTTATTCTAGCAAAACTTCAATAATTGGAGTTTCGCTTATTGATTTGACTTTTAGTAAAAGCAAGCAGTAAAATAAGAGGGAAGTCGTAAAATTTCCAATCGTGTTTTGACGTCTTAAATGCTACCCATTTTATATAAAAATACCAGTCGGTGTGATTTTCAGTTCCCATAAAATATCTATAAAATATTGTTGAATACTTTATTTCTTTAAAGCTTTAGTATATTTTAGTTTCGATTATAGTAAAATCGATGTAGTTTTACAATCTTTTATTGCTTAATTATATCGTTATACACGCAGGGCTGCCAGGTGTACCGATATATAGAAGGGAATTTTTAAAACTCAAATTCCAAGGGGTTGAAACAAAAAACAACTCCTAAGGGGGTGAAATGGGGGCTCAAAGTTTGTTATGAAGTAAAATTGTTATATCGCGGACGAAATCGCTGGCGCAAGCTAGTAACATATTAAAGTAGCTTGTCCTGACTGACTGATTCATCATCGCCGAACCGAAACCCCTGAAGCTATAAATATGAAATTTGGTCAGTAGTTTTATTTTATAATGTAAAGACTCACTAAGAAGGGATTTTTCAAAATTCAACCCCTAAGGGGGGGGGGGATGAAAATTTGTATGGAGAAAAAATATTAGTTGGTCCTATTAACTTGAAACTAAATAGAAGTACCCAAAAAAATAAATGATTAAACACATGTTTTACAATTTGTAATAAATCAACCCCTAGGGGGTAAAATGGGGGTTCAAAGTTTGTAATGGAGTAAAATTGTTTTACCGCGGACGAGGTCGCGGGCGCCAGCTAGTTTTATATACATAAATATGCTAATTGCATACTGGTTAAAAGAGCTGTTTGTATTTCTGTAACTAAGGTATTCAATTTTCCAAAGAGGAACTATAATTGGCCATTTAGTCCCTCGGGATTAAAATATTCAATACTATTAAAAAATACGACTGATTTGTACTAAATATTTATTTTAAAATAAAAAAATACCTACAAATGAAACGAAGATATCAGTAAAATACATTAATTAAAATATAAATATAATGACAATATTTTAATTAGAAATGCTATAATAGGAATTTATTATGAAATGTTTTTCAACGTTTTCTATTATAAATGTTTGCGTCCGTAAAAATATGTTTTGCTATAGGAAAACTCCTTTCAACGTCTACTGATGTAATAGGACAATACTTTCGTTTCGAAAGCAATGAATAGGGCCAAGGTGTAAATTCATTGGATAATTATTTACCCCCAAAAATATTCATTACTTCCCTTAGAAATTTAAAACCTACAGTCTTTTCTATAGTAGAGTCTAATTTTTTTACAATTTTAACACTTATTTTGCCGGGAACTATTTTACATTTGGCCGGAAATATTTGAACAAAGTTGATTAAACCATTCTCTCTTTTCTAATGAAACTATTCCATCTGTTATAAAACCAAAATTAATATAGTTAATTAATTAAATAGTTATAATATTTTTGTAAAAATTCTCCTAGCTGTGAATTTTGTCTTTTTTTTAAAGGAATGTTTTATGCAACAAACGATCTGCACAAATCTTGGTTAAACACTTCCTTTTCACTTTTTGATTTATCACCAGCATTTTGAAATAAGATTTTAGCAAACTGTTGACCTAGCTCGAATTTTATTTTTTGAAACCTGTCTTGATGCATTGCTGTTTTCACGTGTTGATCCACCTGGAACTTTTTTCCACAGAAGACAATTTTGGCGCAAGCTTTGCAAAACAATTTATTACCGCTAAGCTCCAACTCACGATAATTGTTAATCCACGAAGAAGTTTTCATTTTGGACATCCTGAACAACAAAAGAATATGCTAATAAAAGTGGACATTCATAACATTTGATATATTTTTAGAAGTCCTTAATTATGGCTGTCAAACTTTAACAACTTATTTATAAAATATCATAGTTGTAACCATAGCAACCATATTATTCAATTTCGTCTACTAGCAACTTTCCAGGCTTCCCAAACTTAAATTTATCTTCAGAAATCTGCAAAAACACTTAAAGAACATTCATAGTACAGCAATTAGTCATCGTATTCTTACACTTGTCAATTTGAACCCGCACTTGTCAAATTAGACTGGTCTTAATAATAGCGATCTGCCCTGAAATATTTATTAATGATAACGTCCGTTTTAGATCTTTTTTCGCTTGAGGTAACAATTTGCATCGTTCAAAAACATAAATGTTTTTTCAAGAAAGCTTCAGCCCAACACAGACAAACAATAGTGTGAGTAGAGTCGAGTGTGAATATTAATCACGATCTTTTCTTCCAGTTGTATAAGCTTAAAATCGTCAGAAAGAGACGTTATTGTTCTTGGCACGTATTTCCCTTTTCTTTGTTGGCATCGTTAATCAGCCGTCCGATTTGATTTCGAATTAAGAGTGACAGAATGATAAAGACCAGTTTCCCGTTCCGATGTTTACTAAAAGAATTGCTTAAGGGTCGCGCTTTTAGTGGGACAATTCTAGTTGAAGCATAGTATACAGGGATATCCAAGTAAGCGTGAACGAACATGCCTTATAACCTTTTTATTTTTGAAGATGGGAAAAAATGTTAAAGGGGAAAGTTTTAGGGATTTTTATGGACCATTCAAATATCTTATTGGCAAAACAATTGAGCATCGACTAAAAAAAATATAGTATAAAACATCGATTTTCTCGCTTATTTTAAATTGGATGGTATGACTTTTGTCATATTTTTGGATTCTACAGGAATCTCTAGACATATGTATTTTGTATAACATACCCTATGCGGTTTTTCAATCGTTTTTAAAATATTTCAAATTAAAAATTGTTTCGCATAAATATACTTTAAACGTAACTATCCAGGTTGCGAACGAAATACTTGCTACCTTTTTAAATTTTCTTCGTAGGTAAGTCAGGTTGACAATAATACTTTAGTCACCGCGAATTTATAATTTTATTTTTATGCAAAATGAGTTATTCTATTAATGAGAAATCCAAATGTTAAAATTATATTTAAAAAATAACATTACTGTTAGAGCGGAAGAAGGTATTGAAGAGGGACAAAGAACTCCGTCATTAAACACCATAATAAAAACAAATAGAAGATTAAAAGAAAAAGGAATTCCGGGCAATGGAAAAAGAAGGAGAGAAAGAAATGAAGAAAGGGACCTAGCAATTTTATTATAAACTGCTGGACACTCGAAACGCACCGATCGATTTTTCTTGCATTTTTTGATAGAAGATTTCGCACAAACTACACAATATTTTGAAATGCGGTTTTCAGTACTTTGAAGTCTTATCCCTTTGTGTTTTTGTCGAAGTCGCGGGAAATTTTAACACTTCATAAACAACTTATACAGGGTGGATAACAACAGATGGAAAATTTTGCTAATTTTCATTCTTAGCGCGAATTTTATTCAGCTGATATTTTTTTCAAATTTACTGACCATACGAATCCTTATTTTAAACGTCAAAAACAACTTTGCCAGATTTTACTTTTCTTCTCTGTTTTTGAAGATACAGGGTGATTTCTAATTTGTCGTCAATATTTGAATATGTGAGTGTCAATTAACATCAGATGATTAATTTACAAGTTTTTTGATACTAAACGACTTAGTTTAGATCAGAAAACATAGGACGTTACGCACTTGATATTTAAGATATACAGGGTGTCTTCAATCGGTCATTTAGGTTTAAATTTCCAAAGGTAATGTTAATTTTTTATTTTCCGCTTTCGAACTGGCTGTATTGGATGATAAAACATCTATCCGTGATTTATGTATACTGGTACAATCATTAGGATTATATGCTGAAAGGGTTTTTTAAATTTTCTGATTCCTGAAAGTTTGTAGACGCTACAGGGTGCATGCATATTTTAGTATTGTTTGTGAGTTCTAATGACCAATAATAAGTGATGTATTCTTTTACTTTTTGGATTTGTATAATTTATTTAGGAAAATTCAGGTTCGTACTACATTTTATACAGGGTAATTCAAATTTGGTGGTCTTGAATTCACTAAAATGTAGTCAGGCTCACAATTTTCGGAAAACAGCAAATTTAAATTAGGCTGAAATTTGAATTACCCTGTATAAAATGTAGTACGAACCTGAATTTTCCTAAATAAATTATACGAATCCAAAAAGTAAAAGAATGCATCACTTATTATTGGTCATTAGAACTCATAAACAATACTAAAATATGTATCACCCTGTAGCGTCTACAAACTTTCAGGAATCAGAAAATTAAAAAAAACCTTTCAGTATATAATCCTAATGATTGTATCAGTATACATAAATCACGAATAGATATTTTATCATCCAATACAGCCAGTTCGAAACCGGAAAATAAAAAAGTAACATTACATTTGGAAATTTAAATCTAAATGGCCGATTGAAGACACCCTGTATATCTTAAATATCAAGTGCGTAACGTCCTATGTTTTTTGATCTAAACTAAGTCGTTTAGTATCAAAAAACTTGTAAATTAGTCATCAGATATTAATTGACACTTACATATTCAAAATATTGACGACAAAATAGAAATCACCCTGTATCTTCAAAAACAGAGAAGAAAAGTAAAATCGGGCAAAGTAGTTTTTGACGTTTAAAATAAGGATTCGTATGGTTAGTAAATTTGAAAAAAATATCAGCTGAATAAAATTCGCGCTAAGAATGAAAATTAGCAAAATTTTCAATCAGTTATTATCCACCCTGTATAAGTTGTTTATGAAGTGTTAAAATTTCCCGCGACTTCGACAGAAACACAAAGGGATAAGACTTCAAAGTACTGAAAACCGCATTTCAAAATATTGTGTAGTTTGTGCGAAATCTTCTATCAAAAAATGCAAGAAAAATCGATCGGTGCGTTTCGAGTGTCCAGCAGTTTATTTTCAAGAGAATCCAAAAAAATCAATTCCCGATTTTGTGCGGCATCTCAAATATGGAAGAAGAGATAAAATGTTGACTTGTGGGAACAGTTCAAAGAACGTTAAAGTATTTTAAGTATAGAAAGAAGATATACTTTTGTCACAAATATTAACGAAAGAATGCGGCAAGATCCTAATTTATTTCATACTATCGTTTGGACAGACGAGACGATTAGACGAAATGTTCATGTTTGGTCGGATGAAAATCCCTTTACCGTCAAAGATATTGCTTTTCAGGGGCGTAATTCAATCAACGTTTGGTGTGGGATATTACAAAATAAAATTCTGGGATCATTGTTTTTTTTCGGGGAGCATTAACTGACCAGCGCTATCTTAACTTTTTAGAAAATGAAATCGAAGACATTCTCCACGAATTGCCACTTGAAGAACGTCGACGTATTATATTATGGCAACAGGACGGAGCGCCTCCACATAATATAATTGAGGTTCGCAATTTTTTAAACCATCAGTACAACGAATGGATCGGTAGATATGGAATGTTAAATTGACCTGCAAATAGCCCAGACCTTACACCTTTAGATACATTTCTT
Organism: Philopedon plagiatum; assembly: GCA_963971165.1. NCBI lineage: Eukaryota > Metazoa > Arthropoda > Insecta > Coleoptera > Curculionidae > Philopedon > Philopedon plagiatum. The sequence continues at coordinate 3,167,410 of OZ020190.1, read as the reverse complement.
TGGGGTCATTTGAAAAATGTCGTATACAGCAATCATAACGAAAATATTGAAGAAATTCAAAGGAAGGTAAGAAATGAAGTAAGAGATCTGAACGAAAATGATGCTGAAAGTATTATAACCACACTTCAGAGGCAGAGAAGAATGTATGAAAAGTGCGAAGAATTAAATGGCGAACATGAAAATTTATATTGATATTTATTCGCCAATGTTAACATTTATCTGTTTATGTTGTAGTTCATTTGTTATTGTTTATAATCACTGGTTATTGCTTTCAAATATTAATAACTAATAAAAATCAACATTTATAGTTTAATAGAATAACTCATCTTGCATAAAAATAAAATTATAAATTCACGGTGGCTAAATTATTATTGTCAACCTTGACATGCACTTTGACTTACCTATGAAGAAAATTTAAAAAGGTATCAGGTGTTTCGTTCGCAACCGAGGTAGTTACGTTTAAAGTATATTTATGCCAAATAATTTCTATTTTGAAATATTTCAAAAACGATTGAAAAACCGCACAGGGTATGTTATACAAAATATATCTAATACTTCTCCTGGAATCCAAAAATATGATTAAAATCATACCATCCAATTTAAAATAAGTCAGAAAATCGATGTTTTACATATTTTACTATATTTTTTTATTCGATGCTCAATTGTTTTGCTGATAAGATATAGGTATGAATGATCCATAAAAATGGCGAAAACTTTCATACTTAACATTTTTTCCCATCTTTAAAAATAGAAAAGATATACGACCTGCTCACTTTTATTTGGATATCCCTGTACATACATCTATGAAAAAAGGGAATTATGAAAAATTTTTCGATAACGTTTTTCTGGAGAATGAATTTTCGAAAATTTCTCTTCAGTTTTTGTTAATTACTGAGCTCTGAAACCTAAGCAAGCTGTATAGCTTTGTAATTTCCAGAAAGTTCGCTATCTTATCAAGCAATACCCGCGGGATATCCTTATAATAATAAAGAGATACTTCCATCAATATAAAATTTTTAAAATGGTGTTTTTAGTAATAAAAAATTCTTGTCTCAAATCGCTTCTTTCAATCCGAGCGTTTTAGAGTTTTAAACCTGAACAAGTTGCACATTTTTGGAATCTCGAGAAAATTTTCTTTTAGATAGAGCAATATTCGCGAGATTTTTCCCTAGTGTCAAATAAATAATTACTTCAACATAAAACTTTTGAAATAAGGCTTTTAGTACCTAATAAAAAAAGTTTGTCTATTATAATCAGTTGTTGTCAGTTTCTAAGCATTTAAGTCTCTTAAATCTCAATAAGTTAATATCGTTGGAATCGTCACAAAATTTACTATAAGATAAACCGATTTTCGCCGGACTTCCCATAGTAACAAAGATATACAGGGTGTCCGAAAAATCTTAATATGGGCAAATATCTTTGCTATTAGTAAAAATAGAGTCACCAAATTTTAGGTGTATCTTATTCGTTAATATAATCTACTTTTTTTATGTAATTTAACTTTTTCAACCCCCTTGAGGGGTGGCGCTAGGGAGATGAGGTCAAAAATTTTAAATGCCGTGTGTTACCTCGTTTTAAAGGTCTTCAAAAACAAACATTTTGCGGCAAACCCGAGGTCCGTATCTTAATTCGTTTTTAAATGACAAGCCTTTACAAATTAAAAATCGTGAAAAAAAATAAAAAAATTTGAACACTTTTATTTCTGTTATTACATTAAAAGTTGCTCAAAATGTCAACCATGAACTTCTTGGCAGTAATAAAGTCGATTTTGGAACTCACATTTTCGAGAATGGCATGTGTTAATTCTTGGTTCATGCTTTTGAAATTGAATGCATTTTTTTCTAGAAACCAGCCATCAGTTAAAGGAAAAAAAGGTCATCTTCATTAATTTATGCTCCCTTTAAAGGGTGTGGCCTTTCAAAAATATTTTTTTTAACGAGAAGCATGACTGGCTTTCAAAAAACATTTCCTTTGATTCGAAAGATGTTTTTCGGCAAAATGCATTTTTAAAAAGATATTTTTCGAAAAGATTTACTTTGGTTCGAGATGTTTGTTATTAATGTAGTCGATTAGTCGATGAAAATGTGCCAGAATAATTTCGATTTTACAATATGACTCTCGTATTAAAAAAATTCCTGGAACTTCCTTACACTATGACGCACGTTGAAAACGCTTTATTGTATATTTTCTACAGGCTAAAACCATAAACACACAGAGGAATATTGCTCTATGTTTAATGTGATAGTGACGAATGATAACCATTACTTTGTGTCAGTAACAACGGTTTTTATCGAAATTTAATGACATATATTTAACTTTCGTGACAGTTATTTATTTTATCATATTCAGATAAAAATCAATTTTTTCATATTTGTTTATATTGAACGAATGGATCTGCTTTACATTCTTTATATGTTTATTGAAAAGTGTAGTCATTTATGTGAAAAAAAATTTTCAGTTTAGCGCTAAAAACGCTTTAAAATCGTTTTTAAGTTTATATTTTCTAGGCGAATTTCATCATTGTTTGGCAAGTGACGTCATCGTCACTTTGCGGCAGTTCCGTTAGTTGGGTGACTGAACAGTGTTCTCTCTGTTCAGTCAACAAATGGCGTCGTTATACAATTCATCCTTTCGCCAGCCAATAATTGAATATTTTTGCGGCTCGCGAGAGTGTCAGTGTTTCATGGTATTTAGTATAAGATTAGATAGACAACAAGATGCATCGGTTAAATATGTGAGTTAAAGCGACTACTTTTGTTGCGTGTAACTCCATCTTATATATATATATATATATATATATATATATATATATATATATATATATATATATATATATATATATATATATATATATATATATATACATATATATATATATATATATATATATATATATATATATATATATATATATATATATAATATACAAAGTATCCTTAAAGTAGTAAAGTACCCTTATTTGAAAAACTAGGACAAAATAATATAAAGAAAAATTGTTTAAAATTAAAAGATATGTCCAGATTTAGAGTTATATAAAAACTAATTTGGGTTTTTTTTATTATTCAACTTAGATTAGGCACATATTCAACTAGAGAAAAATAAATTACATATACGTATTTTAAAAATTCATTCAAATCGGTGTTAATTTAATTGAACTTCTTTTTTTAAATACCTCCAGACTCTACGGCTGTGCAAGGCTTCATCTAACTTTAGAATTCAAAATATGATTTTTACTTAAAACTTTATTATTCTAACGGATATATCAAAACTTTTATCTGAAGCCAAAAAAATAATATTAAATTTTTTTATTTAAATATCAAAAACAATTTATGACTAACATTAAAAATGTTTTTCAGATAGGAGGCTGACTTTAAATGTGGCCTTAACTTTTAATTTCAAAAAACTTTTTTATATCATTTTCCTCTATTTTCTGAAATACGGATACTTTATTGAATGGCATTCATATTTTTTTATCTACCCTGAATGCTGTTTGAGTCTAAGCGACTTAAAGTGCAGCAAATTGATTTTTAGACATGCACCGTTTCGGTGGTATTTATATTTAGGTATCCCAGTTGTTGCACACTTAGTGGGCCACAGTGTATATATATATATATATATATATATATATATATATATATATATATATATATATATATATATATATATATATATATATATATATATATAAACTTCTTGGTTAGTGCAGAACAAGAAGACCGTAAAATGAAAAATAAAATAAGGACTATTTTTTATTCTGGTCTGGGTGCCCTCCTGCTATCGCGGTTTCTGGGACCTTATCCTTCATCAGGCAGGCTCACACCCTGGGCGTCTAAAGAACAGACAACATTTTTACCAGAATCAAAATGAGAACTTATATCCATCGGTTCGAATAGAATGGGTAAGATATAGTGACTCGCGCCACCTAGTTCGCCCAGTGTTGCTCCAAAAATGTTCGGCTGCTAATACAAGCCATTAAGTAGGTAATATGTCGAATTTCTTCGACAGTACAAATGCACCATTGTTCTTTGCGTTTAATTTAATATATTACCTATAGACCGAAGAAATTTCCCATTTTATACTGTTTTTTTATCTTCTGACAGCCCACGAAGACCGAAGTCTAAGTACTTTGTACCGTGGGTGTACTAAACTGTTGTGTTTAAACAAAATATTCTTGGGAATAAATTGTTGGAGGATGTACAAACACATATTTTCGAAATTATTTTCAATCATAATGATAGAATTTATTTTTAGCTATAATTCTTATTTTAAAAAAAAATTAAATGTGGCAAAAGCCCGGCCTATTTTTTTAACATTTAATAACAAAACAAAAAAATTAGAAGTAAGTACCTGACTTTTGGACACTCCTGTTTGCAATATAAATAATAGCTTAACTAGATTGAGCGAAATAGTCCCATTACGACTGATAAGTTGGAATCCTAAGAATTTAATAATAACAAAAATAATATTTTTCACCGTTATTTCGAAACATTTTTCTTTGGAAAATATAGTACAAAAAGCTAATTTAATCAAATACCTTTTATTTTGTTGCTCTGTAATAAAAAGAAATTGCTTTTTTCAGAAGTGACAAAAACAATTTTCCACCTGTTCGGGAAGTCAAGGTAATTTAAAAAAAAATCAACCAGTGGTGTAGTTTATTTAGTTAGAAAGTGAATTGGCGGCAGGATTGAGATGATTTAAATAACTTTATTTAAATCATGATGTTAATCAAGTGTTTTTTATTTTAAAAACTCATGATTTAATCAAAGATACCAAAATCAAAGCCTAAATATTTTGAAAAATACGAAGTGTAATTTTGATAAACCTTCTTACTTTTACGTTCTGGAGAGCCTAGATTAAGGAAAATATGGGTTTTCATAGCCGCCAGCCTGCCTGTGGGCCTCGAAAACTTGTATTTAACACAAAAATATTTTGCATATAATTTTAGTTTTAGTTTAGCTGGAAATCGGATACACTTTCAAGTAAATATCATAGACAAAATATATTTAGACCATCACAACGTATTCGCGACACCAGCTGAATCCGTCCAATGTATGGGCGAAAAAGTGCGTTTGTACGCATTGGGCGCCAGTCAGATTTTTAAACGACGGTCCTCTCGAGGCATGCGCACTCGGGACGTCTAGCAAAAGTGGTTGTTGAACTCGATGACGCAACTCGGCGATCAGAACCGGACCCAGTTGTAATCACTGAAGGAAACACATGGAATACAGGTGTTGTAAATGCTGAAGTTGCAAAAATACTTCTAAGTTTTGACTTATTAAGATTAACTCTAACCAAATAAATTTTCTAACTTTTATCTTAAATGCACTCCGGTGTTGAAGTGAACACACAGACGAAGAAGTAGAAATATTTATCAGCGACGTATATTGAGTGTGGCCAAGGTGTCAGAAAGGCACTGATGGGGTGTGTGTGTATCAGGGGCATTGTATAAGGAGTAAGATGGTGTAAGAAGGTCATATATAGTGTCAATGCCTCCTTCCAAAATATTGCATTAGGGTGAGTGAGTGTCCAAAAGGCATATTTGCGCTTTCGCCAAAGGGGCACTAAAAATACTAGTGGATTAGGGTAGAGGGGAGTATTTGAAAAGGGATGGCGAAAGAAAAAAGCTCTTTCGCCAAAGGATCGCTAAGATATCAGTGGATTAGAAGGGTGAGTGTACAAAAGGCATATTTGCGCTTTCGCCAAAGGGGCACTAAAAATACTAGTGGATAAGGGTAGAGGGGAGTATTTGAAAAGGGATGGCGAAAGAAAAAAGCGCTTTCGCCAAAGGATCGCTAAGATATCGGTGGATTAGAAGGGTGGGTGTCCAAAAGGCATATTTGCGCTTTCGTCAAAGGGGCACTAAAAATACTAGTGGATTATGGCAGAGGGAAGTATTTTAAAAGGGATGGCGAAAGAAAAAAGTGCTTTCGCTAAAGGATCGCTAAGATATAAGTGGATTAGATTGACATGGGGCCGTAATTAAGTAGCGCTTTCACCAAAGTATCAAGTGCACACACTGTAAATAGGTGTAAAAATATTTACATCTTACTATAGAACTTGGTTTGTTCAATAATTATACAGGATGGGATGCCAATCCAATAAAATATACACATAGTTTTGGTAATTTTTTTATTTACTATTTTACTTCTTAAAACAGTTGCATATTTGATTTCTATTGTTTCGAATACTATGTTTATATTTTATTTCAACTTTCAATTTTGTAAATGTAACGTTTAAAAAATTAAGAGGGGGGACATTAAAGAGACGCACTGTATATGTATAAACTGAGCTATTTTCGAGGAATTATCGACAGTTTTGTATAGCAAGAAAACTCAGATTTAAGCCAACAAACTATACAATTTTTGTTAAAATCTCACTAATGGTTACATTTTTATCATTAATAAAAAGAATAATTACAAGTAATATATTTAGCATTTATTACTCGATAACAGATTCACGTCATGTGAAATACATTTTGAAGTACGGTCCTGTCTATCACAAGGCAAACGTTCGACAAGGCGCAAGCCCGCAGAAGACCGTCTGTGTTTACGGATTCAGCTTGGTAAATTTGCCACATTCGCAAATGACATTATTTCTCTATTATATATTTTCTCTATTGTAAATATACGGTACATTTTTTTTTAAAGCGGACTGTAGGCTTTTACATTTTCAATTTTTAGCCCCATGTTCTATTAGAAGTAAAGATATAAAATTCGACATTGGTTAATGTCAGAGTATACTAATGGTTGCCCATGATGCAAAAAAAGTTTCAAAAAAACTTTAAAATGCATTTACTTTTTGAAAAAACTTTATTTTTCACACCCCTTGTATTATTGTTTTTTACCTTTCTGTGCCAAGTGAAGGTGAAACACATTTTCTGGCATTTAAAGATTTATTGTCACAATTTTAAATGTATTTTTTAGGTATTTTTTGAAACTTTTTTTGGCATATTTGGCAAATTACCATGATAATTATTTACCTATGTCAAGTTTTTGTCTCTATATTTCTAATAGAGCAGGGTCGAACATCAAAAATTTAAAATGGAAAACCGTGTGATCATACTTTAAAAAATTAACTTGGTTCTTCCTGTATATAAATATGCAATACTAGAATAAAGCCAGAACTTTCTTTACCAAAATATTTGTTTTTCTAATTTTATTTTTTAAAAAGACAAAACTGTCTAAGGCAGTTTGTATAATAAAAATCGACGTTGTTAAATGTCAAACTTACCTAATAAAATATTTCTATAACCCCAAGCCTGTCATAATTCTTACAATCATCAACAAACAATCTGAAAATGTCCAAAATCGAAACAAACCACGAGAAGAAAACTTTCCAAAACTTTTTCGCTTTTGAGCGCAAGTGCTGGCGACGCTAATCGGCGCTCCCTGCAGGCGTCGCGACGTTACGAGCGTCGAATAGCAACTGAAACTCCGAAAGCAACTTCATTACATTGACAAACTTCTTCGTGATGGTTTGACGCGCGCATCATGAGTTTTTCTGTTCTGTTTTTCTTTCTGGTTTCTTTTCTTTTCGGTTCTTTGTTGGAAATCGAAAAAGCGCTAAAAAAATTTCTATTTTTACAATTTACAATAATAATACAAAATTACATTATAACAATTTCTATTTATGATTTATTGCTCCATATTATGTGGAACAATAATCTTAATAAAAGTAAAATCGATAATTCATGAGTTGGTTTAGAGTCCGTTCATTCTTTATGGTTGGTTTACTGGTTTGTGTTTTTTTGGTTGGGTTTGATTGGGTTTACTGGTTTATGATTTAAAAGTTTGTTATTTCACCATTATATATACATGTAGATACGTGGTATACATATTTATATAATGGTAGACAAACAACCTTTTAAACCATAAACTAGTAAACCCACCAAATATCTCAAGGGAAACCCGCTTTTCATTGCACGGCAGTGTTCGTTTAGGTATTATTTAGTCTATGATGTTAGTAAATCACTGTGAAATATCTCGTCTGTACTATGCAAGTTGCATATACTAAATTAAAGAGATCTTTTGTTGTCGTGACTGGCATTTACAAAATAAGCACCTAGACAACTAAAAACATGATAAGGAGCGAATCCGTTTTAACTTCTTTACTGCTTAAATGTTTATAAATGTAAAAAAACAGGGACAAGGAAGATAAATCGAGTCTCGTCTTTTAAGCTTGCAAGAATAGAATCGTCCATCAGTGTCAGGAAGATTTCTTTTTATAATATCATTAAAGTAAAGTAAGATGACTATGTAAAGATCAGTATTCATTCAGCCCTGTGTAGTAGTTTTTATCTAACAATGCTGATGCTCAGAGATAGATGGATTGTTCGTGGTGGCCTTATAAACTGAGCTGCAAGGTCTCTTAGATTTTTTCTTTTGGAGATTTATAACAGGAATAGTGGCTACAGCACCACCTACACCAGAAAACATGATTCGACAAGCATGTACTTGTATTAGTAGCTCCCGAAATGTCAAATCGTTTGCGCAACTGTCATGTCCATGGATTTATTAAGAAAGGATTCGATGTTCCATATACTGTGAGCGTATTGAACGTGAAGCGTTATATTTGTTGTTTGTTACATCTTTCCCTATGGGTACAGTTTGCGAACTTGAAGGAAATACGTAATTGAATTAAGAATGGTAGTAGAAAGAGATAAAACAGCATTGTAGTGTTGGAGCTCAGAAGTGTTGCTGTCTGTGCTGGTTGCTTAGGAAAACGGCTGAACCTCGGTCTAAACACTCGGTTACACGTACGTCTTTGTCTAATGAACTAGAAAAGAAAAAGTGCGACTTATAGATTTATAAATGACTCGGAGCGACTTTAAATAAACCTTTAGAAACAATATAACCTATAAATAATAAAACCTTTTTAACTTAAATTTATTATTATTTAGCAGAAAAATAAAATATTTTAAGCCTTTTATTACTTTTAGTAAATCTTCTGATGCTTCTAACGTATTTTTTGTACAAAAATACAAGGTAAAATAAGATGTGGCCAATGTTTACAAATTGTGTTTACAGGGTCGCTTAGAATAGTTTGTTTTGGCTTCAAAGAATGTTAAATCATCCCGAATGGATTCTTAATAAATCCATGGTCATGTCAGTCGGAATATATGTGTATAGTAGGAGGGCCCATCTTCATATTGGTAAGAAATAAATATAATGTTTTTTCGGGGCACCCTCTAAGGGTGTTCTAGGCTCTATTAGAAAATATCTGACGAAATACGGCGGCTCTCGGAGAATGGGAAAGGGCGCCGACTTTCGTTTGAAATATCATAAAAATAGTCAACTACGCAATTTTCGGTAAACAGGAATAATTTAGTTTTAACGATTTAAATAAGAAATAAATTTGATTATACAATAACAAACAAATTGCAAAGCCTCATAAACTATTTCGTTTCATACCATCCGATATGAAATAACCTTTGTCAGCCCGCTTTTAAGCATATAAACTCATTACATTAACATTAGTCCCTCCCCGGCTAAATGAAATTGGTGCAGTTCCTATCTTATTTATGGCAAATAATGTATTCCCTTTTTATTGAATTTGTGGGAAATACCCCAAACTCTAATTTGCATTAGTTTTCCTTAATTTAAAATCCTCAGTTCCTAAGTGTGCTTCTTGGATTTAGCTAATTTGCTTTTAAAGAATGGCGTGTAGTAAATCTAGTGTCGGGTTAGTGGCTACTTAGCACAAACCTGAGCAAACCTCAAACATATACAGTGTGGTCCATTAAGTGTGCAACAAATGGGAAATTGTTTTATTAGTCGCACAACCAAAATATGAATACCGCCAAAAGTTGATGCATATCCGATAATAATATCAGGTGCACTTAGAATGGCTTCAAGTCAAACTGCATACAGGATAGGCCAAAAAATATAAAAGTCATTCAAGAGTAAAGCACCCTTATTTTAAAAAATATAGAAAAACGTTATAAAGGAAAGTTGTTTAGAATTAAAAGGTACGTCCAAATTGGAAGTCATAGCTTTAAAAATATATATTTTTTGAAAATTTGAAACAACCCCCATATAATGATTTTTCAAATTGACCGCAATCAAATCACTTTTGCACAACTTGCATCAAAGTAAAGCAAATTTGTAAAATTTACTTAGATTTATATTTTTTTAAGTAACCAAAAACTTTATGTTTGTTGCAACGATATTACACACAAGTTTCGAATTTCGCAAATATTCTTAAAAATAAGGCAATTACTTTTCTAACAATACTGTGCATAGTAGAAATCTAGTGACCATTATGATAGGAGTCGATGCCATGTGGAATAAAAAAGAATTACAATTTTCAAAAAAATATATTTTTTAATAGAAGGCTAGGACTTTGTATTTGGACATACCTATTAACTCTTAACAACTTTTCTTAATAACGTTTTTCTGTATTTTTCGAAATAAGGGTAGGTACTTTACTATTGAACGATTTTTACATTTTTTGGCCTGCCCTGTATGCTGTTTGACTTGAAACCATTCTAAGTGCACCTGATATTGATATTGGACATGCAACAACTTTTGGAGTTATTTATATTTGGGTTGTACAACTAATAAAAAAATTTCCCATTTATTGCACACTTAATGGATCACACTGTATATGTATATTTAAGTTAGAGAATCTGAGAGAACACCAGCGAAACATAATAACGACAAAATAGGAATAATTTGTATACCGCCAAAGCGAAGAAATATATTCTGTTCGTCTCGGTTCTTTATCTACAAAGAAAAGACATTAGGGGAAAATCGTGCGTATAATATTTTACCTCAGGCAGTTTGTCTTGTGAAATACGGCGAAGACGGGGTCATATTTTAATATACTTATTTTCTGGTGGTGCTACCTCTGGGCGTGTTAAAGCGAAATCGAGCGGAATATTTTAAAATCATTTGTGAAAAAGGGTGTTTAATCTGTTATAAGTGCGTTCATTTAAAATTGAATCGGCTGTTCTGCAGCTTTTGAGTGAAAAAAACGCTTATAAAACTACAGACAAAAACCCACGCAGCGAGACAGGCACACCTGCCACCAGACGCAGGCAGCGAATGGATCTAACGTACTACTCCAGCGTTTTCCAAGCTGTGGGGCTCGACCCACTGGTGGGTCGCAAGCTGGTTTTTGGTGGGTCGCAAAAAGTGTTTAAAAATATGATTTTAAATCATTCTAACCTAAAGCCTGTTTTTTATTTGGTGTTATTTTTTGTTCGAAAATTCACGTTGGGCGCAAGAAATTATCATTTTTCGAAGTGGGTCGACAAGCAAAAAAGTTTGGGAAACGCTGTACTACTCTATTATTTTGACTAAACGAATTTTAACGTCGTTGGCCGCCTTTAGGTTTTAAATGCATTATTAGCTAACGACATTATATCATGAGTACTGTTGTAAACATGGGTTATTCCAGGGACGTCTCCAAGCGAGGCCCGTGCTCCCTTCCTATAAAGAATGAAGAAACTAAAAACTTTGGATACCACATATTTCGACGAGCTCTTTCCGATGACGTATATGTGATTTTAATTTGAATCATTTTGACCCCACAAAAAATTGAAAACCGTGAAATATTTGTGTCACAAATCGTGATCTCCAGTTTTTCCCAAATATATCCATTTTTCAGTGATTTAGGGTTAGGTAAATCTATTGCAAAAAGAAAATGTCTGAGATCTTAAAGTTTCACTTATAAATCCGTTTTTCGATCCGACGTTTTGTTTTCGAGTTATTAGGTACCAAAGACGGGCCTGAAAATTACATTTTTCGATCTCAAAAATCAAAAGAATTACCTGCCATTTCCCGATCCTCACCAGTTTCAATGGAGTTCAGAAGCTCCGAGTCCTCTACAGCCTCCGACAATTTACATCGATTTAATTCACTTTTGCGACCTGTACCCAATTTCAAAGGAATTCGCGGAAATTTAGACTTTGACGTTTAATATTGTCATATTTTCCCATATATTCGTCATTTTTTCCAAATTTCTACACATTTTCTATATTATTTATTTAACATTTCGGAAACCACTCTACGTGCTGCAATTGCATATCGCTGGCCTCGCCTTTATTTTATGAACCCTGACCAGTTTGTACTGTATGTATAAACTGTTCTTGAGAGATTCATATAAATAGCAGTTCTGCGGGATGCAAGGGGATCCGTAGTAGTGCATCCGTAGTTGCATATCAGTATCGGTACGACGGATCCATCGGTGCCGTTTGGCACCGATGCGATGAGCGTCAGATAAGTCAAGTAGCTACCCCAACGCCCCGTAAGATGCTAGCCCTACAACTAACAGTCCAGGATGTAAACATGTAAGTTAAGGTCCCTAAATCTTTTGATATTAATATTAAGTTTGTTGTTATTAATGTTAAATACAAGTGTTTTGATAAACCGCAGCCTATTTTATCAACCCCTAAGGCCCATACGCGACAATATCTCCGAAACAAAACACCCTGTATAACTGAATTTTTTACCGAAGCTAGTTGCAATATTCCTCTATCAACCCAAAAAATTCGATTGCTCCCCGTCTGACTGTTTCCGAGAAAAACAAACCTGTTCGACTTTAGGTTAAGCTTCACGATAACATGTAAATTCACACTTATTTTTGCTGATCTCCTGACGTCATTATTCACTGAGGACAAATGGCTGCTTTTTAAATTGTAATAAATTATACTAAAAAGTAAACATTTTTTGTAGCTAAATTATCCTACCAATTTTCTTCATCATTTTGTTGGGTTTGTAATGCCTTCCTTAAACGATTAATGCATTAAAAATATAGGCATATTCCTTATTGAAGATTGTGGGATACATAGATCTGCATCTATTATCCAGCTCTTCAATCGAGACAGTTCTGGAAAAATGACTGTTGGAGTGAAGAGTACTATCCTCAGCGTAACTGTTGATGGATAGTTATGATTTCCTCTTGCTAAAGCTGAATGCAGAGGATAAATCGAAATTTACAATAGTGCTTAGGAGTAAAGTAGCCATGTTTTAAAAAATAAAGTAACACATTTTTTTGAACGCCACTGGTACTGGATTTTATCTATGTATAATAAAGCAAAATTTCCTAAGCTGGCAATATTTCCCATCGATAGCGTACCCAGTCAGCTGGATGAAAATGTTTACACTGTTTAACCCAGTTCCGTCACACCAACGGGCAAAAAACAAATATTTTTCTCATCAATCCCATTTAAATTTTTAAGCGCACGTCCTATTAACTCAAACTCCGTTTTTGCTCTTTCACATTAACTTGTACGGCCATTAAAATTTCATAAGCCGAGTCTTCGTCGTCCTTATTTCCATGCTTTATCCATTTAAAAAATCATACGCTCAAAAAAACTTTTGATTTATTAAGTTATCCTTCTGATTTATTGGATTCTGAGACTATTTGCTAAATTAATTAGGTTGGTGGATTGTTTGCGAAATAATTTGGATATCCTAGATGATTTCTGGAAGTCTTTTACGCACTTAAGAATCGGGTATTAGTTTTTTAAAAGCTTTTCAACATTTTTTTCAGTAAATACTGTGTAGAGATAGTTCCGAATGAAAAGAATCCATTTTTTCCACGCAGTTGGCCCTGACGCATCATTCCGCGAAATTTATGGATAAATTTATAACAATAATTGCCGCCGTCAAATAATGTTGTTATAGTAAAGACGCAGATGTATGTAGTTGCGCACCCCGGAATTTGTTTGTCACAAATCAGGACCTAGATGAAGAATATGGTAGCGTGAATTAATTAATCCTGTCTGTAACATAAAAGATGGTATTTCGAAGTACCTATATTAATCGCAATTATGAAGGTAAGGCACTCTTGAAGGTTCTTGTAGTCTCGAAGGCAAAAGGATCAAGTTAATAAAGAATGTTAGTAAATATAAACTCTTACCAAACCAAACTTGGCCAAGTAATGAAGTGTCGACTCGTCAGCAAACTCTGGCAGAACTCGTCAGGAACTGGAACGCGCGACCAACGATTGGCGACCCGCGAGTTATCCCAAGATATCAGTTTCGCCTTTAATGAATCTTAGCTCTTAGATAATGCTTGCTATGAATTATAGCCTCTTTTTGTTTAGCAAATAAAACACTGGGGTCTCAAAACACTTAAACTCTATTAACAAAAATGAAATAAAAATCGACTTTACAAAGGTAAACTTAAAACTAATGAACAATAAAATAATTAACTTGGATTAAATTAAAACAGGAGAAGAGATATAGACAGGCGTTTACTTAAATGAATATGAAGTAATAAATTTTATGAATGGTAATTTAGATATACTAATAAATCAAAAGAAAAGTTAAACTTTAAAGAAAAATCTAGGCTTCCTTGATAATCCCCACGAATTATAAAGATTGAAAATCCCGCACTCGGGTTGGTCGGACCCAACACAAATTAATAAATTGTCTTACCCAAAAATATTCACTACACTTTAAAAAGATTATATGGAATTTGGAAGAAAATAACTAAGAGCACAATTTACATAAGAGAAACTGATCAACAGTTAGAACACTAAAAGAATAATAGTTAGAACGAACGTGGATTATGAACTGAACTTGAATATCCACATTATCTTAGAGGTAAACTAGTGGTAGAACCTATTTCTTAATTCATCCCCGTAGAAACTACCCTTTTTACCCTGTGACCAATCATAGTTCTCGTTATCCCTCTGAGTTTCCTTTAGGGGTATGTCCAAAAAGACTAAATGTTATGTTTCAGCTATTTGGTACAAGATGTCACGATGAGTTTCTGATTTTAATGAAATTACCTAATTATTTAAAACTACTTATCTGTCTTCTTTATATATGCATTTTTATATCTGTGAAATAGGAAAAAATCACTTTGATCACATATTGTTCTGATCATATATATTGCAATTTCTAGCAGAAGAGGGGGGGCTGAATAGTACAATTCGGTGGATGTTCTCAATTAGTAGTGCACTTTTTAAATTCTTGTTTGTCTACGATGTTGGTCTGGGGGGGCTGAAGCCCCCCAATCATTACTGGGTACGCCACTGGATGTATGTAGACAGACAGAGAGATGGGATTTGGGACCCCCATTTTTCATATTGTAGGAACCCCAAAAAGTGAGAAGTAACTTTTTCCACAACTACAATTTTTCCTTGCGGCAAAAGGAACGAAAATGTATGACAACACGACAAATAACCATTATTGCTCTACTAAAATAATAATTCGAGTTGGTCACCGCAGTTAATGTACCCTGAAAACCATGTTATTTTTCTTACATTATTCTTTTCCCTTCAAGAAAGTCTTTATTACTCTAGAATGATCTCGTGCATGCCACACAGCACAGAGAATCTTATTTGTGTCAAGAGGGAAAGAAGGGCTCTAAAGATAATTTTATTGGAACTTAGAGTAGCGCATTCTCCGGGCTTAAGACACTCTCGCTGCGGTTGCATGACAAGCATTCTTAAAACATTCAGGTCAAAAGGATCGCAGTTAATGTGATGTGACGTAAGATGGAAAGATGTACGAAATAACGCCCAATAAAATGACAAAATGCAATAATGCGACGGACTTACCCCTTTTTGGAGTAATTGCGTTATTTTGGTATAGTTTGTCAATCCGAAAATATGCCACAAAACCATATATGGCCGTATATTCAGCCAGATTAAGAGTAACTCTCTCTAAATCTCTGATTGCTCGAAAATGTAAATAATGGGTTCTGCTTCTCGTTTCTAAATATATGTTTTCTGCTTAATAGTCCATCTACCCGCAATTCCCATCTGTTTGTTTTACGACGTATGTCTGTATATCTCCATTCCTCGCTGCTTAGACCAAATTCGCCGAATACATTGCAACTATAAAGTTTCAAATCGATTTGCTGATAGTAAAATTTCTCCAATTTGCCTCGAGAGCTCCCGCGGGCCATCAATCTCGAACAGTTTTAATTACCCGGAATGCACTTTATTGCTACCCACCAACTTTAAGGAGTCCTATTTTAATGCTTGAACAAAAGGAAAGTGTTCTGCTATTTTTGGGTTAAATTGGGTTTTTACTCTATCAAATTAAGAAAAAAATCCAGCAGCACTTACCCCATCCACATGAATGGCCAAGCTCTACAGAACAATGAAACGTTCGATCGTCTTGGCATCGCTTTCGAACATGATCTCAGCTGGCACAAACACATTACTTCAATAGCCACATCACAAACAAGAAAGCTTGTTTTTTTTTCCGTTTAAGCCACAAAATTCCTCTAACCTTTCAACTCTCTATGTTTCACAAATAAGACCCAACCTGGGGATTTATAGGATTGGGGGTTGGGAGGGGAGAACATCGCTCTATATTTCCCAAATGAGACCTAATCTAGAGTACTATTCCTACATCTGGGGAGCGGTATCATCTTCGACCCATATGATGATTATATCCAAAAGAAACCCGTTTGACTCGTCAATGACCCAGTCCTCAGAAGAAAACTCCCTTCTCTCGCCCATCGCCGCGCTATTGAGCATCTATACCTTTTCTACCGATACTCTCTCAAATTTTGCTCTGAAGAACAGCTGCTATAATTGCCCCCTTGATTGTTCCTAACAGAACAACAAGAGGCGCGTTACGTATGCATCCATTCACTGTCCAGCTACTAAACCTCAGCCTCAGCCTAAAACATCCCATTTCTCTTTTTCTTTCGATTTTTTTATTAAGGTGGCATTTTCCACGTGGCGTCGACGCTGGCCAACCCAATTTTATTTTGATATGGTTTTTCAGCTTTCAAATTTTTAACAATAACCTAATATAATAATATAAGTGTATTAAGTATAGATTCATATCGCGCAAGCAATTTTCAGTCACTTATTTAAAGTTTAAACGTGTATAATGATTTCACTCAGAACATTAAAATGTTAAAAGATAATTTTTTCTGCCCTTAGGACCTTGTAAATATTGTTTGTCTAAAATAAATCATAAAATATCTTAAAACTCTAAAAAATACATTTAGAAAGTGTAATTGTGGTTAATATTGTCACAATAATCATACAAAAGGAAAATAAAGCAAAACATTGCACTAAAACGAAATTAAATTGGCCAACGTGGACACCACGTGGAGAATTCCGCCTTAATGAAATTAAGAGAGGCTACGTCTGGCTTATTGCCACCCATATCAAGAAAAAAAAATGTGAAAAACAATACGAAGATTTTGCAACCTTGCGCCATTTCATAAAGAAAATGAATATACAGAAAAAAAAGCATATTTTCTTCAAAAATCTAGGACACTACGAAGCTCGATCTTATGGGCCCAATATTTAATGGTCAAAGCGATGTTCCATGTTATAAATAATGTAGACATTGGTAAATTTTCCAAACTAATATCATTTTTAAAAAGAAAAATTACAAACCTAAGAAATCTAAAATTATGACTTCAGTACAAGTGGATAATTTTGACATTTTAAATAGGTTAGTTGTCATGTAGTCAATGTTTTAATATAATAAATATTGTGTTTTCTAACGTTACTTTTTGGTAATTTTATCAAAGCGCATAGAGTGGGCCAGGTCAAGTTCTCGCTAAGCCGACCGCGCGCGTACTGCAATACTTACACGAACCATTTCGACCACTCTTCGGCCCCCCTCTATCTGCCAGGCTAGTTGCGTTACATGACTGAATTTCTTCAGGGGGGTTAAGGTTACCAAACAGAAGCTGTATTCCAAATTTCATACATCTAGGTGGAATATTTTCCAAGATACGAGTGTCCAAAAATCATAATTTCAGGCACTCTGACTGACTGATAGATCATGATAAATCTAGGGTACTTCCAATCGAGCTAGAGCTTTGAAATTTGGAAAGTAGATAGTGTTTAGGTGATTATTACGAGAAAAATAAAAAAATCAATAAAAATCCAATGTGGCAGAAAATACATGACAGCGGATTCTGACACAAAATAGGTAGCGACTTCTGCTTTAAAAAGTTATGTGTGTACGTAGTGTAGTGGTTATCACATCCGCTCAACACGCGGAAGGTCATCGGTTCGATCCCGGGCGGAAACACGATTTTTGTTCTGATTTATTTTCAAATACCTCTATTTTATTATAATCCCAACAAACAGAGAGACCACGAATGAACATTATCGACAAAAAGCCATTTTAAAAATTTTTGCTTGGAGTATACACATATACTAATAATATATTAATATCGTTTGGTAGATATCTGAACAAAAAGTTATGAAATCCCGACAAAAACATACATCTAAAAAAACAGGCCGAGTTCTCGTCAGGACTGTTTGTTTTCCTACCTGAAAACTATAATTGAAATGTAAAAATTATGCCAAGTTCCTTGCTTAAACGTTATTAGCAGTGTTTTGATAAGCACAGAAAAATATAGTATGAATTGATAAATTTACCGACCAAACTTGGCAAGTTTTCGTCAAAGAACTGAGCAATATTGAGACCTTGAGCTGATAATAACTTGTAGGCAAGGAACTTAGCATAATTTTTACATTTGGGTTCTTTTTTTTTCAGATAACAAAACTCACAGTCCTGACAAGAACTTGACCTGTTTTTTTACATATATGTTTTTGGTGGGAGTGTTACTACAGGGATTAAGAATACATTTTAAAGATATTTAAAGCAGCTTTAATGCGTCAGGGATTAAAAGTTATATTCTAGTCCCTAAAAATAGGGACTAAAATAGCCTGGAGCTACGGAGTGCAATTTTTTTTTTATTTCCGAAAAGTTTAGGGAAGCGGTGCTGCCCCCGCTTTCATGGACCGCACGTCCCTGATTCGCCTTAGTTTACATTTCGAACTCTAAAAATCATTGAAAAAAATCTAACATAAAAACGCCAACAAAAAAATGTTATTCTAATTGCCGTAACCTTAGTCATTCTCTAACTAAAACGAAAGCTTTCAGTTAGTTGGATTTCTTACCAGATTTAATTTAAAACATATTTAGGCTTAAAAATATTAATAACCACATTATGAAAGTACGCATTCTATTTTAATTGAGCGTAAGGAAATTCCACTTTTAATGAAAATGTCAATAAATCGACATTACTCGCATTTTTCCGAAAGCTCCGCCTGACTCCAACGAACTGGCTTAGAGAAATCTGGCTGGCGTTTAGCTGTCGACAACCAGATGTCTCCCCATGTTTCAAAATGTGAAAATCTATTTCTGTAGTGGAGAAAATTTTGTGAAAATCGTTAATTTTCACTGTTTTATTACTGCTACCTTTTTCGACTTTGTAATTGAAGTTTTTTGTGTTGTAAGTTATATTTTTAAAAACAGATACATATTATGTATATCTATTGAGAATAGTTTGTAGTACATATCACTTAAAAAAGATAAGCCGTTGCAGAGGTTCGGCTATGTAGGTACAGGGAATTTTAAGTAAAGTTTATAGCTTTATTTTTAAGGAAATAATTCCAAAATATAGGCTGTTTTAATAACTATATTTAAGAAAATGAAATATGTTAATAACAAAATTATCTGTCTTTTGAATAATATAAGTTTAAAATGATACAATGAATATGTTAGGTCTGGCCTGGATCAGCTTGTCCCTGGTGATGCCCTCAGTGGATCATGTCATATGTTTGGGCGATATTAATGTCAATGTTTTGAACCTCAATAATTCTGTTGTTCATTGTTTGAGTCATACGGCTTTGCCCAGGTGATTGGTGAGCCTACAAGAATATCTGGCAGTACTGCCACGTTATTGCATACCGTTTTTATTTCTAACGAAGTGATGTTAAGACAGTCTGTAGTTGTAGACTCCCATGGAATATCTGATCATAGGATGGTCTTTTGTGAGCTTGATGTAAAAGTATCTAAATTCAAGCCTAAAATCGTCACAGGAATTTTAGAAATTTTGATTTTACAGTGTTCTAGAATGAATTGATTGCGCTTCCTTTTGATAAGATTCTTTAGCAAATAGCATAAAATCCGGTATTTTAGTGAGCTCATATCAGGCGTTTTTATTAAACTTTCTCCTTTAAGAACAGTTCGTGTAACTAAACCTGGCTTGTAGAGGTCCTTAAAATCTTAATGAGAAATCAAGATCACATAAATAAGTTTGTCGATGACTGTAAAATAATTCCGGAAGCACAATTTGGTTTCCGGAGGAATCATAGTACAACAACCGCCCTTTTGGGAGTCATGGATACGGTTTAGGGGACTTGGATGCTGGCAGGATATCTGCTCTAATGTTGCTGGATTTTTCCAAGGCCTTTGACACCATTAACCACGATTTGTTGTGTTCAAAGCTGAAATATTATGGGTTTCAGCAATCGGCTGTGAATTTCATTTCATCCTTCTTCGGTAATCGGTATCAGTGAGTGGTATGGGATCGAGAGGCTTCAATGTTGAGGCCGGTGGTATCTGGAGTGCCTCAGGGTTCTATTTTGGGACCCCTGTTATTTACAAGCTACACATCGGATATACTCAGAGGTATTAAAAGCCGATACACAGTTGAGTTATAGTTTTCTCCCTACTGAACATCATATTGGTGAGTTGGTCTAAGTCCGACTTGAGGGATATCTTTTATTTGCTGAGGTGCAGTTTTCAAATAATAATCCCCCTAGGCCGTCCTTGTTCACGAAGGCGGTAAAACTAGCTATTCTCTACAAAATTTCTAACAGCTCTCTCAGATACTTTCCGCCTACGAGTTCTTCATTGCGGAAAACCTCTTGGATATTTCTGTACCGCAGCAAAGGAACTTCCATTCCAATATTCGTAAACAAAATGGATATCAGCGAGCTCTTGATTTGAAAAGTTTTGCATTTTCTTATTTATTGAGTCTGATTTTAGAAGAATAACAGCTGCAGACAATATTTGATGCAGAAATGTCAAGCGAAACAAATTACAATTTTGAGTAATGGCTAAACTAACTATTGACAAATATAAATTTTTTTATTATTTTTATTAATTTACTTTATATAAACGTGATTTTTCAAAACAATTTTAGTCGAAAACAAGTCAAAATACAAAGATCGACTAAAAATACCTTTTTCGTGTAAAAATAAACCAAGTCTCGTAAGTTATTATTAAAAATTCAAAAATTGTCCAAACAAAAAATATGGGGCATAATTTCCCCAGCACCCACCCTGTTTGTGACGCCCGTGAGAAAGTTTAAGAAAATTAAAAAAATAAATATGTGTAAGATTATAAGAGCTTCAAACTCGCCAAATTTTGTAAGTCTACCTCAAGCAGTTGCGGAGATATTACAAAAAATCCAATTTTTGGGGTCCCCCATTCGGGGTTTTAGCCTCCTTAGGAAGTATTTTTCGAGGTATGTTCATGTCAACTTTTTATCATGATTTGACAAGTACAATCAGTCCTAGAAATATTTCCCACTAATTTCGGGACACCTTGTATATACCTAGCTAAAAACTATTTGTCTGTTTTCTTGTTCCCACCCACAAATTTTAAAGATCTTTTAAAAAGGTAGTAAAAAATATAATGTACTTACCGTATAAAAATTAATCATCTTTATCCCTTATAATTCCACTACTTATCCTGCACACCTGGCCAGACTGTTTTAAAGCTTTTTTAAATTACTTTAAAAGCTCAAATGTCCCTTTTATTCTTCTAATTAGAATTGCAAGCGCAAAAAAGGTCTGACACGACATCCAAGCGAAAACAAAAATGTCGAAACAAACGTGAAAAACAAATACCTACTTTCCGGACGCGAAAAGAACTGAAAACAACAAAGGTTCGTTTCCAGTGCTTTTACGGAATTTTTTATTGTTTTAATTGCCCCGTGTCTCGCTATTTTGCACAAAGAGCGTTAAGTGAACAAATGTTAACGTTCACTTATGTAAATTTATAGTTTATTGCGAAAATATGCAAAGCATGTTGTTCACTGGATATAAAAATATTAGGGTTCTCTAGAAAACAAACTATTAAATGCACAAATTAAGTTCATTAGAAATATAAAACGCCGTAATTCCGTAAAAATGTTTTCTGGCGATCGTTAAAAAATGTTGACTTTTCTGACAAGATTTCTTGTAGAAAAGCGAATAATACCATATATCTAGTCGTTGCCAGACAACAAAAAATAACTGTTGACCACACCCTCCTTTTTTACACCCACCGCAATGGAGTTTGATAATTTTAAAACAGAACCATCTACTCGGCAGTACAAACCTTTCCACCAAATTTCATTAAAATCGATCCAACAGTTTTTAAGCTGAGCGCGTTACAAAGATTTTTCGGATAGACCGGCTGACAGACAGACGCAAAACATCTTCTATATGTCCTAAACGTAAAGCTTAGTAAAATGTCTAAAATCGGAAACAAAATATTATACACAGGCCGGTATTTGTGAAATCAACATGAAAAGACATATTTAGTAAAAGAGCGCCAGAAAAAAACGATGCCACTTAGAGGTTTGGGCATTTTATCCGAAAGTGAATCGTTATCCAGATATTTGCGTTATTTCAGACTTTATGAGCACCCTGTATAATAACATTTGGATCAACGTGCGCAAGAAATATATACTAAACTTTAAATCAGATTAATTTCTTACGATTTCGTATAAAATAAATTTAGTTTCTCAGTGTACAAGCAATTTTTACGCGGTCGTACATTTTCCTCAGTGTACGATACCTGAATATTGTTAGATAAATATTAGAACAAAGAATTCGAAGTTTTTGTCGCTTCTCGTTGATGGTTCCTCTAGGCCTAGGGTCTCCAGATTATGGAACAAACTGCCTTGCAGATAAAAAAATAATAAAAAGTAGTATTGTGATGAGAAGTATTTTAGATTAAATAATTGCTTCATTTTACGTCGTATTTTCCACGAAGCGGCCACGCTGTCAAACTTAATTTGATTTTGACATAGTTTTTCCTGTTTAAAATTTTTAACAATAACATTATAAGTATAAGTATATTAAGCTTTATATCCTGCAAGAAACTTTCAGTCAAATATTTAAAGTTTCAACGTGTATAATGATTTCAGTCAGAAGATTAATAATATTTAAAGCAACTATGGTAATATTTTTTTGGTCACTAGGACCTCAATATTATTTGTAAATATAGTTTTCCTAAAATAAATCATAAAATAAACTGGTCAACAAAAAAATCGGCAAAAGCTATTTTAACTCGACTTTTCAAACTGCCATAACTTTTTAAAAACTTAACTTTTTTGAGAGCGGTTTTCGGATATCGATAGCTCGTCTTTCCCAGATTAAGTATCAAGAACTGATTTGGCAATGGAAACGGCATTTTCATGCTATACAGGGTGATTAATAAGGTAATGTAAAACTACTAAAAGTTTCGGTGTGTGCCATATTGCGAATAAGTTTTTTTGGTCGTTCCGACATAGCGTGTTAGTAAGCTGATATTAATATCTCCAGACGTGTTCGCCGAAATTTCGATTAATGGTCTTTAACGGAAAATACAGGAGGAAACATAAAAAGCACACAAAATTTGGTAGCCTCATTTTTAAAACGCTGTAGCTCGAAAACGGATTGATAGACTTTGTCGGGCTTTTTAGGTATTAAAAGCCCTTTCGTGTAGCATTTTACCTAATAAATTGTTTTCTTTTTCAAGGTCAAAATGTTGGCGTTGTATAGGGGTGAACCAAAAAGTGAATGAAAATCATTGTTAAAAATGATTTTTTTTAATTTGTGAAAATTGAGCGGTATGTGTTTGTTTTCTTCCAAAACTAGGGCGTTCTGTCCAACTCTTGATTAGTTATACAGCGTGTCCAGAAACCATCTTAACAAATGGAAAACATTTTATTTTTGTCTTTACGGGAGAAAAGTTATTTTTCATAAAAAGTTCTACATTGTGAGAAAATAGCATTGCCACTCAAAAATTTGATTTAAGACATACAGGGTATCCCAAAAATCTAAAAGTCCTAATCCGCGTGAAGCTAAAAAGACACAAATCGTTATTTAAAAGTAAACTGCCACTGTAAATGTACTAAAGGTAACTTTTATGTTAGCGAATTAGGTTTGGAACATACAGGAGGTCCCAAAAATAAAATTTATTTTTTATTATTGACTTTACAAAAAAAATATCGTCATAAAAAGTCTACATTGTGAAAAAGATCATGATTAATCAAAAACTTTATGTAGGACAATACAGAGTGGCTTAAAAAGCTGAAATTCTCAATTTACGTAAAGTTAAGGAGACACCAAATCTTTATTTAAAGATAAACTGTATGGAAAAGGGCGAAGGTTACGTGGAGGTTTAAATTTATTTAGTTATTTAGTCATGTTTAGTTAGTTAATATGTTTTTTACCCTAATATTTCATTTGTTACTAAAATTGTATTAAATACAAGTAAACCTTCAATCACCCTGTACGTCTCATTTTAAGTATAAGTGCTTACTTATCACTTAATTAGTAACCTTGCACAAATACCATACTGGTTGAATTAAAATTTAGCTTACCCTTGTTTTAAGGCCAGTTGAGAGTTTTAAATTTTTTAGCCACCCTATATGTCCTAGATCAAATTTTTGAATCATCATGCTCTTTTTTCACAATGTAGAACATTTTATAAAGATATAGGTACTTTTTTGTAAAGTCGATAATAAAAACATTTTTATTTTTGGGACCTCCTGTATATTTCAAACCTAATTTACTAACATAAGAAGTTAACACTAGTACATTTACAGTGGCAGTTTGCCTTTAAATAACGATTTTGTGTCTTTTTAGCTTCAAATGGATTAGGACTTTTACATTTTTGAGCCACCCTGTATGTCTTAGATCAAATTTTTGAATGGCTATGCTATTTTCTCACGATGCAGAACTTTTTATGAAGGATTACCTTTTTCGTAAAGTTAAAAATAAAAAAGTTCCGCATTTGTTAAGATGGTTTCTGGACACGCTGTATAACTAATCCAAAGTTAGACAAAACGCCCTATTTCTGAAAGAAAAAACACGCATACTGCTCAATTTGTACAAATTAAAAGAAAATTTATTTTTAACAATACTTTTCATTTACTTTTTAGTTCACCCCTATACAACGCAAACATTTTGACATTGAACAAAAAACAGTTTATTAGGTAAAACTCTGCACAAAAAGGGCTTTCAATTCCCAAAAAGCCCGACAAAGTCTATTAATCCGTTTTCCAATTACAGCGTTTTAAAAATGATGCTACCAAAATTTGTGTGCTTTTTCTGTTTCCTCCTGTATTTTTCGCCAGAGACCATTAATCGAAATTCCGGCGAACACGTCTGGAGATATTGATATCAGCTTACTAGAGTGCTATGTCCAAACGATCAAAAAAATTTATTGGCAACATGGCACACACCTAAACTTTTAGTAGTTTTGCATTAACTTATTAATTACCCTGTATAGCATGAAAATGTCGCTTCCATTGCAAAATCACTTCTTGTTGCTTAATTTGGGAAAGACGAGCTGTCGATATCCGAAAACCGATCTCAAAAAAGTTAAGTTTTTAAAAAATTATAGCAGTTTGAAAAGTCGAGTAAAATTCGCTTTTGCCGATTTTTTTGTTGACCAGTTTATCTTGAAACCTTTATTAATACGTTAAAATATACCCATAGAATATAAGTCTAATGGCGGCTCTACCATCATGGCTTAAAAGCTTTGTGCAACCGACTAAATATGTTAAAAATTTGTTATATTATAAAAATTAATCATTTTTATTCTGTATTATTTCAGTTGTCTTGCTCACCTGTCCGGACTGTTTCAGTATTTTTGTACATTACATTTAAAAGCCCTAATGCTCCTTTTATTTACGTAATTTAGAATTACGAGTGCGAAAAAGGTCCGACAGGTCATCGAAGCGAGAGCAAACGTGGAAAATAAATATTCGCCGGATTTGAAAACCACTTAAAACAATAATAAAGGGTCGCTTCCAGTATTTTCACAAAAAACATTATTTTATTTTAGTTGATGTGTGTCATTTTTATATACAAAATGCAAAAAGCGTTAAGTGTAGAAATATAAATTTACTTAATGGGGGTTCTCAGCGACTTTTAATTTTTAAATTCCCTGACTTTTCCAGGTTTTCCATGGTAACAGTGATTAAAGTAGCAGAAGGGTATTTCTATCGTAAAATAAAAAATTAGACTGGTATTTTCCGTTTTTATAATACCTAATTGTTGGAGCCCTAACGGTTGGAGGTTAGAGCTTTTAGGAGCACCCCAAAGGAAAAAATAATGAACAAAACGAAATTTTAGAATAATAAGATACTATAATACTAACAACTTTAATCTTTTGACAAAATGGAAATAAAAAGTACTTAATTTTATAAGCGGAACATATTTTTTGATTTACCTACCACTAATAAATAAAATTATATATAAATATATTTAAAAAACACTTTTGTTTAGAACAATAAACAACACAAATTGGATGAATTTACCTAAACAAATAGTATAATGGACATCTATTACACAGTTAAAGACAACTAGATACGGAAAGATCTAACAAGAACTAAGAAAATAGAAATAAAAATAATATAATCACCCAAAATATTTTCTGGGAAAGTTTTTTACACGCTTTTACGTAACTCATCAATTTCTAGGTCTATTGCAGATATTGTTGTAGATGTTTCTTTTTCTAATTTTCTTTTCATATTTTCTAAACAATATATTTCACATTCAGCTTTTTGTTTTAATTTAGCTCCATCAGTGTACTGCTTCTTTTTAAGACTACTTTCCATCGCCTTTCTGTAAGCATTTTTTACATATTTTTTCAACTGGTCTGTTATTTGAACTTCTAAGATTCCATTTTTATTTAGAACAGAGTCATATGCTAGCCTCTGAGATACTAAAGAGTTTTCCTGTAAATTTTCAACAATAATGTTTTTATTTACAGAGAACCCGTATTCAATGGTAGCATTTCCGCGCGATAATATTAGAACATATTTAATCATATCCCATAATTCTTGATATTCTGTATAACTTCCAACAAATTTGAAAAAAATATATGCAATCGGGTATTTGAATAATTGTGCGCCTGACAAGCTAATAATAATATGAAAACACTGTTAGAAATTAACTGGTTATATTTCATTTTGGCCTTTTCTGCTTGATTGGATGTGATAGTATGTTTATCATATAAAAACTTAATTATTTTATCCTCTTTCTTCTGAAATATTTTTATCCACAAGAGTAGCAGGATTTAAACAAGTAACATTTTTTATAAAACTGTATTTCAAATTACATCTTTAAAAAAAAAATTTAATAGTGCCAGTTAAAAATTTCTCACAATATTTTAAAAATATTGTCTTTTCCTTATCAGATATTTTGGAATGCTTTAAATATTTTCGACTAGCAAATCCTATATCAACTTTCTCTAAGGACAAATATATATTATTATTGTCAAAATCTATTTTTAAAAGGTTTCTGATACCAGAGTCTAAAACTTCAGGTTTTATCAAATTTTTTAGTTCATTTATAATTTCTAACAAATCATGATATAAAAATGGCACCATAGGCTGAGAACTTGAACTGATTTTTTTAAAAAATGGTTCCAAAGTGCTTGCAATTAAGGAAAAAAATGATATTTTTGCCGGAGTCAACACATGTTTTATTCCTTTCTTAAGATTATTTACGGAAATGTTATTTGGAAGTTTTGTGACTGTATTTTCCAGCCATATTTTATTGGATTTATAACCTCGAGAGCTCGATTACATACTTCTACATTTTCAACCCATCTAATCTTGTAAAATTTTCGAGAAAATGTAGTACATTTTGTTACAGAAATGAAGATTCCTCTTCTGGCGGGTCAGTCATTAAACAAATAATAAATACCCATCAGAAAGTCAGTTACACTTCAACCACTAGCTTTGTGCCTACTTTGCAGGGCACCATGTATAAAATGAAGCCCACAGGAGCCAATATCCAATATATTTTTGCAATTTTCATCTTCCTGTAATAGACGAAAAAATTTCCAATTTACTGAATCTAAAAAAAAAAAGAAAAAACAATATCTAGTGGAGCCAACGGATGAAATAATAAGTCTAATACTAAATACACTAAAAATGTTGCTCCCTTAAAGTACCATAATTACTAATTTAGGTCGATTAGTTTTACAGAAATCTGTAACCTTGCCACTTGCCAGATTTTCTTTATTAGGTAAATCATAGGCCTATTACCTAATTATCTAAAAAAATTATAAAAAAGTCTCTTTTCTGTTTCCTACCTGTAATATATGCCGAAAATTAAGCTCCCAAGACCGTCTTTAAATTTCTCAAGCAAATTTTCTGCTCCAGCTCTGTGTAAAAAAAAACAGAAGTAAAATATCTGGTCTCCAAAGTATGGAGCCAAACCAAAGCAAATAACATTTGAAGCTTTTGCTGGCCATTTTTTGTATAACATTCCTATCTTTGGCAATTTATTTCAAAACTTTCATCTCTGACTCAGCTGAATTTAGGGACCTATGTTTAATTACAATATTTAAACACCAAAAAATTTCTGCATGTATTACATCCTGTTTTAAAATAAACTCCTGTAAAAAAGTTGACTTTTGATTAACTACAATACTCGAATTGGTTGGGTAGATTTCATTTTGACTTTGTTTTTGATTGATTCTACCTATTAACAAATTAGAACAAATTTTGTAATATTCTACCGTAAAGAAACTTAGAGTCGTTTTGTGTCCTCAATTGGTTCCCTATATTTGTTTTTTTTTTTGTAATATCATCCCTAATTAGATTTCGGATTTCATCAAAACAAATATAGGATCTGCTTTTTTGTAAAACTATCTCCTTTGGCTTGTATGGGTACAGGATGTTAGATGGAACAAATTTGACACTGCATTCTAATCTCCTAAATTTACAGCTAGATTTGGTGGAAACCATGTCTAAAAAATACAAATTCAACAATAAACTTGCGATCATATTTAATGCTAATAGATTTTTAACAATACGTATCGGCTGAGTAAACAGTCATATAAAATAGACTAACTAAGAGAGACTGACAAATAAAAAAACACACTTGTTACTTCAAAGCTTTTTAGATTTGTTTTACTTACCATAAAACACTGAAATATGTTTCTCCAGTCTCCAGTCTTGCAAAAGATCTATTATTTTTGGCGTAAGACTATGCAACAAACAATGAAAAATTCTAACCTCTCCAAGGGTGTCCGCGAGCAATAGAAATAATATTTCAGCCAACAATAGAACCCACTGAATTAATATTTTTTAAGTAGTTGTACTCTTGAAGTTCAATAATAAGTATTTAAGTAATGAGTAAGTATATTTAAAGCAATATATATATTTTTTGATTATTTCAATGATGTTTTGTTGAGACAATATATTAACTTTAATATAACTAATGTGACAGTGGTCAAAAATAGTACTATTATTGAAAATAGCATAGCAGTTTTTTCTGTGTAGGGAGCAAGACTGGGTTTTGGAGGTGTGGAAATGAAGATTTTTGGCATCCCAGTGATCTTGGGAAGGGATAGATAAATAGATCTGCGTCTATTATCCAGCTCTTGATTCAAGGCTTGTCTGTAAAAATGAATGTTGTAATGCAGAATTCTATCGCCAGCGTAACTGTGGACGAGATTGGTAGTTGAAGAGAGCAGGCCATTCATGTGAAGAATGAATCGAGTTGGTGGTAAGATTATGGGAAATATAGAATTTTTCCAAAATAACTAAATCTGTAATGTATTTTTATTAAAAAAAAATTAAAACTTTCCACTCCAATGCATTGACCTAAATAACCTTCAACAGGCTAACGTTCCCCTTTCATCCCCAGATAAATGCGTTCTCCTATATTCACCTTTCACCTAGATATATGACGCTTTGACAATTTGACCACTGCTTCGTCACCGCGAACGGAACTTTTGACGCCGAAATCCCGACGCCGCGTCCCGGCGCTGCATAGCGTCGGCGTCGCAAGCGCCGCTTCACCGAATGTGCTTAGTTCATTCGCGGCACTCACGACGTCATGTGACCTGAACGCTTACTTTCCAAACAGTAAACAAATTTTGAACGCGGCACGAAATAAAACTTTTTAAAAACGGTTATTTTTCGAAACGAGGACTGAAATTTTAATTTTATCAAATATACATATTGACAGTAACATATCAATTGACAGGATCGGACCAAAATTAAATAAGAGTCAATTTTTTTAAGGGTTACTTTTTATGTTTCTATTTGTATTGTGATATATTGTGTCAATATCAATATAGGCTGTACAAACTTTCAGGTCCGGAATTTGCTTTGTCTAAAAGTAAGTAATTTTATTGTTGTTTTGTCCAATAGTTATGGTAACATCAATTTTTTGCTACCGGCTTGTGAAACTGTGCAATTTTTAAACGCAAAAATATCAAACTAAACCTATGGGAATAGGAATCTCATTTTCAACCACAGAATCATAGTAAAATTATGTCGGTAGACAACCTGTATATAAGTAAAATTGAAAAAAAAAAACAGGGAAACTAAAAAAAGTTTTAGATCACGACAGTGATGTTTCTGTAAAATGTCCTGCGTATTATCTTTGTAATTCTGGTAATATGTGAGAAGGGGGTGGCGGGGAGGGAACAGTTTCACGGAAATAAAAATAACCTTAGTGCCGGTTTTTTAGAACCAGATCAACTTTTTTATTTTTAGAACAAAACAATATTTTCTGGACATCCCACATTTAATGTATTTTATGTTTACTTATAGAATCAATAGCTACACATACTTTTTCTTTGATTGTATTGAAAGTCGATGATAATATTTGGAAATAGTTCTGTAATAGGTCAAAGGTAAGATTAATAATTTATGTGACATCTGTAGGAAGGCAGTGGCGGCTGGTGAAATTTCGAAGTTTTATATCTCTGTTCCTACTTACAGGACCCGAACCAAATTTAAGGGTTTTAATAGTGAGCCCACTGGGAATGTTTTGGTAAAGAAAAAAAACATTTTGTAATTTGCGAAAAAAAGTTAAATTTTTGGTGTGCCCCTCCTAGGAAAAAAATGAAAACGTCTTGGTATTTTATTTATTCTTTTTTCTAAACAAATTTTACATCATTCTGTCGACAGTTTTTAAATTTTGAGAGAAAGAAAGGTGTTAGTAGAAAGTTATAGTCATTTGAATTTTTTTAAGCCTAAAATAAAATTTAAGAAAAAATTCAAATGACTATAATTTTCTACTAACACTTTTTTCTCTCTCAAAATTTAAAATCTGTCGACAGAATGATGTAAAATTTGTTTAGAAAAAAGAATAAATAAAATACCTACACGCTTTCATTTTTTCCCTAGGAGGGGCACACCAAAAATTTAACTTTTTTTCGCAAATTACAAAATGTTTTTTTTCTTTACCAAAACATTCCCAGTGGGCTCACTATTAAAACCCGTCAATTTGGTTAGGGTCCTGTAAGTAGGAACAGAGATATACAACTTTGAAATTTCACCAGCCGCCACTGTAAGGGCCTCCTAATAATATTCAATAGGTAATAGGTGTGTTAAATATTTAATTGTGGATTTGTGGATATTATTTATTTATAGCACAACTGTTGGAATAGTCACTATTCTTATGGAATTTTTAATAAATTAATAAACAAAGTTTGTCCCATGAAGTAATTATTATTTTAAAGTTTAAAATTAGTTTTGCTCATATTTATTGTTATTCCTTTGGTTTATTTATTAATGTAGATGTGATACGTGTGATGTGTCTACGAAATGTTTAAACGTATAAACAAAAAATATTTTCTTTTTAATATCCTGCAATTTTTTTTGATTTACATGCCCTTACATTGGTTCTAAAGGCCTTACACGTATTACTGGTATCTGATCAAAATTTGCACCCATATATGTTCTCGGTGTTACCCGAAATCGCCACTATAATTACTTGCCCTTAAATTGGCAGCCCAAAATCGCCACGGCTTACAGAGTTACCCGGACACCTATAGCCCAAAATCGCCATGAGCCTTTTATTTATAAGATAATAGTATATATATTTAATAACTTTATAGTTCATAATAAATTATTTGCCATAGATACAATTTTACAAAATAAAACTACATACAGAAGCAGTGAGAGAGAGAGAGATAGAGAGAGAGAGAGAGAGAGATACTGCACATGTGTGAAGGTATAGTCAAAGATATTCCTTCCTCACTGATGGAAACAATCTGAAAGAATGCTTAGCAAACAACAGCTAGAAATATACTGAATTAAACATTTCTTTTACCCCTATTTACAATAATTTTATTATATTATTACCAAGAAACCATAAAATACATTTCATTTAATTTATTCAGAAGATAAGAGTAGTGGCGATTTTGGGCTATACCCTCTGCAGGTAAAATGTTTGACAATACATTAACAAGGGGTTCGTGGCGATTTTAGGATGTAGCCTATGTTCTATGGGTTCTAAAAAATAATCTTGAGGAAACCTCCATATTTTCACCTTTTTGGAGTTTGCCTTGGTGGGCTCGAGCTATTTTATGTCATTTTCTTTTGTATTATATACTGTGTGGTCCATTAAGTGTGTAGAAAATGGGAATTTTTTTTATTAGTTGCACAACCGAAATATAGATACCGCCAAAAGTTGGTGCATGCCCGATCACCATAATAGGTGCACTTAGAATGGCTTCAAGTCAAACAGCATACAGGGCAGGTCAAACAATATAAAAATTGTTTAAGAGTAAAGTACCCTTATTTAGAAAAATATACGATGAATCACTAGTATATCTAGTAGAGTTATAATATTTTGATTTAAAAAGTCTACCGTATTATCAACATTATTCAAATCGTAGATGTTATCCCAAGGTATGGAGCGCAAATCATATGCAAACTGACTAATATTTATATTTTTAAAATTTCGAGTGGTCTTAAATTTTGGAGCTGGCTTGCTTATTAAAATATTTATTTGACAAGGTATAAGTTCATGGTCGCTAAAATCCACAGGCTGCACGTTAACAGACGAAGCGATATCAGATGAAGTAGTCAGCATGTATCTACTAATGAGACAGAATTAACAGTTATTCTTGTTAGATCGTTTGCAAGCTGCCCCAGACCAAGGCCCTTAAAGCATTCTGTGACAAACACTGTCTCATGTTAAAGTCTCCAAAATTTGAGATATCTCGGACTCAAAAAGAATACATCTTTATTGTTAAAACTGGGTGGTTTGGAGGCAGCACAGATGGCTGCCTCCAGCCAAAAACTAAACCTCTGGAACCATTTTGAAAATATTTTGAAAAACTAAAAAAAAAAATGAAAAATGTAACACCCTGTATCTTTGAAAAAAAATCTCCCTTTAAGCGATGGCACATGATTTTTTTTAAACACCCTGTATTCAATACAAATTCAATTCAGACGTCAACTTCTGGTCTAATGACGTCAGTAAATTTAAAAATTACCCAATGGCAACTACTTAATATGTGTATTTCTTTTTTATGCGTATGACAATCATAGCTAAGCAAGGCGCAAGCATCAATAAATATTTATCCCTATTGGATATTAATTATTTACCGTCCTATTTCTGTCATTTTTTCATCACGGCATTGATCATTGGCCCGAAACTAATTTATAGGGTTCTTAAATTTTCATCTGGGTTGTTTTTGGGTCACTGCCTAAATACACTTAACAGAGCAACACATACGAGGGATGGGTAAACAAATTCTGAAAAATCTTGCCTTTGATTAATCTTCCTTGAGTAAGCAATAAAAAAAAAAGAAATCCACGTCTGTGATCGTATTTCCTCCTAAAAAATAAAAGAGTATGATAGTGTAAAGTAAAAAAAGGTACACCTGACATAGGCTAAAATTTTTTTCAGCGTTGCCAGATTTCACAGTAGGCACTTAAATGCGAAAATTTAAAAAAAATTGCACGATTGCGCTTCCTCAAGCAAAAATTAATGCCATAATATCCATGTTTAAGTGGATGCCTCAGATGGATGAACTCTTCTACAAAACAATTTTTTCGCAAAAAACTTGGTAATAGTGATTATTCTTCATTTTTAGTCCATACTGTTTTCTGAGTTAAAAACTCTTATAAGTTCTATATACCTTTAAACCTTTAACAATAAAGTTTAAGAAGGTCAAAGTCCTATGCGTTATTTCAAATCAAGTTTTTTTTTGGATTTTAATAATCGTTTGGCTACATTTTAGAAAAACTATGTAAGTGCTTCAGCAAAAAACCTACTTAATCAATCAAATTCTTAAATTTGGCAATATTGGCAACTCCGTTTATTTCATAACAATGTTGGTGCTACATACACCCTTATAATATTAGGGTGACGACTGACGAGGTAATTTTTTAATAAGACATGGAGATTGTAGGTCAGGGCGGGTCAAAGGCTTCCACCGGCTTCTTTTTCAAGGGCATGACGTCGTCAAATGTTTTAGGTTTCTTCAAAGTGATTTAATTTTTCTTAATAATTAAGGGGTGCATTTCATTTTTTTTTTTGGTATTTTGCTGAGAACAATTGTACCTCCAGCCCAAAAAAATTTCATAATTATTTTCATGGTACTTTAACTGAAAATCTTCAACGAAGATTAAAATTTTAAATACAATTATTTTTAGGTAAACGGTGGATTTGCGACCACATGTATATAAGATTTTTTCTTTTACTTTGACCATATTTTCACCCCTTAAAATTATTGCACTCATACCCCTTTCACCCTGTATATTGAAACGGGTGACCCCTGGGGTTACCTAGAGACACTCAGAACTTTTTTTAATTTATTAAATTATTTAAAAGTTACCTTTAACATCTGAAAACCAGACCAATTTTGTTCTACTAAAAAAAAAATACGCTAGGACCCAAGCAAACCCAAACAATAACCTATTAATAATTTATAATTACCAAAAACTCATTATTCTTTAAAAAAATTACTTACATATGCTTCGCTATTACCTTCCTACGTATTTTGAAAATGGGTTTCATTTTTACTATCCTACACCTTTTAATATTTTTGAGGAAACTAAATCCAAAACATAAATTTCGTCGCTGAAAGTTCCTCTTTCAGCGACGCTTTAAAATTTAACTGCATCACATAAAAGCAGTAAAAGCAGACGGCATTCATTTAATTACTTTTTTTCTGCTAGGTTTCTGCTTTAGCTAGTATTATTCACATAAACAAATGGTTTTTGTCACTATTATAACACCAAATTTTATTACGCTAAAAAATTACCGACATCAAAGAAAATAGAATGTGTTTGTACCGACATACTTCTTCCGCGTATGCTTTTTGAAAATTACAAAATACATCTTATCTCGCTCTTGCTCCCCTGTCCCTGCCCCCGCCTCTTTTTTCTTGTTTTAATGCTGATTTTCAAATCGAAATATTATTGCGCTCTGATTGGCCAATTTTCTAACTACCATAGTTTAGAAAAAATAGCAGCAAATAGTATATCCTTATAAAAATATTTCCTATAATTTTTTACCGGTAATCAATCTCTTTTTTGTCCATAATATGTAAACTAAACCTTGGTTTGTATTAATGTGTGTGCGTTGTTTCCAAGGACAGCGAAATCAGATTTGACGTCAAATAAATAGAAAAACTCTATCACAACGCGTGTTATTTCCCATTTAAAACAGCCAGACTATAATATAGACTCATATATTCTAATTTACCTGTTGCCTTTTTGCTGTAATATTATTTTGTTCATGTAACTTATAATTGATTTTTTTAATTATACAACCAATTTTATAGTTTAACTTTCGTAATATTAAAATAACGAGCACGCAAGGGCAAACTAGATTAAAAATGCCCGCAGTAAAGGGATGACATTAATAAAAGGCTGGTAATTGGTTTTTGGGGGCATATGCGATATTAATGGTGCTAGTATAGCATCAACCCTCAGAAGAGGATAATTCCATAATGATTGTCATTATGATCCTTATTATTACATAAATAATTAAACTGATCGAAATAAGTTAAGGATATTGTGGTCCCCCCCCCCCCCCAACCCAACCCAACCTGAGAAAAAATATCCCAAAAGAAAATAATTGCGTTTTTTATGTTCCCTAATCTTCTTTTCGGAAAAAATAATGTTTATATACATTTAAAATTGTACCAAGGATAAAAATAAATAATGTGGAATTTTGTTTCTATGGAATCCATTTCTGTTTCACCGTTGCTTAGTGATTTCTGTAATAACTGTGATTATTCTATGTTTCACTCAGTTTGAAATCAGTGGCGGCCTATTTTTTCGATAAAAATTAAGACTTACCCCCACGCACGCCGCTGAAGCAAGTACTATAGAAAATAAATTTTTGCACGTAAAGGTACCCTTTGATTGCATATTGGCGTGTACCAAAATTCATATCAATATCTTAACTCATTTTAGAGAAATTAAAAAGAAACATTTAAAAAAGAAAATATTAAACACCCTGTATCTCGAAAAAGAAGCGTTTGTATGTTTATATAAACTTATTTTCATATTTTTAGATGTAGAATCTGCCCTTAAAATTTCTTAACATCTTTTTGTAACACCCTGTATAATATAACCTGAGAAGGAGTATTCTGAGAAAATAAATATAAAAGAAAAACGGTTGGGTGATTCTATTTTATTTACTTTATTTTCAGTTTTATTGACCGAAAATAGCAGACATCACAATATGTCACTTTAAGCGGTAAGTCGTCAGAGAATCTCTTCTCCCTTGACACAGAAACAATTGTAATTAGCTCGGGTACTTCACTTCCGCAAAGAGGGTTTCAAGGGCTTATTGTAAGCCCTTTGTTCCATGATATTGGCTTTTGGGTGCGATTATTGACAGAGCTATCCCGGAAGAAAGGGTTTCTTAAGGGCTGATACCCTACTAAATCTGGCGCAACACAACTAAAATAATATTTGTTGGAAAGTAATGAAGGTTAATTTGCGTTGGATCATATCTTATTGACTCATCGTTATTAAACAAAGTTCACAAAGATTTGTGAAGCAGTCACTCACTGTCAGCAGTCACACACTTTAATAACAATATAAATACTACTTCTTAATATAAATTTCACACTTTTAAATTTAATATTTAAGATGGCGACTGGGCGCCATTTCAAGAATAAAAATATTAAGTATCATAGTTCATTTGAGATGACAAGCAATCTTGAGGAATAATTTTTTGAGTCAAACAATTTGGTCTTCCGTGTCTTCAATATCATCGATAATCAATTTTAAAAGTTTATCTCTATGGCGCGCACCGACAAGCCCAAATATAGCAGATGACTTAATTAGAAGATACATTTTATCTGATGACTCAATTATAAATCTGGTAATATTTTCTTGCAAAAAAATGGTTTGCTTTTTTAGGTCTAAATCCTCCTACATTCGGCCTTTTAAGGTACAACGTGACTCTATAAAATTTACTAATATCAATACCCTTCTTTACTTTTAATACCCTTTTTAACTAGAACATAAAGTATTGGGGTTTACATGTTTTACTGGTCTAAATAAAATAAGCTAAGGAGTTTTCATCCATTTCTCGTTGCAAAATTTCGAAAAAACTTCATACTGTTTCTTATATTTGGCTCTTGATCTGGTAGAATATCTAAAACAGTAAAAATAGCCTATTTAAGAACTCCATAGGTACATTTTCAAATGTACCCATATCAATATTGCGACAGGCAACAGTTACTCTTTGTTGCAATTCCACAAGAGATTTCCGCTGTGTTACACTTTAGATAGCCTCATAAAGCCCAAGGGTGTTAAATTGGACGACCTGGCAGGCTATTCAGTAGAACCTCGACGACCAATCCAGCAATCGGAGTGTCCAAATATTGCATTACGCTTCTGCTAAAATGGAAGGCGCACCATCCTGTTGGAAAACTGGTTATATGCCAAATTCATCAGGATCCTGTTCAAGTATTTCAAAAATTTGAGGTTCTGTTCTGGTCCAACATATTTAGTACAAGTCTCCTGTCAAATTTTCATTTAACACAGCCTTACTCTCTTTTGGAATAATAACTGCTACCTGTCGCAATATTTATACGGGTACATTTAAAAATGTTCGTGGGGTATTTTTACACTTTTAACACCTTTTGCAGTAGGGCGGTATTTTTAGTTTATTCTTCAATTTTCAAGATCCAAGTGCTAAAAATTAAGAATTGTCTAAAGGAAAAAGGATTAATAGAAGAAGTTTAGAACCGGGTATTGTTAAGATGATTAACCAGAAACGTTAAGACAGCGTCAAAGAAGAAAGGAAGGAGAAAACAATAAAGCTTATAATTACCCAAAAAGAAAAGAACGAAATAATTTGTCGTTACAACGCAACGTCCTAATAATGCCCCTTTCGTCAAAATTTCAAATACACATTATTTCACATTAAAAAGAAAATCGTTAAAAGAAAATTTTCCAGGTAAATTTATTTTTCAGCGACGTCCCTTTTATTAAAGGGAACTAACTATGTAATATTTTCCAACTTAAAAGAAAATTGCCTGCTGAGTGAAATGAGAAAAAATGGAAATGGTTGGGTTGATATACGGTAAAGTATTTTATAAAGTTGTCACTGGGGTGTATGTATTTAAACCGAAAAATGAAAATTTATAGGTCTACAGACCCTACAGAACAATGAAACGTTTGATCTTTTTGGCATCGCTTTCGAACATGATCTCAGCTGACATAACCACATTACTTCAGTAGCCACATCGGCAGCTTAAAAGCTTGGTTTTCTCTTTTGAGCCAGAAAATACTTCTCCCCTTCCAACATACACACTCTCAATGTTTCCCAAATAAGATCTAACCTAGAGTACTGTACCCACATCTGGGGAGTGGCATCAACTTCGACACTTAACATCTTTGATTCTACCCAAATGAGAGCCATTCGATTCATCATTGACCTCGCAGGAAAACTCCCTTCCCTCGCGCTGGCTGAGAATTTATCCCTTTTCTATCGACATTTCCATGTATTTTGCTCTGAAGAACTAGCCGCTTAACTGTTCCTAACAGAGCAACAACAGGTGCATCACGTATGCATCCCTTTACTGTTCAGCTGCAAAAACCAAGAACATCCCCCTTCTCTCGCTTATTCATACCTAAAGTCTCTAGGTTATGGAACAAATTGCCTGCAGATGTTTTCCCTTCCACTCCCAACCTCCAGTCCTATAAATCCTGTATCAACAGATTACATTTATCTTCTGTTCAGACGCCCACGGTACGTTTATACTTAGGTTTAAAGCAGTGGCGTGCGGTACAAATTATAAAGGGGCACGTGATCCGATAAAATAATTTAAAAAAAAACAACATTATTTCGACCAGAAAATCATTTTTAAATAAACTACATACGACACAAATACAATCTAAATTCAGTGGCTAGGTGCAAAAAGGGCCAATGTCATGTTTTTTTAATTTCCAATGTAAATTTCGAGGTGGTCAAATATTCGCTTCCGCATTGATTTTAAAGAAAACTTTTATTGAGACATTTTAAAGAACTTAATGAGAGTAAAATGTCTGCCAATTTTAAACCTTTTTACACATACCTACCGTTTTTAATAAGAAAATTCTGTCTCCAAACTAACTGAAATTTAGAGTACGATTCTGTTTAATTTTATTTCAGGTTAAAATGAAAATACCAGTAATCACCTTTATAATTAGGTTTACACTTGCCTATATTTGACAGTGTTTTTAATTTTTTTCAAATAATTTTCGCATTGAATATTTCTAATCACCATGAGCTATTCAGTTGCGGAAAAAGTTACAATGATTAAATGGTACTATGACGGAAATAGTTATCAAGTGGTATCCGACTTGTTCTCAGTAGATTTTCCTAACCGACCCCTTCCAGGCAGATCAACAATCAGAAAAATAATTTAAAAATTTGAATCTAAAGGTACCGTGCTAAGTAAATGCCGATGCAAAAACGAAGATACTAGGGCCGAAGCTAGGGATAATGATAGTGACCCAAATATACTGCTTCATGTCGAAGAAAATAAAGGTATGGTTAGTACTAGGACGCTATAATTTTGACTTTGGCCTTGCTTGCACCAAGCCACAGAATTATTGACCACACTCACAGAGGATGGTCCCTCCATTGCAAAAAAAAAACAGAAATACACTCCGAAAAATCGGTAAATATACTTAAAATATATCAAATTTTCCCGGTACATTCGTCCAAACAAACTAAAACTCGTGGAAGATCGTCACCCGGGCTATTAAATTTGGCCGGTTTCTAGCGTTACGCGTGCCGTTGTCTGTGAGCGGGGTCAATAACAACCTACATGAAGGCGTAATAGGCCAACGGCGTTTATTGCGAAACGCGAAAAATGTTTACGTTAACGTAAGATTTCAGATAAATTATAATAAATTAAATCCATATTTTTATAAAATTATAGTATAATGATAAAAATTATGCATTATTAAGGTATAAAAAAAATTTTCTCTCCAAAAAGTTTAGGGAAGCGGTGCTTCCCCCGCTTCTAAGGATCGTACTTTAAAGCAGGGGCTTTAAAGTTTACGTGGGCTGTCCAAGATAAAAGAAATACCTATTGTCAGCAGATTATGGAAACAATTACTTGCAGAAGTTTTCCCTTCTCCCCCTAAATTTTAATTATTTAAATCTCGTATCAACAGAACGAAATTCACTTCTCTTAGATCTGAAATTTACGTGGGCTGTTTCAAGAAAAAAATAAATTTCCCGAACATTAAATATTAAAAATTATAGTAATAAATTCTTCACTTCACTAGAAACTCACGTACATTTTTCAACACATGCTGCTCGCTATAAAAATTTTAAATCCTGCTGTTATCGTACCATTAAACCATTTTTATTACGAAATTCTCATATATTTTTATTTAAAAATGGGATATTATGCCAGGATTTCACATTTTAAAGTCGTCGTAACATCTGACGAAGAAAAAGACCCAAAAGATTTAATATCCCTTCATCTTTTAAAATAATAATAGGTTGTCAACCAGTTAATATTAAATGTTATCAAATCGAGCCGCCGATCAACAATTATTATTAACTCTGATATCTTAAAAATGCACCACATATTTATACACTCCTGCAGAGATAGAAGAAAAAGCCGCAGAAGTATCCCAAAATCGCATTCGTTCGGTTTCAAGAAAAAGACTGTATGTACGTAAAACTTTAGCATCTGATGCAATGCACAAAATATTACTGCTTCAGTTGTAGAAATAGTGTACAGTACGTTTGAAAATACCTTTTTCCACTCGTTCGACTTGTGGCCTTCGCCTTCAGCTCAGGTTCACAAACGTCTCACTCGTTTACCCACAAAATGTAATGTAAAATTGAAGACAGAACAGCAAGACCTCGACCAGTCCGACCAGAAACACAAAATAAAAAATGATGTGTGCATCTCAAGGTCGATATTTAATGTTCAATTGATCCAAATACTTTACTTGTATTGCTTTAAACTTAATATATTGTTTCAATCTTATATTTTATTCAAATAATGAAAACGTATTCAATAAAACAACTGTTATCTATTGATAATGAAATGTTTTTCTGTGGAAACAATTTATTTCTAGCTGGGAAGAAACACTAAGCTTTTTCACAGCTAATGTGGCAATTGAAGTAATGTATTGGTGCCAGCTGAGATCATGTTCGAAAGCGATGCCAACAGATCGAACAGCATCATCGTGCTTCCTTCCATACGGATGGAGGTCTTACGAAAGGAATATGCACTGCAAAAAATGACTCTAAAATTACAGTTTGTTCCATTAGTTATTGCTTATTTTTCCTTAATAAATTATGCTATTTTGTTATCACAAAATAAGTTATGCAAATTTAATTCCCACAAGAAAATCATTTATAAAATATATATTTAATTTCACAAAGTAAAGTAAAATTACAAATTAAAAATACAGTTTATGTTCCGAAATATTATACGTCACAAATTAGCACCAATTTTTACGTTATATGTTCTGTACATTTGTCACGCCGGTCGGTGGCTCCGCGCGGCTATACAAGTCAATTGTTGACGGAATCGCATGACTTGTTACTGAAAATGCCGCTAGATTAAATGCAAGCCGGCATTTAGTATTTACGGTAATTTCCTTGTGAATCTTCCAACAATAAACAAACATTTTGTGCAGTCCGTTGTTAGTTTGATAAATTTTGTGTTTTACAAATAAAGTGAGTATATTATTTAACTATGTTTATGTGCAGACTTTGTAATATTAGTTTAAAAACAATTAAGCAATGGTTTTGTAAAGTATATTCTATAATATGTTTGTTGTTAAATGTGATTTTTACGTTTAAAATTAAATTTATAATTTTTACTCTAATAAAAAATCGAACCATATATTTATTTTATTTATTTTTGTATATTGCCTTTTTCCACCAGTATACGCTTAGTATTCCAACATTGGTATATTTTCTTTTGTTACAGGTTTCCTGTTTTTATGCCCAACTTTTTCTAGCAAAATGTTATGAAATGTAGCAGTGGAACTATCTACATAAATTTACTTTTTATTTCATTATGTTTTCTAATTATTATTCTGTAACGAGTTCTGCTTTATCCGCAATTATTGTCAATTCTAAATTAAGGAAATATTTTTAGCTACGAAAAAAAAGTTTTCCACTTAAAGCAGTTTGTATTTAAGATCCACAGTTGTGTACCTAGTTACATAATATTAAGAAATTAGAAATAAATAATTTAATTGTTTATTTCCTTATAACTGGTAAACCATTGGATTTAGAGAAAAAGTTTTTTGACAAAAAAACATTTCCCACGATGTAAGGAACAACTTTTGTCCTTACACGTTTTTTAAAATTTATTCTCAGCTCCGCGCATACGTAATATGATACGGCATTGGTGCCGTCAGCAGCGGGTAGCGCAGCAGATGGGCGAAGATCGAGAGGCCGAGGTTTGCTCAGGTTAAGTGGGAGGCTGATGGCACGGAACACTAATTGACCGAATTTTTTTGTTAATAAAGACATAGAAAGTTCTAGAACGCGAGGGTTGATTTCGCAGAACACATCAATATCAGACAACAAAAAAATTCTTATAAAACTTTTTGTCATAAACGCCGAGTGTTACTGTAAAAAGCACTTTTTCCCTCTGAACGTGAGACTAAAGAAAAGCGCTGGGATAAAATTTAGATGTTCTCATCGCCAAAAAAATCGTCCCCTGGAGAATAGCTTGTAATCTACCGTGTCTCGAAGAAGCGCTGTGAATTTATAACGTGTTTTCAGGGTCTTTGAGCTAGACTTTTAAAATTTAAGTAGAAAAGGTGCTAGAAAAACGACTTTTAAAACTTTTTGCCATCGAGTAAGAAATTATATTTCAAGGGTGCGTTTTATGCTAAAACCGGTAATGGAGAAAAAAAGACATGGCTACAGCCTCTGCCCTCTAGTGACAAGATACGGAAAGTCCTTACTATTAGAAATAATCTACAGCGTTGTAAAGGGTGTCCCAATACGTACTTCGGGTTTTAAATTTGGTGCCATTTTTCAACAGCTTAACATAGAAATTTTATATTTTTCATGTATCATGTAGAGATCCGGACATTTAATTATGAATCGTTTTACGACCTAAGAACGTGTTTCCAGTTTTTGTGTGAGAACAATTCGTAAACTTTGTTTAAATTTTAGGCGTAATTATGTGCCAAGTGATAATGCAACAGGGCCGGACCTAGTGTTTATTAAAATATATATGTACTTATATACCTATAGTTATACTTATCAGAAAATATAGAAATATATTTTTTGTTTAATTTCGAACATAATACACAAAATTGTCAATCTTTCTTATTTTGTGCAATTTATTTAATTTTTACAAAAACAAAAATCATAAAGAAAAATTAAAAAATTGAATTACATTCCAATTTAAATTTTTATTTCAGTACCTTTTCCTAAAACCACTGGAAAATGATTATATTTGGGAAATCTGGAAATTTCGATTTTTGACCCAAATTTTTCACGGTTTTTATTTTATTTTTTTAGTCAAAATGGATCCAAAATAAAATCCAATATACGTCATCGGAAAGAGCTCGTCAAAATACGTGATATCCATATTTTTTAGTTTCTTTATTCTTTATAGCACCGAAGCAATCGCCGATTAAATTTCTATTTTTTGACTTTTATGCACTCGACATACCGCACTCCGTATTTTTTCCTATCTAAATTTTTCCCTACTTTTAACGCTTATCTTATAGAGGAATAATCAGACTTTACTATAAATACAGAATAAGTCATCCAGGAGCGTATTTAAGGGGTAAAAACTGAATTTTCTTGATTTTTTCCAACAAATCATATTTTTAACCGACATAATTCTACACTATTTTTCCTATTTAGTGATTCTTTTTGGGTTTATTTTATCCGTTAATTATCTAAGAATGCCTCCCACTAATTTAAATCGCTTTTTTTTCGTTTAAATTATAAATAAATAGGTTTATTTGCATCGGGGACATGT
Organism: Philopedon plagiatum; assembly: GCA_963971165.1. Classification (NCBI taxonomy): domain Eukaryota; kingdom Metazoa; phylum Arthropoda; class Insecta; order Coleoptera; family Curculionidae; genus Philopedon; species Philopedon plagiatum. The sequence goes on along the minus strand of OZ020190.1, from coordinate 3,123,255 downwards.
AAAATGTGAAACTTTTAAATTTTCTGATTTTCGATCATTGCCTTGAAAACAAAGAACTGCAGTTTATTTATGTCGAAATTATTAAAATATGATGTGTCAAAATTTCGCAAAAATGCCCTTTTTTGTTGCAAAATTGAAAGGTTCCTGGATCGATTTCGGCTTGAAATATACATGAATAAAATTTTAGGAGCCTTCTACTTTAAGTGCAGGGATACTTCATTTAATGGGTTTCGTATTAAATGTCATTTTTATTGATTTTTCGATGACCCTACAATACTGGAGTTCGCCATGTACTTCCTATAACACTTTTGACGTTACAACCAATGGGATCACGTTTTACAAGTTTCCAAATTCGCGCGAAAATTTACAGTATAAAATCCTTTTTTTTTTTGTTAATAAGGACGAAAATAAATCGATAAAAACAATCACTACAAATACTTAATTTATGTTGGGAATATAAACAAATAGTTCAGATTTATTTGGGTTATTTGCATATGCCCTATTGTACAAATTCTACTTTCATTTTTATTGTTTGTTTGACAAGATTAATGTTTATGCTTGAAAAAATATAAGTTTAGATAAATTTAAACATTAGAAATTAAATTTCAAATTTTATTTTGGATTATAGACAACTCTGTTTTATAAACAATTTGACTAAAATACCAAATAATGGTACCTACTTCTCTCTTAATTTATAATAATAATAATTGTTAACACTCTATACATCTGAATCTAATATTTTTATATGGTAAACTTATTTATTCAACAAGTAGAATTTTTTATAAAGAATGACTTTCCCTCGTAAAACCAATAATAAAGATTTTTTCCCTTGTCAACTCCATCCGTGGACACACTATATAATAATATGTATGTTCATCGCGCATAATTCTTAAAAGGATTCACCGATTCGATGGATTTTTCTTTGTTTTCAAGCTGAGTTGTCAAAGCTTTAAAGAAATGTGTAAAATCAACAAAAAGTCATGAAATAATTCCGTTTATGCTTCAGAATGGTAGCACCGATTTTAATAATTTTTCTTCCGTTGTTGAAAATCTACTGAAAAAGTAGAAACCTACCAAATATGGTCACTCTGATGCTACGTCTTCTAATTTATACCTACATTGTTCTAATTTCCTGCACTGCCCACAAATCAATAGCTAATGGAGTTTCTGCATGTAGTATGTGCCTCAGTTCGACAAGGCATAGATTTAAATTAGTAATGACAAATACCTGGTAAATGGGACAGTTCAGACGGCATATAAAAAATGTACGGACGCTTTTTCCTTTTAATGGGAAAATAATTCGTACTAACGGTAATTTCTCGTATAATTTTTGAACTACGAGGTTAGGTAAAAAGCTTATTATGTGGTTTAGAATCATTTTTAACAATCCACTTTACTTTTGAACATTTCCCTGAGAAACCAATAACTCTATGATCCCTTGACAGATTTAAATTTAGATCGATTCTAGTGTATCAGTTGATTTTTTTCTATTTTTGCTGAGATTTGTTGGGTTTCCAAGCAGTTTTTTTCGTACCATTTGTTCATGAAATGAATTTAATTCTACTATTGTGGAAAATACATAGGAACTGTTCTTCGACGTTCAGGCTTTTTACAATTTCGTACAGAACAATTTTCACGCCTATCACGAACCCCTACTATAACAGTTTTACGATTTGGGGGCGACAGAAATTAAGAAAATGGCCTCCTCATCGATCGATTTGCTAATCACTATATCCGGAAATGTTTTCGTTTCGTCTTCGTCTTCAATATACTTAGTGTTACTTGTCATTTTTGTCAATTTTGTCGTCTAGTGAGCCCTTCTCCGTTAAAAATCAGTTTGTTGTAACTGGCTTCCTTAATTTGAATCGTCAGTTGTTGTTATTGAACTGACGCCGGAAAGCATGACTATGTTCTTCAATCGAATTACTTCTTATGTAAGTTTCTACACAAATAACCTGTTGTTGGACTAAATAACCCCATGAAAGTTCAAAAGGATGTTAGAATAATGTCACAAAGCCTAAAATGTATGACAATCAGCCCACAAAATATTAATTTAAACCTGGTTTCTGCCAGGGGTTGACAAATCCCAAAGACCATAAACACAAAAACACTATGGTTTTTTAAAAATCTCTATGTATTTTTCAGTATATCAATGTGGAAATCTAAACTGAACCACCTAATTGTAAAAATATTACTTTACTTAATCAAGTAAGATTTGGTAAAACTAGTCAATATTTGAAGTACAATTATTGATCCAAATATTTAACTTTTACGCTTCAAACATAATTTATTGTTTATATCCTAACTTTTATATGAAAGATAAAAACGTATTTAATGCGAGAACTGTTATTAGAAATAAAATAATGTTTTATTTTTGTGTAGAAAACAATTTAATCAGTCATCTGATATAAAATTTATTTAACTATCAAAATGAGCGGTCTATCATGGGAAGCCCTGTATAACTGGAAAAGTCGAAAAAAATATTTCAGTATATGGAGTTGAATTTAGGAACAAAATTAGATATCCTAGTATGAATATAATCCAATTTACATACTAAATATTGTAAATTAAAAAGGAAAATAAATTATATTGACATAAAAGGCATATTTTGTGAAAGCAATTTTGGGGAAAATATATTATACGTCTTACGCACTTATTTTTATTGTATTTCTCTAATAAAAAATTTCCAAGGAAGGAATCAAGTTAATATTATTACTATAATATCGGAAAATCATAAATAAACTTAAAGAAAAGCAATGCTTTTGGCAGGCGAAGCAAGTCGGGCAATCACGGTCAACATTTTAGGTAAAATGTAAAAAAAAAATATGATGTTTACATTTTTAGGGTTCCGTAGCAAACCTCGGAAACTTTTTAATTTCCTAATGTCCGTCCGTCCTTTTGTCTGTCCATCCGTGTGTCACAGCCCCGTGCTCGCGTATTTTAACATCGATTAAAATAAAATGTTGCAGAGAGGTGGCTTTAATCCAAAAAAAGCAGAGATAAAAGGAAATTTTACAAAGGAAAAATATTCGTTACTTACCCCACCAAAAACCGCAAATTTTTTTTTCGGGACCGAAAAGGTCTTCAAAAATTAAGTCAAATAAGTAAACATTTCGATTTGCAAGCTTCGTTGACAATATATTATGAGCCTGGAAAGTCAAAGTCGGATTTCGCGGGTTTCCCTTCTAACTTTTAAACCGATTCAGAAAAAAACTAAAAACTAATCAATATAATAAATCAATAAGACTAAAAAATATACAGTAAATATTTTTAATCGGTTCAGAATAAATTCACCAGATATTCTTATTCAAACTGCACCTCCCACACCAGGACCTGACGTGCGACACCAGCAGTGGCACTCTGTAAGAAAAATAGCGATAGCGACAGGTGTCTCTTCGAAACATACCGAACGGTGATACATAGGAAGAATCTGCAAAGAGACGCCGGTCGCTATCGCTATTTTTCTTACAGAGTGCCACTGCAGGCTCCTTAGTAGTATGTGGTTTAAAATCCTTGGAGCAGCAAAGAGACGCGCAGCTACTGCAGCTACTATTTCTTTACAAGCTGATCCACTGGGTAACAGACTGCAGTGATCTACTGGCGGGTGTTCTGATTTCAGTTCCGTCAAGACAAACGAGACACTCCCGGATATATTTTGAGAGGAGGCACAGCACCAATCATGGGCTCAGTGTTTTCGTCGACCGCCTGTTGCACAACTACAACAGATTCTTCTTTCCCATCGATATCTTCAACATATCCCTTGAAGTTTGGCGCAGTGTAGCTCACTATTACTTTTCTGTTTTCTACTGTTTTCACAGTTCTTGAACCACCCATTTATGTATTTTGTTCTAAGCTAGTTTTAGTTTTTAGTTGTAGATGAACGATTTGGAATTTGTAGTTCTAGTGGGCAGCGTCGTTAAATAAATAAATAAAATTATTACCGTTATCGTAAAGTAATGGGTTTCAGCAAAAAAAAAACTTTATAAATACGAAACAAGTAAAAACAAACGCCTCTACATACTTTTACAAATTCTTATCAAGATTTATATGCCCGCGTGGTGCCATTGTATAGCATCACACGTGCTATTTTTTATTTTACTAATGTAATGGGGTTTCAAACCGCCTAAATAAAGATAATAAATTACTTGTCTTGTTAAAGATATTTTAACAGACACACACACACACACCTATACGGACTTAGGCTACGTAGCGCGGACTTCATCCAATCAGATGCCTTGCGGGGACTAGGTGAAATAATGAATTTTTTTAGATTTTTCTTGTGGAACCCCTTTTATATTGGTGTCGACACAACGATCTGCTACTTTGATTTACAAAATATTGCATTTGAATTTTTTGTGTATACGGATATTGTAGGCGTTCCGAGGACTCATACTTTCATCATCCTTCCGAGGACTCGCTGCGAGGACTTGGTTTCCCGCGCTTTTTTGTAGACGATCTGAACAGATAATGTCCTCGCAACGCTTAAATATATTACCGCCGTATTGTGTTACTGACGAGATGAAATATTAGCAGATTTAAAGAGTTTGGTCGTGCTCATCATTTTTACTTGGCGTCGAGTAACAAATTGTAGTCTTTGCTCCTATTATTATAATGTTATTACTAAGAAATGTCCAAATTTATCCGCATGTCACACAAAAATATTTTAATTTTATGACCCTATAACGTCAAATATAAAACAGTTTCAGATCGATATAGATATTACTATAACATAACAAACAAGTTTTAATTTCACCTTTTTTACATCAAAAAATGCTTATGTATCTTTTCATTTTTATCTTGGATTTTAGTAGATATAAAATTTTCCAGCCTTGTTTTATTTTTCAAATTGGAACCAAAGTTCCTCTTATCGCTATAGATATTTAAAAAGTTGAATTGATATAATTTGACGGTTGTCTAGGTCGCAATAACAACTATAATAATATGCTTTGCATCATGACGTGATCGTCAAATCAGAATAACCCAAATTTATCTACAAAAAAATATCAGACGGCGTAAGACAAACTTATCAAAAATTTCTTGTTAATACGGAACTGAAAGAATAAACCCTGTTTTGTTTTGGAAAAAAGCACATATTAACAAATAGATATGTTTTCCTGGATCTGTTGGTTTTTGAAGTTTCAATAACGTGCGTCGACAACGGAACACAGTGATAATTATTCGTATACAGGGGTGCCAATTAAGGGTTCAGGGGGACAAAAGTTTAATGATTTTTGATCGAAAATGTACCGCTGTAAAAAAAATTGAAAACTGAGCAGTGATATATAATTTCAAATTTGTTTTTTACTACAATACCCTTCTTACTAAGTGACTAAATTTAATTTCTCACGACAAGTAACTTCAGACAAAAGTGAAATACCTACAACTGGTTTTTCTATCTCGAAATAAGCCACTTTAGTAAGGGCTAACGATCGTTAAAATTACTAACAATATGATTTTTGTTAATTTGTGGTTTTATAGGTATTTCTCTTCTTACATTATGCCATGTTTCTGGAAAGAACTGAAAACAAAGATAGGATTTTGACCAACTTTTACCTGCTGGTCGTTGTTTAGGTAATAAAGATTAGGTTCACTTGAACATGATTGTTTTTTAAGCGCTCACCCTGTATATTATATATTAAATTTTTCTGATAGAAATCCCATTTTTGAGCCAAGTATATCTTGGTCTGAAGAGTGACACAGTCAATTTTTTCAGTCCACGACCAGAATCTGTGAAAAATGAAGTAATTAAGAACTTTTAAATTTTAAACCAGTATAGTAAGTCTTAAACCGTTCTAGTAAATTCCGCAGTTAAATTCCAGTGTCTATAAAAGCGTCTGGATTAAAATATAATATAAATATCTAGGCACGGTTCTAACAAAAAATATTGGTCCCTACAACGAACAATTTGTCCTCATAGCGCCGATGAGAGTTTTGTTGTTACGTAACCTAAGTGTTCAATACACACTTGTTCCTTTAAAACTGGATATTTCTTTTCGAAAATTCTAACTACAACTAAACTATTCGGGTGGTTTACAATGATATTTTAAAAGTCGATACAATTTATCATTTCCTTTGTACAATATTTATGTTTTTCATGTGAAATTTGATGAAATTTGATAAAGGAGCATAAAATAATACAGTACATATTAGAAAGTACGGACATTCTGTTGGCCTGGTACTTTTTATCTACACTAAAGATAAAGTTTACTTGAAAAATTCTGGAAAAAAAATCATTGAAAAATCTTTAGTTATTATTGTAACCAATAAAAAGTCAATTTTTTATTACTTCTTTCTATCTCCTTTTTATTCAGCCTATCTAAGGGCGGTTGTCCATTTTAGTTTCGAAATATATTACTGTGCGCCCACGGTGCAGTAGTCCTTAGGCTTGAAGTCTACGTGAGCTGCCCTAGATAAAAATAAACGATGAAGAGCTGCATTATTTCTCCTTCTACAGGAAATTAAGCTTAAAACCCCACGAGCCCAAAACACCTCGACTCTTCTGAAAGTACTCTAACGGGATCTGCAAAAATCAAGCTATTGTCATGAACTCAATCACCAAAATATCCAAAGAAATTGCGGAGTACTTGGAGCTGCCGGAGTCCACCATGTATAAGGGTCATTGCGTCAGGCATACGTCCGCCACCCTTTTAATTAACGAAGGAGAATATATAACTTAACTAAAAATGCATGGTGGATGGAAGAGTACTGTAGTTGCGAAGGCATATATCGAGGAATCTATTATCAGCAAAATAAACTGGGATTAGAAGATTTCGAGTTCATCATCTCCACAAAGCAGTCCCACTGCCGTTGTTAAATCTAAGAAATCGGAATGCATTCCTATAGATTCGTTAGAGAAACCATCTGGATCGGGCATCATAATCAGAAATTCAAAAAATTGTACATTTACCTACCTTTAATATTGCAAATAATTAGTAATGTTGTTGCTATAGAATATTAATGAAGTTATAAATAAATCGCTTAGTTTTTAATTTTCTATAAAATTACCAAAACGTGATTCTAAAATATAAAAAAATAGCAGAAAATTACTAAATCTAATCTTTCTATTTGTTAAAAAAATTTCAACAATATCTTTATATTTGTGTCGCTCTCGAGAAATTAATTTTTCTCTCAGAGTGACAAAGTACCACATTGCGCTCTTAATGCACAAATAACTATTATGTACTCTTATATTTGTATAGAACAACTTTTGAGAATCTCTTACTGCCAAATTGTCGAAAGGCTAGATCGGCCTAATTTGACAGTCAAAGGATTTAAACTGACAAATGTAAGAATAAGACAAGTAAGTTTTAAATTATAAATTTATTTTTAAGTTTTTTCAGAAAAAAATTATGAAGAAAAGGGCAATTAAGTACATACTTTCTACGATAACACAGCCCCACAAAAAAAAAAAAATTGGTACCCCTATCGAGACAACTATATCCCTATGTAATTTTCGACGCTGAATCCGAATCCGAGGTCAAAAAAAATAGTACACCCCCAAAATCAACCCCTAGCGCTAAAAAACACCTCAGCAGGGTAAAAATGACAACGCTCCACGAATAGTCTTAAATCTCAATAAATCGAAGTAAATATAAACATTCAAGTATATAACGCATAAATACAGAGTTAACACTACTTTCCATTGAAAATCAAACCCATGAGTGGGTAAAAACTACCCCTCATACAACAGGAAACTTAAAAAAATACAGTGATTGCAAAAAAGCTTACGATGCCTAGTTTTTTTTGCAAGGAGTGAGTAACTGCATTAGTTCCAATGCGATGCTCAAAATCCCCACAGATGGGCGGAAACCACCCCTAGATTAAAATTGCAAGGAAAATCGGGGAAAAATTTTTGTCATCGTGCTATCGAGGCAACTGTATCCCTATGAAATTTTAAAAATTGTTTTTTATAAAATCATACACCTCCAAAATCAACCCCTAGCGCGAAAAAACACTCCCTAAAGAGGGTAAAAATGGCTTAACGCTCCACGAATAATCTTAAATCTCAATAAATCGAATTAAATATAAACAGAATTAACACCACTTTCCATTGAAAATCGCCCCCATGAGTGAGTGAAAACTACCCCTCACACAACGGGAAATTTAAGAAAACTGCAGTGATTGCAAAAAAAAGCTTACGATGCTCAGTTATTTTAGAAACAGTATGTAACCGAATTAGTCTCGATGCGATGCTCAAAATCTACCCCCATAAAGTGGCGGAAACCACCCCTAAATTTAAATTTCAGTTGCTGTTGGTCCGTAAAAAGAGAGACAGATTCTTCTCAACTAAAAAAACCAGATGTTTTGAGCTTTTCTAAAAGGTACTGCAACTATTTTTTGAATTTATTATATAATTATATGAGGAGTAATTTTCACCCTCTCATGGGGATGTCACTGAATGACTTTGGTGCAATGTGTAAGTTTCACCTCCAAACTGAAGTGCTGCATGTCTTTAGCCAATTTGAGCATCGATTAAAATAGAAATCACGATGATAAAAAAAAAATTTTCCCCGATTTTTCTTGCAATTTTAATCTAGGGGTGGTTTCCGCCCTTCTGTGGGGGTAGATTTTGAGCATCTCATCGGAACTAATGCAGTTACTCACTCCTTGCAAAAAACTGGGCATCGTAAGCTTTTTTTGCAATCACTGCATTTTTTTTAAGTTTCCTGTTGTATGAGGGGTAGTTTTCACATACTCATGGGGGCGATTTTCAATGGAAAGTAGTGGTAACTCTGTATTTATGCGTTATATACTTGAATGTTTATATTTACTTCGATTTATTGAGATTTAAGACTATTCGTGGAGCGTTAAGTCATTTTTACCCTGCTGAGGTATTTTTAGCGCTAGGGGTTGATTTTGGGGTATACTATTTTTTTTGACCTCGGATTCGGATTCAGCGTCGAAAATTACATAGGGATATAGTTGTCTCGATAGGGGTACCAATTTTTTTTTTTGTGGGGCTCTGTAATGGAACTAAATTCATGTTAGCTATAATTTTCACGATAAAAATCATTTGGAAAGCAAGCAGATCGATAAAATAACCCAGTTTTTAGTGATAACTTATTAACAATGACAGGACAAAACCTGCCGAAACCTAACTGAGCAACTAGAAGATCTTAATTTAGAACAGTACCAAATCTTAAACCTTTTTAGTGAATCTGAGCGTTAATGTAAAAAAAGATAAAATATTTTTCGTTCCTGACACATAGCCGAAGAATTTTTTTTGAAATTTGAAAGTAGGTTCCTACCCCTTAATGTAAATGTGACTGTAGAAAGACATTAAAACCAATATGAGTCTTTTAATTTTCGATGGTTTACCTATATATTTTTTTTATCAAAGACATCCCTCGTAGACTTCAAGCCTAAGTACTAACGTAACGTGGGCGTCTAGAGAGAAGGGAAATGTAGTCTATTGACACGGGATTTGAAGGATTGGAGGTTGGGACGGGACGTGTCCGATGTCTGCATCTAGCAATTTTTTCGTACCGTTCTGGGTTTGCTTTTCGTACCATTCTGAGGGGTGGTAATTATTCCCTCTACCCCTCTCCCCATATCTACGCTCTTGCTTTGTAGATACTGTAAGGTATTGTTGGCCATAAAACGGATGCAAATAAGTATACTTTTTTTATCTAAGACATCCCACGTAGACTTCAAGCCTAAGTACTAACGTACCGTGGGTGTCTGAAGAGAAGGGAAATGTAGTCTATTGACACGGGATTTGAAGGATTGGAGGTTGGGACGGGAAGGGAAAACATCTGCAGTCAATTTGTTCCATAATCTGGAGACCCTAGGTATAAATGAGCGAGAGAAGTGGTCTGTTCTAGGCTTTTGTAGCTGGACAGTAAAGGGTTGCATACGTAACGCGCCTCTTGTTGTTCTGTTAGGAACAGTCAAAGGGGGAATAATATCGGCTAGTTCTTCAGAACAAAATCCGTGGAAGTAGCGGTAGAAAAGGGATAAATCCCCAACAGCGCGGCGATGAGCGAGAGAAGGGTGTTTTCTCGCGAGGGCTGGGTGATTGATAAGTCGAATGGCTCTCTTTTGGATAGAATCAAGGATGTTAAGTGTCGAAGGTGATGCCGCTCCCCAGACGTGGGAGCAGTACTCTAGGTTAGGTCTTATTTGGGAAACATAGAGAGTGTATAAGTTGGAAGGGGAGAAGTATTTTCTGGTTCGAAAGAGAAAGCCAAGCTTTTTAGCTGCCGATGTGGCTACTGAAGTAATGTGTTTGTACCAGCTGAGATCATGTTCGAAAGCGACGCCATCAAGATCGAATGTTTCATTGTTTTGTAGGGCTTGGCCATTCATGTGGATGGGGTAAGCGTTGCCAGATTTTTTGCGTGACAGGGAGCAAAACTGGGGTTTGGAGGCGTTGAACTGAACAAGGTTCTTGGCACCCCAATCTAAGATTAACTGAAGATCTTGGGAAAGGGATAGGTACATAGATCTGCGCCTATTATCCAACTCTTGATTCGAAACTTGTCTGGAAAAATTAACATTGGAGTGAAGAGTACTATCGTCAGCATAACTGTGGATGGGATTGGTAGTTGAAGAGAGTAGGTCATTAATGTGAAGAATAGGGTTGGTGCCAGGACTGAACCTTGGGGGACGCCAGCATTGATAGGATGGAAGTTAGATGAGTGACCGTCAACCACAACAGATATGCGCCAATTAGAGAGGAAGCTACCGATCCAGGTACATAGTTTGGTAGGAAAACCGAAAGAAGGTAGTTTGTTGAGGAGTGCGGCATGCCATACTTGGTCAAAGGTCTTGGAAATATCGAGAGCAACAATCTGAGATTCGCCATAAAATTCGAGAGACTGGTTCCAGTTATCTGTGATAAAGCTAATGGTGACGAAATCCGTACTGTCTTTCATGAATGATTTTGTGTTTTTCTAGATATTTTAGAATTTGCAAGTTGATTACTTTCTCCATAACTTTGCTGACAACGGAGAGAAGAGAGATAGGTCTATAATTGGATGGAAGGGACTAGGAACCTTTCTTCGGGACAGGCTGCACACGAGCAGCCTTCCAGCTACCTGGGAAGACACCCTTGTCATAAGAGATCTGGAAAAGATGAGTTAAGATGGGTGCAAGTTGTGGGGCGCATTTTTTTAGGACAATTGCTGGTATACCGTCCAGACCGGAGGACTTTTTGGTGTCAAGGGATAGAAGAATTTTTTGAACTTGTTTGACCGTAAGTATTATATCGGTCATTTTGTCATAAGAGATCTGGAAAAGATGAGTTAAGATGGGTGCAAGTTCTGGGGCGCACTTTTTAGGTCAATTGCTGGGATACCGTCCAGACCGGAGGACTTTTTGTTGTCAAGGGATAGAAGAATTTTTGAACTTGTTTGACCGTAAGTATTATATCGGGCATTTTGTGGGGTACAGACTTAGCGGTTGGAAGAGCGAAATTGGGGGAGGGATCAGGGTGGAATTGGCAGCGAATTGTTTGGCGAATAGTTCAGCTTTCCCTTTAGAGGTGGAGATAATTTCGTTGTCAGAGGTCAGAGGAGGAAAAGTGCTTCTACAGAAGTTTTGACTAATGTTTTTGGCAACGGACCAGAAAGATTTGCTGCCGTTGGGACAGGAAAGCACTTTATCTTTTATGCGACTGTTAGAAGCATTTTTGTACTCTAAGATAGTTTGGTTGTATTGATTTCTTGCCTCGGTGAGAATTTGACGATTTTCGAGTGTTGGATTTTGAAGATACCTTTTGTGAGCTTGGACTTTTTTGAGCCTGGCTTTATCACAGGCCTTGGAGAACCATGGCTATTGATGGTGGAGTTTAGGTTTCTTGCGGGTATGTGGGATGAAACCTTCAATACCTGCTTGAATAATGCCTGTGATATGAGAGCAAATTTCGGAGGGATCGGGAGTGGAAAAACAGACAAGGTTTCAAGGGAAAGCAGAGAAGACGTTTCGAAGACCAACCCAGTCGGCAGAATTGTAGTGCCAGATTGTGCGATTTGGCATGATTTCGGCAAACTCGGGATGTATGGGACAAGAGACGGTAGTAATAAGACAATGATCTGAACGACCAAGGGGAGCGCATACAGATGTTAAGTATGGCTCAGGATGGGTGGTAAGAAAAGGATCTAGTGGATTTGCACTATGGGTAGAAACGCGGGGAACGTATGTTGGCTCTCTGATCAAATTGGTGAGTTGCTGATTGCGAAGTTTTCTGCTGCTCTGCCTTCTGGGTCAGTTTTTGTGGATCCTAACCATTCCTTGCTATGGACGTTGAAGTCGCCTAGGACGATAACTTCATCGGAGGGAAATTCAGAGATGAGATGGTCGATTTTTGCCGAGAGAAAGTCAAAGAACTCATTGTAGGGTTTGTCTGATGGGAAGCGATAGATGCAACAGATAAATTTAGTAGAAGATTTAAGGGTGAGTTTTAGCCAGAGAATATCAGGCTTGCCTGATTCCAGGTTCGGGAATCTGGTGCAAGAAAGACTGCTGCGAACGGAGGCACATACCCCACCATGAAGACGGAAAAAAGACGGAAGTTCATAACGTGACGTTCTAAAAAAATCATGAAAGATGATTTTTTTTAAATACGATCTAGCGAGGGAAGTTGTCAAAATTGTGTTTTCGCTTTATTTAAAGCAGCTTTCTTATTTAACACGACAATTTTGTTCAATGAAAACTAAGTGCTGTTTACTCTTAAAATCTTTCGTTCAGATTCACTAAAAGGGGTTAGGATTTAGTACTGGTTTAAATTAAGATCTTCTAGTTGATCAGTAAGGTTTTGACAGGTTTTTGTCCTGTCATTGCTAACAAGTCGCCATTAAAGACTTATGAGTTGTACCAATACTTCAGCGATTTGCTTAGTTTTCAAATGATTTTCATCTTGAACCGCGTTGCTTGAATGAATTTAGTTCTACTACTGTGGAAAGTACATACTGAAATTGCACTTTTCTTTATAAATTTGCGAAAAAACTCAGACACAAGTTCGTAGTGTAAAACTTAGTTGTCTTATTCTTACACTTCTCACTTTAAAACTTTTGGTTGTCAAATTAGACCGATAATGGCCATAAATGTTTTATTTTTTGACATCCTGTATAATAAAAATATTATTTATTACTACTGGCCGAACATTATAATATTAACGTTAGAGGAATTTTACGGTGCTGGAAAGGGCGGGGTAACGACATTATTTGATGAAATGTTTAATATCCTTAAAATAAAAACCCACAAACTTTTACACCTGCCACCCTGCCTTCTATGATTCAGTATTTTAGGCACCCAAGTGATTTCTTAAATTAAAGAAGAGTTGAAAATTGCGAAAGATTCAAAATAAAATATTAAAGCTATAATGAAATTAATAACGCGGTATTTTAATTAGGAAATAATCAAACTGACACCTGTGGATTAGTAAAAATATGTAACAGAATAATTTGGCGGGCCACAGGTCCGCGTAACGTGCGTCAAGTGCGGAACAAATAAGCACAATAGCCCTTAAAAAGTTTGTTGGTAATTGAAATTAATTTTATAATTTCGGAAAAATTTTAAGTTATTTGTTTTAAATGCATCTCTTCCTAGCTACTTTAGATATAGAGAATATCGCTAACCTCTTATAACCAAAAGGCATCTTGTAAAATTATGTAAATATCTGATTAATTTTTAATAATAGTCTACATTATTTCGTTTATTTAAATATGCAAAAATGAAGACAACATACGCTTCATCCCAGTGGTTCTGACAGCTGTGTATATATTCCGAACATAACGCATGTTACGGGGACTTACGCGATGATACAACTTTTACTTCAGAATATTTAAATTCGTAACACGTAATCATCTAAAAAAATTTTTAGAAGTGAGTTTTTCACGAATATAATAGGTAACTCCTCTAGCGAGAAAAGTAAAAATCTGTGAAACCTTAGCTAAAACCAAATTATATAATTATTATTTCTGTAACAGGAACATATTGTTTAGTTTTGGTTCAATTTTGATTCATATTACAGAATCACAAGCAGAAATAGTTTTTTTTCTTTAATATAAATGTAGGTACATATATGCATATTTAAAAGCATGGTTTTAAATTTTATAAGCAGCAAACATGCCATTTTGTAACCGATATAGGTACTACAAGACGGTAAAAAACTGCATCTACTTTGACTAACAAGTGTTATTGGAAAATCAAATACCACCAAAAATAGAAAATCATAAATTTTGATATTTGCAAAAACCTATTATTTGTTTGAATCATAGCTTATGATTATCCCAAAAAAGTAAAATGTGAAAAAAAAAATTTAAATTTTATTTTACTCGACTTTGGTAGGTATTATTAAAACAGTTTTTAACCGTCCAAATTATTTCGATTTTATGCGGAAATGAACAGAAATACGCCTTATCCTATAGGTTTTTACATTTGTGTATATCATCCGAACATAACGCATGTTACGAGGACTTCCGCGATAATACAACTTCTACTAGAGAATATTTGAATTTTTAAACGTGTGTATGTGTTCCATAGTCCTCGGAAGAATAGTTAGATCAACTCGTTTTACACACGAATTTTCGACTGGGCCGCCACCTACCAAAAAGTTGTTCAAAACTGGGGAACTAAAAATCCACTGTCTACATGCGTTGAGAGGACACCAAAAAAAATTGAGATAAAGGTACCGATGTATTCGTTATATGACATAGAACAACGCTGTGAGGCCAGAACGTTCCGAGGACCGAAAGTGGGTCCTCGCAACGTAAAATGTCCTCGCAGCTCCGTTGAGGATTTGGTGTGTGTCCTCGCTACGTACCCTAAGTCCACTCACCATTACACACCTCCCAATAATTATGGCAACGCGTGCATAAGCCCCAATTGTGGCATTTTCGAGTTTTTTGTACAGGATTGTGGCGCCCATTCCGAGGAGTGTATAGGGATACAAATAATTTCGTTACACCGTAGTTTTTTTCTTATCGCTGAAAAACATTTATGGCATCCGTTTCCACAATTATATCATGACAAGAACTGTGTTAATGCGACGCCATTAATATTTCAAAGTAAGAAGTTGTGTAAAAAAAGTTGCCACTAATATTTGGGCAGGTACAAAGTGTTATTTGCGACGTTGTCAGCTTTCTTAAGTTGCCACAGTTATAGTATGAATGTGTGTGTGTGTGTGTTAAAAATATATCTACCAGGCTTGAAATTGATATTTTTAAAATACTGGCAACAAAATTTGCATTAGTTTTCGGTATATGGATTCCTAAATACTGGGTTGGCCAATGAAACCGAAACAAGTCCGATTTTTCATATTTATTGCTCCTAAACAGTCAAACAGGAATAACTTCAGAATGCTCATCAAATTGATATGCTATATGGAAAGGCACAAAGGAACCAAATAAAAGCAAGAGCATTGTATATTCAACGATTTCTGGAACGTGATCACCCCTGTGAACAATATTTTTCATGGTTGGAAAAACATTTAAAGGAAGAAAACGATTACGAATACTAAAACGATATTATAATAAGTGAGGAGGCGGAGAGAAATACACTGGCTTGTGTTGAGTTGATCCTACAACATCTACATGGAAATTGGCATTGATATTGGAATATGCCACGAAGGTGCTGGAAAAATACTACATGGTTATAAATTGTATAAATACATCATCATCTCTACGATACCGACTACCAATGAAGATTCGATTGTTACAGTTGGTACCTAGAAACTGAGCGGCAACAGCCAAATTTAAAATCACTTACGTTGTTTTCAAACGAATCCCGTTTCACTAATATGGGAATGTTTAACAGGAAAAACACGAAGTACTGGGCAACTGAAAATCCCAATTTGGTTAGAGAAGGAGCTTTCCAAGAAAGATTTGGCGTTAATGTTTGGCTGGGCATTCTAAGAACTCTAACTCTTGGACCAATACTTTTTGATGAACCTTTAAACGCGGTCCATATCTCAATTTTCTACAAAACCAAATACAAAATGTTATTGAAAATTTACCAGTGAGACAATTTTCACAGATTTTTTATCAACCAGTCCATAATGCAAGAGTAGTGATCGATTATTTAAACGAACTTTTCGAGAATCGTTGGATAGGTACCAATGGCCCTTTAAGGTGTCCGGCGAGGTCTCCGGACCTTACTACCCTAGATTTTTTTTATTGGGCACACACTAAATAAAAAGTGAATATGACAAAACTTTAGAATTTACAGGACCTTAGAAACAGAATTACGCAAGCAGTAAACTCTATTACTCAACTTCAAATGCAGAATGTATTACGAGAATTTCAAGAAAGAATTAACTGTTGTCGAGATGTTAACGGTGGTCGTTTTGAACGTTTAAACTATGGTTAAGTATTATAATGTGGTAGTTTTTTTTTCGTTTTTAAATTACTAAGCTCATTTTCGTTTTAAAATTACGACTTTCCAAAGCAACTTGTTTAATTAAACACGGCAATTGCCGATATCTCAAGAACTATTAGGTTTTGACAAAGGACATCATGAACAAAAAATATTAAGAAAAGTAAGTAGAATGTAAATTTAATATTTATTACACGCTTTTATTTAATTTCACCTTTTAGTTTGTTAGTATGTTTAGGTCAAATATTGCAATCAAAATTTCGACTAGTTCTAATTAAGTTAGAGCTTTGAAATTTTGCACTCGTGTGTAAGTTCAGTGACAATGCAATATGGTATATTATTATGTAATTTTGTTCTAAATCCAATATGGCGGTCGCCCCAAGAAGACGGATTACCATTTTCTTCACAATCCCCTTGATATAGGTATCAAATGAAAGGGTTTGGCAAGTATAATACGATAAGCTATGTGACGGTATTTTAAACTCAATATGGCGGACGCCCCAAGATGGCGGATTACCATTTTTTTCCCAAACCCCTTGATATTTGGATCAAATAAAAGGGTTTGACGAGTAGAATTCGATTAGCTGTGTGACGTCATTCTAAACCTAATATGACAGACGCTAAAAGATGGCGAATTAACTTTTTTTCAACAATCCCCTCGACATGAGTATCAAATAAAAGGGTTTGACGAGTAGAGTACGATAAGCTATGTGGCGTCATTCCAAACTAATATGGCGACTGCCGCAAGATGGCGGATTACCTTTTTCCTCATTACCTTTTTCCTCAGAATCACGTTGATATAGGTATCAAATATAAGGATTTGACGAGTAAAATACGATAAGCTGTGACGTCCTCCTAAACTCAATACACCGGACGTTACAACATGGCGGATTACCTTTTTCTTCACAACCACCTTGACATTTTTAAGCCTTTATCAACAGGACGGTGCACCAGTCCATAATGCAAGAGTAGTGAGCGATTATTTAAACGAACTTTTCGAGAATCGTTGGATAGGTACCAATGGCCCTTTAAGGTATCGTGTAATACGATAAGCTATGTGAAGTTATTTTAAACCCAATATGGCCGACGCCACAAGATGGCGGATTACCATTTTTTTCACAACCCACTTCACATGGGTATCAAATAAAATGGTTTGACGAGTAGAATACGATAAGCTGAGGTGAATTCCTTCTAAACGCAATATGGCAGATGCCACAAGATGGCGGATTATCTTTCTCTTCACAATCCCCTTGACATGGGTATCAAATGAAAGGGTTTGACGAGTAGAATTCGATAAGCTATGGGACGTCATTCTAAACCCAATATGGCCGATTACCTTTTTCTTCAGAATCTCTTTGATATAGGTATCAAATGAAAGGGTTTGTCGAGTAAAATACCATAAGTTATGTGACGCCATTCTAAACTCAATATGGCGGACGCCACAAGATGGCGGATTACCCTTTTTCACAATCCCCTTGGCGTGGATATGAAATGAAAGAGTTTGGCTAGTAGAATACGATAAGCTATGTGACGCCATTCTAAACCCAATATGGCGGACGGCACAAGACGGCGAATTACCTTTTTCTTCACAATTCCCTTGATATAGTTATCAAATGAAAGGGTTTGACGAGTTAAATACTATAAGCTATGTGACGTTATTCTAAACCCAATATGGCAGACGCCAAAAGATGGCGGATTACCTTTTTCTTTACAATCCCCTTGACATGGGTATCAAATAAAATGGTTGGACGAGTAGAATACGATAAGTTATGTGACGCCATTGTAAACCCAATATGGCAGACGACACAAGACAGCGGATTACCTTTTTCTTCACAATTCCCTTGATATAGGTATCAAATGAAAGGGTTTGACGAGTTAAATACTATAAGCTATGTGAAGTCATTCCAAACCCAATATGACAGATGCCACAAGATGGCGGATTACCTTTTTCTTTGCAATCCCCTTGACATTTGGATCAAATGAAAGGGTTTGACGAGTAGAATTGGATAAGCTGGGTAACGTCATTCTAAACCCAATATGGCAGACGCCAAAAGATGGTGGATTACCTTTTTTCAACAATCCCCTTGATATGCGTATCAAATGAAAGGGTTTGACGAGTAGGTACAGTACGATAAGCTATGTGGCGGCATTCCAACCCAATATGGCGAGCGCCGCAAGATGGCGGATTAAGTTTTTCCTCAGAATCACCTTGGTATAGGTATCTAATGTAAGGATTTGACGAGTAAAATACGATAAGCTATGACGTCATGCTAAACTGAATATAGCGGACGCCACAAGATGGGGGATTACCTTGTTCTTCACGACCCCCTTGACATTTGTATCAAACGAAAGGGTTTGACCAGTATAATTTGGTAAGATATATGACGTCATTCTAAACCCAATATGGCAGACGCCACCAGATGGCGGATTACCTTTTTATTTACAATCCCCTTGATATGGGTATCACATGAGAGGGTTTGACGAGTAGAATACGATAACAGGTAAAATTCCTTGTAATAATAATGTATTATCAGAAATGCATTGGTTAACACGTTGAGTGCCAAAGGCCTATTGGCCAGATGGGTCCCAGAATCCGATATTAACTAACATTAGGTTTGGGTTGGGTAAAGATCTGTAACGTCGATCCTTCTTTTATTTTTGTAAAAAAAGCCTAGTTTTACAAAAAAAATACTCTACGAGTTATATCGTAGTTGGTATCTGCCAACAAAATGCATTAACACGCACCAAGTACGAGATAACTCGTAGATCGTAGTTGGTTTTTGGTAGTTGGAGTTTGCACAAAAGATAAAAAGCGTCGTGAAACTCGATGCTTTTGCCCTATTTGTGAAGAAAAACCGGCTCTGTGTCGAGAACTGTTTTAAGAGCTACCATGTTTCATAAAAAATATTTTTCTTTTAGTTTAAAAATATTTCTTTATATAATATAATATATGTTTTGCCCATGTAAATGATGTTTATTTTGAGTCCATGTTACCTTAAAAGTTAATTTGTAAGAAAATACTGATTCTTTACACATTTACGAATTTTTCAATTATTCTACTTTTTGTATAATAAATAATCTAAAACCAAATGCCAGTATCAAATTTTCATTCCTGTCCCCCAGCCCGAGCACCCTATATTTGCACGTATTTGCTACGATATCTCTCGTACTTAGTTTTACAGATCAAGACGCAGAGTACGAGTTATCTCGTAGTTGGCGTCTCGGACCCGATTACCAACTACGAGAAAACTCGTAGTTTGCACTCAACGTGTTAAGACGTAACCAAAAATTTATAAATAAAATCTTATGTAAAAAATAGGTATAGTTTTTCATTGTGACAATGCTGAATGCTATTTATAAGTGGACGTAGTTCGCTTAGGTAGATAAAAGTAGAATCAGAGTTATCACTGAAACAGATATAGTATGTTATGATAAATTTATTGTCTTAAAAGCTTGTCGCGTAAATAGAAAAAACAATACATTCTTAGCTACTTACAATTTCTGCCAAACAAAATTAATGCCTGTATAAACTTTTCTGTGCGCTACAAGCTTTTTAGACAATAAATTTAACATAACATATATGTTTCAATGATAACTTTGATTCTGCTTTTATTAGGATGTAACCTGTCAAAGGATATAGTTTGGGGGGGGGGGGGGGGAGTAAAAAGGAGCTTCTGGGAATTTCTCCAAAAATTTTTGGGTTAGTAAGGTCAGAAAATTTAATTTTATCTAACAGATGGAAAAAAAAATTAACGGGTAGGGGAGGATAAAAAGGGAGCGATTGACATGTTCTTCCTAAAATGTGAACCAAAATGCCATTTTCGGGGTAAAAAAGGTCAGAAAATCGAACTTTGTGTAATAAATGTTGAGAAAATTAACGTGGGGGTGGAAAGGGAAAAGGGAACAGCTGAAAATTTCTCCAAGACTGATAATGAATATGTCGGTTCTGGGGTTATTAAGGTCAAAAAAATTAATTTTGTCTACGATTTGTTAAAAAAAATAACCGACGGGGGGGGGGGGGAGAATAAAAAGAAACGGCTGGGAATTTTTCCCAAAATGTTAAATGTTACATTAGTTAAAATTGTTGGGGAAATTAAGTAATTATTACACAAAATAATATTTTTTGACATTAATCACCCCGAAAATGACAATTTTGGACAGATTGAAAATCGCTCCTTCCCTCCCTTAATTTTTTTACCATCTGTTAATCTGTTGCTGATTTGCTAACCTCAATAACCCCGAAAATGACACATTTAACAGTTTTGGAAGAAATCCCAGCCGCTCCTTTTCATCCCTCCCCCACCTCCGTTAATTTTTTGTACATATTATGTTGGACGAAAGTAGATTTTCTGACCCCAATAACCTCGAAACTGACATTCTTTACCATTTTTGGAGAAATTTTCAGCTGTTTCCTTTTATCCCCCCTCCCCAATAACTTTTTTAACATCTGTCAGACAAAATTAGATTTCTTGACCTTAATATCCCCAAAAATGACACATTACTTAACGTTTTTGTAGAAACTGTCAGTCGCTTCTTTTACCCCGCCCCTTAATTTTCTTAACATCTATTACACAAAATTAGATTTTCGGACCTTAATAACCCCAAAAATGATACTTCCAACATTTTTGGAGAAATTCCCATCCGCGCCTATATCGAAGTAACCTTACTCTTGTTATGGTTTTTTAAATTACAAGGATTAACATTTTGTGTGTGCGGGCATCCATTATGCAAACAATAGTGGCAACTCTCGCGACACACTCGAAATACTAAAATCTTATTTCAGTTAAATGGAATACAATCGGCAATAAAAATGGCAACATTGCAAATTCTTTACAGAGGTCGCCACTTTCTTACCACGCCCACGACGCCATTATTGGGTGTGTAAAGGTAACATACTTAAGCCCAAATAGTGGCGACTTACACAATTTAAAGCAATTTTTGGAATTGCTCGGTTAATTTAAAAAATAGGCAAAGAAAAATAAATTAGATGATTAAATAGAAGAAGAAACAAGCATGAAGCGATGAGATAGAACAAAACACGTGAAAAATAAAGCTGGTATCATTAAAATAAATTGTGGCGACGCGTGTAAGTTGCCACAATTTTGCCGGATGCCATAGTACAGTCTTATGCATACACAAGTCGCCACAAGTATAGGTCGGTAGACACACACTCACACACACGCTCTCTATGTGTTGGACTTTGTTTGAGCAAGTTTATATTCATAAATTGGTAATTTTTATTCCCATAAAATAGGAGAAATTATTGCAATTCCGACAAACCGCTCCAATTATTTCCTTGGAAAACAGCTTCGTTCACTTCTGGGTTAAAAGTAATTTTAATTTGTTCGAAGAAATGAGATACTCGCTGCGCTCCTCTCTCAAACTTTCCTTCTCACAAAATAAAATGCCTCTTTTAACACTTGTATATCATAAAAAACTATTTTAAAGCAGATTCTTCATGAGCACTAGCAGCTGGTGAAATTTTAAAGTTCTATATCTCTGTTGCTACTTACGGGACCCTAGCCAAGTTCAGGGTTTCTGATAGTTTTGTAATTTGCGAAAAAAAAAATTTGATTTGCTTTGGTTAAAAAATGAACACGCTTAGGTATTTTATTTATTATTTTTTCTAAACAAATTTTACACCATTTTGTCGAAAATGTTTAAATTTTAAAAGAATTAAAAATTATATTTTAGGTTTAAAAAAAATTCAAATGACTATAATTTTCTACTAACACATTTCTTTCTCATAAAATTTAAAATCTTCGACAAACTGATGTAAAATGTGTTTACAAAAAATAATAAGTAAAAAATACCTAAATGTATTCATTTTTTAACCAGCGGGGTCAAGGCAAAAATTAAACTTTTTTGCGCAAATTACAAAATATCTTTTTCTTTACCAAAACATTCCTAGTAGGCTCACTAACAAAAACCCTGAACTTGGCATGGGTCCCGTAAGTAACAACAGAGATATACAACTTTAAAATTTCACTAGCTGCCACTGGTCATGCGAGCACTAATAGGTAAGCAGTAACCATATATTAAATATTAGTCCAGCTAGGAAAACAATCAACTAGAATTTACAATCAACCATATTTTGTGTGTCAAAAGCAACTGGTAGACTGTCGCGCCCATGTACCAAATACCCATTCTTAGAATAAATAATTTCTAAATAAGCAAACAAAGACAAAACAACAAAAAAACACTTAAATTAACCAATATGCGTGCGTAGGATTTCCAACTAAAGCGTGGGAAATTGACTTGACGTATGGATTTTTTTACTAAAAATAACAAATGCTTAATTGTATTGATACTATTCACGTAATGTACTAGAAACCTATAATATGTAATAATGACTATTGATGTTGTAATAAAATGCATATTTTTCACGACCATGTGTAACAAATTATTATTTTAGTGATATTGGGGTCAAAGACGTCAATATGAAATGGACATTTTAAATTTAAAGAGTGGGAGATAAGAGAAAGGGGCAGAGAGAATAAGTGCATTAATAAGAAAGAAAGAATTCTTATCTTAGAAAGTCGAACTGAATTCACATAAAGAAAAGCACTGAAAAGTATGGAATAATATTTTTAGTGTGTGTTATTACTGAGGCTAATAGCAGCTTACTTCTGTTCAAATTTAGGTAACTTGCACACCTAAGCTCTTAACTGTGAATTCGGTGCAATTTCACAGGGTAGGGTGATTTTTATAACAATTAATACGGAATCTTTTTATCTAAGACATCCCACGTAGACTTGAAGCCTAAGTACTAACGTACCGTGGGCATCTGGAGAGAAGGGAAATATAGTCTATTGACCCTAGATATGAATGAGAGGGAGAAGTGGTCTGTTCTAGGCTTTTGTAACTGGACAGTAAAAGGATGCCTCTTGTTCTTCTTCTGTCAGGAACAGTCAAGAGGGGAATAATACCGGTTAGTTCTTCAGAGCAATATCCATGGAAATACCGACAGAAAAGGGATAAATCCCCAACAGCGCTGCGATGACCGCAGAAGTGAGTTTTCTTGTGAGGACTGGGTCATTGACAAGTCCAATGGCTCTCTTTTGGATAGAATCAAAGATGTTAAGTGTCAAAGGTAATGCCGCTCCCCAGATGTGGGCGCAGTAGGTTAGGTCTTATTTGGGAAACACTGTGAGTATATAAGTTAGAAGGGGAGAAGTATTTTCTGGCTCGAAAAAGAAAACCACGCTTTTTAGCTGCCGATGTGGCTACTGAAATAATGTGTTTGTGTCAGCTGATATCATGTTCGAAAGCGATGTCAACAAGATCAAATGTTTCATTGTTCTGTAGAGCTTGGCCATTCATGTGGATGGGGTGAGCGTTGCAAGATTTCTTGCGTGTCAGGGAGCAAGACTGGGTTTTGGAGGCGTTGAACTGAACAAGATTCTTGACACTATCATTAGACGCTGAAAAAAGTTGTTTTTATAGCAAAACATATTTTTACGGAGAGAAGGCAAACATTTTTAATGGAAAACTTTGAAAAACGTTTAATAATAAATTCCTGTGATAACATTTCTAATTAAAATATTGATATCTTCGTTTCATTCGTTGGTATCCTTTTTATTTTAAAATACATATTTAGTACAAATCAGTCTTATTTCTTAATAGAATTAAATATTTTAATAACTAAATAACCAATTATAGTTCCTCTTTGGAGAACTGAATACCTTAATTCCGGAAATACAAACACTATTTTTAACTAGTACGCAATTAGCTTATCTAGATAAAATTAGTGATAATTTTTAATAAAATATATGCATATAATATATGTGCATATTTTGGATAAATTTTGATGCATTCCACCCTCTAATAATAATAACTAAAAGTATTACACCCTGTTAATTGTGTATTAAGGCTACATTTGCCGACCACACCCATTTATTAACGTATTTTAACGTATTAATAAAAGTTTGAACATATTTTATGATTTATTTTATTAAAACAATATTTAATAATATGGAGGTCCTAGTGATAGAAAAAAGAATGACACCGTAGATCTCTTAAAATATTAATTTTGTGAATGAAATCGTTATATACGATGAAATTTTAAATAACTGACTGAAAATTGCTTGCAGGATATGAATATATATTTAATATATTCATAATGTTAGGTATTTTTAAAAATTTTAATGCCGAAAAACCATGGAAAAATGAAATTAGGTTGGCCACCATGGACGCGATTGGAAAATTCCACCTTAATGCCTATTATCATTAGGGATTTCTATTATACTTTATTAAACTTGGTGTACTAGTTACAAGTACTTAAGTGTGAATAATATTGGGCTTATAAATAACATTAGTAATAAATACGTAAAAATATCATTTCATACATTTTAGTGTTTTTTTTTTGTGAAGTCCGTGTGTTTTAAAAAAAAATAGGTTTGAGTTTATTTAATCAGCACAGAGCTAAAAAACGTATCTATTTTTTGAAATATTAGCCATATTTCCTAAGAATATACTCTCGCTTCGTAATATTGTGTTATATTGGAGCCCTTTCTTAGTAAATCCCTACGAGATAAAAACAACCATAATGCACAGCTTTATCCCACTTTTAGAAGAGGGTTTATCCGTGTATACATATTTTATATAGATTGACACTTCCGTAAATCTACAGGATTTTTTATTTAGTTGAGAGAGTATCGATTTGGAGCCAAGACTATTTCCTAATTTAAAAAGTGAACTAATTCATGGTCGGAGAAACGGAAGTTACAGTTCAGTAAAGAAATATTACATTAATACAAATTATATTAGTACCTATATCATATATACTCCCGATCCAAAAAAAAACGGACAAGAAAAATATGGGTTAAGTTTAATCGTCCATAACTTTTTAACTCTTAGACCAATTTCGATAAAATTTTCGGCCATTGGAAACACGATTCATAGAGTACCCTAGAGGTATTCCAGTTTTCACAAAATACTCATCATATTGTGAATATACGAATATAGAAAGTATGTTTTCAGCCCTAACCTTTAAACATCCTGTGGAAAAATTGGGCAATGGGATAATGTACTGGCGTGTCTTGTTTTAAAGCCGTATCTTTTTTTGGCATTAGATTTTTTATTTACTTTGATATCACTAGTCCGAAAAGAGATCCAATTTGAAAAGGAAAGCTTTTCATTTATACACATTTATTAAAAGTACAAAAATATGAAAATGATTTTCTATAGTCTAGCTGAATAGACTCAAAATACCACATAATCATTTTTACTAATATCTTGTGTTGCTCCCTCGTGCCCTAGTTACGTCTGCCATACGACGTCCCATGTTTTGCACACAACCGTCAATTGCTTCTTGGGGCATATTTTCTCATTCTGCAAAAAAGGGCTGTCCGAAGATCTGGAATGGTTTCGGGTTGGCGACTGCGGAAGGGCGGATACATCTCCCTAACATGTCCCACACATGCTCGATTGGATTTAGGTCGGGGCTACGGGAAGGCCAGTTTAATATTTCAATATTTAAATAATTTAGATATTCGCTGACTACCCTAGCAACATGAGGTCTGGCAGTGTCATGCATCAGTATAAAATTATCTCCAATAGGTAGAGCGAACAGTACAACGTGATCTGCTAAACATTCCCGTATATCGCGATCAGCCGTCATAGCACCATTTTCAATTAGGACTAGATCCGTACGGGTACTTAGGGTAACTTCCACCCACACCATGATACTGCCGCCTCCAAATGGTACTCTTGAAGATATGCACCATTGTAAAAATCGCTCGCCCGGTCTTCTCCAAACACGTTCGCGTACATCTGGAGAACGCTAACAATAGCGCTATTCGTCCGTAAATAAAACACATGACTCGCCAATTTACGCACTCTTGGGCAAAGTTTAATCGTTGAGTACGGTGGACTCGAAATAGAGCTGGACAAGCAGCTGGCCTTATTGACTTCAGCTCGGCTTCCTGCAATCTGCGCCGGATTGATATAGCTAAAACTCTTGTATCACGGACATTTGCAATCCGATCTGCAATATTCGTTGATGGTGAACCACGGTCTCTTATGACTTTTAAAGTAATGAAACGATCATGACGCGGGTTTGTAATTCGTGGTCTACCTGATCCTGGACGACCTTCATATTCACCACCCAACCCACAAAAGCAACATTCTAAATATTTTTGTGAAAAATAGTTTATTGCAAAATGTTAATTGGCCTGAAGAATTTTGGTAGATTTTGATAGAGCTTATTTTATTATTTTCTCATTCTGTATGAGGTAGACATTCCTGGTTAATCATCTCTACAATCTTCAGTTCTGAATTCTTCAGGTGTTAAACCTGCCTTCTTTTCTTTAAACCATCTCAGCTTTTATCTTTCCTGAACAAACTGACATATTATGCATTATATCTTCTACCCGTACCACTATAGTCTTTTTCCTGCATCTTCTTAGGTATTTCTACAACCTTGATGTCCTTATTTTTTTTTTCATACTGTCTCTTTTCCATCCATCGTAACATCCTTACTCATGGCACTTCTAAAAACATCTCTTAAACTTTTACTGGTCATGTTTTCGCTTCATACATCACAGCAGGCCTGATAGCGGTAGATAGAAGTCCGGCCAAAAACATAAAGGGACAGTCACGTGTTGGGCGATGAGCGAAAGTGTGCCATCAAATTCAGTAGCGGAGGTATTAAGACTTGAGCAGATTAATAACGATTTATATATTATTATGTTACCGGCAACTTGCGAAATCCGACAATCTGCGAAATGCCTAGCCACTTTGCAAGCCGACCAATTTACCAGGCATTATGCAAATTGACGAGATCTTCAGATAATTTGAACAATGACTTAAGCACTTTAGGCAATCTGTAAAATGCCTGCTACAATCGTCAATATGCTTAACAGAGGTATTAATATCTTACATTGACTATTGACTAGGAATTATGCAAACCATTGGCTGACCGGAACCAATTCTCATTATGTGGGAGTATTGTGAAATATATTTAACAAACCTGAGCAAACCAAAATTTTTACATACAGGTTTTTAATCTGTAATATTTTTTTTGTTTGTTTCGGACTGGCCGTTCAGAATGTTAATTATGTCTTCTCGTTCAGCAAATGTCACAAATGTGTTGTTATAAATCTTTTTTACGGCACAATTTACTTAACTTCTCGAGAAATAACTCTTTTTTTAGTTCGTTGCGACGATGGCACGGCAACTGTTACTGTTCGCAATACGCCTAGCCAATGTCTGATTTTCAGATTACAATTCAGCAGATTGGCGATTTTAGCAGGCATTTTACAGATTGCCTGAAGTGTTTTAGTCATTTTTCAAATTATCTAAAGATCTCATCAATTTGGATAATGCCTGGTGAAATGGTCGGCTTCCAAAATAGCTAGACATTTCACAGATTGCCGGATTTCGCAAATTGCCGGCAACATATATAAAGCACCTATTGTATTTTGTTGGCCACCTGGCCGTCGCTAAGTGACGAGCGTAAACAAACTATTATTGTACCTTTTTGTTTTTGGTCGGACTTTTAGTCGTCTATGGTTTTATGCACTACTTTTCTCGCACTGGTTCCACGGTCACTTGGCACACCAGAGACTTTTTTCCAATTCCCTTATCCTGCTTACACTCTGAGTTTAATTCTATAACGAGTTGATCATTTTAATTTATATAGAATTAAAGGAGAGAGGAATGGTTGATATTGGTCATTTCATGGCAATTTGTTGTACCCAAATAGAGTTACTCGAAAATAACTTTACCTTATGACGAAAGAGGAAATGAAGTAAATATATGAAAATTGGTACGACAGAAAAAGCAGATGGACATACAAATTTAAAAAAAAATTATTACCACCCTGAGAATTTGCATCCAAAATCTCCGGAAATTCCAGCAATTATGACTAGTCCAAGGATAATTTTAATCTATTTAGTAAATATTTATCAACACACAGCGTTTAGCCTGGCCGGTAAATCACTGAAACAACGTCATATTCAAAAGCATGAAGAATTAATTAAAATTTAATTAAACGTGGTCGAGGAAGCCTGCCCGAGCAGGGCTGCTTCTGCACATGCATGATATGACGTGGATTCCTCAATTTCTTTTGTCTGATTGGAAACACTCTTAATGATTTGTTCAAGAATAACTTTGATAAAAATACCATTTTGGAAGCATCTTGGATTTGCTCTGATCAGCACACTCCCCAGACCGTAACTCCATTGAAAATCTGTTGTACAAGATAAAACATCGTGGTTATATGCACAAACATTTTCGAATAAACAATAGCCATTTAATTAATCAATGAATTTTGAAAACAAATTCCCACAAATGTTGAAATCTTTGTTGACTGATCACTGCTTAGTAAAGCAATGCATTGCACCCCATTTACTGCATCAAATCTTCTCGTCTATGTCAAGAACGACGAACACGAAATAATTATCATAAAACACTTAACTGTTCTTGTACACGAGCATTTCCAGATCATTCAATTTATAAAATTATGTTTTTGTGCCAGACACTAAAAATATTCGTGCAACTTTTTCCCGTTTAGCATATTACAACACGGTTCCGGTTGTCGGCCGTTCATCAAACTTCCGCATCATGTCATTCCGGAAACAGACTGTTGTTAGAGGAATAACAATGATTCCTATTAATAGGCTCTTTCAGATATTTTTGTTATTTCTCGCAGGTATTTTTGTGGCACAGGCAACTTCAAATGGCTTTACTATTTGAATGTATTTTTTATTCAATATATACCTAAAGAATTCCTTATTTTTGTAGTTTTTATTATCTTTATGTCTTGTTTCTTGTTACTAGCAAGTTGTTTGATGAAGCAGTAAACTAAAAAAGGTACAAACAAAAAACTATTCCTAAAAGACTGCTATATTTAATTGAATGCTTAACTTATTCTTATTTTAGCAATAATGATTATGATTGATTTAAGAACAATAACACATTGGTTTATAGCAATGCACCATTGAATTGCAATGGAAGGTTTTACTTGGGGCAAGATAATATATACTTAAACACTGCGACTTTTCAATAAAAAGCTGGGTTTAAGGCAAGACGAGCTGCAATGCCTTTAAATATTTATTATATTTTATGGTTAAAAGGGGCGTAATTTTCTCAAAATGTCGGATATAGTTGCATCAAGAGGCATTGAAATATCTAGTGCATATAAACATTTACTTACCATTAATGACAAACGAATTTATCCAACCCTTAAGAAACCAGCACGACCCCGTTTTACACACAGAACGTAATGCTAAATTAAAGACGGAACAGCAAGACCTCGACTAGTCGTAAACACAAAATGAAAAATGATGTCAGTATGGAAATATAGACAATTAAATTTAGTTCAATTTTCGTTTGCTTTTTTTTATCTAAGGCATCCCACGTAGACTTCAAGCCTAAGTACTAACGTGCCGTGGGCGTCTGAAGAGAAGGAAAATGTAGACTATTGACACGAGATTTGAAGGATTGGAGGTTGGGACGGGAAGGGAAAACATCTGCAGGCAATTTCTTCCATAATCTGGAGACCCTAGGTATGAATGAGCGAGAGAAGTGGTCTGTTCTAGGCTTTTGTAGCTGGACAGTAAAGGGATGCATACGTAACGCGCCACTTGTTGTTCTGTTAGGAACAGTCAAGGGGGGAATAATACCGGCTAGTTCTTCAAAGCAAAATCCGTGGAAGTAGCGGTAGAAAAGGGATAAATCTCCAACAGCGCGGCGATGAGCGAGAGAAGGGAGTTTGCTCGTGAGGGCTTTTTGATAAGTCGAATGACCCTCTTTTGGATAGAATCAAGGATGTTGAGTGTCGAAGGTGATGCCGCTCCCCAGATGTGGGAGAAGTACTCTAGGTTAGGTCTTATTTGGGAAACACAGAGAGTGTATAAGTTGGAAGGGTAGAAGTATTTTGTGGCTCGAAAGAGAAAACGAAGCTTTTTAGCTGCCGATGTGGCTACTGAAGTAATGTGTTTGTGCCAGCTGAGATCATGTTCAAAAGCGACGCTTTTCAGTAAGGAAAATATATTAATGTTAAAATACATTTTATTTATTTAATTACTATTTTTTTAATAGTAATGTTTTCGTTACAATTTCTCTTTGGTATTAAAGGCAATTGTAACCTTTTATTAGTTGTCAATATGATAGACCCAAATTCAATCGTGTAAAGTACAATGACGTTGGTGCCGGCGGAGGGAAAACTTTTAGTTAACCACTGGTTGTTAATGAAGTCACACGAGGCTCGAGAGGGACGGCGCGGCGCGGCGACGCAACAATCTTTCCGCCGGCACTATCGTCATTCTACTTTACACGATTGAATTTGGGTCTATCTAATGTAATTATTGAAAAAAACATAAATTTATTTAATCAAATAATATTTGGTAAAACAGGTCAATATTTAATATACAATGGATCCAAATATTTTATATTTATTGCTTAAAAGTGCGCTCTCACACCGGCACAACATGCAATACACAACCTGCAACAAGCAACATGCGATTTGCAATATTTTTCGGCTGTTCCCTCACAACGAAGCAATGCGTCAGTTGTCAGTAAAAAAGGTTTTTTCAAATACGTTTTCGTTATTCTGTCAATTACCCATAACTCCCTCTGAAAATTGCATTGCTTCGCTTGTCGTTTGGTAACTTGGACTGAACTTAAACGATAAGCGTGCATATGCAGGTCACATTTCAGGATTGTATTCCAGTTTCTGTAGGATACGTTTACTTACTGGCTTAAACGCCGAATAGGGGTTTGTGGGTGTTCATTAACAATTTTGGGTCTCCCACTGCCTTCCTTTCTATTCACACTTCCTGTGTCTCTAAGCAAAGCCATAGATCTAGTCAAAACTTGGCGAAACTGGTCGGAATCCATGACTATGTGTGGAAATTCTGTTTGAAAATCCGAACTGACGTCCTGTGTTGAATAAACCCACTGGCCATCAACCCTTCTACCATTTCTAAAGTAACTTTCAATCGTAAAAGCTTCTTGTTCTGCCGTGATTGTCAAATTTAATTTTCCTAAAAATAAAAACTTTAGGACTTCAAGGTTCTATTTTTTATTCACCTATGTTACCTTTCAAGAATATCAATTATTCAAGACATGCGTGGCTGATTCCACTGCATACTTTGAGGACGTTTTTGTTTATCTTACGTTATTAAGGATTGCAGATATTAACCTACAGAACAAAAATCTGTCCTTAAATTAAACATATTTCTATTTTAATATCTTTCGTTTCTGATAACGCGATTCTGTGAAGAAATTTCTACCAAAATCTCTTTCAACTAATTTCTTTTATTAACTTTTGCCAAAGAACATCATAAACACTTCCACACGAAAGAGAACTTTTCGGAAAACCTTTCAATCAGATTTAATGAATTAGCCTTCCATAGGCCATTAGGGATACTGAAGGTAAAACTTTTAAGTTTGTTTAAGCAGCCTAAAATGTATTGAATTATATTCGGAGTAAAGCACAACTTTTAACGTTGCTTCTTTTAACTTCAGTTAATTTAACTTTTTGATTTAATTTTATTTTATTAATGTTCTTAAAACCCCCCGGTTTGATGTTCTTAAAGAGCAGCGTCTTGTGGAATTTTAGTAATTTTGCTTAGTGCGACTCGATCCAATTAGTAAAGAATCTACCAGGAATATTTTTATGGAAATATATTTTAAAATTTGCCTTTGCCTTTAATTTTGCAACTCTCAGATAAAGAAACTATGACAAGACCTAATAGGAAATATTGCAAGTGTAATCCAAATAAACCTCAATTTCTTTTTATATTCTCTACATAAATTGCATATTTATGGTAATTGTTTTTATCCATTAATTTTGGTTTTTCTTAACTAAAAAATGTTTTCTACTATAAATTTTCTTAGAAAATTCAAAACTTGTAAAACGTGATACTATTGGTTGTAATGTCACATGACTCACATGTCATGTACCTAAATAAAAATGTAATAATGGCTAGTACATGATGAATTCCAATATTAGTATATTTCTTGATTATTTCCCAGAGATTAGAAGATTTCGTGGATAAGAAACATTACATTTCAACAAAAGAAATGGTTAACTACTTGTGCAAGGAAAATCGGATATTTTTTTATCTTTGGACAACCCACGAAGGTCTAAATCATCTCCCCTTCGCGTCATTCGGTCAACTTCGGTCGCGTGAAGAAAAGTATCACTTTACTTACTTGTTAGGTAAATATGTAGCTATTTTTTAACTTTTGATTAACACAATCAAGAAGAAAAAATACGAAAAATTACATTTTTTCCTGTCTATACATTAACAGTAAAATTAAAATTTAGCGGAAAAGTCCGTTAGCCAATTCGCTCATCATGTCATCCGCTTTTATAACATTAAATTTGAAGAATTATAAAATTTAACACTGTCACTATAGTCCCCCGCCATACGAAACATAAAAACATGCGAATTCAATACTGGTGCAAACAGATACGCGCCATATTGTCAGACAAATTGATGGACGGGCACTGTTTTAAAGGATTTTTATTGAAAAACTTTTATCCATAAATTTACGATTGGATATAAAATATGTTTTCATGCTTGAAGTGATTGAAGTTTTGTGTAACGTATACAGGGTGTCCGAAAAGTCTTAGTATGGGTAAATTTCTTTGCTATTAGTAAAGATAGAGACACCAAATTTGAGATGTATCTTACTGGTTAATAAATCTACTTTTTTGTGTAATTAAATATTCTCAACCCCCTTGAGGGGTGACGCTAGGGAGTTGAGGTCAACAATTTCAAATGCAACCCTATGCCGTGTGATACCAAATTTTAAAGGTCTTTAAAAAAGAAACATTTTTACCGCAAACCCGAGGTCCGTATCTTAATTTATTTTTAAATGCCAAGCCTTAAAACAATAAAATATTGTGAATATTGTCGTAAATCTCCTAAACAAAAACTCGGAAGTAGTAAATCCGCGCAATTTCCGTAACGTGGTAGTAAACTACGCTGTTTTGCATGTTATCTTAATCTGAAACGGGGGTAGTTTCACGGTAACATATAAAATCTCGATCGTCGACAACGTGAAAAGGGTAATATAATACACAAAAGATAAATTACATCGTTGCTGCACTTGTCCGATTTTTTTCGTGCTTGAATATCTGTATACACTTTTTGTCTACAAAATTCATTTTATTCCATCGGCGGGATATGCTTAAAACAAAGAACAAAGATCTTGCTAGAATAGGGTTTTTTGGGTTGTGAAAAGCAAATCCGTTCTTAGATTTGCTATATTTTGTAGCCACATACGGCATTAAATGCCATTTTAAAATGTCCCGACTTTTTTGTGCTTCAGTATACGCAATTTCTAAATAGAAATTTTTATTTCTCTGCCTTTTTAGTGTTTCGTGCTAAAATTAGTTAAACGGAACTGGGGGTTAATTTAAGGGGTAAATTCGGAAATGGAAATTTTTTTAAGGGCGTTGTTTAGAGTGTCAAATGAAAGCTTATTGACGCACGAATTCAACAATGTATAATATGATATATAACATTTTTCGAGAAAAACGCTTAAAAATTGCTGACCCCCACCCTCATCACCAAAAAAATCGCTAAGAAAAATCTGAAAAAAATCATAACCATTGAGAATTAGGTGTAGATTGGGCTCAAATTACAATGATTAAAAAGTTCTAGCGCGATCAATTGTTTTAAACAACAGTTTAGGGTGTTATCTTTTGTGCGTCTTAATGAAGGAAATCGTTGGTCCTAAAATGACAATTCCTAGAGTCACAGGTAAACAAACTCTAAGATCAAATTTAAACACAAGCTCATCTGGAGATTATTACAGAATATCCATATTTCTAGTTTCTACAATTAGCGCGTTCGGCAATTCAATCTTTTCCATCGTTTTGCTCGGAATTTTTGACGGTCATATGACCTATTATTGTAAACAGTACGGCCGATCACGTGCCTGTCAATAATCCCGAGCAAAATGATGAAAAAGATTGAATTGCCGAAAGCGCTAACTGTATCGACCAACTGATCAAAAGCTTAAAAAATAGATTTTTAGGAAATAAAACCGTTTTTTCTGCATTTCATCTATAGAAATCAACACAGAAGTACTCGAAGTGCTAGGAAGTTACACTAGATTTTTTTTTCCAAATATCTACCGCCTAATAACAGTGTTAGCTACGATCTCAGTAACAACCACCACTCCAGAGTGCTCATTTTCTACTCTGAAGAGAATAAAAACATGGCAAAGGCACAGGAACGAAATGGGCAATGAAAAACCCAGTTCATTTGCTCTGCTGTTTCACTGAGATATACAAGTAGATCCGGATAATGTTTCAAAATAATCGTGATGGCAAATGAAAAACTCGGCGCTTACGTTTATAAGCATTCCCAACCCATTTTTTTATGTCGAGGTATTTTGCAGTTGCACCCAGGCGCAAGGTCGCACCAATCATAAGGTCATATGGTCATTAAAACTAAGAGAGAAACAGACATACGCGCTTTAGAATGTTAAAAAGAGACAAAATTTGTCGACGGCCCACCAATAATATCGCGCCACTACCATTTCAGAAATACATTCGAACCGCCCAATGAAATATACTGTTTCAAAAGATTTGGGTTGGACAAAGAAAAACGAATTAGGAGCTAATATGCGCATTGTATTTGCATTGTATATTATATTATTAGCGGCCAAACATAGGAATACGATCTCTCAGCCGCGCCAATGTGTCATAGTCATCAAATATAATACATTTTCTCACATTAGTAACGTGGTCCAGAGGTAGAGTGAAACCAAATGGTCGCGGGTTCGAAGCTGTGCTCAGGTAGACTTTTTTATATTTTTTGTTATTTAAAAAATTATATCGACTCTAAGAGATGTATTGGCAACAAGTTCACTGGTGCCTCGGTAAAATATTTTTAAAATTATTGGTAATCTCATATCTACTACAGCTGGCAGCCTGCGCGTGCGCAGACAAAGATCGTATTACTATGTCTAGCCGCCAGTATTGTATTTATTAAAGAAAACGGATTTTCGGCTAGCTTTCCTAATTTTATTTTACGAATAATCATACTTTTAGTACAATGTGCGACCTTTCTTGAGGAGACGCAGACGCATCAAAACGGGAAGCCGCTAACAATCTTAGACTAAAACACATAGAAAAGTAATACTAAAAGTCACAAACATCTAGAGTAGCAATGTTCCATATACTATAGTACCTATTTTTGATTTTTGCGGTGTTTATTTGTAGGTAAATAATTTCTTGGCAAAACTAGGCACATTATTAAAAAAAAACTTGCTTAATTAGAAAAGTGTATTTTACTTGTTGTGTTGATATCACTAGTTGCCAACAAAATTTTGACCCACCTGTAAAAAGAAACTCACGGGCCGCGCCTGGTTGTACCTACATAAAATAGTAAATAATACTAATCAAGTTAGCTTCTTATTTAAATACGCAGAAAACGCTTTGTCCCCCCGCCCGAATCAATTTTCTGGCTACGTACCTGACGTGGCGGTAATAAATATCATAGAAACGTGTTCAAATATTATTCAGCTTGGAAGCAAAATGCACTGACAAATGTACAAAAATATACGTCAGGAGTAAATTCGATTAACATGAAAAAATAGTTTTTGGACAGTTTAAAGCATAAAATATTGGCAGTGAATAATAGCAGAATTTTTTTAAACTTTAACACCCTGTATCTCTCTTATTATCAACTTTTGTACTAGGATAGGTTAGGTTAAATCGATTTAAATTGAGCCAGGAAAGTCACTGCTACCGAACACCCCAATATATATCAAGCAAAACAAAATAAGACGAAAGAAAGATGTGTACTGGCTTCCCGAACAAAAAGAGCTGTTACGTGTTTGAAAAACACATTTAACAAAATTCTCAAAACAAATTTAGCATTTTGCAATGGAGCAGCGACTTTCCTTTCTCGATCGTCTAAGATAAAGACACAGCAAATGCGATAACTCTATTTTATCCGTCAAAACATTTTTTCTCTTCTCGCTCGCCTTATAAATTGAGTTGAAACCGATCCCTTCACCTTCTTTTCCAGCTTTTATATCTTAATCCTTCAATTCTGGCGTCCTTTTCAGTCACTTAAATGGAAATTGAACGGATAGACGTTAAAGTGGTTCTCTCCACTTTTAAAATCAAATTTTAACACGTTCGCTGACAAGTTTAAATTTGTATTTAATTTTTTTAATCACGGACAGCCCACATAGACTTCAAGGCTACCATGGGCGTCTGAAGAGAAGGGGAATGTAATCTTTTGACACGGGATTTATAGGATTGGGGGTTGGGAGGAGAAAACATCTGCAGGCAATTTGTTTCATAATCTGGAAACCCTAGGTATGAATGCTATAAATGTTCTAGGTTTTTGTAGCTGAACAGTAAATGGATGCATACGTGGCTTGTTGTTCTATTAGAAACAATCAAGGGATAATGATAGCCGTTAGTTCTTCTGCACTTTTTTGATAAAGCCAGGTACAAAAAAGTCCAAGCTCACAAAAGGTCTCTTGAAGATCCTACTCCTGAAAATGTCAGGTTTTCACCGAGGCAGGAAACTAATACAATCAATTGGAGTCCAAAAATGCTTCAAACAACCACATAAAAGGTCAAGTGCTTTCCTATTCCAACGCCAGCAAATCTTCAAGTGTCACTTTTTCTCTCCTGACCTCTGACAACGAAGCTATCTCTACCTCTAACGGGGAAGCAAAACTGTTTGCCAAATAAGTTACTGCCGATTTTACCCTAATCTTCCCACCAATTTCGCTCTTCCAACTGCTACGTCTGTACCCCACAAAATGTCCGACTTAATACTTAAGGTTAAACAAGTTCAAAAAAGTCTTCTATCCCTTGACACCAAAAAGTCCTCCAGTCTGGATGGCATACCAGCAATTGTTCTAAAAAATGCGTTCCAGAATTTACACCCATCTTAACTCGTCTTTTCCAGATCGCCTATGACCAGGGTATCAGCTGGAAGACGGCTCATATGCACCCTGTCCCGAAGAAAGTTTCCAAGTCTCTTCCGTCCAATTATAGACATATCTTTCTTCTCTCTGTTGTCAGCAATGTTATAGAGAAAGTCATCAACTTGCAAATTCTAAAATATTAGGAAAACATACAATTCCTATGAGAGACGGTGCGGATTTGGTCACCAAAGATCCACAACTGGAACAAGTCCCTCGAATTTCATGGCAAATTCTAGACTACTGCTCTTGATATTTCCAAGGCCTTTGATCAAGTACGGCATGCCGCACTCCTCAACAAACTACCTTCTTACGGACATCCTTGATTCTCTCCAAAAGGGATCCATTCGACTTATCAATGACCAGTGCCGGATTAAGACTCCTTGATGCCCTAAGCATTCCTCGCCTATGGGCCCCCAACTTCCAATACCGGTTTAAAAAAATTCTAGTATCTGTCTCCTGTCACATTTTTAACGTATATTTATTACAAAAAGATCATTATGTACGCGGAATATAAGGAAAAAAGGTATTAAGTATAATAAAAACCAAGGCATAATATTTATTTATATACACCCCCAGTTTTCGAATAACTGTTTTATCGAAAAAATTTTGTTTTCGAGAAAATATATTTTGGAAAAAACATGTCCCGCCCCCACGCAAAAACCTGGATCCGCTACTGTGTCGCACGCAAACTTGGCCGTTGCCCGCCCCCCTAGACGAAATTGTAAATCCGCCCCTGGCGTCGAGCCACTCTTGTCGCATCGTGGTTCGTTTTTCATTTTTTAATATCTTTAATTTAGAAAAAGATCGTTCCGCTGTACAGTTCGATACCATCATGCATTTCTGGTCTGTGATTTTTATGCCCTCCGAGACGTGACCCTAAGCAGTTGCTTACTTTGCTTATTGGCTAATCCGGCACTGTCAATGACCCAGTTTTCACAAAAAAACTCCCTTCTCTCGCTCACAGCCGTGCTTACTTGACCAAATAAACCAAAACATCCGCTAGAAACATCCCGGCTTAGCCAAGAAAAAAATTCTGTTCCATCCGAGCTCAGGAATTGTCATAGCAAAAATTCATTAGTTAGTCTTTCAACTGGTTTCTCATGCACCTTATTCATCAGATCTAACTCCACTGCATTCCAATTTGTTTTCAAATTTGAAGAAATTTCTTGATAGCAAAAAGCTCGCTTAATATTTAGAAGTGATTTCTGCCACAAACCTCCATTTCGACGACTTGGACAAATCCGCATATAAACTGATATAAACTGCCCTTGTCCATTGTCCACTGGCCCTTGAACAGTGAGACTATGTAGAAAAATAAAAACGATTTTTACCCAGTGTTTTGCTGTTTACTTTGTTAGGCCTGCAACTTTTCATCTCATCAGCTATTAAACAGGTCGCGAACCAAGTAGTGCTTTTAAAATATTGCTCACCTTTATAAAACAACTCTATATAAATATTCACATACTACCAACAAAATACTACATTTCTACAATAACCCCACATGGAATAATATGTCTAAAGGAAACTTTACCCAACAAACAGTTGTAGGAAATCGATCGGATTTCACTTCATAACTTATTATTTATTTATAAAGTTTGCCGGATATTCCTAAAATAAACGGCATTAATATCAGAATAACGGTATGGCATTTTTTAACAGTAAAAAGGTTTCGTAGCTAAATATGTCAGAACGAGATTTTTCGACGATATTTTCTAGATTTTTTTGGATTTTTCTAATGGAATTTCATCTGAAAGCACGTAGTTCTATATTCTTTGCCGTGTTTTGTAACTTTGTAACGAGACGATATGAGCAACTTATTTTGTGCGTTTATTAAGGAAAAGATGAATCAATTTGTAGTGAACTTATTTGTCTGCCTTTAAAAACATATTCAACTGGACGGAATAGAACCGAAAAGGTAATATTTATGGCAAAATACAGCCCTGTCTAACTCCTCTGCGGATCTGGATTTGCTTGGATGTGGAGTCACAGATTTACCCACACCAGATACGTAAGTTTGGCGAATCGGCAGTATAAGCTCTAGTGACCTTGTGGGAGTTTACGGCAGCTAGTTGCACCGACGAAGGAAAATAAGGTTGTCAGTCATTTGCTCTAAACAACGTTTTATTCTTATAATAATAAATTATAATTTATTTATAAGCGCACCTGTGTCCAGTCATTTTGAAACACCTACACAACACACCTAATACAAAATTATAAGTCTATAAAAACAAATATAACACTAATTTTATAAAGTATTTTAAGTTCATTCACTGCCGAAATATCACAAAGCCACGCACTAAACAGTAACGAAGAGCTCGTGCAGCCACTACTTGATGTCGCAGAGTTCACTGACTATACCAGCTGCCGATTAACAGTTGAAATAGGGTGTGGCCACAGCAAAGGCGCGTTCGCCGTTTATCGCTTGCTTTCGTATCTGGTGTGGGTAAATCTGTGGTGGAATCTTCGATCTTGATTCTAGCATTCTGGTTGCAACATAAGTTTTGTAACAGAGTAATGTCTTTCTCGTCCAGTCCTATATTTTGGAGAGGCTCCATCAACAGGTCGTGTCTTGCTCTATCCAATGCTTTCTCGAAATTGATAAAGCAGATGAATGACCCAGTCTTCACCAGAAAACTCTCGTCTCTCTATTATCGCCACACTATTGGGCCCGTTTCTAACAATATTTTCACGGATTTTGATCGGAAGAAGTAGCCGCCATCATTACGCCCTTGACTGTTCCTAACAAAACAACACAAGGCACGTTATATATGCATCATTTTACTTTTCAGCTACAAAACCCTTGACCATCCCACTACGTTCGGTCATTCATACCTAGCATCGAAATTATGCAACAAATCGATGCAGATGTTTTCCCTTCCCATATCAAACCTTCAATCCTTGAAATCTCGTGTCAATAGATTACATTGCCCTTGTCTTCAGACGCCCACGATACGTTAGTATTTAGACTGAATGTCTAGGTGAGCTGTCCCAAAATAACTAGATGTATGTTTTTTCCAAAAGTTCTAATTTCAATTTTCACACTTTCTTTATTTCATACAAGACGAATTTTGGTTTGAAGAAAAAATTTAGGTATTAAAAATGCACGAAGAAAGTTTTATTGTCATTTTTCCAGTGTCGATTGGCACATGTCCAGATTGTGACTATAAAAATTGTTTTACTATAGCTAATACGTTCCGGATATAAGTGGACAATTTATAAATAAAGAAAGTGCATTCGAACAGTTGCATGAATTTGGTTTTTTTCATTTCGCTTTGAGGTCATTGACCGTAATATTAATATTTATCAGGCTCTCTGTCCTGGCATGTAAGTGGGCACAGTCGTGGAAATAATAAAGGTTTCTTTTTCATTAGTCAAAACATTAGAAATGAATTAATTTGATATCGAAAAGCGGAAAATGGGACATGATTGTATTCAAGATGTCACGCTAAACCAAAATAAGTCAAAATAGACTCCTGTGGAACTGTTCTTTTTGCCATGGCATTTCCTGACGTTTGCACTATTTTGTATTTTCCTGTTTTTGCCAGTATAGTGGAGAGTCGTTAGATTTATACCCCGAACGAATTTGCCAGTGATCAAATTGTTATTATAACTTTTGAAATGTGTTTCTGACCCTACATTCTAAAATGTTTATTTGCTGATTTTTTTTCGCGTTTTAATTTTTGAAGATGGTGAAATGACAAAAATTAAGAAAATCTTGTAAAAAATACTTTTTAAAAACAAGCTTTTATTATTTAGATATACTAAAACGAAAAAAATTAGTATAGTTTTTTCATTGTGGCAATGCTAAATGCTATTTATAAGTGGACGTAGTTCGCGTGAGTGGATCCTAATAAAAGTAGTACCTATCAAAGTTATCACTTATCACTGAAACAGATATAATATACCGGGTGCCCACGAGTTTACTGGCCAGCTCGTTATTTTGTTAAGAAACAATATTTCGATTTGAAATTTTCTGAACTCGTATGGTTGCTTTGGATGCAGATTTTGAGTGCTCGAACATCTGACTATCGTTTCCGGTTCAACCGGAAATATAGTCAACTTTGTTATTTTAAACGAAACCCCCTGTATATTCTTTTAAATTTGGATTCTACGTAAAATTCTAATTATAAAACATGCATCATATCCTCTACCTATATTTAACAGTTTTCAAGAAAATGACGTTTGCAAATGTCGAAAGAGCCGCAAACGATACTGTTTTAACATAAAACAAATGAATATGCGAAAAGTTTAATATATTACTCTTACTCCTTTTTAGGGGCCTTGTATGGTTGTGCCATGACAATCTCACTTCCGGTGCAGCCGGAAGTGCTACAAAATATGACATTCTGGCACAAATTACTTCAATAATTTCAATTGAACGACCTACTTTAAACCCTAAATTCTAATTTATCTGACTTTTCTCTATAATTTTTGTATAGACCATCCCAGGTCTAAAGTTGATAGTTCTTGAGATATGGACAGCTAAAAATTTAGATGCATTCCAAATTTCAATCTTTCTGATTTATCTAGGCGGCTAGGGGTGATCATTTGTCGCTTGGACTGCTTCATGATCATAACCATGTCAATTTCCAATTATTTAATCAAGATGGCCATGGATACAAGACACTTTTCATATTTTTTGTTAATAATATCACCTCCAAAACCAATGAACAACGTGCTCAGGGAATTTCAAAGAGTTCGTCTGAGAGAAAACGGTCAACAATTCGAACACTTAATTTATGGCTAATTTCTTATTTTTTAAAATAAAAATCTAATAAAATTATTACTGCAAGCACTACCCTGATATTATTAATTATGTGTATCCTTTCTACATTTTTTTAATGCAAATGATCTCCATAGCCGCCTAGATACAATTAGAAAGATTGAAATTTGCAATGCATCTAAATTTTTAGCTGTCCATATCTCAAGAACTATCAACTTTAGACCTGGGATGGTGTATACAAAAATTATAGAGAAAAGTCAGATAAATTAGAATTTAGGGTTTAAAGTAGGTCGTTCAATTGAAATTATTGAAGTAATTTGTGCCTGAATGTCATATTTTGTAGCACTTCCGGTTGTACCGGAAGTGAGATTGTCATGACACAAGCATACAAGGCCCCTAAAAAGAAGTAAGAATAATATATTAAACTTTTCGCATATTCATTTGTTTTATGTCAAAACAGTATAGTTTGCGGCTCTTTCGACATTTTCAAACGCCATTTTCTTGAAAACTGTTAAAGATAGGTATGGGGCGTCTGATACATGTTTTATAATTAGAATTTTACGTAGAATCCAAATTTAAAAAAATATACAGGGGGTTTCGTTTAAAATATCCAAGTTGACTGTATTTCCGATTGAACCGGAAACGATAGTCAGATGTTCGAGCACTCAAAATCTGGATCTAAAGCAACCATACGAGTTCCCAAAATTTCAAATCGAAATATTATTTCTTAACAAAATAACGAGCTGGGCAGTAAACTCGTGGGCACCCGGTATTATGTTAAATTTATTGTCTTAAAAGATTGTAGCGCGCGAAAAGTTCATTTTGCCTTTTACTTGAGACACGAATTTCATACTGAAATGCACTTCACGACAGTTAGAACATAAATGAATTAAAACAGCATGCACTTTAGTTACGGACTATACCTGTAACCGGTCTACTGCGCTTTTAGTGAGGGGGCTAACTCAAAAGCAAAGCTATATTTAACAAGCTGTACATATGGGTCGAACTGATAACCTCCTTTTGTGTAGTAGGTTAATAAAGAGACGTCATTGGTAAACTAAATGTTTCCAGTACGTACAAAATTGGCTGTCCTATCTCGAAACAACAAATATAAAAAATAACAGGTCATTTATGTTGCTTCTTTCTAAATTAGAGAGAGTGGTAATGGGACGGCTACAATAAATTATATTCTGAGCTTTTCTTTATTATTCCGTTTGTCTGCCAATAATTATTTGTGAAAAGTAGACGCCGCGGCCGCACGCTGCTGGAATGTTTTCGAACAGTGAAAAATGAATGCAGTACACTAGTAGTAGATGTTATCCATTATTGGATAAAATAATTTAGTACATTTTTTTCACAAAAATAAATTGACGTCAAAAAAGCACGGAAATGTACGAAATAGCTGTGTTAAATATGACTACTCTGATATAAAATTTACGGTTATCTCTAATAAAGTCTAGAGAAAATATGATTTGTGTACTGTATTATTGCGATCTACTTTTTATACAGGATAATTCACAAAAAAACGATTAAATTATATTTTTTGTCCAAAGTAAGCGAAAACTGATATTTGGGTATAACTTTGAAATTAAAACAACATTTCTTAATAAAAATGTTTCTAACTTTCTAACTTGTTATGTTGTAATGTAACTTGTAATGTTTCTAACTTTCTACTTTACTCTTAATGCAATTTCGAATTTTTGATTCTTCCTCGTATACTGTAAGACTTACAACGGATTTGTTGGGTATTATTTTGGTTTGAAGGTATGCAGAACTTTTTCGAAATAAAATAAATTTGTTAAATTCAAAGATAAGACTTTCTGGCGGTCACTATATATATATATATATATATATATATATATATATATATATATATATATATATATATATATATATATATATATCACTATGTATATATCAATATCCAGTAAAAAAGTGATGATATCTATCACCACTATCGCCATTTTGGTAAAAAAAGGACCTGCCACTAATAACGCCACACCAAACACTGAAAGCTTTTTATCCTGAAGTTGTGACGAACCAAAGCAAGCCTCATCTGTCCATATCATTTTCAAAAAGTGTGTCAAAAAAAGTGTCATCCCTGTGTAGTTGTTCTAGCGTTACATTCCAGTTTTTTGCGTTTATTTTCTTCAGAAAGCTGTTGAACTTCACGGAACTTATAACGATTATATTTGAACTTTTTTGAGTGCTTTGGATTCTGTAAAATGTAGTGGTTAATGCTTCACATGGCACCGGTATAGAGTTAGTCGGGTTTTCATTCAAATAAAGCGGAACATCAAGCTGAAATGTGTTCGTCAGGCTAGCATGCAGTCGTTTTTCGTTG
The DNA here is from genome assembly GCA_963971165.1 of Philopedon plagiatum. Taxonomy (NCBI): domain Eukaryota; kingdom Metazoa; phylum Arthropoda; class Insecta; order Coleoptera; family Curculionidae; genus Philopedon; species Philopedon plagiatum. The sequence goes on along the minus strand of OZ020190.1, from coordinate 3,078,949 downwards.
AAAATCTTGAAAATGTATTGTTTCTCTATAGGTCCTTACAAATGTGTTTCGGCTTGGAACTTGCCGGTTATCATACGGTCTTGGATTTCTTCCCTCTTATTTTTATATGGAAAACTTTTTCATTACTTTTATGAAAAAAAGCGATTCTTCATAAAAAGTTTTCTCTGGTCTAAAACCTAAAATGCAACCATCAGATATGGTTGATATGAATTTTGCCCAGCAGTAAAGTACCTTTATTTTTGACAATATCGGTAATTGTGACAAATAAAAGTTTATCAGAGTTAAAACCAATGTTCTATTTTTTATGCAATTACATCCATCTACCCTACAAAAAAATTGTTTTGATTTTTACAAATTTTTGTGATTTGTAGAAAGAAATATATGTGTAGATACATATATGTTCTAAATGTATCAACCTTTTCTTGCCGACTATAGCCCATTATAAATAAATTAATCTGACTGAAGCATCTGGTTATAGCACCTGCCACTTAACTAAAGGTTGTCGATGTTTCCATAGAAACCGTATACGACTTGCATTAACTTCTATACAAGGAATATGGAGGGTTGCTTGAGTTTCGTTTTATTTTTTAAAGTTATAGAAAAACAGTCGAACGTCGGTGTATGCATGTTCTCTATTATGATGCCAACAGTCGAAATAACAAAACTTTTTTGTAACCATTTTCTCTGTAGAAAGCCCAATAACTCGATCCACAAACACGTCAATATTAATTAGTATTTTAATTATTTTGGTTATCAAACACACGAAGGCGTCCAAATATATTGTTTCGCATTTATCTGTAGCATAATCTACAAGCTTTTGCGGTGGCTTTAATCCATTAGAATAGTATGGACCGTCCATGTATTTCTGCTTATTAGAGTTAACATCAGATATGAAATTAATTTAGTGAGAACATGAATATTATAAAGGTTAATATTTATGAAGAATTAATTTTATGGGGATAGAAGTAATTTGTTTATTGGAATAGCTGGAACTTAAGCAATTATGTAAAAATAAGAAGAATCGAAGGAATCTACTACAAATTTTGGAAATAGCTATTTACCTAACAACTGCGGAAGGTGATATGGAAAAGATACTTTCCGCACGTGTTGGCTACAATGTTTTTGCTACGAGAACGTGAGGAAAATTTAGATAGACGTCAAAGTGAAAATACAATTCAAACTTATATTATTTTCCTTTGACGTTAACGTGGATGGTTCGCCAGTTTTTGAAATGTCGGAAAATTATACTGTAGAATTGCCTCTTCTTTCTTGAAATGGTTTATTTTCTTTTATGCACACCATTTACTAAATACAGTGAAACCTGGTTAAATGAACCCTGGATATATGAGAAACCTCTGCTATTGATAATTACAATGAAGTCCCGACACTTTTGCATTGAAATACCTCTGTTAGTGGGAATTTTCAAACCTTTTTAATTGAGATTTGATTTCTTAGATTTTTTCGATGTTTACCTCTATAATTGGGACTTTGTGGCTCAATAACCTGTGTAAGTAAGACAATTTATCAGGTTTGGACAGGGACATTCGAATTTCTTCCGCACGTGCTTTGTTTTTCAATACTATCTAAGGTTTTGTACGATAAAGAAGTGAATAACAGTGCACAAAATGTCGAAACATAAATATTTTGAGACGTCAAATATTGATAATCCTGGCATATTTGATCAAATTTATAGTATCGAGAAACACCTTAAAGCTACTAGCACTCAAATACAAACCAATATAACTGATTTTTTTTAAGCCATAAGTTTTGTATTGTTTTGAAAAATAAAAATACTACATAATACATATGTAACAACATAAAATATGCATTTTTCATTAACATTTTCACCTCTATAAATGAAAAACGGTACATTTCGACCTCTCTTAGCGGGAACCTCTATAAATAAGACAACCGTCATTTTAAACCTGCCTATTTGGGAAACTGGGTAAATGAAAAACCTCTATAAGTGATAAAGAATCCTAGGTCCCTTGAGATCTCAGTTATAGAGGTTTCACTGTATTTCCAATTCTTTGGCATAATGGTATTTCGATTTTTCTGGTAATAGTGCGACGTTCACATTCTTGGCTTCTTCGAGAATGTCTTCCGATCCTCCCGGACGAATTTGACACGGTTGGGTATCATATCTTCCTTTTATTGTATCATGGATCTACCTCATGGACACAGATCAACCCCGAGCAATCTGAGCGAGCTGACCGAAAATGCCCGATTATTTAATGGAACACGCCCAACTGTCAATCGTCGAGCGATTTCGTCTCAACGGAAAAAAGTCGCTCGAATGCTTTTAGATTGACCTAAGAGTGGAAGGAGCGATGAATGGAAGATGCTATAAGATTATAGTATTATTCATAAATAGCCATTCGAAAACTCTACTTTTTCGCACCAAACCACTTTATTTGGCAAATTGTCAACATTTCGCGTGTATCATGCGGGTTTATAGTGCGGCAGCGACTTGAGCCATTGTGAAATGATAATGAACTACCGCCGCATTAAATATCACCCTCGGTGCACCCGGCGACGAGGGCGCTTTTTAAATCTCGTGTTGTGGCTCAAAGTTCTGAGGAAATTATCCGTTACAATGTGTGTCTCGTAGAGATGGTCGGTAGTTTCGCATAGGTATATCGATAATAAATTCAGCCTGTCGATACAATGTCAATCAAGGTACTTATATACAGTGTTCTCAAAGTTCTTTTTGGGCGCCTTGACTGCGGTTATCTGTAGTTATAAATCCACTAAAAATGCTTTTCTGACATTCAAATCACTTTATTTCAGAAATCTGGAAACCCCCTTTCAAAAGTCTCTACAAATTATTACAAAAATACTTTTTTACATGTTACACATAGTTTTGTTACCAGTTTAATCTGGATTTAACTACTTTTTGGGATTGGCCACAGGGAACCAACCCCTACCGTCTCTGTGTCAATACTAACCAAAGAAAATATTAACTACTACTCTCTTCTTTGTTTGCCACACCTTGCGTGGTTACGTTACTCTTCGTCTTTGATTCTTTCGACCTTGTTCTGGTTCGGGTACCGACCGCGCGTAAATTTGAAACCCCCAATATTAATAACTAAATAATTTCTACAACAACAGGGTGTCTTGTAACTCCTCCAGAGGTAGCAGAAAAAGTCGCAGAAATATTCCAGTATTTCGTCGGTTTCCAGAGATAGATTGTATATATTTACGTAAAACTTTAGCATCCAATACAATGCACAAAATATCATTGCTGTAGTTGTAAATAATAATTTTAAAAAATTGTGTCTTCAAATACCTAATGATAGTTGACATATTTTTATTAAAAAATGCTTAGTTAGGCGATCTAATATTTTTCAATAAATACAACAAATAAGCTGATTTGAAGTCCCTACTAACAAAGCTAAAATCTTTAATTAAAAGAGAGAAAATTTCAATAAACATCAAAATAATAAATAAAACATTAAAAAATTTTTAAGTCCGCTTGACGTCTGTTTCAATTTTTTCACCGTTTTTAATAAATTTTTATCCTGAAATAGAACATTTTGAAGCAAACGGAGAAGATTTCATACCTACAAAATACTACAGATATACAAGAAGATAATAGTAATATAAATTTAAAATAAATAAATTACATGTACATGAAAATTTATTTCATTTTTACTATTCCTCCCTAGAGAGAAAAAGTGCCCTTTCAGACCTGAAATTAGGGAGAAAAAGTAAATTTACAAAACTTTTTCTACAATATACTTTGTTAGTGTTTGTTGAAATATCGGCATCCCAAATCCCAGCTCTAATGTCTCGCCTGTCGGAATTACTAGACATGTTGCGGGACGATGTTTCCATAAAAATAAACTACATACAGGAAGCTCTAGGAAGGAGCAGCTATAAATAGCGATCCCAATTTGCTTAGTCGTCTGTCTGATGGACTGTTACAAATTTATTAAATTCAACCAGGGAACGAATCGTGCATAGATACAAAATCGTAAAGTAGCCTGATTATAAAACGAAACAGCGGCGGTTTGTTTGTCACGTACCCTCAACAGAAAGGGGAAGGGTTATAAATATTTAGAGGTCAAAATTCTTTACAAATACATTCGTAAGGAAAAATATAGGATTGAATCAATCAAACCCAATGGCGAACACGGGGGGGGGGCTGCACCCCCCCCCCCTTACCGGCATCCTAGACACAAAAAAACTTAACAAGTGCACTATAAATTTAAAAAATTCATCGAATTGTGATACCTCGCCTCACGACAGTCAGCCCCCACTCTCAAGACAAAATAGCCCCCCCAGGACAAAATTCTGTGTGCGCCAGTGATCAAACCTAATACAAATACGAATAAAACGTTTATCAGTCACTAAACAAATATTTCATTTTACATTTCCTACTTTAACTAAATACTTTTTTCTTCGAAATCCCTCTGGGAGGGCGGTTCGAGTCAACTGGGTCTCGTTAGTTCCTAAATGTCATTGGCTACATTAGCGCTTTTGAACTTCCTCATTGGTCAGTGAGAACATTTCTATTGGCCAGCGTTAGAACCAAAGTAATCTGTCACCATAACAACTCAAAGAGCTTTTGCAGTGGTGTGGATGAGTAATCTTTTCGGCAGAATTTTGATTGTATGTCGATACAAAAATTTTGAACCTAATGAATTTTTTTAAAAAAATCAAATTTCAGTTCAAATTTTTTTCTCTTAAAAGTTAAGAATTGTCGAAAAGATGATGTAGAATTTGTTTAAAGAAAATAGTAAATAAAATACCTAAGCCTCTTAATTTTTTTCCCAGGAGGGTCAATCAAAAATTCAACTCTTTTTCGCAAATTACAAGATATTTTTGTTTTTACCAAGGCATTCCTAGTAGGCTCACTATTAAAAACCTGAACCTGGCCTGGGTTCCATAAGTAGTTCATGGGCCACGCCTGGTAATAATTTAAAATTTGATTTTGTACTTTGCCTTTAAAACCTTGCGCTGCAAAATTCACCAGACAATCCAGATCCAGACATATCGGATTATTAAGATAAAAAGTGCAAAAAATAATTTTTTTATTTACGAAATGAACTCTGTGTTTTTATACATATGTCTACACCGAACAATCCATTAGTTCTTTCTAGTAAATAACTAAACAACAACAATGCAAAAAAAACCTTCGGATAGAAATGTGATTTCTAGATGAGATATTTCTTTGTAACAAATGTGGCAGAAAATTGGAAATAAATGGTTTGGTAAATAAAAAAGAGGACGTATAATGTAAGAATGACAAATAATACTATTATGGGGTATTACGTTGTAGGGATTTCATTTAAGAAAAAGACTTGAAAGTACTGACTTCGCCAAAGAAAATTAGATATAATTTTTTCTTTATGCTTGGCTTATTTGATGATGCTTATGCAGATATGAGCAACAAATACGAATTACTGCTCTATACTGCTTAATTACGGTCTACGGGTCGGGAAACCGTAAATCAATTGTGTAATGTAATAGTATTTCTTTCATTTTTTTTAAATTTTTAAATAAAGTGCATTTCTACAACAACTAATACTGAACATAAAAAATGACAGGTTTATTTATTAAACGTAATAGACAAATTAGATTAATTATATGCTTGAATAGATATGGACCTACCTCCCTGTTGATGCATGTTAGTAGTCGAAACGTTAATTTGTTGATTTGTTTCACTCATATTATGCCTATTCATGTTTACTGAAGAAAATGTATTGGGACTTGTATGGGATGTCGAAGGAGTGGACAGCATTTTTGCTGTTTTGGATTAGTTGTCCGAGGATGACTCTAACGTATCCATTAGCGACTGTACTCGACTTCCACTCTCCCAGGCGTTTAAATTGTGGGACATCTATCCCACTGTTGGTAAGTAATGTAGCAGCCATTCTTCGAAATGAGTCGCCCGTAAACCTTTCTGGTTTGGGGAGCATCAAAAATGTTGCGATTTCTTCTTCTCTAAAAATTAAGAAAATTAAGAGATTGAATTGTGCCCCAAAAGGTTGATTGGTTGCCTTTCCCTAGCACAATTAGACATTTTGAATGTTTTCCCGTAGATTGAGATATTCCTTAAATATCTTAACCCAACTTAGATCAGTAATTAGAATGGATCTACTCCTGTAAGTCTTTGTCTCTGGAATCTCATTTAACACTTTTCTTCTCTATAAAGTTAATGTCTGGCACTCTTATTTTCACCGGTTCATCGCTTTGGCATACTCCTGATATGCCGACTACAAGCGCTACCTGAAACAATAGAAAAAGGAATAATTAAAAACGATAATTTAAGAAAAAAAAATATTTTTTAAAATATGTTTTTCCAAAACAAATAATTGTAAACTTCTTCCCTTGAAAGCAGTGGCGGCTGGTGAAATTTTAAAGTTGTATAACTCTGTTGCTACTTACGGGACCCATGCCAAATTCAGTGGTTTTGATAGTGAGCCTAAATATTTTTTGGATTACCCTTCGTAAATTACATAATTCTCTAATTAAATTGATTGAAGCTAATCTCATGTAGTCTATTTATTTATAACCACCAGTAAACTTAAAAATTAAAATAGCTTAGATTCCCTGTTCAGAAGCTCTGAAAAACTAATGCATTAAAAAACTAAGTGGCAATAGGTATTCCTGCTGCCGTACGTAAGTCAATACCTCTTTGAGGAAAACTACATTTTTTCCTAAAAGTACACTCGCAACATGTGCATGTGCAAAGTAGTATCATTAAAATAACTTTAATGTTCTACATATCGTAAAAACTGCAGCGCTTCCTTGTATTCCTATTGTATACAAAATATTTCTCGCGCAGTTGTTGCAGCATCTTACAGTTTCTGCAATCCACTGGGCAGTATAAAACTTTGCAACTCTATTCTAAGAAACATTCATTTATGCAAGTTTATTTTCGAAGTTTATCAAGATTGCTTCAACTTTGTAACATTCCAAACCGCAGCAGATAGGAAATAAAATCTGACATTGTTGCTACAGGATTCCTAGACAGTTGTTGCATTTCAAAATCCTGATGCTGTAAACGTGCAGAAAGCTTGTTTCTTGTGATATAAAATTTTTATAGTGCTTGCTTTGTTATAAAATACTTGTAAGGTAACCAATAGAATTTAAAATAGCAATAACGCATTATAAATCTTTTAATAACAATTTTCGAAAATTTATAACAATACTACTTGTAGAACGTAGAACTTTTTTCTAAAACATCTGTCGCAAACTTGCCTTATTTTTGAAATATTCAACCGGTCAAGCTCTTTTTACACACGATGTAGGTATACGTTATTGTATGCATCTATTTTTATATTAAAAAATGCCTTTTGACCTACTTAGTTCCCTATAAAATATTATTGCGTTTAAAAATACTCTTTTAAGTTTACTAACTTGTCAGTTTTAAATGTTACGAAAATATTTATTTTTGCATAATAAAGTCCACAAATAAAAGTTATTTTTTAATCAGCCCGGTTTATTTTCTTTTTCCAGGTTTATGGAGTTAAGGAAAATATGTAGGAATAGTTTTTAACGAGTGGGTAAGTGTAACAAATATATAGTTTTACGAACAACATATCCCAGCAAGCGCTTACCAGTTGTAATGCACGGTTACGTCAAATGAAATTCGGACACAAATTTGACATTGTGACGTAAATTTTGATAAATTAGGCTTTTACCTTAATTTTCGCCCACCTTTACTAGTTAAACGATTATTTCAAAACGTATTTTTAGTAATACTAAAGTCAAATAGTATTGTTAAGTAAATAAAAGGAACAAGCTTTTAATAATTGGTATTTTACTAAAAAGATACTAAAATGAAGGTTTTTTAATAATTCTGTCGAGAAATTATTTACCTACAAATATCACCGCAAACAAACAAAAAATATTAAAATTGCGTTTTTGCTCTGACCTTTTTAAATTACGTGCAAACCTATTTAAACAAAAAAGGCATTTTTTACGTTGCACCCGCAAATCCAGTCCGAAATCTTGTATATACTTGGCTTAAAATACCCGTTGATGCCTTTCCCTCTGTCTTTCGTGGTCTGTTTTAGATCCAGAAGAGGTTTGGGGCATCCTTTTTCTTTACTTTCTAAACGTTTTTCGAATGTTAATGCACTACTTATTTTAAACTGCAGATTTCTTGCACTGTTAAAGCCACTGTTAACTTAAGTACTAGTACTACACTACTACACAAAGGACACAACACAAATATCAAATAATATCAAAGCACAACAAAATTAGGTCGAAAGCCGAGACACTTCTTCAACTTAACAAATAATGCGACTTAATAATAATGAACGATGGGCAAGAGCTAGGCGGCAGCACGGATACAATTCTGAAATATTAATACGTGGAGTGCTGCGTAGCCAAGTTATTGTCAAAGTCGTAGTTACTGTAGGTCTTAATGTTTTATAGGCACAATTATTATTATTATTACTAATTGCCTAAATATCTTAAAATAAAATTAGGTAAGCTTATATGAAATGTATCGCGAATATTATTCTAATAATAAATTGGTCAGATTTAAATTAGGCGGCGCGGCGGCGTTGACGGCCACGCGCGCCCCGAAAGCGATATCATTGGTGGGCCGTCGACAAATTTTGTCTCTTTTTAACTTCCTAAAGCGCGTATGCTTGTTTCTCTTTTAGCTTTAATGCATATTACTTAGTCCATATACATACTTGCACTTGCTTGAAAGAAAAGATTATTTTTTGGTTTTAAAAAATAAATTGAAAGGTAGATCATTGAAAATAAATTTAGGTGGGTCATTGACCAAATGACCTTATGGACGAGCCACGCCTGATACCCATGGAGGAATACTGGATATATACCTGGTTTGTACCCAATATAGGGTAATATGGGGAAAACCAACCAGGGGGTAAAACCGATCAGGTGGTTTTTATTTTAAAAACAGCGTCAGTTGACATCTTATATCGCGCCACTGGTGAGTGTTGGTCTTCTCGGGTATGAACAACTTGCATTTCAAAGTGGCCGGCGCAGCAGCAGTCAACGATTTGTTTGGTTGATATATAAAAGATATTTATCACTACGTTTGTTACAAGAACTTAGCCATTGCTAATAGGTGAGTACACTTTTAAAAAAATATATTTTTCTTAATATATGTATTGAGATTGTTCGTTGAAAGCTTTGTTATTTTGTTACTACGTAAATACATAACCTTATTTTATTAATAGCTATATGAGATCAAAAATATAAACAGAATTCAATGTCGGGTAAAATCGATCAGTGGTCGGTTTTACCCGACACAAATAAATTTTACCCGAAATTAATTAAATTGTTTTTCTTTTAGGATTGGTAAAAACATGCCGTTTAAGTACAGCAGAAAAACAGATCGGAGTTCCTGGTCTGTTGATGGCATGATTAAAGCTTTAAATGCTGTCCAAAATAAAAGTATGGGGATAAGAAAAGCTGCTAGAACATATCACGTGCCTTATGGAACCCTACAGGACCGTCTTAAAGAAAACGTGAGCACCATCAGCAAGAAACTGCAGTACTTAATCCTGAATAAGAAAAAGCGCTAGCCGATTATATTATTAAAATATTTTATGGACTATCAAGGCTTCAAGTGAGTAAATCGCCTTTCGGTATGCGGAGTCAAACAAGATTCCAAATAATTTCAACAAAGTTAAAGGACTTTGTGGTAGTGATTAGTATTATGGGTTCTTGGAAAGACAGCCTCACATTTCACTGAGAAAGCCAGAAAGCAAGAGGTTGATTTATTTTTTTTTTCCAATTTGTAATTGTAATTTAATTTGTAATTATCCTGCAAATCGAATAAATGATGCGAATCTGGCATAACTCCTATCCACAGGTCTGGAAAAATTTTAGCAGCTAAGGGCCAAAGACAAGTTGCCATTACAAGTGGAGAACGGGGTAAGCTAGTAACCGTTCTTTTTGCAACGAGTGCAGCCAGAGTTTACGTTCCGCTGGATTCTGGAAAAAAATATTGGAATTGCTATCTTGGTCTTCTAATAAAGATAGTTGTCAGAAACTCCACAGGTCTTGCATCAGGCGATCTTGCTGATCTAAATTGTTTCTTGTTAAAAAATGTAATCAAAAATCCTTTATTAACCCAAATGAGTTTTCAGTTCAAACACTTCTTTCGAATAATTATTTGAAACCGCTTGAAAGGTTGTAAAAAAAATTAATGACTCTCTGAAAGAATTTCTAATTTCCGATACGCCCTCAGATGAAAAACTTTCTTTTTTAAAACTTTTGTTTCGAGCTTTTAATTTATTTATGTTCGAAAAAGCGTTTTAAATGGATAGGAATTTTCCGAGCATGGGAAATTAACCTGTTGTGGAAAGACTTTTCATGTAAACAGCGGGAAAACATTTTGTTTTTGAATATAGCTTGCTATATTTAACATAATGAATGCTTTTGCTGCTTCGTGAAAATATTTCTGTATTATTTTAATTCCCAGGAATTAACAAACAAACACAATCTTGTTTTTTACTGAAAAATCTTATTAAGAGCCAGCGGTGTGTTGAGAGGGGCAGGCGGGGAACGCCTCTCCTTAAAAATTTGATGAAACTGAATCCCTTAAAATTGCCACCCTTTACTGTCCAGCTACAAAAGTCTTGAACAGTACACTTCCCCCGCTCATTTATACCTAGGGTCTCCAGATTATGGGACAAATTACCTGCAGATGTTTTCCCCTTCCGTTCCAATCCTTTAAATCCTGTGTCAGTAGACTATATTTCCATTCTCTTCAGACGCCCACGATACGTTAGTACTTAGGCTTGAAGTCTACTTGGGCTGTCTCAGATAAAAAAATCAGTCAAGTGCAAGCTATACTTGCACAATTAGTGTTTCGTTTTATTAATGGTAATGCATTCACATTCCGATTGTGCCAAATTAGTAACTTTGAAAAACGCCTAAGGAGAAAAGTTGTTCCTTACATCGTGAGAAATATTTTTTGTCGAAAACTTTTTCTCTAAAACCAATGGTTCAGCAGTTATAAGGAAATAAACAATTAAATTGTTTATAACAATTGATCCCGCTAGAATTTTTCAATCCTAATAATTTTAGCTCAATGTACACCTAATTCTCAATGTTCATGATGTTTTTCAGATTTTTCTAAGCGATCCTTTTTGGTGGTAACGGTAGGGGACAGCAATTTTTAAGCGTTTTTTTCTGAAAAATGTTTTAAAAAATGCATTAAAAATACATCAGATTATATATTGTTGAATTCGTGATTCAATTAGCTTTCATTTGATACCCTACCCCTTCACGATGCCCTTGAATTTTTTTCCATTTCCCAATTTACCCCCTGAAATAACCGTCAGAATCAAAATTCAACTTTTTATACTTCACGTCTATAATTAGGCCACCACTCTCTATCTCTGTGCTAGATTTCAAATTTTTACGTCGATTAGTTTCAGAGAAAATCGCCTGGGACCGACGGACAGACGGACACCGAAGTGATCCCATTACTATTCCGTTTTGCTAGTTTTAGCACGGAATACGCAAAATAACTAAAAGTAGACCTACAGCAAAATTGTCGTTATGCGTTCAATGGCCCAAAAGTTTATAACGTTGTTTTAAAAGTAAAGTAAAAAATTTACATTTTTGGAAGGTAACATAACTTACGGAAATGTTCTCTTACAAAAAGGCTCTTTATCTGAATAAAACATGACAAAAATTCGTTTTAGAATAAATGCCATTTCCACTCCGTCAAACATAAATATTTTCGTTATATTTCATAAGAAAAATTTAAATGCCCAGGGACTTGCAGATTTTTTTTAGCTGAAAAGTCCTTTGCAGAATTCAAGCTGGGTAATATCTGACTTATATTTTCAAACAAAAAACAATATTTTTTAAATTAACAACCCCTTTGATTTCAAATAGGGCTTAGTTTTTATTCATAAAATATTTATATAAAATATACATATTTAAATAAATAAATGTTATTAGATCTAATATCGATGTAGCAACACGGAGTTTGGGAATATGACTTTTCCTACAAGGTACATTTACTATTTTTTCTCCGATCCATCGTTCAAAAATCGAAAGGAATTATTTAAACATTGTATAATTTTTAACAAAGCATGACTAATTTAATGCACAAATAACTGATGCCTTGATATTTCTAATAAATATTGATTGCTTTGTTGCTTTTTTCAAAAAGTCCAGCTGTTACATACACTGCTCGAAAAAATTAGGAGAACACTTCTTTGTAACCCTGTAACTTTTAAAGTGGTAATGATATACAGATAAAACATACATATTCTGAAAGACACACATTCTTTTAATAAAACAAATTCGACTAATCATCATTTGTTCCTGAGACAAGATTAACAATTTAAGAAAGGTACGAAAAACAAAGAGAAGATGCAAAAATTTTCTATGGGTAGTGTTGCGCTAGATGAGCGTATATGAGGATTAGTATCGCATTTGTCCTCCAGCAGCACGAAGTACTTCTTGGCATCTCCTTGGCTACTTCGCATGAGCCTTTGAATGTCTGTCCTGTGGTATTCTGTCCCACTCTTTGACTAGGGCTTTTGTTAGTTGCTGAACGGTCTGAGGTGGATTTGGGCCTCGTCGAAAACGTCTGTCCAATATATCCCATAAGTGTTCAATGGGATTAAGGTCGGAGCTTAATGCTGGCCAATCTGTTGTACGAATTTCATGCTCATTAAGAAAATCTATAGCAGCAGTATGGGGCCTTGTATTCCTTCATGAAGAGAAAATTAGAGCATATACCATATGCAGCGTGATCTGGTGAATGATATAGATATACCTTGTAGCTGTAAGACTTCCTAGTATACAAGATTTGTTTTTCCTCCAAACTTATCCCACTCCATCAGACCATTACCTAACCATCTCCAAATCCGGATACTTCTTGCACAGCAGCAGTGGAGTAGCGTTCATTAGGACGTCTATACACACGTACCCGGCCATCACAACGGGTTAGATAAAATCTTTATTTGTCTGTGAAAAGTACATGTCTCCAGTGTCGAAGTTGCCATCCCAAATGATCACGAGCAAAGTTTAATCGAAGAGTTTTATGACGTTGATTTTGAGGCTTTTGTACCGGTCTTCTTGGCTTTAAATTGGCTTTTTGTAACCTGTTTCTAACTGTCTAATCCGAGGTGGTTACCTGATCCTAAGTGCATTTTAAAGGTTTTTTTTGCAGTGGATGTTCGTCTACTCAACAAAAATAAAACACTAAAGATCGGTCCTGGATTCGTGTGGTTTTTTGCTTTCGACCTTGTCCGGCTCATGTTTTATATCGTCCACTCTTCCTCTTGATGACTGAAGGGCAACGATTGAAATTTGTTGCAACTTGTCGAATTTTAACACCATTTTCAATTAAAGCTATTTTCTCTCTCTCTCTCTCTCTCTCTCTCTCTCTCTCTCTCTCTCTCTCTCTCTCTCTGTACCTCTATTTATAAAAATTGTTAAAAGTGTTCTTTACTATCTCTCTCTTCATCATCTAGCCCGCTTTTATAATTTGCACGCTCAACTACTTTGTCGGAACAGAAATAAGAAAACCTTTTTACTCCTTTTTCTCTAAAAATATAGCAAAGCTACTTATATTTAACGCTTGAAGTAATCGTAAAAGTTAGTTGTTTTTATCTTTAGTATTTCGTTTAAAAAGTTCTTCGAAAATACCCCAGTTTGAGAAACGGTAAATCAGTTTCCGCAGCTTTAACGGTAGTCGACTTAAATAAAATACCTTAATAATTCCCAAGAGAAATAAGCTCTCCTGGCTTTACTTTTACTTGACTATTATAACTTTAAGATGTTCGACGTTTTCTTTCATTCCATTACCACCTTAATACCTTGAACGCCAAAAAAAGTGTATAGATACTTAATTTTTTCGCCAACTTTAGCCATTTATAACTTTCAAGCCAGTTCACTTATTTCAACAAGTTTTTCTAATTTTGTAGGTATATCTTTTGGACTTACAGGGCAGAATCAAGTTTTTGTGCATTATCATGATAAGTACTACCTCTAGAGTTATGAAGCATAGCATTTTTACGGCTGCCTCCTGTCTCGGGATAGTAAACCTAGCCGCTTATATTTTTTAAAGAATTTTTTCTATTTTGATTTCATAACACAGCTGTTTCAATATCGTTCTCAGTATCGTAACAGGCTATTTATGAAACCGCTGTTTTATTTTTTAAAAGTTGGTAATGCGGTGTGTAGACATGTAGAGACTTTTTATTTATACTTTATACTCCATATTTCAAATCCTCAAGATTGCGACAGATAATTTGAAATATCTATTGTAGTTAAAATAAAAATATTACTACAATTTATGAAAATTGTGAGACGCCCATGTCCTACATTTGATTGATGTATACCGGCTAAAGGTTTTAATGGTGTTTTAACTGACTTTAAAAATACTTTAGCATTAGGTAAAAATATATCATTGTGGCCAGTCCTCGTAACCACGACCTGTATCAATACTGGCGAGGGTATCAGTAAAGTATCTTTTTGCCTCTCTAGAAAATATCATTTCCTAAACGAAGCCTTTTTACCGCCACCTCGATTCCAATATACGTAGAGTCTTCTTTTTCTGGTTTTATGTTTTCAATTTTACTCTATTTTGCGCAAAGGTGAATTGGAAAACAAAAACGTGTCGGATTGGATATGTAACAAGCTCTTGAGCGTAGAGAAACTCGACTACCGTAAAAAAACTGTTTAAGTTGTAACAAAAAGGAGTTAAAAAAGAAATACATCTTCGTTCGGGTATAAGGGGAAAGTGGAAAAATAAAGAACTTTTAGTAACCGAAGCAATCATTCCTGTTTTAGCCCAAAGTAATGTTTACAACCAAAATTAGACCGACGCGACATTGAAATAATATTAGGATAAATTAAAAAAAAACGTAGCATAACCCAATTCAGTCGTCAGTTGTCGACAAATCGTCCGTTATTTTGCTGCAATTGAAGCCTATGCAAGTTTTCTTTAGTACATGAAAAAAATGGAGAGCAGCAACAGGTAAAATGGGGTAAAATAATACTGTTATATATTAACATTTTGGTATAATAGGATAGTGAAGAAGATATACGTCGAAAAAATCCATTTTATTGGTCTAAATTCAGCAGGAGTGTTGGGTTTATTCACTTTCGGTACTGGAACTATCTAACTATTAATAAGGGATATCCTATGACACAAAAAATTGGTTTTACTAACTTAATACATGGTATGTCATCACTAGTACTCTTATTTTTTAGTCCATACACAATTTCTCTCAGTTATAAAAGAGTGACATCAGTTCAAAATTCACAAGATATGGTTTTTCAACCGTCTCATATTGCAAATTCCAGTTTCGTTTTTCTATTGTTTCTGCAATTTCATTTATACTGTCTGCATAACTGTACTGTCATGTCATCATAAATAGTTTATTTAGCTCGTGACTGTTTTGTTTGCATGGCGGGCTACGCCGAAAAGGAAGGGGCCAATTCATAAATTCACTTATTAAATCTGGGAAAACCTGTAGAAATAAATAGCAAATATATATATACATATATATATATATATATATATATATATATATATATATATATATATATATATATATATATTTATATATATATATATAAAACTAGTTTACTCCTTAACTAGTCAGCAACGAATATATATATATATATATATATATATATATATATATATATATATATATATATATATATATATATATATATATATATATATATATATATATATATATATATGTGTATATATATTTGCTATTTATTTCTACAGGTTTTCCCAGATTTAATAAGTGAATTTATGAATTGGCCCCTTCCTTTTCGGCGTAGCCCGCCATGCAAACAAAACAGTCACGAGCTAAATAAACTATTTATGATGACATGACAGTTATGCAGACAGTATAAATGAAATTGCAGAAACAATAGAAAAACGAAACTGGAATTTGCAATATGAGACGGTTGAAAAACCATATCTTGTGAATTTTGAACTGATGTCACTCTTTTATAACTGAGAGAAATTGTGTATGGACTAAAAAATAAGAGTATATATATATATATATATATACGTATATATATATATATATATATATATATATATATATATATATATATATATATATATATATATATATATATATATATATATATATATATTTGCTAGTTATTTCTACAGGTTTTCCCAGATTTAATAAGTTAACTTGCGGTCTTGGTTAATATACAGGCTGTATCAATTTGGACCCAAAACTTCTCGCGCTTAGGAGACGAAACGTATATACAGTGTGACTACAGCATATACTTGGGATTTCGGTTAACTATCCAAAATAGCGTATATTTTTATTATCAACCTATACATACACAGGAAATGTCACCGAGATAGGTCACAGGGGTTGTTACAAATACAGCCGGTTATAGATCATATATGTACAAATCAATAAATCTGTTGCTCACTTTTTTAATAATATGCACACGTAAATAATTTCTACTCCCTAGATTCCCACCCACCACAAATTTTAAAGGGGTTGATAAGGAAACTCATAAATTCAGAATGTGTCTGTAAAAAAAAAGCAACATACAGAAGAATATCATATACATACAAAAACAGCAGAATTCCAAGAATTTGTTCAGGTTTGCTTAGATCCTTTTTAATAATATATACGAGCATTATTCATAAAATCAAAATGATATTTTATCTTTCTAGGACATATATGAAAGTTTGTTTTGAATCAATAAAAATATTAATTTTATTTCTTCTCTTTAGAAAAGCCAAGGAAGCTAATAGCCGAGCTTTCTCTTTCATCAAAAGTTCCAGTTGTCTGTATAACGCTGATATGTCCTCCCCATAGAGGCGACGAATGAATTGGGAATTGTGAATCACAAGCATTGTAGCTTTTACCTTAAACGTAGCCTTTTATTGAAAAGCAGTATAGTTAGGCCAAGCAACAGAGCAAAATATTAGCGATTTTTTGACATTAATCCTATCAGACAACCGCCTGACCCATCATCTGAAAGACGATCTGTAGATGATTCCTGTTATATTTCCAACTCTGAAATTTTTTCCTTTAATTTGTTATAAACATTTTTAAGCAAAAAAACGCGATTTTTTTTTGCTTATAAAATGAAAAGTAATGAAGCAATCTTAATAGTGTAAACGGACGATTTGTAGAGAATAAAAATACGAACAAAATGAGAGGTCAAACGTCCCGATTGGATAAGTAGCAACGCAGAAAATCCGGAAATACCGTAAAATTAAGAATTTTTTTAGAAAATTCATAAATGGGCCATTTTTAAACGTACATGGCTCAAACTTTGGGAAAAAGTAGTAATTTATAGCTACTTTATGTGGGCAAAACCCCGACGCTGTCCGACGATTAGTTTTGCCACAATCGTCATTTTAATTTTTCAGCACACTATTTTGCAACAGGTCTGGATGCTCTATGGATCATCCGATTTTAATTATTGAAACGGATTTGAAAAGTACAAGATTAATTGAACAATATGTATATTTTAATTTTTCCATAAAATGCTACGAAACTGGTTGAAAATGCACGTAAAGATGCGTGAAAATGGCCGAGCGCGCGAAAGATGACGTGTAGCGGGAGAGCAGCGGAGCGAAGGGGAGCCAATATTCGCGCGCTCGGTCATTTTCACGCATCTTTACGTTCATTTTCAACCGGTTTCGTAGCATTTTATGGAAAAATTAAAATATGCATATTGCTCAATTAAACTTGTACTTTTCAAATCCGTTTCAATAATTAAAATTGGACGATCCATAGAGCATCCAGACCTGTTGAAAAATAGTGTGCTGAAAAATTTAAATGACGATTGTGGCAAAACTAATCGTCGGACAGCGTCGGTTTTTTGCACACATACAGTAGCTATAAATTACTACTTTTCCCAAAGTTTGAGCCCTGTACGTTTAAAAATGGCCGATGTATGAATTAAAAAAAAAACTCTTAATTTTCCGGTTTTTCCGGATTTTCTCCGATGCTACTTATCCTATCGGGACGTTCGATCTCTTATTTTGTTCGTATTTTTATTCTCTACAAATCGTCCATTGACACCATTAAGATTGCTTCATTACTTTCTATTTTATAAGCACAAAACTAAAAAAATCGCGTTTTTTGCTGAAAAATGTTTATAACAAATTAAAGGAAAAAAACTTCAGAGTTGGATATATAACCGCAATCATCTACAGATCGTCTTTTAGATGATGGCACAGACGGTTTTCTGATAGTATTAATGTCACGACAAATCGCTCTATTGCTTGGCCTGTTTAAGTACACATTATTTTGCCCCAAATAAAGCCTACCATTGCTATCCAATGGTGTTTTGACATAATCCAATGTGTTCTTATCCTTAAATCAATCATAATCGTTATTGATAAAATAAGGATAAGTTAACCATTTAATTAAATATATAGTAGTCATTTAGAAATAGCAAACATACTCTGCCAATGATTTAATGACTACATTAGTGTTTTTTGTATCGGGTTTTGCTCTTTATAGTAATTTTTTAAATAGCTGATCCTATGTGCGAGCTGCAAGTTTCCATATCTTCATCCATTTATTTCCATTAAATTTCACGCTTGTGGTATTCTGTATTTTGCAGATAATTTACTATTGTAAAAGAGACTTATGTGATAAATAACTTTGACATATTAAGACTTTATCGTGATTTATTAGCATTCAAATTAGCATAGGTTTCAGTTTGTTGTAAACTTATTCAGATAATAATCCATTTAACTTTTCCTAAATAAATGCGTCCGTTGTCAAACCAAATACACATATCGCCAAAATTCTTGGACCCCCTTGGTATTGTGAAAAGCTAGTATATTTAGTTACAAATTAATATGCACGGTATTATAGGTTCAGTTATGTTTATTATTTTGATCATTTACATTTACATAACCCTAAAATACAGGATGAAAGAAAATAATAAAGAAACAAAACTAAACAATATAAACTATAAAGAGAACATTTTAATAATCAGTATAACCCCCTCTTCTCTGATGCAGTTTATTAACGCGTCAGTGCATTGAAATAATGAGATTTTTAATTGTTTCTTGAGGTACTCGTATGTTATTGCACTCTTGCTGGGCGGCAATTCTTAACTATTCAAGCGGTATAGGCGGGTTACATAATTCCACATATGCTCAATGACTCAATGGGATTCATGTCGGGGGAGTTCAGCGGCCAATCTAATCTTATTAATAGTCGCATCTTCTAATAACAGTTGTTTACTTATGCGACAAAAATAATAACTTAGAAATGAATATGCATGAAGAACACGAAAAAACTTCATTACAATAACCCTTCTAGAACTTCTCTGTGCATTTTAAGTAAATACGCTCGATTTCTAATGCAAACTAACATCATTAGTAAAGTTTTCCGACGAATGAAAATGTTAAAAGGGCCAATTTTCTCGTTTAGAAATGTTATTAAAAGTCGAAAGGGTTGCACAAACCTAATTATTTTCGAGATAATGGCTGAAAATTTAACGTTTCCTTTTTATACTTTTGCATTGCAGAAAATTCTGGTTGGGAGTAAATAAAAACCGGTTTTAGTGTACAATACCGTAAGCTTCTTAGAAGAAATAATCTGTTCCCATTCCTTCTTTTTTTAAAATTGCTATTGCTTAGCTATTTGCTATATTTATTCAGTGACTTTAATTGGTAGACAAAAACAAAGACATATAATTCACCTAAGAAATGAACATTTTATTTTGTACAGTACCTTTCATACCACTGTCCAGGGAAAAAAAATTGGGTCCGGAAAATCTTATTTTCGCGGAAAGTCGCGATTTCTATCGCCTCAATTCGGGCAAAATCACATTCCACATAAAATTTCCCATCGATTTGTTATTGAGCTCACATAGTTAATCCTCTTGTAAATCAATTTCAAGAGAAGAGGTTCTCAGTGCTGTTCTTAAGGAATATTATTTTAAATAGAGATAAACATGATAAAGAATACTGTGTAGGCCGTTCTAAAAACATACATTTTTTAATAAAAAAAGAAGAGATTTCAGGTCTTAACCTCAATTGTGTATTGTTCCTACTGGCAAAAAAAAATATTTTTATTAATATTTGATTTCGATTATTGTAATATGTTCTCTGCATAAAGGTTTTTAGTTAATAATTTTGAAAACGATGGAAGAATTTACGAAAATCGGGTTGAAAAGTGTGTAATCCTGGTGTAATCAGAGACGAAAGTGATCCCTTTTCACTATACCACAGAAGATTTATCGAATTCTTCCATCTTAACAAGGACCTAGTGGTACTTATATTTTTTGATAATTTAGTGGACCATTTACAGGCAGAAATAAAGTCAACTAGAATATCCATGTTGTTTAATTGGCAAAATATTTCATCCTACAATCTCATGTAATTTTTTCTTTCACTAATTCCTGTGAAATTGTGCGTTACTATTTTGAGATGAGCAATTAAAAAATCAACTAAAACAACCCACTGAGCTGTATTTGTTTTTCGTCCCCTAATCTTAAAAATATTAGCACGTTTTTCCATAGTAAATATAATTTTTATATCACTAACAACAATAACAATAAACTTCAAATAGTTTTAGGTTATGTTTATAAAAATTGCACAAGAGAGATAACATCTTTTTAGCTATAGGTAAAAAGAGACAAAATACGTCGCTTTCCAGGCGACACCTCTCGAGCTATCTTTGAAATGGTAATGTGTTCTAGGCTTACAGAATTTTTCACCAGGTGTGAACTTTTTTCAAATAGACAACACGGATATATCAGAGGTAGATCAACCACGACGGCCATATATCAGTTCAGTACAGCTATTCTACAGCATTTAGAAAATAGGAATCTAGCTCTAGGGTTATTCTTAGATATAAGTAAAGCCTACGACTGTATTGACTGTGAATTTTTACTCCGTAAATTAAAAAAATATGGCATTACAGGAAATGCGCTGTCTTGGATTAAGACTTATTTGTCAAACAGACCTCAAAAAGTTATAATCAATTCTGTTAAATCTGACACAAAAATCAGCAAACTTGGAATAGCACAGGGAAGTATTCTGGGCCCCATTCTGTTTGTGATTTATTTAAATGATCTAAATTCCATTGAAACCAACTTTTTAATTACAAATTATGCTGATGATACAAATCTTTTGGTCCCAGGTGAAACAATTCATGATATTATACTTAACGGTGAGCAAGCTTGGAGGAAAACTGCCGAATGGTTTGTTCAGAACAAATTAATAATCAACAACGACAAAACAAATTTAGTTCTCTTCAGAACTAGAAATAGTAATCTGGCAAGACCTGAAAATTTGATTTTGGCAAAGAACAGTTACACCTTGGATCATAAAACTAAATTCTTAGGCCTTGTTATTGATGAATTTTTGTGTTGGAATCAGCATATTGATGATTTGTGTTTAAGGTTGAGCAGAATGGGTTATGGTATAAATATTGCTTCACGTTATGTAAATATAATTTCATCAAAAATATTATACTGGGCTAACTTTGAATCTGTTCTGAGATATGGTATTATCTTCTGGGGTTGTTCCACGGGAATACAGAGAGTTTTTGTGGTGCAAAAAAGAGTAATACGGACTATTAAAAAGCTGGCTTTTATGTGCACCTGTAGAGGTAGTTTTAAGGAACTTAAAATTTTAACAGTTTATGCTCTATATATATTTGAATGTCTAATGTTTTTGTACAAAAATAGGAATGCGTTTGAGATTAGCAATGCACATGGATATGGCACTCGAAATTATAACATTCTGTATCCTCAGCACAGACTTGTATTAACTGAAAAGAGCCCATATTATATGTGTGTAAAACTATTCAATAAGCTTCCTGTCCATACTAAGAACATTACTAACATGAAGATATTTAAAAGGACAATAAAAAATTTGTTAATCGATATTGAACCATACACAATGAACGATTTTTTGAACTTTACCTTTTAAGTTTTTTTATTGACGTCATTTCATTTTATGTATGTAATTTATGTTATGTATGTAATTTGAAATAAAGAAGTATTATTATTATTATTATTATCGCTTTCGCTACATAAGTTCGTGGTATATCGGCCAACTTCGAAACATCAATAAATATTTAAAGTGTACGGTGTTCGCGTCAGTGTGGTATTAATAAAATGTGTTTTTTGTATTTAAATGTTGAATGTCTAAACAATGTATGTTTAATAATACTAAATAAAAATTATTTTAAAATAATAAGGCGTGTTTCATTTGTTTGAAATGTCAGTATAATTGATGTAATAGAAATTCTTCATTATATTAAATAAGAGGAATTGTTCTTCAAAACATGAATATGATTGAATTTAAACAAAAATGTTTTCTTTCTATTGGAAGTTATATTAAATTAATTACTGTTGTAATTGAAACAATAATAGCTATTTTTCCTCAAATGAGGTGCATATTCTTACAAATAAACTTCTAGTGAAACCAATGATAGTTTGCATAGAATTTAGAACAGGTTATTACTGGCATCAAATAATTGTTATATTTGAACGATCCATTAAAAACCAATGAAACCTTATATTTCAAGCGATCTTATAACCTATTGGTTAACAATGATAAACTAATCATTGAAATAAACCGAATTTGAATTGGAATTGGAGTGGAATAGAGTGTGTCATTGAGTGAATGGGTATCCAGTTCAATATACGATAGTGTTTTTTTCTGTGAGGAGGTACGCCAACATTGATAGTATGGAAGTGACCGCTACGCTAGCTTCAAAGTTTAGAACTTGGGTGTACAAATTTCTTAAAGTTGAACACCATTAGACTTACCATTAGGCTCAGTAAGAAATACGTAAAAATGATATTTTAGACTTTTCAGTGCTTTCCTTGCGTCCTTACTAAACATACACTACAGACCGAGTAATTAAAAAAAAAGATAGATAGATAATTAAATGCTACACTTTTAAGTTTTAATAAATTCTTTTAAAAGGAGTAAATAACACCAAAAGAAAGAAGTAGAGAACAAGCTATTAAAAGCTAGAATAGAGCTAAACCTACCTACCTGACTGCAAGTACAAATACCAGCTAAATAAACTGACTTAAAATGTTTAACTCGGGTTTTGCACGAAATTGGGAACTTGTTTGCATTCTCGCCTGCATGAGCCGTATTTTGTCGGTTGTTTGCATAAATATTCTGTTAAAAACAAGTCGTGCCGAGTTATTTTAAAATGATTTAACAAGGAAAGCTTCCGACGGGTATTTTAGTTGCAGTCTTTGGAAGTAATGATGGTATGAATAGTAAGACTTTAAAATGAAAGTCTTTATATAGATAAAGCCAGATATCTGATTAAATTAATTTGAAAACTTTGGAATCCGAATCTCGAATCTTAGAATGAGAAGCTTAAAAACTAGGTAGATATCCTACAATTAATGCTATTTAGCTTTACTATTCTTTTAATAATTATCCCTGTTAGGCTTAAATTATACAAGGTGGTCTAAAAGTAATGGGATGGACATGGAGCAATAGAGGATTTGATTGACAGGTTTGATTTTTTTTTGACTTGAAGTCCAACTGGTGGTTTAATTAATGTTTAATTTTTTGCATCTGATTGTTTCCATACTTTCTAATTAAGTTTTACTGATTTTATACCAACCATCCGACGAAGACACTGTATGTCGAAACAATTGTCATGTTTTAAGAATAAAAATTTAGTGAAGATTTGCACACGTTATTAAATGGTTGTTTAATACAAACAAATTTAAAGTTACCAAATCCTCAAGCCTAGATATACTAGGAACACCGCAATCGTGATCCATAATCTCTATATATAAAAGAAGAACACAGCACAGCCAACACCGCTGAGTCTAGAAACTTGAAACTTTGCACAGAGGCTCCTTATATAACGTAAGCGCGCACTAAGGAAGGATTTTTCAAAATTCAACCCCAAAGGGGGTGAAACAGGGGTTCAAACTTTGTATGGAGAAAAATTAGATGGTCCTATTAACTCGAAACTTCATAGAAGTACTCCAAAAAATAAATGTTTAAACACGTGTTTTACAGTTTTTCTATAAATCAACCCCTAAGGGGATGAAATGAGGGTTCAAAGTTTGTAAGCGATTGACAATTTCTTTCACAAATGTAAACTAGTATGCCAATTTCGGGGTTATTAAGGTCAGAAAATATAATTTTGTGTAATAAATGTTAAGAAAATTAATGAGGGGAGGGGGATATAAAAGATGCGCCTGGAAATTTTTCCAAGATGGTAAACAATATATCATGGTAATAAATATTAATTCAATGGTCCTATTGTTGGCTCAAAAATTATTTCTATTGCTCGCGGGCACCCTTGGAGAGGTTAGCCAAAAATAATAGATCTTTTGCAAGACTGGAGACTGGAGCAACTTATTTCAGTGTTTCATGGTAAGTAAAACAAATCTAAAAAGATTTGCAGTAATAAGTGTGTTTTTTTATTTGTAAATCTCTCTTGGTTAGTCTATTTTATGTGACTGTTTACTTAGCCGATACGTATTGTTAAAAAACTATTAACATTAAATATGATCGCAAGTTTATTGTTGAATTTTTTATTTTTTAGATATGGTGTCCACCAAATCTAGCTGTTAGGAGATTCGAATGCAGTGTCAAATTTGTTCCATCTAGCATCCTGTACACACCTGTACCCATACAAGCCAAAGGAGACAGTTTTACAAAGAAGCAGATCCTATATTTGGAGTGAAATAAATATATCTAAAAAGTTTACGGTGCTCGCATCAGTGTGGTGTAATAAAATGTTTTTTTTATATTTAAATGTTTACAGAATGTCTAAACAATGTGTATTTAATAATACTGAATAAAATTTATTTTAAAATAATAAAGCGTGTTTCACTTGTTTCAAATATAAATATAATTGAGGTAATAGAAATTCTTCATTATATTAAATAAGAGTAATTGTTCTTCAAAACACTAATATGATTGAATTTAAACAAAAATATTTTCTTTCTATTGGAGGTTACATTAAATTAATTACTGTTTTAATTCAAACAATAATAGCTATTTTGCATTAAATGAGGTGCATATTCTTACAAATAAACTTGTAGTGAAACCAATGATAGTTTGCATTGAATTTAGAACAGGGTATTACTGGCGGCAAATATCTGTTATATTTGAACGATCCATTAGAAACCAATGAAACCTTATATTTCAAACAATCTTATAACCTCTTGGTTAACAATGATAAACTAATCATTGAAATAAACCGAATTTGTGTTGTGCAATACGGAATAGAGTGTGTCATTGAGTGATGGGTATCCAATTCAATACACGATAGTGTTTTTTCTATGCACGTATAATCCATTATTGACTCGTTATTTTATTGGCCTCGCTAGCAAGCATGCTTAACCATAAACAGACTTGTGGGATAAAACCTTATGTTACATAATAGTTGCATAATAGTAATCTCCAAAACGAGACCCTGTATTTTCATAAAATTGCCTTTGATTTTATGCAGTTGAAATTATTTTTGGCCAAAACAAACAAGCCGCAAATAACGCTCTTTAATTAAACATACACATTATTTGATCTACACCAAGCAAACAAGTTTTTTTTTAATTTTTAATTTTAATTTTTGTTTATTGCGGCTGTCAAATAAAACCAACAAATTTCTGTGTTAATTTACATTTTGCCAGACGTTGCTCGTTACCTTTAAAGCATTTTAACGTACACTAATTAGGTTTGTTGATTTTTAGCTGTCTAATAATAATTTATTTTAATTTGTTAAAATATATTTGCTAATTTTTTGCAACACCCTTGTCATTAACTCCATCACTAGAAAAGTTCATGTTCCTTTAGGTTTATTTGTACTACTAGAAAAGATATAAATCTAATATAAAAATTGTTTAACGTAAAAACAAATTGCTGGTCTGATAAAATTCATGCATATTTATGCAAAAAGCTAAGTATGTTTTCAAATGGATAATATATGTTTGTATCTTTCTCGTGCTTTCTGCTTTAGATTTTATATGATTGACGACAAGATTACTGATACGTTCTATTAGTGATTTTCATGAAAAAATTGCCCTTTAACACCTCCAGCTCACAATTCGTCGCTGAAAAGACGAAGGGGCATAACTCCGAAAACCAGAATTTCGAGATATGGTCACCATTACCTACCCCCAAGGTCATATTTATAACATTTAGCATAAAATACTTAGTCTACTAAAGAACTTACATAAATGTATCGTGAATTATAACAGAAGATTCAGAAGAAGAAGGCTCAGTAACCAATGCAATACTATCTTAATTTTCAATCGCTTCTCCTGAGAAATATGCTAAATGGAGTTACGCCCCTTTGTCTTTCCAGCGACGAATTCACACCACACGGTTACTCGAAGAGGATCTAAAGGTTTTTCTTTAATCACTCGAGGATTTTCACTTCCCCAAATCCTATAATTTTGCATGCATTTCTTTTCGTGGAGCTCTGTTATCATTACCTGTTAGTTTATTAGGACCGGCCCTGTTTACGGTTCTTGCAAATTTACCGGGTTTTATTACAGCTGGTGCCGATAATCGTATATTGCAGACAATAGGTCAACGAAAGAGCTTGAAACGAGCTTTATCTGTCCCTTACTATAATCTAAGCTTCTATCTCTAAATGAAACCCAAAATTGCCCTGCAGTAAATAAATTGTAGATATCTTCGTAGCTCTCGGTTTGTTTATCTTGACTGACAGATAAAAATAACAAGTTTTCTTTTTCATTTACAATATAACACGCGTTACGTCTGCAAGTGATTATTTTTAAATCTTTTTAACATAAACTGTTTGGAACTTGTTGATTTTTCGCTGCGTAATAATAATTTATATTATTTTTGAAAACTTTTAGTGTTGTGAAACGTGGTTTGACTGGAGAGCAGCGACAGAGCCTACGGGCTTGGGAAAGCAGGTGCGGAAGCTAAATTTATATACCCGAAACCCTTTGGACGAAAATAATTTTCCCAGTTTGTTATCTATATAAAACAGTACATTCATATTTCCTGCATAGTTTGAGTAGGAGAACATTTAAACTTCTAACAATACACTACTATTTTTAATGTCCTATTATTTATCATTAAAGTTTGTAAGAGATCATTTAAAAAAATTATTGTTCTCAAAACCCCTACTTGTTATTTATTACTGTGTATTTCGTTTAAAAAAAGGGCTTAAATGAGAGTTTATAAGAACTTTGAAATGTATGATATGTTAGTTTGCTATATTGAGTCAAATGAAAATTCGCATGATGCCGCCGAACTATATTTTAATAGGTAGTACGATTTTATATCCATTATAAGTTTATCTTTGACTTTTTTTCTGTATTCATTCTGGATATCCCGACAGGAGGCAACTTTTTTCCGATATATTTTCTAGAATTAAGAATAATTTAGTTAATTATGGTGCGTTTATGCAGTCAAGACCAAAATCCTATAATACCGAAATTTGAGAAATCAACGATGTTAACGTTCTAGGCTGTGTAAAAGCAGTGAACAAGGTTCAAGCACAAACTATATTACACAAATATAAATTTAGACCATATAAAGTCAAAATCGTTCAGCATTTACATCCTGGGGAAGCTGAACGCGTCGTCTCGTTTTTTGCAATTGGTTCTTGCAGCGAACAAAGAGTGTGAATTTTGGAAAATTTGTGATATGGTCCGATGAGGTGTATTTCACAAGCTCTGGTATTTTTAATAGACACAATACCAGACATTGGTATCAAGAAAACTATCATCTTTACTTTTAGCGTTAGCAGCAGGGAAGATTCGGTTTCAGCGTTGCTTATTTTATTTTGGGAAGGCAACTAACCTATAGAATTTATGAGGGAAGCCTTTCGGCAAATCGTTACCTGGATATATTGTAAGATGTACCTGAATTGCTAGATGGTGTTCCCTTGGCTTACTTAAACAATATATATTTCCAACAGGACTATAATACACCCTTTTTTAGAAAATAATTTTCCTAAAAAATGGATAGCAACCAACAGACCTGTAAGATGGCCACCACGATCACCCGATCTTTCTGTACTTGACTTTTTTTATGGGGTTACTTACAAAATAAAGTTTATAAGTCTCGACATCGCACTATAGAAGAACTGCATGACGCCACTACACTCGAATTCAAAATTTGCAGGGACGATCGAGCATACTTTTAAATACCATACGACGAATAGTAAAATGTGCGAGTTTTGTCTTAGAGAAAACGGTAACAATTTTGAGCAACAAACAAAGATTATTTACATTTTAAATTTACTAAAAAACATCTGTTTCCTGATTTATCTAAATTTGTTGGTAACAGTGATTTTTTTATTCTAAGTTTGATTCAGTTGTTATTGGGATTTAAAATTTTAAAAATAAACCTCAATTTTAGTTAAATGTTTAGTTAAATCATTGGATTTGGAAATCCAGATTTAATGCTATCACTAATAAAAACGATATTTTTGATATTGCATTATTAACTACTATAGTTTCCGGAGATCCGCATTGTACATGGAAATGTTCTCTTTAATAATACCTAAAGACCATACAATTATTTTCAATGGACTTACAATACCGCAGATGTAGGTCGGCTCGAATTCAATCAATAGGCAATTAATAAATTTTAAACAAGCATTCTGGCTACATACGCTGCGCTCGGTTTGTTTTTAATTCGATTATTTGTTTGTTTTTGAATTATTATGGTATTTATTGCATTTTAAAATAATTTGCAAACCGCAGTGTTTAATAATAAATGTTCCACTCATTTCGATGACTCGTTGATCAAGGTTCACATTAAATCAAATCCTATACAGAATGTTCGGAAAATGCATTAGAAAACTTAGAGAGGCTTTTTTATTGTGATAGGTCCATAAAAGAACTTTGAAAGTTTCAATATTTATTTTCCAAGTTATACGAGTAGCTGTACAAAGTTAAATTTTTTAATAACTTTTTTTGTCATGCTGGATTTAATCTTTCACGTATTAAGTTAAAATTTCGCATAAAAACTAACTTTAGTGGAATCTATAATCCTGGCGTAAAAGTACTTTACTGCTTTGCCGCTAGAGGGCACTTTAGCTTTTTTAAATAAAATTTTCAAACTACATCGAGAAAAAATAAAATCGTAGTGTTTCAAATTTATATATATATATATATATATATATATATATATATATATATATATATATATATATATATATATATATATATATATACAGGGTCCTGCAATAGTGCGTCAGGCTTCCATAGCTCCTACACGAATTAAGTTAGGAATTTCATTCATATGGTGACTTATACAGTATTACAGGCTGCATTTTAGGAAAATATTTTCGCATATACAGGGCGGACCAAGAAAGTGTGATAACATACAGTTGTATTTTTTTTAATGGGACACCCCGTGTTTTTTTGCATATTTAGGTTTGTATTAGTGTCCTTCATAATTGCCTAAAATTTTATTTAATTTGCTTCGGTACTTTAAGAGCAATAAATTAAAAACTAAAAAAAAAAGTTTTGCAGCCCTGGAAAAAAAGATGAAAAAAATCAATCTAAAAGCATTTTTTTACCACGGCATTGTGTGAGATTTATAACAAGGGTGCTAGAAACACCATGAATTAAATAGTTTTTACCTATTTCATACAGGGTGTTCACAATAAGATTTTAAAAATGACACATTTTAAACCAATTTTTCTTAAGTTTTTTAAATGGAACACCCTGTATATTATTTTACCATTTGATGAAGAATTTCAAAACAAATATTTTTTGTAATTGCAATTTATTTCAAATTCCAAACCGTTTTCAAAATATTTATCAAAAATCATAAATGTCGCTATTCGTAATAAAGTTTTATGCACAAAATAGCTAGGCGGCCATGGAAAAACAAGCACTTTATTTTAAAAGATGTTCGAAATGTCTTCCATCTTGTTCAAGGCATTTACCAATTCTCGCTTGAAAGGCCCTTTCCACATTTCTGAGCATTGCAGGTGTAATTGTGGCAAACGCGTCAATAATTCTATGTCGCATGTTTTGATTGGTTGTTGGAGGTTCCCTATAAACGAGGTCTTTTACATACCCCCATAGAAAAAAATAAAGTTTTGTTAGGTCGGGCGACCTCGCAGGCCATCCAACTGGTCCTCCTCTTCCAATCCAGCGATTTTCGTACTCATTATTTAACAGGGCTCTGACTTGTTGCGAAAAATGGGCTGGGGTTCCATCTTGTTGTAACCACATATTTTGTGCCTGGATGTTTGGAGGTAAATTCTGAAGCAATCCTGATAAGTCGTTTTCCAAAAATTCCAAATACATTTGACCGTTAAGGTAACCATTAAAAAAATGTGGGCCCACCACATGTTCTCCAACAATACCTCCCCAAACGTTTATTGACCAACGTTGTTGGCGATCTATTTGCCGAAATATTCTTGGATTTTCGACAGAATAATAATGAAAATTATGTCTGTTGACACATCCAGTGTTGTGGAAAGTTGCTTCGTCGGAAAAAAGGACGTTCATAAAGAAAAAAAGATTTTCTTGGAGGCGCAATTGTGCCCAGGTACAAAACTCTGCCCTTCGCTGAAAATCATTTTCACCCAGAGCCTGATGCAATTGAATGTGGTATGCATGAAAATGATGATTTTTCAAAATTCTTTGGACTGACCTCTCACTTATTCCAACTTCTTGTCCCACACATTCTTGATTAATATTTGGCTTTTCAATAACTGTCAATAAAACTGCTAACTGATTTTCCTCATTTAGTGCCGTCTTTATTCTTTCCACCTTTTTGTAGTCTACGGTTCCCGTTTCAATAAAGCGCTCAAGAAGCCTGTTAAAACTTAACGCTTCTGGGTGTCGCCTTTCCGGAAACCGAGCTGCATAATTTCTACTAGCGAGGAAACAGTTTTTCTCACTCTCACCCAATACAAAAACCATATCAATGAGCTCTTCCCTTGAAAAATTCATTTTTTGAACAAAATATTATTCGTTTAAGTACACCTACTCATTTCTGACAAATAATGTCAAAAAGTATTTAATTGCTAAACATGCTTGTTTTTCCATGGCCGCCTAGCTATTTTGTGCATAAAACTTTATTACGAATAGCGACATTTATGATTTTTGATAAATACTTTGAAAACGGTTTGGAATTTGAAATAAATTGCAATTACAAAAAATATTTGTTTTGAAATTCTTCATCAAATGGTAAAATAATATACAGGGTGTTCCATTTAAAAAACTTGAGAAAAATTAGTTTAAAATGTGTCATTTTTAAAATCTTATTGTGAACACACTGTATGAAATAGGTAAAAAATATTTAATTCATGGTGTTTCTAGCACCCTTGATATAAATCTCACACAATGCCGTGGTAAAAAAATGCTTTTAGATTGATTTTTTTTATCTTTTTTTCCAGGGCTGCAAAACTTTTTTTTTTAGTTTTTAATTTATTGCTCTTAAAGTACCGAAGCAAATTAAATAAAATTTTAGGCAATTATGAAGGACACTAATACAAACCTAAATATGCAAAAAAACGCGGGGTGTCCCATTAAAAAAAATACAACTTTATGTTATCACACTTTCTTGGTCCGCCCTGTATATGCGAAAATATTTTCCTAAAATGCAGCCTTTAATACAGTATAAGTCACCATATGAATGAAATTCCTAACTTAATTCGTGTAGGAGCTATGGAAGCCTGACGCACTATTGCAGGACCCTGTGTATATATATATATATATATATATATATATATATATATATATATATATATATATATATATATATATGTATATATAAGTTATAAAAAGTTTTGCTTGATGTTAAAGTAAGACTGGTATTGAAAAAAATATATATGTAAGGAAAATAAAGAAAATCGAGTAGTTAAGTTAAATAGCATAGAATTTTCGCTAGTACTGTCGTTTGGAAATGCAAATAAACACTTTTTTAATGAAACGTTTTAATAAACTTCTTTCTAAATACTTCTTGTATGACTTAAAAGCGTTTCTTTTTTGGGAAAAAACTAATAACTTATTTTTATTATCATACCTGTATGTGGTGCTGGTTTCATAATAGGTACTAGGTAAGGGTGATAGAAAGTACAGTGATGGTTTTAAAAACAGTAATAATTAATCATTGTAAAAATGTTTTTATCTAATAAAGATAATGTTGACATTGTGTTGATTGTCGGAAATAAATACAAAACGCACCAAGAAGCCTCAAAAGAGTTTAATGCTAACTATCCTAAAAGGCACAAAATTTTAGCCACGTAGCCGTTGGCAAGCTTATAAACAAAATTCCAGTCATGTTCAATAACCAGCTGTGATCCAAGAAAATAATGAGGACATTGACGAAGATGAACACGATTTATTGCTTTATGTTAGAGAGAAACCTAAAAAAAGCCTTGAACAAAGATCCCATAAATTGGGTTACTCAATTAAATTTATCCGAACTGTTTTGAAGAAAAACAAATACAAACCTTTTAAACCAAAATTTATTCACACGTTTCCTGGGGACATGGATAATGGATAGACGATTTTATTTTTGTTATAGGATAATGGGGTATTATGAAGATCATCCAAATTTCGGGGTTCAAATTTTGTTTTCCGACGAAGCGACGTTTACCAATAAATGGAATTTTTTCATCACAAATTCGATGTTTAGGATGACGACTAATCAGAAAAAAATCAGAAATAAATCAATAATAAGCAAATGTAGTTTTAAAATAATTAATATTCGGACAATTCTAATTGATCCAACGGAGTGATACATAGGAGAAATAAAAGAAAACACTTTGACCATATTTTACTTTAAATCGCCTTTCTTTCAGCAATTTTTACAACCACTAAACTTCTCTTACAGAGTCCTAAATATAATTTTTCGAAAAAATAACAGAGTGACTTATTAGAGAAACGCGGTTTATTCTGTAACAACACAAAAATAACTTACTCTATTGGACCAAACGGCGTATCAACTGGCGCTTATGCACCGTGGGGCAACAAACTACGGTCCGCTCTGTCAAGGTCACGAAAATTGAATATTGACGTGTGGCTACAGAACGATTTATGAATAAATAGGTTTATCTGTTTTCCGCCACATAATCTAAGGTTTGACTATTTGTATAAATCAAATAACTAGAATATATTTTCTTTGTTTCAGATGCCTCTAAGTGTCAGTCCGATCCCCAAGTGATGTGGCAGCAGTCCATCGACTGCTCGTGGTCCGTCTGAATGTCGGGGAAGCGCCGCCGCCATGCCGGGTGCTCCGCAGGGCGCCGTGTCCATTTAATATGTGCTTATTGGCTCCTGCAGTACTGCTGTTTAGTATACTCGGTCTAACAGGTAACACAAAAAAAATTAGAAGCGGTGATTATAAGGTATATCCACCATTTTGTCACAATGTACTCTATTTTTAATTTAGAAAAGAATGTAGCATTGCAAATGCTACAACATGTAACTCAGACTTGGTTTTGTTCGATAAATCAATGTATTTTTATTTTTTACAAATTCTTATTCCATAAATCAATGTACAATATCGATATCTTTCCCCAGCTCTATGCAACACTGAAACAGCTTTTATATCCACTGAATTTCCTTCTGATTTTATGTGACATAAGATATCTGCATATAGACTTAATGGCTGTAATAGCAAGCCACCTCAAGGTAATTAAACATTGTTGCAAGACACACTTAACTACAGAGAAAATTCGACATTAATTAACTAATTACAAGGTTGGATTTGGGGTTTAATTAAGTGCAATAATGAACCGAAAATATAAATTTTCCATTAAGGAGATACACAATAAAATCAATGGGTTCTTCCACTCAACCTGAACTTCATAATTTGAATACCAACATCTTTAATCAATGTTTGTGCCTTACGATAATAGGAGAAATCCGGCTCGAGGTATTTCGTAACTTTTTAATCGAGAAATAAAACCGATTAAGGAAAAAATCAAGAAAATACCGTCAAATGTCAAAAGTTAAAAGTCAAGAATTATTTAAAAAATTGCAATAAATATGAACAGCTATCAACGTATGACAACAAAACAAGCAACGTGCCAACAAACCATTTCTATAGTAACGACAGGGCTGTTAACTTGATTATGTGAAATTATATGGTAAAATTTTTATTATAATATACAATTTTACCGATTAATTCAAACTTTCAGTTGTACAAAAAATGTTGTTTGTATTTCGTTTGTGAAATTCGTGTTTTAATGGCACATTCGAGAGAATTTTTCGCCTCGACCTGCGGTCTCGGCAAAAAATTGACACTCTCATATGCCATTAAAAAAACACTCACTTCACGCACTTAATACAAAAATAACTATATTGTAAGAAGAACAAAATTCTCGTTTACAAATCAGAAAAAATACATTTATCTGTTTTACTGTATATAAAATGTGGTTTGGTACATCAAGACAATTTAAATTTTTCTCTGCTATTAAAATATTTTGTGAGGGTGGCCAAAGATGAATTGTGGTTTCAGAGGTATGTATTTTAATACGCCGATATTATTTAATTGAATTTCATTTTTTGGCTATAGTAATATGTAGCTAAACTTGGTTGTTTTAATATTACAAATAAATATATTCTCCCAGATTTAAGAAGACTTAAAAAAAAATATCCAAAAATCTCTGCTGAAACTTTGTGTATTGAACTACCCCCAATATGGTGCTTCATTATGCCGTTTAGTTTTTCTGCCCCAATCTGCCCCCCGCTTGGTTATTTAATATTTTAAGATGTCTTTTACGCGTAGCAAAAAAACATAATATTCGAAGAATGGCATGTCAGCGACAAAGTGAATCATTTATAAAAGGTTGATTCCGGATTAGTTTGGTTTTCTTAGGCAACTGTGAGGATTGTGTCAAAGTTATTTGACTTTAAAGCAACATAAACCATGCTTTTAAAATTTCACGGTTAATACTTTTGACGTAGAATTTATTGGATAGTTTTACAAAACGGGAAAATTGAGCATTTTTCTTATTATACAGTGTGTTACAAAAATATGTTAAGAAATTTTAAGGGCAGATTCCACATCTAAAAAGATGAAAATAAGTTGTGCCCGGCCCAATATGCCATACATTATTATGTTATTTGTTTCGATATAGGTAGTTGATTACCCCGTAATTTAAGTAGAATGAGAGCTAGTTTCCATCGCGGAGTGTTTCGTTGCCATGACAACGATGGCATAGGAAGTGCGGTGGAGGTACGTGAGGGGGTAGTGGTACGAGCAACAGACAGTCTGGGCCAGCAAGTGAGACGAGGAGGTGACGGCTGCCCGCTGACGCCCGACGGCCAGACGTTTTAGATTTGAATAGAAAAGTGTACTGTACCTAAGTTTTGTGAACCTAACACTAGCAGTAAGTTTAAGCCCATTATATAAAAAATCGTATGAGGAAAAGTGAAGTGTGTTCTTATTATTTCAAAACCACCTAGGCTCCCTGAGATTCATTTAGTTATTTTTAATCCCTTAGCCTGTAGGGCAAGGTAAATTGGCGCCCAACTAAGGAGCATCGAACAGGTGGTGATGAATAATAAACAAAATTATGGGTTGTAAATAAACCAGTGTAAGTTTACAATTTTTCCGAGTCTTGCGACTGCAGACTGAAAGTTAAACAAAAAAATCCAGTGTTTGGAAAGACTTTTATATTATCAAGCAAATTTATAGGTTATGTCAAGTGTACCTATTTTATGTTTGTAAAATTATAAACCATCGTATGTTTACAATTTTTCCCGAGTCTTGCGACTGCAGACTGATAGTTAACAAAATCCAGTGTTGGAAAGACCTTTAAATCGTTAAGCAAATTTATAGGTTATGTTAAGTGAACCTATTTTATGTTTGTTTCACAAAACTAGTTCTGTTGTGCTGTATTGTTGGCGGAGCTTTTTCTGATTTATGAGAATATCAACCGTATAAGCGATATTTATACCGAGTGTTCAGTATTATTTTGTCAACCTTTGGTATGCAAGGGAGTTAAAATAAGATTTTGTGTATTGACATGTTTCTGATTTGTGATAATATAAACCGTATAAGCGATATTTATACCGAGTTTTCAGTATTATTTTGTCAAACTTTGGTATGCACAGGGGTTTAAATTAAGATTTTGTGTATTGACAAATTTCTGATTTGTGATAGTATCAACCGTATTAGCGTTATTTATACCGAGTGTTCGGTACTATTTTGTCAACCTTTGGTATGCAAGGGAGTTAAAATAAGATTTTGTGTATTGACATGTTTCTGATTTGTGATAATATAAACCGTATAAGCGATATTTATACCGAGTTGTCAGTATTATTTTGTCAAACTTTGGTATGTAAAGGGGTTTAAATTAAGATTTTGTGTATTGACAAATTTCTGATTTGTGATAGTATCAACCGTATTAGCGTTATTTATACCGAGTGTTCGGTACTATTTTGTCAACCTTTGGTATAGGTATAAGGGAATTAAAATAAGAATTTCTGTATTGACAGACAGAATATTATTGCAGGTACTTAGTATTGTTTTCTTAATAATTGTTATCGAAGAGTACCCAAAAAGAAAAATTTTAAATGAAAATGTTGTTTAACGACTGTCGTTCTGCATTTTATGTGAATTTTGGTTTTTAAATATCTACCCCTTTTTAGAGTAGATTGTTTTTATCCTAATTGATAGGAAATTTGAATTGTGAAATAAAATGCCGAATCGCAAGTCAAGTGGTAAGTCGAATGACAAAAACAGTGATGGGCATGGCACTGGTCAGTCCCCAGAAGGGTCACCGTCAGTGGAAAAGGCACTATCAGAGCTCGCGGATCATATGAGGTTCATGAGCTTGAACTTGACTCAGTCTATGGTACAAATTAGTGAAAATGTCGGTACATTAAAAGAATCCATGGACCAGTTAACGGTTTCTCTCAAAAGTAATATTAGTTGTGGGGGGTTAGGACCTCAGAACTCAGCTCAAGCAAATGTTTTATCGCCTGGCAATGCAGGATTAAATATGTCCGCCAGAGCAGGGTCAGTGGCGTGCTCTACAGGGTCCCATTATTTATCTTTATGGAAAGAATTGGGGGGTAACGCGGTTACGTTCAGAACGGATGGTCCGTTACACCCTGTAGCTTTTATTAGAAAATTAGAAGGTATATTCGAAGACGCAGACGTACCAGAAATTAAGCGGGTTGGTTTAGCGATTAATGCTCTTAGAGGTTCTGCTGCTGATTGGGGCGAAATTAAGATTTCGAGTTTCGGAGATTTCGACGAATTTAAGAATTTATTTTTACGACGCTACTGGAGTGTTGACACCCAGCGGGGTGTGTTCCAAAAATTAAAATATGACTTATACAACAAAAGCAAATACGTTTCTAGGGCCGATTATTTTTTGAAACAAATAAAAGAAGCTACCTTTTTGGATTCGCCGCCTTCAGAGCGCGAAGCCATCAATATGATTGTTAATCATTTTTCTCCTGAAGTAAAGCGTGGCATTTTAAGTGCAGGGTTAAAAATGGTCGAAGAAGTCGAGTCATTTTTACGGAAACTAGATGATCTGGACAAAGAAGAGGAAAATGCGAAAAATGCTACGGGTTTTCGGCGAAATACTGAACAACGTGCTAATGAGCGTCAAAATGTTGACAATAATCGACCAATATCGCGACAAGTAAATAGCGGCAATCAACAGAGACAAGACAATTTACCGAATGATAACCGAAATCGGACTGTTTATACTCTTTTCAATAAAGATCCGTCAGAATTTCTTTTGGAAAAACCGGATGAAAAATTTGAAAACAAACCAAAGACAGTATTTCCAATTTTTAACGCGAATGTTCAAGGTCAGGAAACGAAAGTCTTAGCTGATAGCGGGTGTCAGTTGAGTTGCATAAGTGAAACATTCTTAAATGATATAAAAAATTCTGACAGCAATTTAGTTGTTCCGATTTTGCCTACCAGTGGCGTAACAGTTTTTGGAGCGCTGGAAAGGAAGGGTGAAAAAGTAAAAGAACAGGTTTATTTGACTTTTAGGGCGGATAATGTCGTTTTTGAATTTCCCTGTATAGTAATACCATCGTTAGTTAGAAAGGTTATTCTTGGTTGCGACTGGATGCTTGACTATCACATTTCTCTCGATTTTGACAAATGTGAAATGACAGGAATGTTTGAGGGTCAGGAAATGAAGATTCCATTTGTAAAAAGGGAGATGTCTGAGAGTGAAATGGGAAATCGAATTAATGAAATTAAGGGAAATTGTGAGAAAGATTCTGAAAGAAGTGTTGTTGAGAATGTGGTCAGGCCCGCAATCACTAATTATGACGAGACAAGAATTCGCGATGTTGCCTTTCATTCTCCGATTTTGTCGGGAGAACAAAAAGAAAGACTAGTTCAGGTACTTGCCGAATTTAAAGATATATTTTCAGAACAGCCAGGTAGGATGTCCGATTATGTCCACGAAATAGAGTTAAGGGATTATTCCCCTTTTTATTTGAAGTCATTTCCTATTCCTCATGCGTATAAACAGGAAGTTGAACATCAGATCTCGGAAATGGTTGAGTGGGGGGTTATTAAAAAGGCTCCAACTGAGTACGTAAGTCCGTTGGTGTGTGTAAAGAAAAAAGATGGGTCGGTGCGTGTGTGTTTGGATGCCCGATACCTTAATCGGCGAATGGTTATGGATCATTTGATACCTCCAAATCCGAATGAATTTCTTGATCAATTCATTCCTGGACAGGTCCTGAGTTTAATTGATTTGACTGCTAGTTATTGGCAAATACCTGTGTATGAACCTCATCAAAAATATTTGGGTTTTGCTTATAACGGCAATACATATGTTTTTTGTGTGCTACCGTTTGGTCTTTCAACTTCGGTGGCAAGTTTTATTAGAGGTTTGGAGACTATATTGGGAGAGAACGTCAAAGATTTCCTGTTGTCATACGTCGATGATATTTTGGTGTTTTCTGGAACCTTTGAGGAACATCTTCAACATTTGCGAGTATTATTTCTGAAATTTCGTCAGTCTGGATTGACTATAAAATTAAGAAAATGTAATTTTGCCAAGGATGAGGTGCAATTCCTTGGGCATATTTTAACGCCGGTTGGTATTAAAATGGATCCGGAACGTATTAAGGCAATTCAGGAGATTCGTTCTCCAAGAAATATTAAAGAGTTGAGGTCTTTTCTTGGCCTTGTCAATTATGACAGGCGTTTCTGCAGGAACTTTTCAGAAATTACCTTACCACTACTTCCCTTACTTAAAAAGCAATCGAGGTGGAAATGGTTATCGGATCATCAGAAAACATTTGAAGAAATCAAGACTGCCTTTTTGGAAGTTATTATTCAGTACTATGCAGACCCATCTAAGAGGTACTTTATCCAGACCGACAGTTCGTCCTCTGCACTTGGTGCTTGCCTATTTCAGTTGCATGATAAGGAAGAAAAGAGGGTAATTGCATATTATAGTAGGTCGTTGAAGGGTAGTGAATTAAACTACACAGTGACCGAAAAAGAAGCACTGGCTGTTATAGCAGCATTACAGCAGTGGCGAGTGTTTGTTCTAGGGCATCCGCTAACCCTAATAACT
Organism: Philopedon plagiatum; assembly: GCA_963971165.1. NCBI lineage: Eukaryota > Metazoa > Arthropoda > Insecta > Coleoptera > Curculionidae > Philopedon > Philopedon plagiatum. Next base: position 3,039,527 of record OZ020190.1, on the reverse strand, counting down.
GATCACAAAAGTTTAGCCTTCATGCAGTCATGTAGGTTAATTAGTGCGAGGTTAACAAGGTGGATACTCTACACCCAAGAATATAGTTTTGATGTTGTCCATTGCAAAGGGTCTGACAATGTAGTGGCAGACTTTCTTAGTCGTGTTTCTGTTGGTAATCCAGACAATGAGAAGATCAACGTTCCTGATTTGTCTAAAATTGAGATTGCAATACTGAAGTCGAACCCATTAATTCAACAATTAAATCATGACTTCCAACAGATAGAAAAGTTACAACAGAATGATGAGTTCTGTAAAAGTGTCGTCGAGATCTTAAAATCCACGAACTGCTCAGAACGAGTGAAGAAATGGTTTGTGTTATATCAGAATATCCTATTTCGACAGGGATCGGAGTCAAACTCGGGCGCTAAAATTTGTATCCCCAAAGATATGATTTTGAATATTATTAAAGAAGAGCATGAAATGCATGGTCATTTCGGTTCTGAAAAATGTGTTGCTTATTTGTCCAAGTATTATTACTGGCCAAAAATGAGGAAAATTATCCGTCACGTAGTTGCCGGTTGCGATCTTTGCCAGAAAAGTAAAGTTTCTGAACATAATCGGGGTAAGATGATGAGTGTTTTACCAGAAAAGCCTCATGAGTTAGCTTGTCTAGATTTAATTGGTCCTTTGCCGCAGGCAAGAGGAGGAGTAACTATTTTACTCGTTGTTATCGATGCTTTTAGTAAATTAGTAAGATTGTACGCTTTGAAACGCGGAACTTCCGTTGCTATTTTAAACGTATTAACAAAAAAATATTTTGTGGACGCCGGAAAGCCTAAATCCATTCTCAGCGATAATGCTACTTGTTTTAGCAGTAAAAAGTGGTATAGTATTTTAGAAGAACACGGTGTTGAGGTTCTTCACACGTCGGCCTATTTTCCGCAAGGTAATCAAACTGAACGTGTCAATAAGGAAGTCGGAAGGTTGTTACGTGCTTTATGCTATGACCAACATACCCGTTGGCCCAGTTGCCTTAACAACATCGAATGTTGGTTAAATGCCACCATTCACGAATCTATTGGGTTTACTCCCAATGAAGTTCATTTTTCGCAACCACGAGAGAATCCGTATATGCAGTGGATAGAGTTTCCTATACGTGATAAGTCCGTTAAAAACTTTGTATTTTTAGCTCATGAACGATTGATAACCAAAGCCCAGGAACGGCAACGAAAACATAACAAAAATCATAGTAAGGCAACGAAATTTGCGGTGGGTGAGAGAGTGTTAGTTCGGACGCACGAAATGTCTTCGGCAGAGGCCAAAGAAATAAAAAAGTTCTTTCTTTTATACAAAGGACCTTGTATCATTACCAAGATTGTTAATGATAATGCTTATCAAATTGTGGAAGAGGCTACTGACCTTCCTCTTGGTACCCATAATATTTTTAATTTGAAACCATATCGTTCTGCTATCTCTGAGGTCTAACCTTTTCTTTTAAAGTTTGATCTTGCGTCTTGTTAGCACACTATCAAACTGGGGGGTGATGTGCCCGGCCCAATATGCCATACATTATTATGTTATTTGTTTCGATATAGGTAGTTGATTACCCCGTAATTTAAGTAGAATGAGAGCTAGTTTCCATCGCGGAGTGTTTCGTTGCCATGACAACGATGGCATAGGAAGTGCGGTGGAGGTACGTGAGGGGGTAGTGGTACGAGCAACAGACAGTCTGGGCCAGCAAGTGAGACGAGGAGGTGACGGCTGCCCGCTGACGCCCGACGGCCAGACGTTTTAGATTTGAATAGAAAAGTGTACTGTACCTAAGTTTTGTGAACCTAACACTAGCAGTAAGTTTAAGCCCATTATATAAAAAATCGTATGAGGAAAAGTGAAGTGTGTTCTTATTATTTCAAAACCACCTAGGCTCCCTGAGATTCATTTAGTTATTTTTAATCCCTTAGCCTGTAGGGCAAGGTAAAAAGTTTACATAAACATGGATCCTTAAACGCCTCTTTTTCGAGATACAGGGTGTTTAATATTTTCTCTTTTAAATGTTTCTTTTTAATTTCTCGAAAATGCGTTAAGATATTGACATGAATTTTGATATACGCCAGATCAAAGGGTACCTGTACGTGCAAAAATTTATTTTCTAAAGTAAAAAAAAAATAGCACTCGACTAATTTTTTGCAAAATTGATACCGTTTTCTTTAAGCACAATTAATTCTGCGTAAGAAGTGTCTCTTGAGCTTGTTGTTCTGACGCACCGTTTTCGAGATAAAAATTAATTTATTTCAATAAAAACAAATAATGAAAATGATTTTTTTAAAATATTTTTTGTTCAGAAAACGGTTCTTTTTTTATTTAAGTTTATAGTAGATGCTAAAAATGGCTTCTTCGTGCTTCAATACATGCTAGGGAGCAAAACTGGGTTTTGGAGGCATTGAACTGAACAAGGTTCTTGGTACCCCAGTCTAAAATTAATTAAATATCTTCAGAAAGAGATAAGTGCATGGATCTGCGTCTCACTGACGTAGCCAAGTGGGGGACAGGGGGGCGACTACCTCCTCCCCCCCGCCATTTTGATCAGAAGCAGATAACACCCTATTGTTCCCGCCCCCCCCCCCCCCCAAACCCCCGTCCGAAATGCTTGTTTCTACACACTGCTCCTCATTCAAGACTTGGCTGGAAAAATTGTTGGAGTGAAATCGTAAGCCCGGGTGCTGTTGTGTCGTAAATTAATAGAAAAGTACCTATTTCTGAATAACCAGTCGCATACCCATCGGCTACCAGTAAAAGACAGTAGCATTTTTAACTAAATCACCTAATTTGTCTAAATACCCTTGGCACACAGACCTAGGGACAATTCAAAAATAAAAAAAAACTTTGCTTGGGTTTGCCTTCTCTTCAGACGCCCACAGTATGTTAGTGACTTAGGCTTGAAGTCTACGTGGGCGGTCTCGGATAAAAAATCATAACTTTTTCTTTATTCTTATTAAATATTGGCGTTATAAATTTCCACGCCAGCAAAGCCGCGGGTGATAATGAATCTCCCATATTTTTAGATAGATATTAACAGCATGACACCATATCAGCCAATTATAGCAGATATCTCGCTTCTAATTAATAAAATCTAATCTGAGGCGCCTGGGATAGGCATTAACCTAATTAGAAGCGGCCCTATTGAATTATCCCTAGTCTACAGGATAGAAAATGGTACATAAACCCTGTTTAGCTTGTTTGGCTGGCTTATTTAATTATGTTCGTCGTTAATCAACACAAACTTTTAAATAAAACTTCTTACTTGAAGGATTTTGGCAAAAAAAAAGTTAAAATAAACACAAAAATCTGATATAAAATAATTTCCACCTGTAGTTGCCCGTCTATCAGGTAAACACTCACTAATGAAACACATTTTCATATAATCCTAATTTTTCCGCGAGACATAACGTTGCATAATATTTATTTATGCAGCTAGTGCGTGAAACGCATCTTTGAAGAAGGAGATCGCAGTTTATTGATCGAGGCGACAGCCAAGATCAATAAACGATCGAGAACTCAATTTAACAGTAGTTGCGATTTATTTGGCACTTGTTTAGCTTGGTTTGGTCAAAGAGAGATAGTATGGTAAATTTGATGGGGTCAGAAGAGACACAAAGCTCTACCTATGTCAGCTCAGCTAAGACAAGTGGGAAATAATAAGCAACTATACTAATGTAATTTAAGGTCTGTCCATTTGAGCTGCTCGAAGCTGCATTATTTTTTGGATGACAGCATTCAAGAGGTAGTAGACCCTACCTTTACATGTCATCTTTATTTAGGAATCGCATTTAAGAAAGAGCTATCGGCAATCTGTGGCTCTACTGACAAATCAAAGAAAGCCTCAATTTAGAGCTGATGGCAATAGTTGCTTATTATTTGCCAGTGGTCTTTGCTGAGCTGAGATAGTTAGATCCTTGTGCCACTTTTTTGCATCATTAAATTTATCATACTATCTCACTCTGACCATCTTGGCTCAGCTAAGACAAGTGGAAAATAAAAAACCACTGAAACACAAATATCATAGCAATTTAATTATTGGTAGTTTTAATCAAAAATTAAAATTTCCCCTACAAAACTGGAATTGTTCAATTTCTGCCGCTTTTTCCCTACCAGGCCATTTTTTGACGAATTTTCCCAAGATTACGAAATTTCCCTACGTGTTAACACATCACTGGCTATGATCTATTGCTATGCTCGATCGTGGTCGTCGACACGAATCATAATCTACCGATAGCACCGGTAGGCAACGCTCGAAAGCAGTCATAGTTTTCCTTTAAACAAAAATACAGATATTTTTATTTGTTTAACCAGATTTTAAAAATTACTTTTGGAGGTACCTACATCTTTTACAAAGTTAAAGGTTTTCAAAATAGGGCCGGGCCGGTACTAATGGTTTCCCGGGTCGGTTTACCCTTCCCCATCTGCCTCTGCCTGATACAGATATCAAGAAATTTGATATCTACGTGCCTGTTATAGTTAATAGGCTTACATTATAATGAGGTTTACATGAGCATATCAAGGGTAGGATTTTATTTATTAGATGTAAAATGCTTAATTAACAACGTAACAGGTTACGAGGAGACTACGGCGGTCTTCGTTCGTATAATACCATGAATTTCAAGCGAGGGAGAAAAAATTAAATTGAATAGATATAATAGTAGTCAATATGCATAATACATATTATACTCCAAATAAATCTGAAATATATTTTTTGAATTCTCCACATAAATTAAATGTTTATGGTAGTTGATTTTATCCATTAATTTTGGTTTTTATTAAGAATTAAAAATTCCATACTTGCAAAACGAGATCCTATTTGTTGTGGCGTCACTTGATATGTAATTAAAAGTGCTATTGTGGTTGATGTACTGTAAATTCGAGTGTCAATTTATTTTCTTGATTATGTCCCGAAGATTAGGGATTTAGTCGATAAGAAACATGCATTTAATTATAAAGACTGTTTAACAATGACCAAAAGGACACGGGTTAACTTGACGACTAACAGACCTATTCTATTTTATAAATAATAATTATTTAATAAATAAATTTTCTTCTTCAAGTTGGTGGTCCTATGATAAAAGACAGCCTATGTTTAGGGGGGCTTAGAAGAAAAAAAGTCGATCATTTTTTGGAACCCACTTTCCAGAATTATGTTGTCTATTTTTTTGCAAATCCTACCCGAACTAAATTGCGTATTTTCTACTGTGTTACACAATGCTAATACCTTTCTAATAATAGAAAAAATATTCATTAAGCCCTAATACGTACCACTTTTCAATGGGCTCATTAGACCCTTTTATAGTGGCAGGTAGTAAATTTTATGAGGGGTCATTTAAAAGGGGTGCATCGTAAAACAGAAAGATAACCTAAAATGGATTGGTTATAACCTTAAACTTATTCTCTTATTCAGTCTTCTTTTGAGTTTCGAATTGAGTGGTTCTGTGTAGTTAAGAAAGTTTTGTCAACGACGAAACTGTCATGTGAAACGCGCCGCAGTTGCAAAATTTCTCCTGACAAGTTTTGTTATATTTGTGGGTTTGTGCGCCCGTATTTAAAAAGCGACCTGGGACTCGAGTCCCACGGGCCTGTCAGTTTGTTACTATACTCGATTTGAAATTGGTTGATAGTAATAAATCATTAAAATCCGTCAAACACGTACACAGAGTGGTCCACCTAAATTGCCAAGTTTTAAATAGTATATACATTGAAAGTCTAGACCCTTTTGCATTTATTAAACTTTCCATTCCTATAGATCTGATAAGGGCGTCGAATACAAAGCTTAACCCGAGGCTCGAACAATAAGCGGTAGTATTCTACCTGTGATGTTTTGCACTCATGCACGTGCTTTCGGGTGGGTTTAAGTTTATATTAAACACAATAATTATATAATTTAGTGAACATTCGGATGTGTGGCATAATTTGTTACCCTTGTATTTGAATAAATATAATACTAATAACAATAAAGCAACTAATAAACAAGTAAATTTGGAAAAATGTTTCTATTTGAAATTCTATAAAATTTATAGTAAGTCATTACAGTTCTTCGCTTTAAATTAATCATCATCAGAAAATGAAATATCTGAGGGACTGTCTTCTTCCCCTAAATTGATAATAAGTGGTTCGACCGTTTTCTCCAGTAAACTATCCAATTGCCACATTTTTTCCTCCTCCTTTAGTACATGCTCTATACATGCATTGCAGGAAAGTCTTCTTTTACTGCCCCTAAAACTCTATCCAAAGTAGGGATCTCCTTATTGAAATAGAATGAATGCACCTTTCGTCTTATGATGGCCTTTTCGTCCTCATCGATCGGTATTGTTCGCCTTCCTGGAGATGGTTTTGGTGGCGTCACGGTTCCTGTCTTTTCTTCCCGCATCAGCCTGTAGATGGTTGCTTTTCCAATACCTGTCATCTTTGAACAAAGTTCCACTGCAGAATCGATACTTATTGCACTTTTTTGATATCTAAGTGCATTAAATACATTAAGCACAATAATCTTTTCACTAATGCTTAGCGCTGATTTCGCAGCTCGCTTAACTGGAATAAATCCTGAAAGACTCTCCATTTTCAAAAATTACCCAAATGTGTGTCCTAGAATACTCGCATTAGGTTTGTTCGCTCTTAAAATGACTCACAGTTTTATACCAATAAGTAGAGGTACCTAATTTTTCGTAACTACCTGAAAAGTAACATTGTGTATTAATTGTTCCCGGAATTCTCGGCATAATTATTTTTACCTGTTATGACAATAATGATTACTAAATTATTCGGATAAGTAAATAGGGTTCAAACCGGCACGTCAGGTAGGTGCGCCTATGGAATCGGCTGCTAAAAATGATTTATTACTATCAACCAATTTCAAATCGAGTATAGGTATACATTTTATTTAAACTTAATATTTAATTAGGTACCCAAGCAAAGCAGTCGATTTAGGAAACTATAATCACTTTCATCAAAATAATATAGCCAAAATCATTATGCAGGAAACAAGACATAATAGCTCTGTTCCTACAAGCAGTGCGTACCATGGATCTATTATAATATGGATTCGATATCCGTATCCTGTGAGCGTATCGAACGTGAAGCCTTATATAATATAAATATTTTGTTGTTTGTTATTCTCTTGAGAGAGCAGTTTACGAACATAGACAAGACTACGAATTACTACATAATTGAATCAAGAATGGTAGTAGAAAGAGATAAAATAGCATTGGAGTGTTGGAGCTCAGAAGTGTTGCTGTCTGCTGGGTGCTTAGGAAAAACGTCTGCGAACGCTCGGTTACACGTACGTCTTTGTCGAATGAACTAGAAAAGAAAAAGTGCGACGTATAGATTTATATAGATTTATAAATGACTCAGAGCGACTTTAAATAAACGCCTTTAGAAATAACCTAACATAACATAACCTATAAATAATAAAACCTATTTAACTTAAATTTATTACTATTTAGCAGAAAAATACAATATTTTGGGGCTTTTATTACTGTTAGTAAATCTTGTGATGCTTCTAACGTATTTTTGCACAAAAATACAAGGTAAAATAAGATGTGGCCAATGTTTACAAATTGTGTTTACAGTGTCGTTTAGAATGGTTTGTTTTGGCTTCAAAGAATGTGAGCTCATCCCGTATCCAGTCCTAATAAATCCATGGTGCGTACACTTTTCTCATCCTCAGAAACAATCAGTCAGTTACATTCACTAAACACCTGTCGCTGTGCAACTTGTAATATTTATCTGGGCAACTCTATTTCTAATCGAAACCCAATCACGGACTCTTTGTAGGAACAAACCTAATATGTATTTTTTGCATTTCTGTTGTCATTGATATAAAATGACACTTTATAGAGGGTATTTTGCCTTGCGGTTCCTAAAACGAAAAGCATATAGAACTTGTAAGAAATAAATTATTTCGTATGCTTTTTTATATGGCGTAGAAATTCTGACTATTCAATAAACGGTAAAAAGGCTTTCCACGCTTTTCCATTTCCAAAGCGATAGAATAGAAAATTCGTATTCAAGCCGCAGTCCCTGCTTAAATCATTCTAAATTTTGCCGGGGTGCAAGGAGTGGTTAGTTTTAAAATCTTCTTCCAGTTAAGTTCCCTATATAAAAATCAAGTGGTAAGAAATCAAGTTCGTAGCCAGTGTTGCCAGGTCTAGTGTTTTTGCAATAGATCTACTGTTTTGGGCCTTTAGCTACTATTCTAGTGCCTGAAGGGTAAATTCTACTGTTATATTTAGCTTGAGATAAAAGATGAAAAAGAATAGCCCAAAATTTACTCAAAAATATAAATCTAAAAAAAATTGATAATAAAAAAAAGTTTGGCATTATGCATTTTGTGGCGTTAGTCAAAGCAATTCTAAAATATGGCGCCACGAGTTCAGAGTGCATTCTGATCGCACTGTGTAAGGGGTTTCCCCGGCTCGTTTTTGGGGTTTTCCGTTTCCAAAATTAAATGATTTGAAGTTTGATATTGAACGGTATTCATTTAATGCAGCATAATATCTCGCGTTCGGCAATATTTAATATTTTTATTAGGGTTTGGGTTATTGTTGTTCATAAACTTTTTCTTATTGTTCCAGTTGAATAATGACAATGAGGTATGTTTCTTAAAATAATTTATTATATTTACCATGTTTATATTATTCTATGTCTTATTCAGTTCTTCAGATAGTTTAGACTATGTTTCCGGCAAAGCCCAAAAAAGCTAAGAAAATTAAATACAAACAAAAATTCAAGTCACATTGGGGACAAGACGTAAATTTTAAGGATTGGCGTACTAAAGGGAGGTCAGAAGAGGAGGCTTTATGAAATGTTTGCAATAACATAATTTTAATAGGCTTATGTGACAAGGCCATACTTTTGAAACATAAAGAAAGTAATATCCACCAAAGGCTTTCCAAGGGAACGAAGGGTCAACAATCATTACTGAGTATTTCAAACACAAATTATAATCTTGACGAGACTGTCAAAAAAGCAGATTTATATATGGCTGCATTTGTAAGCGAACATAATTTATCTTTTAATGTTATGGAACATTTGCCTAGTTTAATAAAAACCATCTGCCCAGTTTCTAAAATTGCAAAACAGTACAATGCAGTCGAGCGAAACAAAATTAAACAACTGTTTATGATAATTTAAAAAATACAAAGTTTTCTCTTATTGTTGATGAGTCCACCGATAGAGGATGTACCAAACATTTAGCTGTTGTTGCTAGATTTCAATGTAACAAAACGTAGGCAAGGTTTTTTTTCAATAAAAAGCGTTCATAATAATTTTAGGATTCAAGATTCGTTTTTGTCCTTAATTCCCATGAAGGATGCCAAAGCTGACAATATTTCTAATGAAATAGTTAATCTGTTACACCGAAAAAGCATCCCTTACAAAACAAATCGTATAGGCTTTGCCTCGGATGGGGCAAACGTTATGTGTGGTTAAAAAAATTCAGTCATATCTCGTCTAAAGGGAGAAATGAGGAATGTGTGAAGACTGTATGCACTTTTTAAGTATGAATGAAACAAAACTTTGTATTAAGTGCAAAATTTAATTAATTAGCAGCTTTCGACCCTATAGGTCATCATCAGTGCTTCTTGTCAGGATGCCAGGAGATCTGATGATCTCAGAGATCATCAGATGATCTCAGAGATCATCAGATCTTACACCATCAAAAATGTGACCATTTAAAAATATTTTAATATGTTTAACTGTTGTTCGCTCAAATGGATTTCTGACTGGCATCCTGACAAGCAGCACTGATGATGACCTATAGGGTCGAAAGCGCTCTGCTAATTAATTAAATTTTGCACTTAATACAAAGTTTTCTTTCATTCATAAAGGGAGAAATACCTAACATTTTTTTATTTTAATGTATATGTCATAGTTTTAATCTTTGTGCTGCTAGTGCTTGTGAGAAACTACCTAGCACATTAGAAGAGTTTACTAGAAATGTATAAAATTATTTTTCATATAGCCCTAAGCGTGTGGAATATAAAGCACAAAATTGTACTAAAATGAAATTAAGTTGGCCAATGGGCACGCCACATGGAGAATGCTGAAAACAAGCAGGATCAAAATAAGGTATTTGATTTTCATTCCTGATGTTCGCGAAATTCTTTGCGAGACTAATTATAATCTTAAAATCATAAGAAGAAAAACAAACGAAACTTTTTTGATGTTTCTTGGCCTTAAACTTGGTTCATTAGGCTAAAATAAATATCTGGAGAGAAAAGTTACGTGTTTAAAATGAAAAATTGGAAAGCACGTGCGCTGAGTAAGAATTTAATAAAATATTTCAGGATCTTTCATTTATGTATGTTAATAAATAATTCTTTATAAATAATTTAGGATATGCTTGGTAAGACAAGAGCAGTCCATTCTGGTTTTTAACATTTTTATTATTGGTATTATTATCATGATGTTTCTTATAGTTAGCGTTTTTACAAGAAACGGGCAAGTGAACAAGCCAGTCAACATACATAGGTATGAACCTAAAAATGTCTGGGTGCGCAATATAAAAACTTGCATTAAATTTGCTATAAAAAGATTCACAAGCGTTTGTAGTCGGTTTAGTACTACTAGTACTGGTGGAAAAGTTGCATTATCAGAAATATAGTTATCTACTAAGTAATGTGCATATTTTATAACATTTTCATTTTGTGGAATTAGAGAATACAAGTCTTCAACAAAACACTCTCCCACATTATTGCTATCTAAAAACAATAGTCCAAATGTCCATTTAAGCCACGGACCTGTCTGAGATTATTTGTTTCTGTAGTCACTTACTAATCCTAAACTTTGTACTTTCCTAAACTACGCCTGTGTTAAATGAAATGTACATCCTATAATACAAATTTGTGGCCATCGGTGGCCATACCTACTTAATACTAACATGAATTGATTTTTTAAAATCACAAACAATTTCATTTGGATTTAAACACAAATTGATGCTACTACAATAATTACGAAGTAATTCAAATCCATTAGTGTAGGTTTCTGAATTTTTATTTGGCAACATAATGAAAACTAAGGGGATATAATGCCCATTTTCGACTGTATGAATAGTGAATAACTGCATAAAATATTTAGGACAAAAATCAAATGTAGCATCGACATAAATTTTTAGACGACTACACAAGTACTTTAAATTAGTTTGTCATGAAAATACAATTATAAGTAACCTGCAATTGTTAATTAATAAAAAGTTTTCGCCCTTAGTATGGCCACAGGCAATATAACTATATTGCCTGTGGTATGGCATTCATAGGAGTCCAATGCGCTGTGGATATCTTCCAGCGATCGTGGTAATGAAGGCAGTATACTTCTTCTCGACCGGTAGACACTTTTTCTAATGTTATCAATATGTCCTGTTGTTAAGTTATTCAAAACATCTGAAGCCTCATTGATGCCCACATTAATCATTTTTGATAGGCGTAGAGATATGTCTTCGGTCGCTTTTCTCCTGACTCTATTTTGTAGCTTCTTCACTTACAAATTTTCAATGCAAGGATGGTTAAGCTGATCATTTACTTGAAGTAGAACCTCTTCTGTCTTATCCACGGATATAGATGCTCTACATGTTTTAACTGTGCATCTACTCGTATAAGAAACACCAAATGTTGTTCCTTTATCCTTACGAAACGTACAATTTTCATTCAACCGAATCGATCACAGCATTCTAATTAATAAATTGAAATTGTTTGGAGTCGTTGACCCACTATTGTCATGCTTCTCTAATTACCTTTAGACTCGAACGCAGTTTGTTAAAATAAAGGGACTACTGTCGAAGGAAATTAGCGTAATTTCAGGCGTACCCCAAGGGTCGCATTTAGGCCCTATACTATTTTTAATCTTCATTAATGATCCCACCAATATAGTTAAAACTGTCAATTTCAATTGTTTACATTTTGGTGCCAAAAAAATTACGTTATAAATGTTTTTCGAAAAAATAAATCGAAAAATTGATTGTCCAAAAAAAATTAAAACCAAATTTTTTGTAAGTCAGTTAAACTCACACTACTTTGTGAATATCAATAAACCCAGTTTACTGTAAAATCTTTACACTTATTACTGAACGATTTTTTGGGTAACCTTCACTCACTCTATACCATTTTTATTTGATATTCGATTTGATGCCCTTTCAATACTGGCAGAAGACCGGTTCACACAGAATAAATTAGCATTAAACAAAAATAAAACTATAAGCATGGTATTTTCACAGAGAGAAACAGGACAAGATGTTGAATGCGCGAAATTACTAGGTATACACTTGGATCCTAAGCTGAACTGGTCTCCGCACATTGACAAATTAGCAGCTAAAATTTCAAAAAATATTTTCCTTATTAGGTGTTTGTCAAAATTAGTAAGCATCCCTTTACTTATAACTGCCTACCATGCTCTCATAGCTTCTCATTTGACGTACGGTCTGATAAATTGGGGACAATCGCCAGCGGCATCAAGAATTTTTAGTCTCCAGCGTAAAGTTCTCCGAATAATAACCAAGTTAAAGTATCGAGAAGATGTCAAACAAAAATTTATAGATTTAAAAATTTTAACTCTGCCCTGTCTTTTTATTTATAAATGCTTAATTCATGCCTATGAAAATAAATCACCTCAGATTCCCTTCATGATCACAATACTCGGCAGAATAATCATTATAGAACAGATTTCTATCGACTAAATGCCAGTAAACTTGGAAGTAACTATTACTGTATAAAATTCTTTAACAAAATTCCTTTGGAGATAAGGTTATTACCAAAAGCATCATTCTGTAGGAAGATCCGGGACTTCCTGGCTCTTCAGGCATTTTACGGAATAGACGAGTTTCTGCTCATGGACACACCTGTGTGGTAGTCCCTTGGCAGGTACATCACCGTGGTTCTATGAATTCTATTGCTTTTTTCTGTTTTTGTTATGGTCCTATATTTTTATAATTTTACAATTCTTTGTACTCTACTGTAGTGTATTATATTCAATGTTTGTTATTTATTAATACTTGTTGACGATTGTAAACACAAAAGTGTTAACAGCATGAAATAAATTGATTGATTGATTGATTGATTGAATACAGCCTTATTAAAACGGATCGATAAGAAACACATAAAATGTCTATAAAATTTAATAAAAACAATATAAATTCGGTTAGAGAAAAATTCAAATATAAACCGTACATAGCTAAACTTCTTTCTATCAACAAAATGAAATAATAATTATAACCTCACTTTCCAAAAGATTTTGCGTTATCGTTATCCGGTTTGTGTTTATTTATGTAAAAACTACATGTTACAAATGTCAAATAGCGCTGTGCGCTTGTCGTTTGTGCGTTTTCGTTCGTGTTGCCATAAAAAAATTACCCTAACTTCAAAATATTAATAATATCACCCTCGTACGCAACATAAAATATGTTAAATAATCAACACCTTAGACCAACAAGCAGACCTGGAAAACCAGGATAAAGTAAAGCCGAGACTAATTACAAGCATGAAAGCTTGTAAAGTACTTAAAATGAACATAATAATTAATAAGATATACCGGAAAAGTAGTTACGACGAATGGTGAATAAGTAATGTAATTAAATTTTCAAACTTTGAATTTTAAAGAGTACGTATTAAAAACATGCAATTTTTACAACAATTTAATAAAACTATTTAATTTTTTCTATATTAGCTTGCAACAAAACTCCGAAATAAATTCATAATATTTGAACGTTGTCATGTTACATAAATATACAAAGCTCATGTTACTAAAATTCTGCTCACTTTTGTTTAGCTTTTATATACAAATGTCCCTTCCATGTATATTATTATTCATAATTGAAATATTAAATATTAAAATCGCTTGAAACAGTATTAAAAGAAATTTATTTTGCCTTATTTATTATTCAAAAATTTATCGCAAGAAATCTTGTGAAGTCGTTCTGACAAATACACAACAATAAATTATTTAATTTATAATTATACAGTGTGTTTGAGTGTTTCACGGACTTCTTTTAATGAAAGTTGAAAAAATATCACTTTGGTTTAGAGAAGATAAATAGTGTGTAAATTGAAAGGGAAGAAGTATTTTCTGGCTCGGAAGACAAAACCAAGCATGTAAGCTACTGATGTGGCTATTGAACAGGTGTGTTTGTACCGGCTGAGATCATGTTCCAGAGCGATCCCAACGAACTGTTCTTTGGTCTGCAGGGCTTGGCCATTAATGTGGAAGGGGTAAGTGTTGCAGGATTTTCAAAATCTGGGGAAAGGAATAGGTGCCTAGATCTGCGTTTATGATCCAGCTCTTGATTCGAGACTTGTCTGGAAAAATGAATGTTGGGGTGTAGTACTATCGTGTGTAACTGTGCTTGAAATTGGTAGTTGAAGAGAGCAGGTGATTAATGTGAAAAATAAATAGGGTTGTGCCAGAACTGAACCTTGGGGTACGCCCGTTTTTAATTCTTGTAGGATGAAAGTTAGGTGAGTGTGTCCACACTGTCCACCGCTAGAGATATGCGCCGATTGGAGAGATAGCTACCGATCCAGGGACATAAGTAGTTTGGAAGGACGACCGTAAGAAGGTAGTTTGTTAAGAAGTGCGGCGTGATTTTATATTGTAAAATAGTATACCCAATTTATTCGTTTGATTTGTAGGTGTGTCTGGTAATGTAGAAAAACTAAACGATAATGTTGTAGCCTACGCGGGCGGTGCCGCGGGCACAAAGCAGTTACATGAATAAACATAATAAGTACTTAATAGTCAGGGATTCGCTCATAAAATATTTTGAATAAAAGAAAATCATAGACTTTTAAATTGTGATAAACCATCTTGTAAGGCAGTAAAATTTTGAAATTGATATTACCCATATTCCCCTGGCCTAGCTTTACAGCTTTTCTATGTTCACATTATAGAGTAACGTCCTATTTAGAGCTTTATGTTAAAGATAACGTCCAGTAAAATAACTCTTTATAAACGTCGATGTTGGCATTTAGACTTTTACGAACATATAAAAGGAAATTGTGGACGTAACGTTCAATAACGAGTTTTCTGTACAGGTGGTGCACAAGATGACATTTTGGCATAGAATAATGAGAGTTTTAAGACAAAGCATGGTAGAAAAAGTACTTAACTTGTGTTTGTCGACTGTTTAATTTAGGTAGATATATAACAGATGAAATTTTTATGTTGACACATGCAATGGAAAAGAAATCTGAAGCAGAAAGGATTGCATATAGATTTAATTGATCTAGAAAAGGCTTTCAAGAGAGTTACACGGCAGAAAGTATGGAGAACAAGAAGGAAGAGGGGTGTGCTTTTTGAAGGAGGCCATTTCTCCAAAGATGGATGGAGCGGAAACGTGGCCATAAAGAAGGTGCATCAAAGGAGGTTGAATGTGACAAAAATAATAGTTAGACGGATGTATGAGATAACAAAAAGAGGTAAAGGAATAGGGGGAAAGCCAAAGTTAATAAAATATTTAAGAACATACGGGCGTCCGATGAAAAGAGATAATGATAATGTTGGCAACAGGATGAAGGCAATAAAAGGAGAAGAGTTGGACGAAGACTTAACTTGTGTTTGTCGACTGTTTAATTTAGGTAGATATATAACAGATGAAATTTTTATGTTGACACATGCAATGGAAAAGAAATCTGAAGCAGAAAGGATTGCATATAGATTTAATTGATCTAGAAAAGGCTTTCAAGAGAGTTACACGGCAGAAAGTATGGAGAACAAGAAGGAAGAGGGGTGTGCTTTTTGAAGGAGGCCATTTCTCCAAAGATGGATGGAGCGGAAACGTGGCCATAAAGAAGGTGCATCAAAGGAGGTTGAATGTGACAAAAATAATAGTTAGACGGATGTATGAGATAACAAAAAGAGGTAAAGGAATAGGGGGAAAGCCAAAGTTAATAAAATATTTAAGAACATACGGGCGTCCGATGAAAAGAGATAATGATAATGTTGGCAACAGGATGATGGCAATAAAAGGAGAAGAGTTGGACGAAGACCCAAATAGAGATGGATAGATGGAGTCCAGAGCGGTTTAAGGAAAAAGGCAGGACTTAGTGGACACATAAGGGGCATCTTACCTTGACCTTACCTCCATTGACTGTAGACTATTTCCATGAGTTACTGACTCATAAACCATAACTAAAGGATCTCAGCTGGCACAAACATATTACTTTAATAGCCACATCGGCTAAGAAGCTGGAGTTTCTTTTTCGAGCAAGAAAAAACTTTTTCCTTTCCAACTAACACAGTCTGTATGGCTAACAAATAAAACCTAACCTGTTCCCACATCTGGGGAGCGGCTTCAAAAGAGAGCCATTCGACCCATTAAGGGCACAAAAAACTCCCTTTTTTACCTATATTTCTACGAATTTTGCTCTAAAAAGCTAGCCGCTATAATCCCTCCCTTGACTGTTCCTAACAGAACAACAAGAGGCGCCTTACGTATGCATCCCTTTACTGTCCAGTTACAAGTCTAGAACATCCCACTTCTCTCGCTCATTGATACCTAGAATCTGCAGATTATGGAACAAATTGCCTGCAGATGTTTTCCCTTCCCCTCCCAACTTCCAGTCCTTTAAATCCCGTGTAAATAGATTTCCCTTCTCTTCAAACGCCCACGGTGCGTTGTAGTTAGGCTTGAGGTCTACATGGCCTGTCAGAAAAAAAGCGAAGTCAGTCTAGAAGATTCTAGATAAATTCTCTCGTTTATAAATTACAAAATGTATGCTGTTAAATATATGACAACCGCAAGTTCTTCTGCAAAAATTAGGGAATTTTATAATTGCAATTTTTTTTAAGAGAAAATAAAATAGGTTTGTTTGTCGGCAAAATTATCACATTGTCCTTGTAGTTATTGTCGAACATTATTTTTAATTAAACGTGAAGTTTCCTATCCAAGAAATCTCCTAATTTGCGGAAAATATTTAAGGAAATAAGTTAACTCTCGAATTTACGGTACACCAGCCATAATAACACTTTTACTTACATATCGTGTGACGTCACAACCGATAGGATCAGATTTTGCAAGTTATAGGATTTGTATGAACATTATTTAATAGAAAATATTTTTATTTCTTAGTAAAAATACAAAACCAATGGCTAAAAGCAACGTCATAAATATCAAATTTATGTATGAAAATATACAATACTATTCATTACAAATAATACATACTGTAGGGTTGTAACTATGTATTTATTTAACATAATATGAACAAGATACATATTTTTGAAATGTAATACATACATACTAATAAAATACATATGTAGTGTTCATGACAAGTTTGTTTTCATCAGGCGCACGTTATAAACGAAGATAACAGCCCAAGAATGCGTCGACTTCTCTTTATAATCACAGCAGAAAATACTGGTCGAGACTGAACAAAAATTGGTCGTTTAAACAGAAATAAGTCTTTAAACAAATTTGACAACTAGCAAGACTCCTCTTTATGCATTAAAAATTGTTACCAAGTTTCAACTTGATACTAATTTGTATCTTCTAGTTATTCAGGAAAAACCTTTTTAAAAACATTCAACACCCTGTGTATTAAAAACAAAGTCGTTTAGGACCTATGTTTATATGAACTTCTTGTCTTAAAACGGAATTAGGAATAATACCCTGAAGTTTAGCCACATACTTTATTAACATCCTGTATGTATATTGCCTAATATCCAAAATATTTAAATCTGCTGCTAAAGATCCTAAAAAAGAGGTTAAACCGCTAGTCTATAATGGAAAACAACATTGTTAAAATATAATATGCTGCCAAGGTCTTAGTTAATCGAATAACCCAAGCAAGTGTCTCGAGATTTTCTTTAAGATGGTTAAGTAATTCGAAACATCTTGTTTCGCAAGTATTTACTTGGTAATATTAGCTCGAGAGGTATTTGCTAGCGAGTAAAGGGAAAACCTGTTGGGCCTAAGTAAACCTTGTGATATTTAGAGAATGATAATAACACAATCCTGCTTATGAGAGTAGGGGTTATTATGAAGATATCACGGAGAAATTGATTGAAGAAGTTTGTTTTTATTTAGTAAAATGAAAAAATTGCTTACTCACTTTGGTGTTTTTCTGAATATGAGTTTGGCAGAAAAATTATTTGAAGTTATATATTTATTAAGGGAAGGTAAAATTATCGAAAATCATCCCTAAAGCCTAAAGCTTGAATGTATTTATGCACGAAAGCAGTTTCTTTAGGGCAACAAATCTGAGGGAATGATTTTATGACTATTTAATCTTTCCGAAATGTATTTTGTAGATTATTTACCGAATAAATATAGTTAAAAACCTATTTAATTTGGAACAGTATAAAGCATCACAATTAAAAACACAATTTGTGTAAACTGTTGTTGAGTTACTAGAAGCAGGCATGAGCTTTTATTAGGCTATGTCTTCGTGGGGGTGATTTTCACTTGTTGGGAGGATGATTTTTTACTTATTGAAGGCTCTAAAAAAGCTGGTTAAAATCGTCAGTTTTATACATAATACGAGGTAAATAATCCGAGTCATTTTTTTTTTGAGAAAAAATTTGCCGCGACTATTTTTTTCCGCAGCGAATGTAGTTACGGTAACAATCTTGATTTTAACTTGTTCTCCTATACCGTATCAAATTTGGTTTGAGAATGATGACAGAAACCCATTTGACAACGGAGAGATCAATTATGTCTCTCTCTCGTGTTCTTTATATCTCATTTTTTTCTCTCTCGTCTTCTTTCTCTCATACTCGTACAATTTTTACAGCTGATAGAAAGTTAGGTTATGAGAAAGATAAGCATGACATATTATTTGCAGCCTGTCCCATAATATAAGTTGTTTTTGCAGTGTAAAAATATACTTCAAAAGGTTATATAAAGTATTAGCAGCTTAAATTCCTGTGTTCTATGAATCTGGGACTGACTAATACTTATTTAAATATTACGCAAGGTACATATTTGTTCTCCTTTACATTACTTGGACTGGGCGTTATGGGGATGAACGCCGACCCGATATAAAGTTGAGAATAGCGGGCATTACAGAAGATGTCTTTAGTTATTGAGAAAGTAGTGAAAATTGCGCCCTAGAAACGTTTGGTTTCAGTTTAAAGCTGAAGTCACAGTGCCATTACAAAGTGTATCTATCCTTCTGGAACTAAGACTCGACATTTACATTTAAAAATTGTGAAACTACTTGGTATATTCGATTAAACCATTTTTATAGCGCCTTTAACTTACACAAAGGTCACTGTTCGCAGGTAGGCTGTATTATAGATTGATTTTCATTATATATCGGGAATACGGAATATTTTTTAACCTTATTATAAATTGTTTATCTTAATAAAAATATTTACTCATCTTTGCTACTTTTTTCTTTATTTATTTGAAAACTTTTCCTCCGATCCTTTTATTGCGAATTATTGGTTAGAGGGAGTATTGTTACTTGGGTAGGAAACAAATTTAAGTAGTATAAAATAAGAAGTTTAATGTGGCTATGCTGACACTGTGTTTGCTTAATAAAAACGAGATTTTTACAAATGCTGTTTGTGTTCAGTAAAAACAAAGGTCTTTTGCTATAAGATCGTAAAACTTACGTAAGTACTTAGGTTAGAAATTAATTTTTTATGACAATTCCGATTAAACTTTCACAGTAGACAACCAGAAATACTTGCACAAACAAAGCCGACTGTGATAAAATGTTTGATTATTCTTTTTTATTGGCAACAACATCGTTATTATTTGTCTTTTACTAATGCCCCTTTTTGCTAACAAGGATAGAAAGAAATCGGATTCCCTTGGGAATTTTATCAGGAAAAAAATAATTTTTTTGAATGACTAATCTTTCGAAGCATATAACCAGCAATACTTCCACGAGCAAAGAAAGTATGATAAAAATTTGAACAAATTATTTTTTTATTTGTCTTTGTCTAATGCACTTTCGCCATCACCGATAGAAATAAATCTGAATCTCCATGATTATTATCAGGAAAGAAAAGATGAATATTGTGATCACTAAAATATATTCTGGTGTAAACTGTCCATGGACCAATAGGGTGAATTCTTGTTCAATTCTTTTTCCTGTCATCATTCTCACATAAAATTGGATACAATATAACTGATCAACTACAAGATCTCAATTAATTTACCCACCAGAAAGTTTAAAAACTTTTTAGTGAATCTAAATACAAAAACTTAATTTTCTTGTTTTGTTGCAGGTTCGATGCCAGGTGGTCCCGGTGCTCCCGAGAATATAACATTGACATTTCTGAACCCCACGTCAGTCAGAGTGTCGTGGGCCACGGCGCTGGACAACGCGGACAAATATGACGTCACTTATAAGCCGACTGACGCCAGGTAACCGTGCATCTTCTTTTCTTCGCCTTCTTATTTGGTTCCTATAAAATTTTGTCGCTCGAGTTGCACAACATCCTGTATATCGGTTTTCAAGCAAAATAAAATAAACTGAAGGTCTAGCTTTAACAAGCTGCTTGAAATTCCAGACAGAACAAATTGGAAAACCAAACAGTATTAAAACAATTCGTTAGCTTTACCTAATAGAGAAATACGGTCAGCCTGAAATGTGGTCAGTTGATTTATTTGTCTAGCAGGGTCAATTATTAAAAAGGGCACTGTGCCTGAGGAAAGTTTAAATTAAGGCTAATCCTTTCATCAGCTAGCGAACATTCTGTAGGGGATTGTAAAGAAAAAATTTACTATTCTTATAATATAAAGTAATAATAATAATATAAAACCTTATGATATTGCTATATTGTCTTTATTCACCAGACTAAAAATAAATTAAATTATGAATGTGAAAAACGACTACGAATTCAATCCGTATTGAAACGAAAATGCTGCAAAATTTAAAACGTGCGTTCATTTTGGGACACCCTTTAAAGACACTAAACTTAGCCTCAGGAAAAGGATCCATCTTCCCCTACTAACAACAACCCGTGATGTTTTTCCTGCCATTAAAATGACCTAAGAAAATGCTTTATTTTCCAAAGGTACATTTTCCTTTTTTAGGCAGTCTGTCGGCAGATAAAAGTTCTTTGTCTTTTAGAAAAGTTAGCGCCCTACGTTTTTACTTTTAACATTGGCCGGAAATTTAAAATTTCAATTTTGCGAGTAAAGTTTTATCGACGACAAAACTGAAAACTTTAAATGTAAAAGTTAAATAATGTAGGATTTCTATATATAGAATCGTCACGCCTGTCGAATCTTAAAGTTCGGGGAAATTACCCAAAAAACTTTGTTACCAAACGTGGTGAAACTCTTTCTGACGGGCAGAGCAACCGGGGAGGCAACGCGGTCCGTAAAAATGTAAAAATTATAAAACTGCTTACCTTTTAAATATTATGAAATGTTAATGGGTGATTAATAGACTTGGTATTAAATAGCGTCCTTGGGAAGCCCTCCATGTTGATTTCGGTGAACCGCCGGAATGTGTGGGTGTCTTATGGCAAAATTTGAAAATTAAGGTCTCTTGGTATATCTCTTATTATCAACTTTTGTAACCTAAATATTAACAGGTAATCTGTAAAGACACTTATTCCCTTTGAATATATGTATATGTGATCTATTAAAAAAAGTTAAAAAAATTTTGGGTACGAAAAGTCGTTTAAATATGGGGTAAATACGCTCAGGCCAAGCAACTACACATGGCAAGGACTTCAGATGGTTTAATGCGCCGATTTAATCGAGACGACGAAAGCAGTAGTTGTTATGCTAACACATATTCGACTGGCAAAATGCGATGCCCCGCCGTCAATGGGTTTTAAAATATTTCTCTACGTCTATTACCTATGTTGATTTCTCCCCTGCCTTTAATTTAGGTGATGTAGGCAGTTGAGGGTTTAAGTTAGTAAAATGTGGGAGTCGTGGAAATAAATTAGGAACATAAATAAACCACGTAGGCATTTTATCCCGGAATTATTAATATTAGAGAACTAACTGCCAGAACTTCTACTTTGATTGGTGTGAAAAGTTTGCACGTATTTTACTGTACCTAAACTCACTCGAAATACTATACCGGTGCAAAGCAAAATGTATTTTTAGAAAAAAAATATCGTTTCGAGGAAAGTATCTAGCAGCTTAGAAGATTTTTTGCAGTTTTTGTTAGATTTAAATGCAGTGGTTTCTGTTATTTCTAAATTTTAATAGTTACGTAATACCTAAGAATATAACAGGCTAGAAACATCGACCTTCAGCAGAGGAGACGCAGTCGTTCATTCATAATTACCCTTTTGTTTGCTTCATACATTGTACTTGTATAGGACAAACAACGGCCGCTATAATTTCGTCTCAGCTCCCCACCGTAATGGCTTTCCTGTGTTCTGTGTTCCACCAAGAAAACCTTTGAAAAGATAGTCCCTGATGAAAATAATCCATTTTTACACACAGTTGACACTGACGCATCATTTCGCAATGTTTTTGGATAAAGTTCTCTAAGGAAAAACCAAAAATTAATTAAAATATACCTACAAACGTATTCCGACCTGTCTTGAAAGTACAAACAAAATTACGCCATAGAATTTCTCAATGAGGCAGACGACTTGATGCACAGTGGGGCCCGGGGCGCGACTAAATAGTTACAGTGCGCGCTTAACTAAGACAGGTCAACAATTGGTCAAAGCGAGGCTCCACAAAGACGACCAAATGTTTTATTTGATGATCTTTCTATAACGGCGTATTCTTTGGTAATACTCAGTGAACATTTTTTGAACTTAATTTAATTTTTTTACATATTCTTTTTTGGAACGTACAGGTACTTAAAGGAAAATATAACTTTCTCGACGGGTCGAACTTAAATTTTTTGGCACTAAATTAAGTAAGATTAATGTCTCGTAGGGCACTTCTTGCTTGTGCAAAGTTAATTTGGAGAATTTAGTGCCTACTCAAATTACCGGAAGGCAGACGTACTAAAAACAAATTAAGAAAATAAATTGCCCATCTGAATTACTTATCTTTTGCTGCTGTCATTTCCTTATCTTATAATTAATTAGATTTAAGTAATGTTGTAACCATTAATATTGGCGACTCAAATAAAATTAAGAACGTGGCGTCCTCTTCAGTCGATTTTCTAACTACTATAACAAGGAATGTTATATCGTGGTATATGGTACTTTTGCCAATTTTGTCATCTAGTGAGCCCTTCTTTCCCGTTAAAAATCAGCTGATTGCAGCTGGCTTTCCTAATTTGAGTCGCCAATACAGTGTATGCTTTTTAAAGCAAACCGTAGGGTTTTACATGTTAAATTTTTAAGTTCATGTTAGGCCCTGTTTTATTAGATGTATAGAGATAAAACTTGACATAGGTAAATTTCAGAGTCTTAAGATTATGTTAATTTGCCAATTATGCCAAAAGAGTTCCAAAAATTACCTAAAATGTATGTATTTTTAATTTTTCACACCTGTTGTCTAATTTGTTTTACTTTTTCGTGCCAAATGAACGTAACACACATTTACTGGCATTTTAAATATTATTGTCACAATTTTAAATTTATTTTCTGGGTATTTTTTAAAGTTTTTTTGACGTAACTGGCAAATTAACAAAATCTTAAGATTCTGAAATTTACCTATCACGCTTTATTTCAATACTTCTATAAACTGCTAACTGGGTGATAGGGCGATGGGATCAAACCCAAGACGAGTGTTGGAAAAGACAGTAGTACAGTAGCACCGAATTTCGGTGACAGTAGCACCGAATATATAACACATAGAAGGATCACTCTCCAATAAGAGCGAACACGCCCGAGACTGCGCGACGAAATTTTCCCTTCTCATCTCGTCCCCGCTTGAGGGCAAATTCGCCCGAGTTGATTCATTCGAGGACGCGTGGTGGTATAAAGTGGATCAAATAAGCGGACGGAGAGTTCTGTATTGTTTATATAGGGGTGACTGAATAAATTTAAATTAATACTTTTTTGTGTGTTGAACATTTTTTTACTTTTTCGTTCTGGTGGTGGTGTTAATCTCTTTGTGTAGTAAAAATAAAAACAAACAAAAGAATTGCATACCCTTAAAAAATTAAAGAACGTAAAACTAAATAAATAATGTTTATTAATTTAGCTCCCAAAATCTTTTGTCAATAGATTCGGAACGGAAGGTCGATGGTCGAACATCGAAAGATAATCATCGATATTGGCATCGATGTTTATGACCCCTAACATCGATGGCAAAACATCGAATATCAATAAGAGAACATCGATGTTTTTTAAACATTCTAACATCGCCCAGCACTGCGCGCAGACGAGCATTAATATGGCGAGACGTTTTGGGCCACGCGGCAGCTGAATCTTTCAATTTTAACTAACGGTAACTTGAACACTATAAGTCGTAGAAACTGCGTTTTTTTTTTAAACTTCGTCGATGTTTTGGCTTTCCTTCGTATGCAGATGGTATGACCAAATTCTTTAAAACATAAAAGTTTCTCGCTTACTGAAAAAAGTGCTGCAATTAAAGTACCTACATGTTGAAGTTTCACCAAGTTTTACAAAAAAAAAACTAGAGTTTTCAAAAAAACAAAATGACTCAGTAGCCTTCGCTCACATTTCTTCTATGGATTAAAAAATATATAACGGAACTATCTCGATTAGTTCGCGAGGTATGTGTAAAAATGTAAGAGACATTAATTTTGTCACATTTATGACATTTTTCGTCTTCGAGTAGGGTTAAGGCGTACTTTGCATACAAAATTTCATCCTTTTCCGTCAACTAGTTTTGGAGCTGTCGGGCTAACAGATAGACCGACAGACAGGAAGACGGAAATGGACAACATACATTGTTGTCATCTAGGAACCCCAAAACGGTAACATCTGTCAAAATCTCGGAAGGTCTGTTACGCCGTTAATAATTTCTTAGTTATTTTAGGTATATTATATTACCACTCGTTTTTTCAGTATTAACTGATTTCTAATAAAAAACAAACTTAGTATTTAATTTATTTGTAGGTGCTGGAACTTACTTTACGCAAATTAGATTGTATATACTTAGGTTAAGAAAAAACAGTAATCCAATAACTTTTTCTTTATTTCAAATTTAACTAACTATAAGTAAAGAACGCAGCTCAACTGTGTGTTTTTAAATAAAAATATTTCCCTACATGTATTTAAAAAATATATTCTCAGTTTCTTTTTATCCGATATATTAAGTTTATTATTTGATCGATCTAAAACACACTTTAATGTTGTTTCTATTGTAACTACTTTATTGTAGATAAATAATAGTTTGCAGTGTTGTTGCTAACAAATTGAACTGCGTTCTTATAGTAACTTTATGTTAATACAACTGATTAATTAAAAAACTGTAGTTTACTTTTAGTTCTATTCCGTTCCTACAGAGTAACCCTCGTAAAACAGCTCGGCCCGCTTACACATATCGCGTGCACGTATCGCCCTCGTAATTTGGGATTTCCGTCTGCGACCTCGCAAGTCTTAAAATTCGAGAAAATACATTCGGCTGCTGGCGGCGATGCTTTGATCTTAGAACATCACAGTGCCGCGCAGGAGTGACCCTTCTATGTGTTATATATTCGGTGACAGTAGTACACAATCCCCGGTCCGGTGCGTTTCGAACGCCTGATTTTTTATTGAGATAGATTGTGAAAGAGTGGTCGAAGAAATGGTCCTCAAATTGATACTAATGTAAGTAATAGAAACTTAAGTTGCGTGGGTTGTCTTTGAAGAGTAATTACGTATGTGTGCCCTTTATTTTATATCAAGATTGTATCATTTTACACTATTCCAATTTCTTGTGAATAAATAATTTAAGTTTGTTTTTAACTTGCGTTTATTTTTAATTAAGTTAAAGTTCCGTTCCTCTACGCCCCTAGCCACGCTCCTAAAACAATGTCGCGCTCTTATTTTAGGAGCGCAGCTAGGGGCGCAGAGGTAACGGCAATTTAACTAGATTAAAAATAAACGCATAAACTTAAATTATTTATTCACAAGAAATTGGAACAATATGGTACAATAATGATTAAAAAAGGACAGACATACGTAATAACTTGAAAGACAAGCTCCGCAGCTTAAGTTTCTATTAAGTACTTACATTAATATAAATTTGAGGGCCATTTCTTCTACCACTCAATCAAAACGTCTCATTTCGAAATATTTCCTTTCTTTTCAATTCCCTAAGTATGTGCTGTAGAAATGCAAAAAATTTAATACAGACATTTGTAAATGTTTCCCCAGCTTCAATCAGCTTCGCATACTATATTCAGCAAGGGTTCAAGAAAATTAAATTTTAAATTTCTGTTTTCACAGTTTAATATCATGGTGTAGACATACGTTTGTATTATGTATAAAACCACTTTTAGTATTAGTACCTGTCCCTTTTCGGCAGTGTTCGTTACATAAATAGTAGAGGTTCAGATTTTTTTACAAGAGTGTGTTATACAGGGTATTTCTCTTTGAGAGAACTAAGGCAAAAAGATCATATGAAAATGTGCCAGCAGATAGATGCAGGACAGGGTGATAATTTTTAGTTTTTAAAGTTTTTTCAAAATAGAAAACTATTGTAACTTCGTCTTCGGCAGTTAGCAGTTTCCGTTTTTATTTTTTGGCAACAATGCTTCACATCCGAAGTAAAATGAGTCAAACATACAAGTCTTTAGCATTTTCTGCTAGAGCTAAATACTTCATCTGTGCAACTACGAACTTCGCACTGTCCGAAAGGAGAGTTGGCGTCTGAATCATACATTGGAGAAGGTGGAGAAGGTGGCAATAGCACCAGCATTTGATGCCCTTGGTTGTCGAGTTAAATTTTATTGACGGTGATCGGTAATTGGCAAATTTTCATGGGTGGCGGAGGAGTGGTGGTTTTCAGAAATACACATACTTGTGTCTTCTTCTGGATCTTTTCTTTCTTTTTAAGACTAAGGGGTAGATCAGTGCCGTAGCAGGATTTTTTTTTGGGTTTTTTTTTTCGGGGAATCGCCTCCGGACTTCAAAAATCGCGCATTTGGCGGTAAATCGCAACACCTGAAAACAAAAATTTGGGGGGAAGGGAGTTCTAACCCCCTGAACACCCCCCCCCCCCTTTGCTACAGCCCTGGGGTAGATCATCGAAGTCGGAGAAGTTTTCTGTGTTATGGTATATTTAATGCACATACTTGCCACTTCTTCTGATTCCTTTCTATTATTAAACACACTGACTGGTAGATCATCGGAGTTGTAAAAAGCAAAAAGCGTGGACATATCTACAATACACGCCTCTATAATGAAAATGCCACTATATTTGCAGCAGAATTCTACTGTTAAATTTATGTACTTCCTGCTATCGATATAACTTTACCTATAATAAACTGTCTAGTATCTACTCGTAGTAATATAATCACTTCTGGATAAAAAAACTTACATGCATAGTTAATTCTTACCATTTACATTTATTTCACACTAAAACTAACACTATCTATAATAATACCTTTTACCGGCACAACGTACACATTTTTGAGGTTTTGTTTTATTTATTTTGAGGTTTATTCAACTGATATGTTTCACTTATGTCAGCGTTTTCTGCAGATCCATCAGGAAAATATTTCCCACAAGCTTCACATAAGTCACTATGTGTGGTGTAAATTTTTTTCGCCAACTGACATAAGTTAAGATACGTCGTTTGGTGTGATTTCTAAAAGTAGTTTTGTTAGGTACGTCGTTTTCTTTTGCCTTTATAACTTGGGAACCTTTAGAGGTACAGTTACGACACTTGGCGAGGAAGAAAAGCTGACCAAAATTAGCATATCAACGGCTTAACTCAATTTTTCAATTTTTGTCAGTTACGACACTTTGTGTGGAAGGCGATGAACTAATATTTAATAATCGTAAAGAACATCTAACCATCCTTGTCCTTCCTATATAATATTTACCCTATAGACCCTATTTTACTTTGTGACTATCATAATGAGAATATTAAATTCATGTGAACCGCCTGCTAGACCTAAAACGAAAATTCATGTGCCTTTATGGGTATGATATGAAGCAATTCCTGAAATTCCTCTTCGGGACCTCTGGACAATTTATCCTTTCCCCTTCTTTGTCCTAAAGTTAATGTTAATGGCATTCATATCTCTTAAGGTCAGTAATTTTCAGCTCAGATAGATTATTAGATAATTTTGCAGAGAGATTTTACAGGCGATTATTAGGGTTTCTTCCACCTACAGACCAAGCCAGGATGTACGGGAGAGCAAAAGGGGGCACGTGTGTCGGGCGGCAAGCGAGATGGCGGCAAGTTGTTAACCACTACAACCAATACAAAGATGTATGTACGGTTACCGTTAATAAAATTTTATTTCTGTACCTACCTACATATATAAAGATTAACGCAAAAACAAAGGAGAGGTACTTCATAGAATGATTATGCTCTTTATCTTTTAAACTTAATCTTAATTAATTAAAGATACCTATCTTATGGACAAAATATATTGGCAACAAGTTCTAATGAACAATGAAAATAAATAAATGGCGCAACAAAAATGAAGTAACATTCTAATATTAGTGAAAAAATAGTTTATTGTAAAATATTAATTGGCCTGAAGGATTTTGGTAGAAAAAATTAAATAGGAAAAAATACGGTGTGATTTAAAGGTGCCGATGTTGAGTGCAAAAAAAGTTAAAAACCTAAATTTAATCGACGATTGATCCCTTCCTATAAAGAATTAAGAAAGTAAAAATATGGAAATCTCTTTCTCATAACATGTATTGGATTTTAATTTGGATCGATTTTGACTCAAAAAAAAAACCGTGAAAAATTTGGATCAAAAATCTAAATTTCCAGTTCTTCCCAAATATATCCATTTTCTAGTGGTTTTAGGTTTAGGCAAATGTATTGTAAAAAGAAAATATTTGAGATTTTTAAGTCTTACTTATCAATCTGTTTTTCGATCCGGCGTTTGGTTCGAGTTATTAGGTACCAAAGAGGGGTCTGCAAATGGCATTTTTCGACCTAATGTTAATATACTAATATTTGTAACCTCTTTGGGAAACATAGAGAGCGTAGAAGTTGAAAGGGTACATTGTTTTTATAGGAAATGATAGGACTTTTTCTAAATATTTAACTAATTATTTTGCATCTTCTCCGAGAACAAAAGGATTGCATCCTTTCGCAAAAATAATTTTTGCTATGTTGTAATTTTACCATTCGGTATTTCCCTTTGGGCGCTTTAGTATTCGGAAGCCGATCCCTTTAAATTTTAACCAATCGAAGTTATTTTAGACCACCTATTTCGTGACGGATGTGTACAAACTTTGTCGAAAGGCGAAAAGTTTCATCTCGTGCCAGAAGTTTTTTAATGTGTCCAAGGCAATACGGATCAGTTTACGTAAATTGGTTTGGATACCGATCGATGAATAAAAAGTTAGAGATGGAAAGAGCTACGTAAACTCTGGAAGACTTGCAGCTGGTTGCAGAAAAAAAATTTAATTCGTGATTAGCTAACACCGTTTTTTTTCTATCTGAATCAGCCCATGTAAACTTCAAGCTTAAATACTAACGTACCGTGGGCGTCTGAAGAGAAGGAAAATATAATCTATTGATACGGGACCTAACGGATTAGAGATTGAAAGGGCAAGGGAAAGTATCTGCAGGCAATTTGCTACATAATCTGGAGACCCTAGGTGTGAATGAGCGAGAGAAGTGGGATGTTCTATGCTTTTGTTCCTGGACAGTAAAGGAATGCATAGGTAACGCGCCTCTTGTTGTTCTGTTAGGAACAGTCCAGGGGGGAATTGTAGCGGCTAGTTCTTCAAAACAAAATCGGTGGAAGTATCGGTAAAAAAGGGTTGAGCGAGAGAAGGGAGTTTACTTGTGAGGAGTGGGTCATTGATAAGTCGAATGGCTGTCTTTTGAATCGAATCAAATTCAGATTCAAAAAATGCTTTATTGTCCAAGACAAAAATCTTATTGGCAAAGCGTAGTAGTTAAAGTTCCACAAATATATCCAGTAAAACTCGTAAGTAAGGCCTGATTTTTTAGTATTAAACTCTTCTAATTATTCCATGTCTTCTAATTTCATTTTTTCCATATCCAACTATCTTTGGTTTGTAACACTGAATTAGGATTTAACACTTGACCACACCTTAGTAAGCTAACTATTTTGGTTTTTTTATATTATAAATAGGATATTTTTGAGTTTGCAGTTTACTTTGAATCACCACTCTTGATGATGTTTTGGTGTTTGCCAAAAAAATGTAAAAAAAGTAGAGTGTAATAGAGATGGCTTGCTTCATAAAAGCAGAGTATATTTTGGTATCAAAAACTGTTTGGATATTTTTTCTTTAAAGTAAAGTTGAGTAATTTTTATAAACCGTCAGAAAAATTTCAAAAACCGCTCTGAAAAAAGTTTCAGAAAGTTGATTAACGTTATAAATTAGTTAGGAATAAGTTGACCGAAAACCTGTTAAAGTTTTGCTAGGGTATAATTTAAAAACTTATTTAACTAAAGGTACAGAAAATTATATAATTGAAAAAAAATTTTTAAATGTACTTTTTCTTGTTGAATCCAGTTTTTCATTCAGCATAAGAGCAAAAAACATCTATAAAAGCTCGCACTGTCTGTACTTTTAACTAATTTTTCTTGTTTTTGAGTTGGACTATTCTTGCACTATATGCAACAAATACAAAGAGAAAGTCAACCGCCCCGATCTTTTCTACCTGTCCGTGTGTTGTGAAAGTCACTGCATATATTTGAATGAGTGACTCCTGAGGTAGTCTACAGACATACCCAAAATTGTTTTCCCTCAAATCGCACATTTTTTTATTTTAAAAAATACTCCAAATCACCCCCATATCCGACCCTTCTAAAAGGGATAACGCCTTGGATTAAATGGGAAACAAACACTTCAGCCGCGGCGTAGCCAAACTTAAATATTACCTTGACATTTCTTAGTAGTTTTAGTGCAAACCGAAAACAATCCAACGTATTTCTAATTCCAAAAACGCATTTTACTGAAAATGTGTATTTTAATTTGATAGCAATTTCTTTTCTTAATATGGCAAAATATGGACCATACATTCTTGAGATTAGGTTTATATTGTAAGCAGAACGAACCTGGCTAGGTTATGCCGTTAACACAAAGAACTATCACTTACCTATTACGTTATTAAGCATTGTTCCAACTATCTTAAACTTTCTGCCTTTAGAAAAAGGTTAAAAATCAAAACGCATTCATCTTGGTGGCCGCCGAGCCTCTAATTTACTAACATATTAAGTAAGATGGTTGCACCAAAGTCATATAAATACACAGTATTATAAAATTATAACCAATATTCTTTTATTACAGCAGGAAATTTTGTCTAAAAAAACCATTATTCTCTTAGATACAAAATGTGTGCAATGATGCCGAAAACCGACACCTGAACCTTGTTTTCGAACGACTAACAATCATCGTCAGACTTGTTCTAGTTAGTCAGGTTTTATGGCGGCGTTTTTGAAAGCAGTGAAGTAATTGAGCGTTCTGTTTAATAATATTATAAATAAATAACTAAAAAGCCTTGTTATTACTAAATATCGATTTAATTAGAGATACACGTGTTTCTATTGTGTTTGTTGAGACAAACATACCATATCTTGTTTCTTGACGAAATGGCAAATGATAATAAAATTGGAAAGTTCTTGAAGTTTTAAATTTGCCTCCACTGCCGTGACTCCATCTGATTGGTCGCCAGTTGTCCGCACAGATGCTGCTTTCCAAGCAGCTGTCCAGACAAAGTTAAATTTGAGGTTAGTCGTTAGTTATAATGACGAATGAGCGTTAAGATAAATAATGCCGTGTGAGTTTTTGATTTCTGTTTATCAATTTTAGTAAAAGAAAATAGTTTTCAGCCCTTTATTTGCGCTATTAATATTAACAAAATGTCGTATGCGCTTAGTGTTTTGCATTATGAGTTAGTAAAACACAGCATTTCTGGGTGTTTTTTATACAATCTTTCTCTTCAAACCGAAGGAAGAAGATTTTGGGATACTTCTGCGATTTTCTTTGGAGGAGTAGATTCGAGATAATCGTCGTCGAGATTTTGAAGGATCATTTTTGTCATTAGTTTTACAAAATTAGACTTTTTTTCTATATAGTTAAATCTTGTCGATTCTCTGGGTGGCAGTTGAGATGACGCCGTCAATAATTAAACAAATGAAATAGGTTGCTAGGAGATAGCTTTCAAATTATGACTGCTGCCAAAACTGCCGCCTACTAGATTTCGAAACTTTTGTTCAAGATTGTATGGAAGATAGGTCTGGCGAATGGTTGGTTGCATAAAAATTGTTCCTTGCAGCGTGCGTAAACGTTTTCGCACGCTGTTTGAAATTATTAATTTCAGTTGTAGTTAGTAATGAGTTTTTAGGTATTTTCAGAGCATTTTCAATGCATTAAAATTTCAACTGCGCATGCGTTCCTGTGGGACTGCGCGTGGTTGGACAAGGAGTCATTCTTGGTTCAAGCTATATTAGTCCGAGTTAATTTTGATGTCGTTGGTAAATTCCACCCTAGTTTTTTTTTTATATACGCCCACAGCCTACCGCAAAAATCTTTTAAATGTACGACAATAAAAAGATATCATTTTATACATCCGTTCGAACATAAATAAAAGCCCATCCGTCAACCCGAGTCGCCACTTAACTAATTTAAAGCCTTTGATAAATTTGACCCGACCTCTGTCCCTTCTAAATCGTGACACAAGCCCTAGGGTAATTTCAAAAAGTATTTTAACCTAAAAAAACTCAAAAAGCACTTTATTAAATCTCCACCTCCCCGCGTTTTGTTTTTCCTTATTTTCCGTTTTCCGTTACGTCATTTTTAAGTGGTCGCGCCAAAGTTGATCACCGACGTAGAAACTTGATTAAAAACCTTTTAAAAACGCCTCTTTTAGCGACGAAATTAGATTGGCGGGAGTTTTCGACTTGTAATTGCAAGTAGAGGAAGTAGAGAACTTGCATAAAAATTTAAATATGCAAAACAATTTTACACAGTATTATTCATCTCATCAATATACTCATCCATGATACTAATTTCACCAGTGGCGGATTTAGGGGGTGCCCCTAGGGGGCGCAAGGGGCGCCCTCCTGAAGACTTGTAGACAAAGGATTTCAATAGCGAATTTTATAAAAATAAATATTGTTACATAAACATCATTTTATATGTATTTTCAGAATATACAGAGTGTTACAAAACGATGTTAAGAAATTTTAAGTACAGATTCTACATCTAAAAATATGAAAATAAGTTTATATAAGCATGGATCCTCAAACGCTTCTTTTTCGAGATAGAAGGTCCATATTCGGAGCCAGCATGTAAAATGGCAGTTCTTTTTCCTTGTTCGATCTTCTTAATGGATCTACTTAACCTTTTGCTGGGGTGTCATGTGTATCAAACCATGTTTCACTGAGGTAGATAATGGAACGATTTTCTAATCTATACTTTCTTATAGATTTTAAATAATCAAAGCTCTACTGTCGTAATCGTTGTGTTTTCATTAATATTTGTCTTTTATTAATGGTCCGATATGCAAGCAGGGTTGCCAGATCTTGCAAATGAAAAAGCGGGACACGTGAATCTGTGACACGTGTTTAAGGGGATAATATTTTAATGTGTTAAAAAGTTGTGTCAAAAAAACAACAAAAAGAACATGAAATTTTTTCCTTAAATATATATTGTAAACTAAAAATAAACAAAGAAGAGCCGATTCGCGACGACGATGACGACAATCGGCTCGGTTCGGCTACTGGGATCATTTGTTTACTGGGATGCCCCAAGCGCAAGTCTTGTTGATTAGTATACGCCAGAGAAGTTGCTTCAGATTAAATAAAATGTAAAGTAAAATTTCGTGTCCGAATTGACACGAGGCCAGGACAGAGTTTATGCCTACTATTGTAGCGTAAAGCCGGAAATAAATATATTTGGTTGAAGTTAAATCTGCACTTTTTAAAATTATTCAAAAATCGGGATTTTCGACGTGCAAATCGGAAAGCGGGACAAAAGCGGGACAAATGGGTTACATCGATTAAAATCGGGACAGTCCCGCCTAAATCCTATACGCAAGACCCATTTATGATAACATTCTCCAGAGGATTATCCTGGTGCGAGAAATATTGTTCGCTGCTTTAATAAAACCACCGTAAGCACAATTTGCTCTTCATATATAGCATACATTTTTCTACGAATTAATTATTGGTCACTTTCGTCAAAACACATGCTTTTTCCATCATCACTACGTACTTTTTTGTCTTTAATTTCCTTTGTCGCAGTATCTTTAACTGTAGACAAAGGAGTTTTCAATTGAATTGATTCTACCTTTACTTGGTGGAACTCCATATCACTACATATAGACATAAACACAAATTGTTTAAAATTCCTTTAATAAAGAGGTTTCTGCTGCAGCTGCATTTGCATATAACCCGCTGTTCAGTAAAGAAACATAGACATTTTTAACAATTTGCTTGGCATCAGGCGATAAATATTTTCTTTTTCAATTAGCACTCCCGGACGTACTATGATCAATGTCTTTCCAAGGACGCCACATTTTTTAGCACGTTCGGAGTAACAGAAAATACGATTGAAACAACTGCATGGTTTACCAAACGGATAGGAACTAAACTAAAATATTTGGAAAATATTAAACCATATAAAAAAATACTTTATTTATACCCTTTACGCATTATGTTAAAATTACCTTTACCTGGTATTTTCTTAGGGCCGGCCATGTTCATAGTTCTTGCAAATTTACCGGGTTTTATTACAGATGGTGTCGATAATAGTTTATTGCAGGCAATAGATCAACGTAACAGCTTGAAACGAGCTTTAATTTTACACTTTATCCGAACTCCAACAATGTTTTCACAGTTTTACAAAGAGAATTTTAAAATTAATTTTTGAAGAGGCAAAGCAGGAATATTCAAAGATTAATGAAAGTCGATTTAATTTTTTGGTTTGATTAAATTTTTACTAAATTTTAATGCGCTGAAAATAAGCTAACATTTTTATTTGAAATGAAGGCGAAAAGTCAGATATTTGTCTTTTTGCGAGCTTTCTCTAATATTCGCCGAAGTAGAAAGTAATGGCTTTAATTCCTAAATCCGTAGAAAAAGTAATCTTATTAATTAAAACTTGACAAACTCTGCTAAATTGATTACTTATTATTATAGAAGGGATCACGAACACCTAATTAAAAAAGGATAAACCAACTATCGCCGGAGTTTGGTTAGTTAGAGAATAAAACAAATAATGTCACCGTGGCAAGTTTTTGCTAGTATAATACTCTATCAGCCGGTTGCAGAAAACTTTTAATCCTGTATTAAATCCTAATTCAGAGTTAACAACAATAGATGGAAAGTTTAACATGGCGTTTCGTGCACAGAAACTGTCGAAAATGTTAGCTCTTCAATGATTAAATAGAGAATTTCATTCATCTGTTTTTTTAATAAGCTTAACTAATTGACAGGCAGTTATATCTGATTATTAAAATTGTTACAATTAAACACAGTTGTTGGTCCAGATAGTATGCTGTTGTTACTGGTGGTGGAAAATGTAGAAGCGACTACTTCTGGGTTTTCAACATTCTCCCTCAACATTGAATGAAGTCTACACTTGTCAGGAATGCATCTAAATAGGTAAAAAATGAGAGTCAGTTCTCTAAACCATCTGA
Source organism: Philopedon plagiatum (assembly GCA_963971165.1). Taxonomy (NCBI): domain Eukaryota; kingdom Metazoa; phylum Arthropoda; class Insecta; order Coleoptera; family Curculionidae; genus Philopedon; species Philopedon plagiatum. The sequence continues at coordinate 3,003,919 of OZ020190.1, read as the reverse complement.
GGATGCCTTATACTATAGGGATGTGAACAAATTTTATTAAAACAGCTATTCTCCGGGCTATATGCCCCTCCGAGCGCTGGATTACATACCAAAATTTGTAGTATTTTTACTAACACTGTTAGACAACAAAATCCTTGGTTTGACTACAAGACACTACCAAGAATAAGGAAGCTTTTTCTTTGGTTAGGATTTCGTTACCTGCAGACCGGTTTCGAACTCTTTACTCCTCGTCAGTACTGGATAAACGAACATACCTAACCTACCTTCCGAAACAGCAAATCCTTAAAGCTGACCCTGTCGAACTGAATAAGCAGTATGACACAGGCAGCGCCATCCATTAGCAGTTTCAAGTAGTCAGAGTAGAGTTTACCTTCTTACTAGTAATTTCTTGTAGTCAAACCAAGTATTTTGTTGTCTAACAGTGTTAGTAAAAATACGGCAAATTTTGGTATGTAATCCAGCGCTCGGAGGGGCACATTTCTTCTAAAAAAACTCCATCAAACAATTTGAGGCTTCCCCTCCTCGAAATGCCAACTGATAAGACATTACATGAAGAAATCTTCCTGAAGGCCATTTTGGGTATTTTCGTTGTATAAATTTACCAATTTTAGCAGTTCTTGGTGCGTAAAAACTGAGAAACTGGTGTTCCATTTATCCAAATCGCTTTGTAAGTTACGCCACACAGTATCTCTTGCGTGTCTTGCCTTCTTCAATCTAACATTAGTAATGGAACCAAACTCTCTATTTAACTCTTGAACTAGTTTAGCTGTAACGTTCCACATAGTTTTGATCACATTTTCTTTGTAAAACGACCCATCTTTTTTTCGCATGTTATTCCGCCAATCTTGTAAAATTAAAGAGAGCTTCTCTATTGATGTACTCTTGTCCAGACTACTGTTTTTCAGCAAGGAAGTCTCGAAATTGTCTCCAAACAGAAGTTCTGGACCTTTTGGTGTTTTTTGGGGTAAGAATTTCAATGGATAGGACTTAACCCAAAATTAAACAATTCCGAAATATGCTGAGAGTAAATTTATGTCTTTGGTAATATCTTCGATAAAATTTTAGTTAATCTGGCAAAATTTTGTATTGTATTAAAATTATACACTCCTGTATTACAGATGGGCATTAAATGTATCATTATTAACTAAGTAAGTACCTACCTTTGTATAGGAGTACGCACACTTTAAGAAAAAAATGTAGGAGAAATAAAGTTAATTTTAACATAAAACATGGACTTTTAAAGAATTTAAATAATACACAACACTGTTGTTTTTTTAAAATTTTATAAATAAAACCCGTTTTCGCTATTTTTGTGTAAAATAACCCTCTTTCTTCTTCGCATTAATGATATGCTCTCTTGAACTATCAATCCCATCCACAGTCATGCTGATGGTAGTACTTGTTCACCCCAACACAACACAACACACTCAGATCCATGCACCTATCCCTTTTCCAAGATTTTCAATTAATCTTAGATTGGGGAGCAAAACCTGTTGAATTCAACGCCTCCAAAACCCAGTTTTGCTCCCTGACACGCAAAAAATCCGGCAACGCTTACCCCATCCACATGAATGGCCAAGCCCTACAAAACAATAAAACATTCGACCTTGTTAGCATCGCTTTCCAACATTATCTCAATAAATAGCCATATAGCTTGTTTTTTTCTAATCTAAAAAGTCACTTAATCTAGCAAAACAGCTACTGCATCTTCTTCCAATAATAACCAATTATATTAAGGTTTATAATCAAAGGAAATAAAATCTAATTAAAGCTAACAGCATCCGTCCTAGCCATAATAAAAACTGAACGAACTGCAGTAAAACGAAAACAAATAACAGCGAAATCTGTTTATTCGAGAAACCAAATTATAAAATTACGCCTGTAAGGATTTCATATAATGGCTAGTAATTTTTTGGGTTAGTCAGTTCATTATTTCAGTTAAAAACACATTTTAAACACACACATTTTGTTTGAATCATCTTGAAGAAATAGCAGCACCAGCATTCCAAACAGATTGTTATTAGAATTTACTTTTAATATTCTTTATTCATTTTTTCTTCGAACATATTCTACATCCAACTCTGCTATGTAAGGAAAGTAATGTTTTCGTGCAGATTTTCCCTTCCAGTTGTTGACATATGTGCAGTGGCGGTTGGTGAAATTTCAAAGTTGTATATCTCTGTTCATACTTACAGGACCCGTACCAAGTTTAGAGGTTTTAATAGTGAGCCCACTGGGAATGTTTTGGTAAAGAAAAAAAACATTTTGTAATTTGCGAAAAAAAGTTAAATTTTTGGTGCGGCCCACCCAAGAAAAAAATGAACACGTCTAGGTATTTGCTTTCTTTTTTTTCTAAACAAATTTTACATCATTTTGTCGACAGGTTTTAAATTTTGAGAGAAAAAAATGTGTTAGGAGAAAGTTATAGTCATTTGAATTTTTTTAAGCCTAAAATATAATTTTACAAAAAATTCAAATGACTATAACTTTCTCCTAACACATTTTTTTCTCTCAAAATTTAAAACCTGTCGACAAAATGATGTAAAATTTGTTTAGAAAAAAAAGAAAGCAAATACCTAGACGTGTTCATTTTTTTCTTAGGTGGGCCGCACCAAAAATTTAACTTTTTTTCGCAAATTACAAAATGTGTTTTTTCTTTACCAAAACATTCCCAGTGGGCTCACTATTAAAACCCCTAAATTTGGTACGGGTCCTGTAAGTATGAACAGAGATACACAACTTTGAAATTTCACCAACCGCCACTGCATATGTGTAGAACATTTTAAGGTGTTCTGACCCCATTTAACTTGCCACTAGGTTTATATGGTAATTGCCTTTTGTTTGTTTCATACATTGTGCGTGCGTGACAAAGAACGATTCCGCGCGCCACCGCAATGGGTTTCCGGGCCGTCTGTATTCCAGCGAGCAATCCTGTGAAAAGGCAGTCCCTTGAACGGGCGCACTATTTTTCATAGTTTATGAATACAGTCCCTTTACGAAAAGTTAAAAATCACTTAAAATTTCACTACACTCGTATATTCCACGCACATTTCACTACACACATATATTTTACACACATTTCACTACACACTTATACATTTGCATGAAAAGTTACACACAAAACATCTTTTGAATCATCACTGAGTAAGGGGAAAGCACGTGTGATGGTGAGACAGCGGTGTTGCCACCCTCACTAGAAATTTCGGTGCCAGGCAATGGAAATGAAGTACTAAAAATTGGATGACAGAAAATAAACTGGCATATCTTATTAATTCTTAGGCATATGCTTTAGCCTGTGGTCTTGAGGATAGCAAATATTAACTTACAGTAATTGTGTTATTAGGTATAGTTATCAATCACTTTACGTACATTCTCAACAAGTAGGTGGTGCAGTGGGGGACCAATATTATACTACTCGTTAAAAAAAAATGAAAAAACAAAGTTTCAGAATCAGTTTTAAATTGCTGTAGGTTAAAAAAAAATTAACGGATTTTGATGAGCTTTTCAGGTCCTATCCTAAAAAGCCGATTTGCTTACATTTGGCTTCAGGAAGCCGTTTTGCGTCTGTAAGGATATCTGAAAAATAAATTCTAAAATTCCGCTACAGTTTTATTAACAACAATATTTCCATGGATACTAATCATACAATTTTTCATTTAGTCAGTCTCAAAATGTATTCCGAATGTTCGCATTTCCAATTTTTTATTATACAGGATATAAAAAACTTCAGCAATAATTTTATATTATTCGACGATGCTCGTCCTCATAGAGCGAAAATTATTCAATAGACGTTTTGAGGGTGAATAAATATTAAGCCAATGGAGTGGCCTGCTAGATCTCCCAATATGAATGGTATAGAGCATGGAGTAGAATGAAAGTAAGGTTGAATCAATGGGAGGATGAGTTTAATAATCTTGGATGACTTAGCAAATGCACTTAGGACAGAGTGGGAAGCTATTTCCCAAGACTTTCTTGCGAATTTGATGTGCAGCGAGCCGGAAATGAACCAACGAAGAATTAATGAAGAAAACAATAGATTTATTTTCCAATTTAAATTATTTTTTGCCCTGTATAATTGGAAATTGTAAATGCGGACTTTCGGTATACATTTTAAGACTGACCAAATGAAAAGTTGTTTGATTATCGATAAAATTTTATTATTAATGAAAGTGTAGCGGAATTTTAGAATTTCGTTTTTGGAAAAAAATTCTTTTTAGAAAGCCAGAACCAAAAAACTGTCCCGAGTTATTGATTGAGACTTCAAATCCTGCCTGATATACAATACCCCAAACAAGTACTAGTGCAAATTCAAGAACTCATACTTTTTAAATTTTAGCACTATTTTCTTCTCCGCTCTGTATAATGTCTAGATGTCCTTACAGACGAACACGGCTGAAGCGAAATGTATACAAAACGGCCTTTCAGCACCTGAAAAGCTCATCAAAATCCGTTAATTCGTTTTCAAACTACAGCAATTTAAAACTGGTTCTAAAACTTTGTTTTTTCGTTTTTTTAACGAGTGGTTTATATTGGTCCCTCACAACTCTACTTTCTTCTCCTCTATGTTTAATGTCCAGATATCCTTACTGACTCAAACGGCTTTCTGAAAAGAAACGTAAACAAAAGGGTCTTTCAGGAATTTAAAACTGATGCTGTTAATTAACCGGGTTATAAGTAATTTGGGATTCCCTGACCGCTCTAAAATGTAAACAATGGTATCTTGTTCTTGTGTCAATGGTAAAATCAACAAGAAAAATATCTTTTGCTATATACTACGCAGGGTATTCAATTAATATGATATTTACTGGTCCCGCTTTTGTTGCTGATCAACAATTTGGCTGTTTGGTCGTCAAGTCGTTATTCAGTCGATAGAATACACAAAAAAAGTAATTAAAGTAAGAAAGCGGCGATTTTAAAACCGTTTCTACTTTTGCTCGAACAGACACACCCCTTTTTAACTTTTCCTTTGTTTTCAAGGTGCCGGAACGCTGAAAACTTTTGAAAGCTCTACTTAATAACTGAAACTTGGTAAATTCTTTAAAATTAATTACCTATTGTCTAAGAGAAAGGGATTAAGAGCACTTCACCTATAAAGATTATTTTGCTAATGCAGTAGATAACGGCGAAGTTTGAGAAAATGGAACAGTTACTTAAAATAGTAAAGTTTTTGCTTTGTGTTGCAGACGCGTAGATGACGTCTATTTTTATTTAATTACAGCCAATTCTGATCTGTTAAATTATATTCTTTTCTATTATCGTGTAACCTAATCCCGCCAAAAATATACATGTAAAAAACAGGCCAAGTTTTTGTCAGGACTGTGTCTTTTGTTATCTGAAAAAAAGCAATTGAAATGTAGGAAATTATGCCAAGTTCCTTGCCTACACGTTATTAGCAGTGTTTTGATAAGTTCAGAAAAAAACCAAACTTGGCAAGTTTTCATTAAAGAACTGAGCAATATTAAGATCCTTGAAAACTCGCCTAGTTTTGTCTGTAAATTTACCAATTCACAAAATATGTTTCTGTGCTTATAAAAACACTGGTAATAGGGTGTAGGCAAGGAACTTGGCATAATTTCTATATTTCAATTGTTTTTTTCAGATAACAAGATATTTAGATGCTGCCCAGATAGTCCTCTAACCTGTCTAACCTATTTTCTTCCGTAGCCAGTTTTCTTGCATTCATGACTTTTGTCTTCTTTTTGTTTTCCGAAAGTATTTCTTGCATTTGTGTTAGGGAATCCTGCAACTTTTTCTCCCTTTCAGATAAAACAGCTCTGTCGCCTGCAAACCAAAATATGGCCTGCAGCTTTTCATCTGGGACTGTATTCTTGTTCTTGAGCGAACGCTTCCTTCGTTCCTTCCTTCGTTATCAAGATAGAACGGTTATGATTTGCTACATCCTACCAACGTTCTCTTGGGAAGCATTCTCTCAAGAACGAGAATAAGGCCCCTGGTATCTTGACGCCGCACAGGGTAACGAATTTGATATTTTGTGGACATAGGGCGAAACAGCGACCATCGAATTTAAAAATTTTTTATCTCTAGATTAGTCGTAAAATATCTGTAATTTGCCGTAAAGTGTCGTTTATCAGTTTTTTTTTCACATGTATCACTGTAAAGTACTTCCTTTTTAAGCAGAAACTTAACTTTTCTGAGAGCGATAAAAATTATGCGAGAATCCAACTTTAAAAAATTCATAATATTATGTATTCTGTAAAAAAGTTTGTAAGAAACTTTTGTTGTAGCTATAGTATGCTAACTACTTTTGATATTTCCAAATTCTAGTGGAAATATTTGTAAAGTTTACTTACATATGGAATTTTGAAGAACCGTGGTCCTAGTCGAAGAAAAAGGTTTGATGTGACTTTTAAAAAGATGCCTAAATATGCCTAAATTGCCACATGCAGTAGAGGATTACACAACTCGTATATATATATATATATATATATAAAAATCTCGTCCCACTTTGTACAATAATTGAAAAAAAGATGTTTCTTGAGAGGAATATCGCACATGCAGGAATGCAAAGCTGCTTTTTAATGCCGCTTTGAAGATTTTCCAAGTATGTTATTAATTATATTAAATTTTCAAGTTACAAGTAATTTATAACTAATTTAACTTTTACCGAGAAAACTGACTAGAACAATATTATAAAATTTTCGTGAATCTAAGTACCTACCTACAGAGTTTTAAAAATACGTTATTACACCCGGTTTTAAATTGTTATTTTATTAAACATTATATTATTCTAACAAGTAGGTAATAGTTAACTCATTAAATACGAGAAGTCAGCAGCATTCACCGGATTAAACAAAAATTTAAATAAAAAAATTTGCTGTAATTATTCAAGCGCTTTCCTCGGGACAAAACTTAAATGTTGATACTTTTCGAAAATATTTGACAGATACTGTAAACCTGTATGTGTCATTATATACATAGTTGGTATTATCAAGTGTTTCTATGTTATTAATACATGAGGCAGGAATTTGCGAGAACTTTTCTTATAGTCCTATTGGACAATTATCTGAAGAGGCATCAGAAGCTAGAAATAAAGGGTTTCGTAAATTCCGAGAACATTGCGCGCGAAAGCGAGAGCAGACCGAGAATATTAAGGACATACTGCACAACTTGTTCGTTTCTTCAGATCCCCATATTTCCTTTATTAGACCGAAATATACTGCGAAAAAAAAATTATCTGTTCCCAGAAACCGAAACACTTATTAAAGAAACTAACGTTGAGGAAGGCCATTCTGATAGATCAGTATCCAGCAGTGACGTATTCACGGGGGGGGGGGGGGGGGGCTTTGTGTATTAAAACTCTCCCAAAGGCCTAAATTTTATACAACCTTTGTATCGAAAAGAGAAAAGGAAAATAAAGGTTCGTGTCTTTTTGTTTTCAACGCTAGAACGCCATAAAACAATTTTATTAAAGATAGAAACGATTAGCTTTTTGTGTTCAGGATACTTCGTGTGCTGATTCAAAAAAATATGTGATTTTAACTTTGAAATACAAAAACGAGCATTTTTCTACTTAGCTTTTTTACTTGACAAACTGTTTCTTTAACAGAAATAACGTCTTTCGTTTTCTTAATCTTTTTCTGAAATTTGTTTTTTCCACAACGGGCATTCCATAACTTTTTACACGCAAATCTCAAGACTTACAGGAAAATCGAACCGCTTTATCCGAAAGGAATTTCACTTTAAAAGAAACTTAGAACTGGGACAAAACCATGATTGTATGATACTAAAAAAATTCATAAAACTTGGCATTTCTTCTTTGAAAACCACTTTTTTTTGTATAATCGCACAATAACATTAGGCATCTGATAGTTGCATGGAACATTTTTAGTTTTCGTAGGTAAAACATGACACTACAAGTGGGGTAATGTTGACATTACAGCGTCATAATTTGCAGATCTTGTCTAGAACTCGTTTTAACAGTTTATCAAGGTAGAACAAGCTATATTTAATTCTTTTCTGAGAATCTGCAAGGTTATGGTACAGTTTTTTGTTAAGGGTGGAGTTTCGTGAAACTACACAGTTCCAGTTCCGACTGCGACAAACAACTAACAAAGAGTCACCCAGGAGATGTCGCCGCCTCGTAGCAAATATGCAAAAAGCGGGGGAAGTACCGCTTCTCTAAACTTATTTCAAATAAATTTTTATACATATAATAACTAGGCAATTTGTTTTATCTGAGACCGCCCATCTAGACTTCAAGACTAAGTACTAACGTACCATGGGCATCTGAATAGAAGGAAAATGTGGTCTATTGACACGGGATTTGAAGGATTGGAGGTTAAAAATGGAAGGGAAAACATCTGCTGGCAATTTTTTCAAGAATCTAGAGACCCTAGGTATGAATGAGCTAGAGAAGTGGGATGTTCTGGACTTTTGTAGCTACAGTAAAGGAATGCATACGTAACGCGCCTCTTGTTGTTTTGATAGAATCGGTCAAGGGGAGAATTATAGCGGCTAGGTAGTTCTACAAAGCAAAATCCGTGAAAGTACTAGTAGAAATGGGATAAATCGCCAACAGCGCGGCGATGAGCCAGAGAAGAAAGGTTTCTTGTGATGACTGGGTCATTGATGAGTCGAATGGCTCTCTTTTGGATATAATCAAGGATATTAAGTGTCGAGGATGATGCCGCTCTACAGATGCGGGAATAGTACTCTAGGATAGGTCTTATTTGAGAAACACAGCGTGTAAGTTGGAAGGGGAGAAGTATTTTCTGACTAGAGAGAGGTTTTTAGCTGCCGATGCGGCTACTGAAGAAATGTGTTTGTGCCAGCTGGAATCATGTTCGAAAGCGATGCCACCAAGATCGAACATTTCATTGTTCGGTAGAGCTTGGGCATTTATGTGGATGGGGGGAGTGGTATTTTATGAAACATATTAACCTGACTGAAATTTTATGTGATATATTAACCAAAAACCAATCTGATCTCGGTCGAGTTTTATGTAATTCTTTCAAGACGTTCTGAAAACCACGACTAGATTTCTATAAGTATGAAAAACCCCAGCCTTAACTTAATCTTTAAACACATACAAAAGGGAAGTATAAACATTAAAAAGCTTTTTACAACCATTCCCCAACCCCAAGTAAACATTTATGGCAATTCGCTGGCATCATAATATCATATGGCACTGGCAAGTCGCAGGAATTTTCCTTTAATATTTTATATCCTCATTCGCGTACCCGTTGTTAAGCAGTTTTAATAAGAACAGAATTAGACCCGCGTGGTGGCAAATTGGAAATGTAATTTTAAAAACTGGACTTTTAATTACTTTTTGTAATTGTTTTAGTCTGAGGTTTTATTGTTTATTTTGCCGTTGTTGCCATTCCTGCGAATTAAAAAATATTTTAGGTAAAATCCATGCAGTCATACCGACAACTATCAGTAAGAGAGAATATTGATACGTACTTATCCTTCCACATAAAACTATAACAGCCAGATTCTCCAACGCTAGTCCATTCTAATTTGACAAACAAAAGTTTTAAACTGACAAGTGTAAGAATAAGACAACTAAGTTTTATACCCGAATTTATTTCTGATCTTTTTCGCAAATTTATAAAGAAAAGGGCAATTTTAGTACGTACTTTCGACAATAATAGAACTAAATTCATTACAGCAACTCGTTCCAAGATGAAAATTATTTGGAAACCAAGCAAATTCCTGAAATATCAGAATAATTCATAAGTTTGTAATGACGATTTATTAACAATGACAGGAGAAAAACCTGTCAAAACATAACTGATCAACTATAAGATCTTAATTTAAACCAGTACAATCTTAAACCTTCTTAGTGAATCTGAACGTAATATTTTAAAACAAAGTTTTATCTTTAATTAAATCATCCTAGTATTTTTTTAAATAATATTTTTGGGTTTGTAATGACTTCCTCAAACGAGTTATGCAATAAAAATATACATGCATATTCCTTATTGGTCCAATATTTTGCTGTGGCGTCCCGACAGGGAGGCGGTACTGCGGTGTCGCGCTAGTAGTCCCGATAGCGCCAGCCCGTTAGGCTGAACAGGTTACCCCGTCAGAAACTGCCCCTACGTCAACGTATATATTGCCATGTAACTGATTGTGTGCTGTATCTGTTAAAATATATTTTGATAAACCGCAGTATAATTTACTTACCGCCTACGACCCTTAGTGACATTTGGTGGAGGCGCCGTATCTTTAGGCCTATACGTCACACTATAAACCTAATTTATTGTTTAAATCTTAACTTTTATTCAAAAATCGAAAACGTATTCAACAAAAGAACTATTATTGGTAATAGAAGAATGCTTTTTTTGTGCAGAATTGATGAAATCCTTTTCATTCGATTTCTATACATAACTTCTCTAAAAGTCGATCAGAACATTTCGCAACACAGCCTTGCAATTTAATATATAATACCATGTAACAGATGATATTACTGTTTTATTAAACAAGCCAGAATTAACGGATTTATATTAAACCCCGGAGAAATTTAATATCCCGAATACTAAAATTATTCCAATCGATTGAGTTCTGCTCCTTATGGTGTAAAGCGACAAATTATCTGATTGGATGTAGTGTACAAAGCAGAGGCGTACATCCAGCCTTTAATGTGAAGCTCTTGGACAAATAGGCTCAAGAACTATACACGTCGGCAGTAAGTTGATGTCCTTATTAGGGCTCCTTCGACTGCCACAACCTTAAAAAATGTTTGATTTGTTTAAAATATTTATTTTGCAAATACATTTTAATGACCACTTATTTATTATCACCATAAGTTCACTGATTTTAATGAAATTTGGTGTATAGGCGGAATTTCAATATTTATACCAAATATCAGTCTCGTATAAGTAACCATGCTGCTCCATCTCGCATTAAAAATAAAAATCGCTGTAGTGAAAAATCACCGTTATAAATAACGGCTATTCTCAAATCACTGTCGTTGTTTTAACAGTTATCGAAAAATCGCTATATCTTCCAACTCTATTTGTTTGTCCTTTCAGGGCAGGTCGGAATACACGTGTGTAGTGATATCCATAAACTTTTCGGAAAACAGTGCCAACTGTTTAACAAAATGGATTCTCTTCAAACGAAACTGTCTTTTCAGCGCTTAGCTTGGTGGAATACACATATACGTATTACTACTATATTGTTAGCATCCAATCTACCCGTTGTTAAACTTTGAAGCAAAGATAAAATCGTCTTTTCTTTGGTTTTGTACCACGTGATGTATCAGCACTTTTGAAGACGGAACTGTCACTGTCAGTTCTGACAGCAGTTTAAAATGTGAGCTTGTCGGTTTCTTTTTCGTCTTTTTACCTTTCAAAAGTAAAGATTAATGTGTTTTTATTTGTGAAAAGTGGATTAAAAGTTAATTGTTATTCTATTTACGATAATGACATAGCTAATGTACCGATAATGCCAGTTTTAAGCAGCAAGAAGTGAAAAAACTACTTGTAGTTTCAGCGACGGATAGTCTTCATAAGAATGTAAACTGAAGAGTGAATTTTTAATTAAGAGTCATTTTTAATTTTTAATTTGAGATTTTGGAGCAAAACGGGTAAGAACATTATGTAAATAAAGCGAGGCATAGTTTGGAAATCTAAAAAAAAAACACATTATTTAAGCTCAGCTTTATTAGCTGGGCAAATCACGTGGTTGTTTAGGAGGGATGTTCAGTACGTCATGTGACTGGTTATCAATTGTTTCCGAAGGCTACGTCTTTGCTTCATCATTTTTTCGTCGTTCTCTGCAAAAAAACCCCAAGCAAGGGTATGTTCAGCACATCACGTGACTGGTTAGCAATTGTTTCCAAAGGCTACGTCTTTGCTTCAACATTTTTTCGTCGTTCGCTATATAGTAGTGTCTTGTTATGTTATTATGGATTATTTTATTAATTATTTCTAAAATCACACTTTATTTATATAAAGATTATTTTGACAATAACGATGAATAGACACTGTGTTATTCGGTGGACTTGGTGACGACATTGAAGGTCAGCTTGGTTTTGTTTAACTGTATTGCGTAAGTCAAGGTATGCTGACCTAGCAATGCACCGATTGTCGATAACTGCATAATGGGGTGATAGGTAGTCGTTCTGAAGATGTCGAGAAAAGACATGTGCCCGTTGGTCGGGAGAAGAGCCGCCCTTGTAGATAAGATGTAAGGGAAGTGTATAAGTAAGTGTCTCATTTCATTTATTTAAAGCCAAACTTTATTTTATTGCTATTATTGTTGATTAATTATTAAATGTTATATTTTTTATAACCTGTTTTAACTTTATTCCCTCCATACGATCCCAGAGACTATTACTTAGTCTCAGTCGCAACAACCCCCGTTGTGACAGTAGTAATACGTATATGGGAATACAGAACACAGGAAAGCCCTTTCGGTGGCGCACCTAGACGGAATTCTAGCGGTTGGTCTTTGTCCTGCACACACACAATGTATGATGCAAACAAAAGGCTTGTAGTGAATGACCGGCTGCGTCTCCTCTTGATGAACGTCAACGGAAGTAGGTAATCTACTTCCCGTAATCTCTTGGTATAAGCTGTATTCGAGATATATTAAAGTCGTAATGCCTTATCAACTAATGGATCCATGAATGAACTAAGTCATTAAGTCATTACAAAATAAATAAAATAAAATTAATTAGATGAACTGAAACCTGGTACACGCCCATGCCTAGGGTAACAAACTCTAGTAAATCAACATACGTAAACACATTACAAATTAATGTTTTTCACGCAAACATGAAATTAATTCCAATACACACAACAGAGCAGTAGGGTTGTATATTATCTCAATGGAAAATAAACCACACGCTGTATATTAGGGTGGGTCGATTTTAAAAGTTTTAGGATTTTAATTTGGAATACGTAAAAAAGATTCCTTTTATAATAATAAAAAAAGTTAGCATAAACAATTTTAATTAAATTACAACTTCCACCATCTACATGTAGCTAAAGCTGGTTGTCGGTTATATCAAATATCGATAAATAGATTTATGTTGTACTATAAAAAAAACTTCTAATTACATTCAACAAATGATTTCTTCCACCCTCTACCAGCCCTTAAACATTAGAGTGCTGCCGCCCCTGGCATGCCTTGTTTAATATTAGTTATGGATGACTTGAAGGGAGGAGACCGATCGCAATTCGTTGGCCGCGATCTCAAATTTGCATCGGTAATTCAGCTTTACGATTTCTTGTATTATTCCTATATAGAATCACAAAAAAAAACACAAATATAAAAAAAATTATTTATGTTCTTTATTACAACATTGTTACTCAAGTATAAAATTGCAGTAAGACTGTACAGTTAACTAATTTTTGGTCAGGGATGAATATTATTACCCCATTTTTTAATAGATTTTTTGCAATTTTTATTGTTTTCTTAAACATTTGGTTTTCTCTCTTCGAGCTTTGTCAATGCGATTCGTTTGTTTACAATTGCTCGTTGCCATTGTTGAAAAATTATGGGGTCCTAATAAGAAAACGTATAAAAATAAATAATTTGACAATAAAATGTGACTGTGATTTTTGTAATTACCATTATACCTCATAATTATACTGTTGTTAAATTTAGATACTTATAATTATTTAATCAATACATGAGAGAACATTGTTCTAATGGTATTTTATGTACAGAGATGTTGCTAAAGTAGTTATTTACTAATTCACCCGAATATTAGTGTGTTAATACAATATTTTGAAAAAAACACGAATTAAACTATTTTTAATTTAATATATTTTTTAGGTTATGATGTGTGCAAAATACGCAACTGTGACGTAGTGAAAGAAATATCCATAAAATCGACAGCATAATATACTATTTTCATGAGTTTTTTAGCCCTTAATTCTAACTTATAGGCATATTACCTTTGGAGCTACGAAGAGGCATTGGTTGTTTTCTCCGCGTTCTTTCTTGAGCTTCTTTTTGGAATAATACCCTGTTTTACACCCCGGCATAAAGCACAATCTACTTTTATATGATTTACCGTTAGTCATTGTCAATAGTGTTAAGGAAAAAAATCAATAACAAAGTGTTTTCGACAAATAAACGAGAAAAACACCACACTTTCTATGAAAAATTTGAATCACTAACGAACAGAGCGCCTCTATTGACAACCTAGCGAACTAAACAAAAACAGGGACAGAAATTTAAAATGCGGCCATTGCATATCGGTCTCCTCCATTTAAGTCCTCCATAATATTGGTATTGCCCCTAGGCTCTGGTCGCAATTGCTTTGTTAAAGTCGTGGTTTATTGGGCTTTTAGTTTTATTTTCAGTATAAATAACAGAGACATGAGTTTTTCAAACATATTTTATGCAAGGCTCGACCTTAAATGCCCTTTGGCAGGTTGTCCTGCCTGTTGATTTTAAAGACAATATCCTTTCAAGTAAATAGGACGTTTTAAAATCTTACTTATGAATTAGATTTGGTTAAAAGCCTCCCGATTTCGGACAAGAGCCAAAAGTTTTGGAAATATCGAACATAATAGCAGATACAATTTTGGATTTATGGAAAAAATCAGGAATTGTCACAGTGACACAAAAACGTGGTCTACAGTTAATCAAGGCGCATCCTGAAAAATATTTAAAGCTTGTGAGGTATCCAAGTGCTAAGAAAATGAAACCTAACTTAAAACTAACTTAGCTAAACAAATTTAAAAGTACAAGAATTTAAAGTTGAAATTAAGAAACTAGTTGACACTAGTGCTTGTAAATGTAAGAACTTTGAACGATGTTTTTGAAGTTAAGAACAGAAAGTTTAGTTTTATTGGAACTTTCTGTTCTTTGCTACAAAAACATCGTTCAAAGTTCTTGTATGTACAGGCACTAATGTCAAATAGTCTCTTAATTTCAAATTAAATGTTTCATTTTTTAGCTCTGTGATACCTCACAAGCTTATAGATAGGTTTCATGGTGCGCCTTGATCAACTGTAAAACATATTTTCGTGTCACTGAGGGAATTCCTGATTTTTTTCATAAATCCAAAATTTTATCTGCTAGTATGTTCGATATTTCTAAACCAAACCTAATCCACAACTAACATTTTTAAAAGTTCTCTTTACGTGAAAGGAGATTGTCTTTAAAATCAGCAGGAGAACCTACCAAAGGGCATTCAAGGTCGTGCCTTGTATAAAATGGCTTTGGAAAATTCATGTCTCTATTATGTACACTGAGAAAAATCGATCAAAAATAAAAATTTCGAAATTTTTTAAGAATATGTAAAAATCGACCGACAACAAGCTTTGACTACATGTAGAGGGTGGAAGACGTAAATTAATTAAAATTATTTATATACATTTTTTTTAAGTGTTCCAAATCGAAATTCTAAAGCTTTTAAAAATTGACCCACCCTACTGTATAAATCTTTACCCCAATGAACCAGCATGCCGTTAGTTACAGGGTGGTGGCGGTGGTGGCCGGCAACAGCGACGCAGTGACGCTCTCCAACCTTAAGCCGGATACACAATACCAACTGACTGTAGCAGCCGTGTGGGCAGGAAAGAAATTCAGAAGCAGGCCTATTGTCTTCCGTACCCTGGGTAAGAACAGCATAATTCTTTTTACTTATCCCTATCTAAACTTTAAGCACAGGTCATGCTTGCGAAGGCGCTACACAATCGGTTGACAAGTAACTTTTAGAACATAATCAACTGTACAGTGGAGGATTTAGGGGGGCGCCTCCCCCCTTGAAGCCTTGTACAAAAAGATTTCAATAGAAAATTTTATAAAAATATATATTGTAACATAAATATTAAACATTCCTACATATTCTACAAAATATTATAAATAGCATTTATAAAATTAAATTATGAACTTTAGTGGCTTGGAAAATGTTAATGAAAAAAAGACGAACGAAAGATCCTGAACAAACTTGAACACCGCCTTTTTTGGGTTTGATCAGGTTTCCTTAGGTTGGGTATGTTACTTTTCCGTAAATTACTTTTTCAAAAAGCCGTTGCTTGAGAAAATGAATATCCGAAAAAATTTAATTTCGAAAAAGATGTTGTCTGAAAAAATGTGCTCTGAATAAATGTGCTTTTGATACATTTTAGAGAGGCGTTATCCTTAAGTAAGTACTGTTTTTAAAATATTTTGATTTTAGTTGAATAATTTGTAAATTATCACAGCTACAAGCAAGAACGGAATAGTCCCCAAAGTTGTTCCTCGTAAAACAAAAAATACACGATGTTCCAAAGCATCAATGCAGAGACAAGAAGAGCATTTCTATTTTTACTCAGAGCATAGCCTTGCCCTTTATATTCATTGGATTTAGGGAGGGCGCAGGGGACTCCCCCCCCCCCCTAGAGTGTTGTACAAAACGGATTTCAATAGCGAATTGGATACAAATAATTATTGTAACATCATTAACCATTTCTACATATTCTACAAAATATTATGAACAAAAAAACATTTTGCCGTCTATGTAAGGTCTTTGAAATGAATTATACCAAAAAAATACGAATAATAGATCAATACTAATATGTAATATAAAAAAATGCAAAATGCTCTTGTTTCTGAAAACATTCCTTACACATCTCACTGGGATCTTATCAAAATTTGCGCCGAATAATTTTGACTACTAAACGAAACAAATAACCCAATAATTTTTTATCAAAAAACATCTCTTTGGAAAGTAAATTTTTTCGAAAAACAGCTATTTCGAAAATGGATCAACGAAATTTTTCAAAAATATTTTCTCTACAGCATATTTCGAACATACATTTTTTCAAAAATTGTATCTGGATATCGTAAAAATGTATCCCTCTTTCTGTATTTTCCACTTTTATAACATATACCTTATTGAAAAATCTTCGCGCAAAGCTCTGTCTGCATAAAATGCAGTGAAATAAAATTGCCAATCATTCTTGAAATTTCTATTTAAAAAGTTTTCTATAAAGGAAAAGATTGAAGAGGGCTAATGACATGTCAGTAACATGTGCAGTTATTACTGTTGTAAACTTTAAAATCCTTATAAATTGGAAAATATTTATTTCAATATAAATGTAGTGAAATAAATTTTTTACATAATGAATGTGTTTGGTTGAAAATTATTAATTTTTTTCTTGTACCTAAATAAATAAAATCAAAAATACTTATACACTAGAGACGTCAAGCCTTTAGAAATATGTCATAAGAATTTAGAGTCCCTTTGTGTCGTAAAACTCACTCAATCAGAGTCTAGATGACAAGCCCCATTGCCTAGCTACACAATAGTCCAAGGTTCGCAGCAAATGTTAAATTATTTTATAAATAATTTTTTTACCCGGGACCGCCCACGTAGACTTCAAGCCTAAGTACAAACGTACCGTGGGCGTCTGAGGAGAAGGAAATATTATTACTTGCGTAATATCAAAAGCCCTAGCCAGCTTTCGGAGAGTTGAAGTTTCCGTGGATTCGGCCTACTGCTTTTGCCTGTTGTGTCATAGATCATTGTTGGTGTATTTATAATTAGGGCACCACTGACTTTGTTGTTGATAGAATAATATATTACCAACAAAATACATGGATGTACATTGGTTCGTCAATTAACAAATTATTATATATTATATCAAATTAAACAATGTGTGTGATGATGTTGTTTCTGGTGAAGTCAGAAACCATTTGTAGAAATTATCACTTATGTAACTCAATATCGCAAACAATACTACCTGGGTCCAAAATAAACTTTTATTTTCAGTAATATCTGATCCACTTTGAACTGTTTACAATTATTTGTACATTATTTACAGAAATTAAAATGGAATAAGCCGGCCTTAAACTATTGTTTTTCTTGATCAAACTGATTCAAAGCATCAACATGCTGCTTCGCTAAGGCTTCATGCTACTTGTAGTATTATCCTGCATTCAAAATCGTAGTACTGAGCCGTACATATATCTCGGTAGACTAAATCACAATGTAGTATATATGGTAAATCAGTAAAGTGGATTCAAAAGGTGATTCTGAATGGTAGACCCTAAGGGTGGACGTTGAGGGTGATCCCTAAAGTTGAATCTAAGAGGTAGCTCTAAAGGTGAAGCCTAAAATAAAATTAAAAGACCCTATAATGTGGATAAAACGTCTAATATATGTTACTTGTTTCCTGGAAGAACATGAATTAAGTTTAAAGGGCTATAATAAAGCAAGTGAAATCAGGAAAATTATATCGACCTCTTGCAATTTTTACGAAAATACGATGAAGCCATAAAAAACCTTTTAATGAATCGATGGATCGCTTTCCCCTTTATAATTGTCACTGTACGTCACTGATAGAGTAGTAGTAAGGGCTGACTATTACTATTGTACATAGCAATAATGGTAAAATCACAAAAATAAATATATTAAACGAACTGAAAAACGTTCCCTGACTCCCGAGCTACTATAGTAGGTCATTCTACCTCATGAAACCACGCTAATTCGATTATATTTAATATATATGTTTTTGTTTACGCTTTTTACCTAAAACTTTCGTTCGGGCAATCAGACTATTAAATTATGAGTTACCCTAATTTAGCTGTAAGCGGTTGACCTTTTTACTTCAATTTACAGAAATGGTTTAGTCAAGAAACTATCGTCGCACTGTTCACACCGGCTTTCATGAATTAAAATATACGTTCGATACAAAAAGCTCGATTTTCTAAAAGTTTTTGGTGTTTAAAAATGAAGGGTTTTTAAGATTTCGTATGAGTTACGCGACTTTGTTGAACTTATGCAGCAAAAACTGCCTTATAATGTTAAATGTGCATTTGAAGTTAAATTTGACTATTAGTAATAGCGCAGTGCCTGTGAAAATAAAATTACCTGGTGCTAGTCCGAGCAGTTTGAAGCTGGAAAACAAAATTGGTAAAGGAATTCT
Organism: Philopedon plagiatum; assembly: GCA_963971165.1. NCBI lineage: Eukaryota > Metazoa > Arthropoda > Insecta > Coleoptera > Curculionidae > Philopedon > Philopedon plagiatum. The sequence goes on along the minus strand of OZ020190.1, from coordinate 2,985,074 downwards.
CCTTTTACAGGCTTTTATTTAACTTCACCTTTTAGTTTGTTTGTATATTTGTTAGTGTGTCTAGGTGAAATATTTCGATGAAAATTTCGACTAGTTCTTATTAAGCTTTGAAATCTAGCACACGGGTATAAGTCCGGTGATAATGCAATATGGTATATCAAATATTGTTCTAAAATCAATAAGGCGGAAGGGAACAAGATGGCAGATTACCTTTCTTTTCACAATCCCCTTGACATGGGTATCAAATGAAAGTTTGTTGAGTAGAATACGATAAGGAACGGGACGTCATTCTAAATCCAATATGGCGGGCGCCACAAGATGGCGGATTACTTTTTCTTTACAATCTCCTTGACATGGTAACAAATGAAAGGGTTTGACGATTAGAATACGATGAGCTATGTGACGTCATTTTAAACCCAATAGGGCGGACGCCACAAGATGTCGGATTACTTTTTTTCTATACAATCCTCTTGATATCGGTATCAAATGAAAGGGTTCGACGAGTAAAATACGATAACAGGTAAAAGGCCCTGTAATATTGATGCATTACCAGAAATGCATGGGTCGGGTTGGGTGGACATAACTAAAAATTTGAAATTAAAATCTAATATAAAAAATATTTTTTACAAACAAGCTTTTATTATCGAGATGTACTAAAACGAAAAAAAAAATAAGTATATTTTTTTCATTTTGGCAATGCTGACTGCTATTTATAAGTGGACGTAGTTCGCGAGGGTGGATCCTAATAAAAGTAGTATCATAGTTATCACTGAAACAGATATAATATATTATGTTAAACTTATTGTCTTACATGCTTTTTTTCGTAAATTAATTAGTCTAGTAAATCTTGATTAGTCTAATATCATTTACTTTTCTGCATCCTGATGGTTTTTTCTATCCTGGCTCAAAAATTTTATTGGTATTTCAACCACAATGAGGAAATTATGGAAAAACTTAAATTATTGATACCAAGATCATTTTGCATTTGTGTGAGAATAAATACACGTATTGACATGAACCAAACAACAAAATGTAAATAACAGGTGACGCTAAGTGAAAATGGCATTTTTAAATAATTTTGCTACCTAATTATTCCAGAGGATGTTTGAAATCAGACAAAAAAAAACAACATTTCGATTTTCTTTGTATAATAAGTCAAAATACAAATTTCGCTTAAAATTTTTACAAACGTGTTAAAATTAATAATTGTATCTACAGCTCTTTAAAAAAAACACTAAAATCGGACTAAAAATAAAAAGTTATCAAGACAAAACTTAATCCAAATTTTGAGATGACCGTTTTTTTGCACGCGAGTGTATAATATAGGTATGAGATTTTAAGAGATTGGGTTGAAAAAAGTATAGAAAAAACCCTAAGTAAACCCAGAAAAGGCGAATATGGACAGGTTTGTTGGTTGGAGCAAAGTAGCTATTCTTATACTTGTCAACTTAAACCCTTAGTTGTCAAATTAGACAGGTTTTATCGATAGTGAATCTGACCATTGGAGTTCAAAATTCAACGCTTGAAAAATTGATTTGTAAACAAATTGTACTTTCAGAGAATGTGTTTTCGAAAAAATATTCTTTCGTAAATTTTTCGTAGATCTTTAGAACTTCTAGATAAAACCATACCAACTTGTCGTAGAATATTTCTGTTTTTCAGAGCATCCCAGGTCTTCGCCTCAACAGGACTCTATGGCTATAGCGGCCGGTGTGGGAGCAACAACTTACACGACCACAGATCCTCCGACGACGAAAGACCCCTCTAACGAGGAGGATATTCCTGTAGAGTATCCACAAACGAGTTCGACGGTAAGTTTTTTTAGTAAATAAAAGCTATTTACCTAACAAGTGCGGAAAGTGATACTTTTCTGCACGCGACTGCAGTTGACCGAACGACACGAAGCAGAGTGCGGAAAAGTATAGTACTATTCGTGCGGAAAAGCTCGTCTACCACCTTACTTGTTTAAAGTAGTGGGACACGGCGTTCCCAGGCGGTCACCCATCCATGTCCCGACTTATTGGCATAAAGAAGGCCATGCCGGGCGTCATTATGTCAATAAGTCGGATTTCAGTCAAGAGGGTCTGTCTAATGCACTGTCTCCGGGACTTGCTTAAATGGTTTAAGACCTGTAGCTTATGAGGACTGTACTGCTATCTAGAATATGTCATTTATAACGTATCACTTTCTACTAGTTGTAAAGCACCAGTCAAACATTCAATGACGTATCTTACATTACAAAACAAAGTGGATATCATAATTTCTTTAACTGTGAGGATGATGAAAGGATGCGTATCATACATTACAAATTATCTTACATCACAAAGCGAAATATATATCATACTTTCTTAATTGTGAGGATAATGAAAGGCTACGTATCATAACTTCTTCAGTTGTTTAGAAGAGAGATAAGTCTATAGTTGGAACCTTTCTTCGGGACAGGCTGCACACGAGCAGTCGTCCAGCTATTTGGAAAGACATCCTTGTCATAGGAGATCTGGAAAAGACGAGTTAAGAACTTCAGGAGCGCATTTTTTTAGAACAATTGCGGGTATGCCATCCAGACCGAAGGACTTTTTGGTGTCAAGGGATAGAATAATTTTGTGAACTTGTTTGACCTTAACTATTATGTCAGACATTTTGTGGGGTACAAACGTAGCGGTTAAAAGAGCGGAATTGGCAAGACTTAAAATTACCTGTACAAAATATTCACACCTGAATTCACTAAAAAAAAGCTTAAGACATTACCGCTTTAAATTCAAATCGTCCATTTTGTTGACAAGCGCTTGCCCGGTCATTGTTAATAAATCGTCATTAGAAACCCATAAGTTACAAGTATTAATTGCGCGTTTTGCTTGGTTTTTAAATGATTTTTATCTTGGTACTTGCTAAAATAAAAATCAGCCACTCAGTCTTACTCACGAAATATAGTTTCATGGAATGTGTACTGTATGTGTAATTAACGCACTATCGCCACCATTCCGTCAGTCATTCTTCAGTCACAAAGCAAATCATATGAAACCATATTCGTCGTGACGGAGACCGAATGGCAGTAGTGAATCGGGCCTTGTGTGATTTTTTACATTTTCATACTGTTTCTGAAATTTTCATGTAATATAACCATTTTTGTCATTTTTCAGGTTCGAGGTGTAGAGATAGGAATAGTTCTTCTAGTGCTAGTAGTGTGGGTGGCTGCCATCGCTCTCTTCTTCAATCGCTGGGGTAAGATCAGGATGCTCCTTCCCTACCAACCCGACTACAAGCAGGAGCAACTGAAAGTACCGGGTACAGCAGCGTGCGCCGCCGCTGTGGCGCAGGGGAACACTTGTACGCATCATGCACCGCCAAATATATGCCAGCAGGTATTTAGATTACTTGAGGGAGTGTAGTTATTCAGCAGTTATTCGAAACTGAGACGAACGAAGCTTAGAAGATCTACCTGATCTAAAAGCAACAACTATTATTTTTTTTCTGATAAAACTTGTTTTTTTTTTGGAATAATAATTAAAACATGATTACAGGGGACTTATTTCTAAATTAAAATATACAAGTCAAAAAGAGAAATACATCCCAAAAAAAAAAAAGAAGATTTAAAGGGGGATACAGGCACGGTAAAAAAATGGCCTACTTTGTCTTTTTTTAGTAATGTAATAAAATATAAGGGAATCGGGTGTTAGGCATGTTATACGCATACTTTGGGCTAGTTCTAATTTATTTTAGTAAAAAAAAATGCTGTAAAGTTATTATAAATCAAGTGTTGTGTTTGTAAAAAATTATTCCTCACGATCGACTCGAGATCTCTAGCCTGGATATATTAAATTTAAAGTATAAGTGATGGGTATGGCACTTAAAGAAGAAAGATAGACGATCGACCGCCAGGGCTGGCCCGCGTATCATTTTTGCGAATTTTAATATGACATTGTGTAGACCTATTCTTGAAACTGTGCCCTTTGCGAATATCCAAAAAATGATTGAATGAATAAATGAAACCTAACCAAACCATGAAAGTGTGTACTCCCCTTAAGAATTGTTGCTTGTTAATTAACTCGGAAACCTCAGCCAAAAAGAAGAGAAAATAAAGGGGATAACAGGAAAGTACCAAATTAAAAAAAAATGTTTACATGTAGGACTCCTTAACTGTAGAACTTTTTGGTCTACTTATTGGTTTATTATCAAAATTATGGTAAATCTTTTGGCTTCGCAGCATAAATAAACAGCCTTATTTTGTATGGTACACTTTAAAATGATTTTTACGAGTATCTTCAATTTTTAAAATAAAATTCTTAATTTACTAAATAGTTGAAGTTTCCAATAACTGCGAAATAATTAAAAAGTATAACATAATTCACTAGAAATAATTCACTAGGTATTGTTTACATGATACACAGAAAATATTATTAATTTTTTATATTCTCATGAACTGTTTTCATTTTAAATTTCTATATTGTAAAACCAATTAGCAACATTTTTGACACCACATTATAATCACTAAAAAAAAATACCTAAAATCTAAAAAACTGGTTGGTAAAACAATAGCACCATATTGAAATAACTCTTTATTTTTCCAAAATTATCTGTGACCAACTTTGGCTAAACAGTTTTTAATATCATTTTAAAAGGTTATTGGCCAGTTGCATGATATAAATAGTTGGTAGTGTTGGTGGAATCAGGCCAGTTAGTTAAATGAAACCCTTTGGTCTCCAATTCCGACGTTTCGAATTATTTAAAATCGTCCTCGGGGCTCAACGGAAGAAATAACAATAAATATTTACAGGTGTGATGGATTTTTAATTTATAAAAATAATAACATTATTCGATAACGCATATAGAGCATAAAAGACACAACCGATGCCATTTTTTTTTTTTGTAAAATTTGTAATTTAATGAATAACAAATGGTAAACAAACTCGAGGCCTGGTTATATCTGCGAGAAGCAAACGATAAATTTTAATTAGATGTCTTGTAGGTATGTAAATATTATACCGTAGCACAATGTAAATTACATGTTTATTTCATGAACTTCTCAAAGAAATACAATTTTGCCTTAACTAACATATTCTAATTTATTTATATATTTGGTTTCGGATGGAGATGTCTCTTTAACATTTGTTTAATTTACCAAAAATGCGTCTTAGTTCTATACCAACACACCTTATAAGAGTTTAAAAATGTGTTTTTAAATTCCTAATATATCTAAATCTGGAAGGACGTACATGGAACATCTTATGAATGTCTTTTCAAAGATGTGCATATGTTGACCAATCTTCTTCAGAAATATATTCGCGCATGCACCTTAGTTTATCTACAGACAGGAAAATTCCTTTTTTAACACTCTTTTATTAGCTTGCAGGCGCGGCCCGTGAGATTTTTTACAGGTGGGTCAAAATTTTGTGGGCAACTAGTGATATTAACGCAACAAGCAAAATACACTTTTTTAATCAGGTTTTTTAATAATGTGACTAGTTTTGACAAGAAATTATTTACCTACAAATAAACACCGCAGAAGACATAAAATAGGTACTGTAGTTACTACAGTACCTATAAAACAGTAACATGAAACCGTAGATTACCAAAACTTACAAAGCATTTACTACATTCTCTACATGAATAATAATTAGGTACCAGAACCAAATGGGTTTATAATTATTGGTGCAATTATATCCAGTTTATCTTAAACAAAAATTATTTATGATAGAAACACTAGTTATTGCATAATAAAAATTTAGGAACCTGGATGTTTCTTTTTAACGTGAGCTCTCAAGTTACAGGGATTTACAGAAATACAATTTACATTACATCCAATGTGCCATTTTAGATTCTCATCCTCAACACTTCTTGTGGATTAACGACTCTCTACTCTAACAGAACAGTAGTACCACATACACAAATGAAAGTATTTTCAAATAACACCAAGCGCCAAAGCAAAACTAAACAGTATTTATTTACTAAAGTTTTTGAACAATTTAAAATTAAAATTCTGTTGTTATATAGGCAATTAATTTTGACACATTGACATCGACAAGAAAAAAGGGTATTTTTTCGCGAGATCCCGTTGACCAACAGTGAACGGCCGGGAATTAAAAGTCACGTGATATCTGCATTCATATATTAGGTGACATACAAGTGACATACTGTTCAAGGAAGATTAAAGGGATCTCACGAAAATACACTCAAAGGAAAACACAACCTAGAGCGCATGCCCGCAGGTTTAAATCGATGGACGGGTTGGATACTGCAGCTGCGTTGACAACTTGTTGTCAAAGTCGTAATTAGTAGGTTTTAATGTTTCATAGGCACAGTTGCAATTATTAATATTATTAGTAGTAATTACCTAAATATCTTAAAATAAAATTAGGTAAGCTTAATGTATAAATTTATCGCGAATCGCGAATATTGTTTTAATAATATATTGGTCATATTTAAATTCGTAAGCTAGAATTTGCGACAACCCAATACCCGGCGCGGCGGCCAGAAAGCGATACTATTGCTAGGCCGTCGACAAATTGTGTCTCTTTTTAACTTCCTCAAGGGCGTATGTTTGTTTCTCTCTTAGCTTTAATGCATTTTATGTAGTCCATATACACATATCAGGTCAATTTAAAATGCGGCGAGTCCGGAGCAAGCTTGGCTTGATCACCGTTGTAAACGGTGGCTTCATTCTTTCTTGAGGAGTTTTCGCATGGAACTTGCACTTTTTTGAAAGAAACGATTATTTTTCGGTTTTAAAAAATAAACATTAAATTAGTTAGATCATTGAAAATTTTAGGTGAGTCATTGATCAAATGACCTTATGGACGGGCCGCGCCTGTTAGCTTGACTTGTAACTTGTTAATATTGTAATGGAATCTTACAACTCACTACTCACCCACTTCTAATTGTGGTATTGATTTAAAACGTTGTAAACTTATGCAATTCCCGTGACAATACGATAATATGTTCTTTTTTAATATACAGTGTGTCTTCAAAAGTTGCCCCATTGTGTTTTGAACAAATGTGCTTCCCACATTTTGCACAAATCCTCTTTCTCCAATTTTAAATACAAGCAGTTAATTTTTTTTTAAATGTTCAAACAAAATATTCTTGACATTTAATAGGGAATATGCATATGATCCAAATAAACCTGGAATGTTTTTTTATTCTTTAAATATTCTTTACTTAATTGCTTTCTTTTATTACAAGTACAGGGTGTCCCATTTTCGGCACTTTTGCGGGGTATCTCCCTTATTTTTAAAGATAGAGGGTTGCGGTTTTCGCGACAGTGTACTACTTTTTGATGAAACGAAAGATGGCATAAAAATATTTGTCATGGCCCCCTTCGTTTTTGACATACAGGACGAAATTGATTTTTTTCCATTTTCGGACCTCCTCGCATTTCAGTTATCTTGTAACTTATAAAAAAAGTAAAAATGGATCCTATTAGAGTTTTCTACGTAGAATCGAGTGGCGTGGTTAGATTTTCATCAGATGTGATATTTTTCGAGATATTAACCAAATAAATGTTTTTTTTAAATGGAACACCCTGTATATTTCTTAACCATTAAGTTTCCCCTTTCGAGAGCTTTTCAAAAATATATATCACTTTATAGTTATTTTTTATTTTTAGTCCTTAAATCGAACTATTTAATTTTAAACTTTAATTTTGCGTAGTTGGCCGTGTTTAACAAGTAGTTTAACGTCAATTCAGGTATTTAGATTTAAAAAAGAAACTGGTTAAATCCTGTATTTTCATTAATTTATTAAAATTGGTATTATTTTTAACCTACAACACTACTTGTTATCTAGATATATAGAAAATCCTAACCAGAACTAAAACTGTTTAGTTTTTAATCACTTAAAGATTAAATTAGTTGTCTTGAATTATTAATAGCAAATAAAAGTCAAATTTAAAAACAAAACATACAAAACTTTAGGTAACGAAAAGAGCTAGAATGGATTAAATGGACTAACTATTCTCGTTACCTAAAGTTTTGTATGTTTTGTTTTTAAATTTGACTTTTATTTGCTATTAATAATTCAAGACAACTAATTTAATCTTTAAGTGATTAAAAACTAAACAGTTTTAGTTAGGTTTTTCTATATATCTAGATAACAAGTAGTGTTGTAGGTTAAAAATAATACCAATTTTGATAAATTAATGAAAATGCAGGATTTAACCACTTTCTTTTTTAAATCTAAATACCTGAATTGACGTTAAACCACTTGTAAAACACGGCCAACTACGCAAAATTCAAGTTTAAAATTAAATAGTTCGATTTAAGGGCTAAAAATAAAAAAAAGCTATAAAGTGTAATATATTTTTGAAAAGCTCTCGAAAGGGGAAACTTAATGGTTAAGAAATATACAGGGTGTTCCATTTACAAAAACATTTATTTGGTTAATATCTCGAAAAATATCACATCTGATGAAAATCTAACCACGCCACTCGATTCTACGTAGAAAACTCTAATGGGATCCATTTTTACTTTCTTTATAAGTTACAAGATAACTGAAATGCGAGGGGGGTCCGAAAATGGAAAAAAATCAATTTCGTCCCGTATGTCAAAAACGAAGGGGGCCATGAAAAATATTTTTTTCTACAACCGAGCGAAAAGTACAAATTTGCGCTTTCAAAAGAAAGCGCAAAGTTGGACATTTTCGAGGAACAAGCGTTTGTTTTACTTTGTCGCTCGCCGAGCGACAAAGTTACTTTGTCGCTCGCTTAGTTACCATGGACACCTTAATAATAATAAAGAAACGTCCAGCGTATCTGCGACTTTTGACACAAAATATAAACTGTCAAATTTGATATCAATAATTATTAATTACATTACAAAATATTTTTATAAAAATACCGGTTGTAGAAAAAATCATGTGTGTAATTCGAGCGCAAAGTGACATTGCCGCTCTCGCGAGATAGCCGCGCTCCGCTACGCGTCGCGCGTCTAACTTCTCGCTCAGAGCGGCAATATATCACTTTGCGCTCTTAATACACAAATAGCTATTATGCCATCTTTCGTTTCATCAAAAAGTCGCACACTGTCGCGAAAACCGCAACCCTCTATCTTTAAAAATAAGGGAGATACCCCGCAAAAGTACCGAAAATGGGACACCCTGTACAAATTTCGAAACTGGTAAACAACAGTAGAAAACAGTTTTGCTTTAAAAATACTATTTTTTATAAACAATATACACTTTTTGACCTGAAATATTTTTATTTTTTAGTTTTTTAAGTATACCTATTCTTCTTACCTTCTTTGTAGTCTCTTCCATCCGACTTTCTCATATTATATGCCCAGTCTTTTAAAATATTGGCTAGCTGAGCATCAGGCGTCTCAGCATTAAAATTCCACTTTCTATCTTCACAAAAGGTCACGAATTGGGTAATTATTGATATTACTGGAAACAGCGAATTTTTTCATGAAATTTTGCACATACCCTAATTTTGGGTCGTAGAACACGAATCCGAAGTCAGCTTTTGGCGGTCTCGTATGGTTTTTCCAAAAAAAAATTGTTTTTGGAAAACTTTTAGGTTAACTTTTAGGTTACCTTTTTGTTATAGATTCCTTTAAGTTTCGACACTTTCACTTCAACATATCTGTAAACTTATAATTTTTATTAGTTTTCGTCACACAAAACACCACATTTAGGCAAAAATAGCTAAGAAAATTGCTTTTTTCTATAGAAAATTCCATTTTATCGCTACTAGACGTCATTATTTTTCCAGCTGTCAATTTTCCGGCGTTGCCACGTTTACAAAGCATTTTTCTCGCAAATTTTAACAATTTCCGGCCATAAATAAATCCAAAAAAAGAGATGGCAATATGAGAGTAAAATAAGACAGATAGCATTTAATTTTCCCTAAAAGGGCAAAAAGATGACCCCAACCAACACCCTGGGGCACCGATCCCTTTTCGCCTGCGAGGAAAGAGACTGGTCAGGGCCCCTAACCAGGTGCTAACCCTGCTCCGACCTTAGGGTGCCCTCCGATCCACCGTTATACCACCGTTATATCGAAAATATTAGATCTGTCACCTAATTCACCGACTTAGAAAAGTTTTTGATACGAACGGTGGATCGGAGGGCACCCTAAGGTCGGAACAGGGTTAGCACCTGGTTAGGGGCCCGGACCAGTCTCTTTCCTCGCAGGCGAAGAGGGATCGGTGCCCCAGGGTGTTGGTTGGGGTCATCTTTTTGCCCTTTTGGTTAAATTTGGTTCATTTTCGCATTTTCCCACCAACTTAAGCTAGCAGTATTTGAGGGAAAAACGATTATGCGAAAATGAACCAAATCTGAGCAAAAAGGTGTATACACCCAAACAAACCTGAGCAAAAAGGTGGTCAGGTTTGCTCAGTTTTCATTGATATAGATACATATATATCTATATCAATGAAAACTGAACAAACCTGACCACCTTTTTGCTCAGGTTGGGTGACCAAAAAGGTGGTCAGGTTTGCTCAGTTTTCATTGATATAGATATATATGTATCTATATCAATGAAAACTGAGCAAACCTGACCACCTTTTTGTTCAGGTTTGCTTGAGTTGGGTATACACATTTTTGTTCAGATATGGTTGCATGCATCAGCATATGCAGGTGTTGGATTGCTGATAAATAGGATTTTGGTTACGTCTGATGTAGGTTAAAATTAAAAAATGTTGTTGACTAAGTTGGACAGAATAGTGAATTTAGTTTGTTATGGTTAGCTTTTTTATTATTCCTAATTTACAATTTTTTCATGAAAAATAAGTAAACCTGGCAACGCCGGACACTTGACAGCTGGGAAAATAATGGCCCCCTAACTAACCTTAATCTATGAATAATGGCATCTAGTAGCGATTAAAATGACATTTTCTATTGGAAAAAGCAATTTTCTGAGCTATTTTTGCCTAAATGTGCTGTTTTGTGTGAAGAAATAAAATAAAAATTATAAGTTTACAGATATGTTTAAGTGAAAGTGTCGAAACTTAAAGGAATCTATAAAAAAAAGGTAACCTAAAATTTAACCTAAAAGTTTTGCAAAAAAAAATTTTTTTTTGAAAAACCATACGAGACCGCCAAAAGCTGACTTCGGATTCGTGTTCTACGACCCAAAATTAGGGTCTGTGCAAAATTTCATGAAAAAATTCGCTGTTTCCAGTAATATCAATAATTACCACGAATTGTGTCCACATAAACGCCTTGGATGTTTATGTATTGCCATCTTCGCTTTTTTCAATATACTTCGAAATTTCTGTTAGAGAAAAATCACCGAATATATCCATTTCTACGATTAAGTGACGTGTCTAAACAACTCTGTTGTCAATCTTTGACAACAACAAAAAATTACGCCTACTAGCAAATATCACGCCTTAACATAAAAGCTAAACAAATACCGGTAGTATTTAGCTAGCGATTTTCACTTTTTATGGGTTACTTTCACTTTTTGAGATGGTGATTCTCACTTTTTGGAGCGTGACTTTCGCTGAAAGCTGATGAAAATCGTCTTAAGTTTTATACATATGAGGTAAATAATCTTCAATATAACATTTTAGGGTTTATAATGACTTGCTTCGACAATTTATGTAATAAAAAATTAACATGCATATTCCCTATTGTAGAGGACTGACCAATGATATTTTTTCGGAAATTCTGTTTCGATCATAATGATAGATTTTATTCTTAGCTGTAATTCGTGCAATAAAAAAAGTTGTTAACATCACGCTCTGTAGACTACCCATAGTCTTGCACAATTTTTTTTAAACTCTAAACTTTTATTTACATTTTCCGGCTTTTTCAGAAAAACTTTCAGATTTTTGTATGGTGCAGTATAAAGCTTTTTAATGCCACAAATAGCAAACCATCTTAGTCCCATTTTAAGAACCGCAATATACATGCAGACTCTAAAAACCTGGGAATATACGGGAAATGGAAAATATCACGGAAATGTAGAAAAACACGTCGATTTACATTTTTAGTTGTACACAATTTGGTACAGCTGTAGATACAAACGTTTTAAGAAAAATAAAGTACCTTTATAAAAGTTAAATTTTAATGTAATACATGCTATCCATGCTTTCCATTTAAAAATATTGCCGATGACTTCGTAACTTCGACAATGTCAAAATTTTAAAAATCATCAAATTGTGTAAAATTAACAATCAAAATCCACGTGTTTTTGATTATTTCCTTAATATGTCCCGTATTCGATATATTTTCAGGTTTCCAGACATTATGTTCTCACTGTATCGATAACACAACAAGCATTAATTTATCGCATACAATAATCCTAACCAATGCTCTTAAACAAAAATCACTGCATGTAATTCCAGTACAAAATTGTTTAGCCACTGTTGGTCGATTCAGGTGATACACATTTATTCACATTAAAGCAATACAAATAGCAGTAATTTATTATTTTATTGATAAAACATTATTAGACATGTACAAAATCTAATCAAAGGCATTAGTTTTAGTGAAAACATTACCGTATTTGTATATTTTTAGATTAAATCATTCGTTTTCGACAATACATATGTACCTAATCATTTTTTTACAGCCTAGACATAATATGTAAATAGGTTTTTTCTCACTAGATTTTTTGCCAGTAGCCTGTTGACTAGCTTACTTTATTTCTTCTTCTTATTTTCTTTTGTTACCTTACCCAACTAGTGCAAAAAGAGGAAGAGGGAACGTCTGCGCTTACTCTGTCGCCCGCAGCCTGTATCCGGACCCGTATGTACTTGCTTTTTACTGAAGAACAACAGCAACATGGAGATGGGAGGTGGATACGTCACTGACATTGATTCTGATTAAATTTCGACGAAAAACACTTTACACACAGCTTTAATCTTCACCTTTCTTCTTCTTTCTAACATACTACCTTGGTGCCAGGTACGTCGTCTTATGGGCGAAAACTGGCGCTGGCTACAAACATGTCTTAAATGGCGCGAGCTACCTACTAAATAGAATGGTACATAACATTTTTTACACTATTTTACATGCGTTCTGTGTAATGTTTTATTGACACCCGCTTTCTACAGGGTTGACACTTTATAAATGTTGCTTTTTATAGGACCGAATAGTTCGGATTATGTTGAAAAAGCTAAAGTTAGCCATTAAGGGCTGTAATCAACGCTCATTTTGCTATGTTTTAACGTTGTTGCTCAGTTATTTGCTATAAAAAATCAAAGACTTACGAGGCGTGCGGTCAATGGAAGCGGGGGGAGCACCGCTTCCCAAACCTTTTTAGAGATAAACATAAATTTTTATACATAAGTAGGGGTCACTGGAATTTTTCGCCAAGTCCTCACTGCCTTCTGTCATACGTCATCTGTCAGCTATCAAATGTCACTCTGTTTATTAGTTGTCTCGTAGCTGTTTAGGAGTTGTTTCCAGAAGCAGGGTCTGTTTTTAGCTGTTTTGTGGCTGTTTCGTAGTTGTTTCTTGAAACAGGGTCTGTTATTTGCACAGGTTGCAATGCTGTTTTCTAGCTGTTCCATAGTTGTTTTCTGAAACAGGCTCTGTTTTTAGCTGTTTTCTAGTTGTTTTAAATTCGATAAATTATCTTATACATATAATAAATAATTGCTGCCAGTCCTATTTTTATTACAATTATTGAAGTCTGCCAATGATCCTTAGTCTATTAAATAACCCTTATTAACTGACTGGCCGTATAATCTGAAGTATTATTAAAGATAAACTGGAGCAATAATGCTAACAAAGTTTATAACTATACTTTGTTGCACTAAATCATAAACTATTTTAATTTTTTAACATGAATATTTTTATAGTGATTCAATTCCTGAAATACTTGAATTACTACTCGAATCACTGCTACTATCCAAATCTGATATATTGCTTTCATCGTCCTGCCGGTTTATTACTATACTGTCCACAATCACATCAAGAGCTGGCTCACTCTCGATGTAAAATGTTTCAATATTTTTGACACCATCAGATCGAGATTTCCAATCTTGTTCGGAAATGGTACCGAAAAGTTCTCTACAATAGTTTTCTACATTATTAACATTAAAATCAATGTTTCTGTCTTCAACAAACTGTTTTAGAGAGGTCCAAACAAGTTTAATGGGATTTAAATCCGGGTGGTATGGAGGTAATCTCATAACATCAAGTCCGTGTTCTTCCAGGATAGATAAAAGGCGCGTAAAATGAATAATATTTGCCAAAATTACATGACTGCCCAGATAACACTTTGACTTTTACTTCAGAAACATACTCCATACTAAAATGCACGTCACGACAGTTAGAACATACATGAATTTAAAAAAGCGTGCACTTTTGTTACGGACTGTACCTACCCCACCGATGCGCTAACTTAGCGCATTCGGCAATGCCATCTTTTCCATCGTTTTGCTCGGAATTATTGACAGGCACGTGATCGGTCGTACTGTTTACAATAAGAGGTCATGTGACCGTCACAAATTCCGAGCAAAACGATGGAAAAGATTGCATTGCCGAGCGCGCTAACTGAATGGCAAAGCTATATTTGACAAGCTGTACTATTTTATCTACACTGGGTAGTCATTTCTTTTTAAAGCAAGCAACTGAGCAACAAGGTTGTTAAAGAACCAGTGCAATGGGCGTTAAATGCTTTTAAAATACCAGTAAAAACTGAGAAAAACATCGTGACGATTTAACTGAAAATATTTTATTTAGAGCAGCCTAATAATACTTTCATCGTTGATGCAATTTTTATAAAGCCTTTTTTACTATTTAACGCGTCCTATATGTATAATGAGCTCATTACTTAACAGATTTAAAGCAATCAGAACACAAAATTTTAACAACGAGACGATAATATATGGCAAAAAAATTGAATAAAACTAAGCTTTAGTTTTGTTATTTTGTCTGATGGTGTTGTTAATACGTTTAAAAACAGTCTCGGACAGTGGACAAAACTACATGTATATGTTACCTTACTTTACATACACATATTTGTTGATATTTATATACAGTGTGGCTTTAAAATCCCCCTCCCCTTTTATTTTTTAGCCGGTAAACATAAAATTTAAAATTTTGCACACTTCAATAACAATATAAATACCACTTTTTGATATAAATTTCACACCTTTAGCGTTCAAGATGGCGGCTGCGTGCCATTTAGAAAAAAAAACATAGAAAGGGGGTTGTGTAACACATCATTTTAAAGGACTTGAAGAATAGATTGTTGTGTAAAAATTTGAAAGTACTAATAACATTACCGAAGAAATGACGGCGTGTTAAATTTTTAGCACTTGGATGTTGGTGCAAAATTTAAGAAGAAACTAAACATACCTTTTTACTCAAATGGTGTTGAAAGTGTTCTGCGTTTACTTCTAAACAGTAAAATAACCTATTTGAAAACGCCTCACGAACATTTTCAAATGTACCCATTTCAATATTGCGACAGGCAGCCTTCTTGTAACTCCAAATGAGAATTCGGCTGTATTACATACACTTTTAGTTTTAGATAGGCCCATAAAAAAGAGTCCAAGGGTATTAAATGCGACATGACAGGCCATTCAGTAGGACTTCGATGACCGACCTAACGATTGGAGAAAACAGTGTTCAAATATTGCCTTTCGTTTGTTGTATCTCTATAACAAGTATCATTTCAACATTTTTGAAGTAAAAAGGTACATTTAGTTTCTTCTTAAATTTTTTACGAATATCTAAGTGCTAAAACTTTGACACGCCGCCACATCATTGATAATGTTATTAATGGTTTCAAATTTTTACACAATAATCCACTTGACAAGACCTCCCAAATGATGTATTACACAACCCCGTTTTCTATTTTTTTGCCAAATGGCACCTAGCCACCATCTTGAACATTAAAAGTGTAAAATATATACGAAAAAGTAATATTTATATTGTTATTAAAGTGCACCAAATTTTAAATTTTTACGCTTACCGGTTCAAAAAATAAACGCCGCAATGTATAATAGAATATTGACTAAAATGTTTGTTGTCCTAATCTTTTAATTAAAACTTAACGACCTCTTTTAAGCACTCTAAAATAAACATGGAATCGTTTATAATGAAATTACACACTGTATAGGTTAAAAAAAATGTTTATTGACAATCAACCTTAACTAATCATTAAATTGATTGACTACGGAACAGTTAAAACACAATAGTTTTGGCACAACTAGACAAAAATAAGCCTAAGCAATATAAAGCGGCTAATCTGTTATTTATAAAATAAATATGCAGGTATAATGGCGGTTGTCAATCAACAATAATGGACGCTTTTTTAAACCCAAGTGGCATAATTTTTTAACTATCATCTTAAAGCAAGATATATTATACAGGGTGATATATGCGATCGGCATTCTGTGGCGACGTGCTGTTCTGTCTACGCCAGTTATCAGTGGAGGTTACTAATCATAACTAAGTAATTTTTGGTAAAGAGCGTATCTATACTCCATTTTTAAATTAAGTTTAGTTTTACTTATTCAAAAAACACTTAACTACATCAAAAAGTAAGACCTCCGAAAATACTATTTTTCCTTGGTCTATACAACGGCAGCCAAATCACAATTTAGTGAAAGAATCAATTGTAAATAAAGAGTAAAATAACGATTACACTAAGGCGTTAGACAAAGTAAGTTCCTTTATTAATACAGCATGTCCCACGGAGTCCTTGTCATACGGCAAAGATTTTTCTGAAAGTTGAAAAAAAATCACTTTAGTGTAGGAAAGTTCAGCATATTAATATACTAAGAATCTCTATGTAAAAAAATCTAAATATACACATAGTATACAGGATAGTGACAAAAATGTTCCCTAATTTAGCAAGATACAAGGGAAAGATATTTGAAAGATTTATTTGGAATCATTTTTTCTCTGTAAATAAGAAATCACAGCTACCTACGACAAAAAATGTTTTTACGTTTTTACTGTACGTTACGAAATTAATGTTAGTACACAGAAAAAACACTATCGTATATTGAATTGGATACCCATTCACTCAATGACACATTCTATTCCGTGTTGCACAATACAAATTCGGTTTATTTCAATGATTAGTTTATCATTGTTAACCAATAGGTTATAAGATTGCTTGAAATATAAGGTTCCATTGGTTTCTAATAGATCGTTCAAATATATCAATTATTTGATACCAGTAATACCCTATTCTAAATTCAATGCAAACTATCATTGGTTGCACTAGAAGTTTATTTGTAAGAATATGCACCTCATTTGATGCAAAATTGTTTCAATTGCGACAGTAATTAATTTAATGTAACTTCTAATAGAAAGAAAACATTTTTGTTTAAATTCAAACATATCCGTGTTTTGAAGAACAATAAATACTCTTTAATATAAGTAATGAAGAATTTCTATTACATCAATTATACTTATATATTTTAAACAAATGAAACACGCTTTATTATTTTAAAATAATTTTTATTTAGTATTATTAAACATGCATTGTTTAGACATTCTGTAAACATTTTATTAACACCACACTGACCCGAACACCGTAAACTTTTTATATTTATTTCACTCCAAATATAGGATCTGCTTCTTTGCAAAACTATCTGCTTTTGGCTTGTATGGGTACAGGATGCAAGATAGAAAAAATTTGACCCATAAAACTGCATTCGAATCTCCTAAATTTACAGCTAGATTTAGTGGAAACCACGTCTAAAAAATACAAATTCAACAATAAACTTGCGATCATATTTAATGTTCCGGAATTTGTTATCCAGTATCGAGATCAGTACCTATTATTTTAAGACAAATGTGTGGTGCGATATTTTAGATAACCATCTGATAGGCCCATTTTTCATCCGAGGCAATATAACGTCGGATATTTACCTTCAATTTTTGAGAAATCAGCTTTTTAGCTTTGTCAATAGCTTTCCACTGAACATTAGAAATAATTTATGGTATCAGCATTATGGTGTGCCATGCCATAGCCCTCGAGGTGTTACCGAGATTTTTCAGGAAATGTTTCAGGGGCGTTGGCTAGAAAGATTTTCGGAAAATCATTGGCCGACGAGGTCACCGGATCTGAACCCACTCGATTACTATCTTTGGGGATATTTAAAGGAAAAAGTGTGTTTTGAAAAGATCTTTTGAAAAGATCAATAACCCGATGTGCTCTAGAAATTCCTTAAGTTGTTTTGAGAAAAGCAATAAAATGCATCGAAAAGGAATGTGACTATATTGAAGTTTAATTTTTGTAAATTTATTCTTTCTTAATAAGTAATTCATATGTTTTACATTAAAACTCTTACGTTGAGATTCACTAAGAAAGTTTAAGATTTAGTACTGGTTTAAATTAAGATCTTATAGTTGATCAGTTTTGTCCTGTCGTTGTAATAAGTCATCATTAAAAACTTATGAATTATTGTGATATTTGACGGATTTACATGGTTTCCAAATTATTTTCATCTTGGAACGAGTTGCTGTATTGAATTTAGTTCTATTATTGTTGAAAGTACATACTAAAATTGTAATTTTCTTGATAAATTTGCGAAAAAGCTCAGAAATAAGTTCATAGTATAAAACTTAGTTGTCTTATTCTTATACTTGTCAGTTTAAAACTTTTAGTTGTCAAATTAGACCGGACTAGCGTTGGAGAATCTGGCTGTTAATTTTTTCATAGGTAGCTGTGATTTCGTATTTAAAGAGAAAAAATTAATCCAAATAATTCTTTAATAGTTATTTATGATATAAGTGTTAAAAGTACAATTTTACGGCACGAATTTGAAAGTTTGCAGAATGAGCGAAGCGAAAAAAGTGTTCTTTTTCAACTTTTAGTAAAAATTTTTGCCATATGGCATACAGCGCATTTTTCATAGCGATCCGCAGGATTTGACATGTTAAATTTTTAAGCCCATGTTGGGCCCTAAAGAAAGTTCAATCGTCTACTTCCCCCTCTTCACACCTAAACCTAAACAAAACTGAGCACAGTTATTCACTGTAAAAATAAAATAAAGACTTTTCTTTTAATTCTACGAAATATACGGCTTTCTATATCGTATTGATATTGCCTATTTCCTACACGTTTTTAAGTGATATTTTCAGTAATGGCATCGATCGACCCTTTTCATTATTAAAAATTGGGCGACCTGTGAGATACAGACCCCGGAAATCGATAGACTATATGGAAAGCCAACGTGGAAATATAATCATTTTACATCGGTCAAATCGAAGAAGAAAAAACTGAGAAATGCAGTGAAAGAAACTCTTTTCTATATTGATATAATCAATATGTGTAAAGTTCATTTATTTACAGTATCTTCGGTACTTCCCAGTGCTACACAGAAAATTAATGTCACTAGAAGCAACGTTTTTGAGAACAATGCATCGGAATTCGGTGTTGCACAGAATAAATAGGAAATAAAAATTTTTATTATTGGCAAAAATTAAGCCTTTTTATTAATTAAATTCAAAAATCAAGTGATAATAATAAAAACCCAATAAAACACGAATGAATAAAAAAATGAACTGCTAAAAATGAATTTATAGCTTTCTCAAGACTTGCTTAATGGCTTATTATTATTTACGAGTTTGAACCCGTCGAAATTCGACGAAAATATATACAGTGCCCCCCATAAAGTTGGCAACAAATGGAAAATTTTTTATTATCGATATTTTTTAAAAAATATTGAAAGTTCGTTTGTGCATGTCCGACAACTCAAGAATCTATTTTAACACATCTCATATGATCACCGGTTTGGCGGGAATTTAAAAGAAAGTTGACGGTGAAACCGAAAAATGGCTTAAATTGACAAGATTTCGAAAAATTTTATTAAGAAAAATTGTTTAGAATGCACCGAGGATACTACATACCAAATTTGAACCATATATGAGAAAAATAAATAATACACAGTTTTACCCGTACAGTCGCTATAGAAAATCACAGATTATTTTTTACATTTTTACTAACAAATATTAAATTTATTATAAAAAATACTGTATTATTAGGTTTGAATGGAAATTCTTAGTTGGTCTAAAATAGTCTAAATTTTACTGGCAGTCCGAAAATGTTGGATAAGCTTTTACATCGATATACAGGGCATGACTACAGATAGTACACGACCAGGCCGTATTTTTTAAATTTATTTGCCGCAAAGTGTCTATTTCACAAACATTTGATTAGTTCTGACACGAACCAATGTATGTAATTTAGTTGAATAAAGTTATTTTCAAGTGAAAAAATAATTTATAATTTTTCGTACGATGGTACTGGTAAAAATTTGTATTTTTTATTTTTCTCAGATATGATTTAACCAAATTGGTATATGGAATCCTCGGTGCATTCTGAATAATTTTTCTTAATAAAATTTTTCGATATTTTGTCAATTTAACCCATTTTTGGAAGATTCCAGCGCCCATTGTGTGGCGGTACCGCCCTGGTTGGGAACCTCTGTAATCTAAACTGTAATTACGTTATTCTATAATACATTTTCAATACGTTATTTTTTATGTTTATATTATGTTTTCAAAACAGGAAGGTACTTTCGACATAAAAAATATTTTTTAAACAAATATTTTCAAAAAATTATTCGTAGATCCATCTCCATTATCAAAGCGAAAAGTAAAGACACAAAATTTGTATTTTCATATTTTTTTATCGTGAGAAGTATATGGAAGAATTCTTAGTATCTAAGCATCGAACTACGCGACGTTGCCCCAGCTCTATCACTTAGTCTCTATTTTAACATCGAATTTGTAACACCCTGTAATAGTATATTACATGCCAAGTGTTGAAAGTGACATTTTTCGACGAGTGGGAATGTTGTCGCACGAGGCGACAGCCGAGTGCGATAATCCCACGAGTGTGCGAAAATTACTTTCACACGAGTAATGTACAATATTTTTCCTACGACCACCAAAATATTTACAAAAAATCCTCAATTTCTGTCTTTTAAAACCCTCACTTTCAACACTAACATTTTTATCAAGTTTGCTGAAAATAAAACAAATGAAATTGGCGCCATCTATTTCAATGCCATGTTGACAAGTACTTTACAACACGTGTGTTGTAAAGTACTTTTCAACACGCGTGTGATATAAGGCACTTTCTCGCCAAGTTAACCGTGCTTTTTTACTCATTTTCATAGCTGGTCGTAGGAAAAGAAAATTACAAACATACTTTTGAGAAGGCTTTTAGGAAGAATTCACATTTGACCATTTCTAAAGTTATTTGCGCGATAACCTACAACATTTAGGAACAAAATATACTTAGTATTGAACGAACGCCCACAGAAGCACCTCATTTGTTGGTAATAAAAGTAAATAACAACAAAGAATAGAGCCGAAGGTGTCATAGAACATTAATAAAAGAAAATAAAACATGAAAACTATAATTACGTAAAAAGATACACGCGTCAAATACAATACTAATGTGAACAAGGGAGGAAATTGCGTCATGTAAACGTGACGTAAAAGGATATTTAAGATTTTTTAGTTCTTCAGTATGGGGCTTTATAAATAATGGCACAATAGGTACTACGGTATTTAAATTTTGCGCCGTTTCTTGAAAACTTAACCTATATTAGCCCACTGGCGTTGCCGTGTGATAGCTAATTTTATCTTAGAAGACGTTAGAAATAATTCGTCACTTCGTGCTGCATAAAAGCATAAACCAAAAAAAGGGCAAGTTCTCACGGTACAATAGAGTACTTAGGTTTAGACCTTCAAACCCAAACAGAACAATTGCAGCGACCATGATTTATTAAGAAAGGATTCGATGTCCGTATACTGTGAGCGTATCGAACGTGAAGCCTTATATTTGTTATTTGTTATGAAAACATTTCCCCCAGGAGATTAGTTTACGAACTACGTAATTGAATCAAGAATGGTAGTAGAAAGAGATAAAATAGCATTGGAGTGTTGGAGCTCAGAAGTGTTGCTGCCCGTGCTGGTTGCTTAGGAAAACGGCTGAACCTCGGTCTGAACACTCGGTTACACGTACGTCTTTGTCTAATGAACTAGGAAAGAAAGAGTGCGATTTATAGATTTATAAATGACTCGGAGCGACTTTAATACCTTTAGAAATAACATAACCTATAAATAATAAAACCTTTTTAACTTAAATTTATTATTATTTAGCAGAAAAATATAATATTTTAGGGCTTTTATTACTTTTAGTAAATCTTGTGATGCTTCTAACGTATTTTTTGTACAAAAATACAAGGTAAAATAAGATGTGGCCAAGGTTTACAAATTGTGTTTACAGTGTCGTTTAGAATGGTTTGTTTTGACTTCAAAGAATGTTAAATCATCCCGTATCCATTCTTAATAAATCCATGGCCGCGACAATTTTTTCAACAAAAAAAGTAGCTACGATAACAAACAATAAAATACCCGTATTTTATTGTTGGCTGATAATTGAAATTCATAAAGAAGTGTATTTTTGAAACATTTTCAAAAACAGTGATTCAAAAAAAGATTTTTTGAATACCTAAAAATAAACGAATTTTATGTACATAGTAACAGTTGTTAAATTAAAGCTTGAACTCAATTAAAAACTGGAAATTGTAAATATGTTCTCACTACGTTTATTTTTATAATTGTATGCAAAATTATGCGTATACTGTGCAGTATTTTACGTCTAATACATTTTGTTAATTTGTTAGTAGCGTGCTCATAAAACTAATAAAGTTTATTTTTACACCGAGGCATTTTTCATACTAACTGTTTCTTATCAATAAAATAAAGCAAGTTAAGAGGAGTAATAGGCTACCATCCCTTCAATTTTTTGTTTATAACATTGTTGTTACTCCGTTATTTGCCTGGCGTGCGTATTATGAAAGCCCCGATTCTCTAAACTTTTTGGAGATAAAGAAATAAATTTTTAAACATTAATAATGCATAATTTTTAACATACCTACTATAATTTTATAAAAATATGGATTTAAGTTCTTATAGTTTATCTGAAATCTGCTTAAATGTTATAAACTTTACTGCGTAAACGCAACCAATTTCACTCACGTCGCTGTCGCACAGTGCAGCGACCTTATGGGGAAGTAGAACAAAAATTAGAAATTAACATTATCATATAATTTATTTACCACATATTTGTAGGCTATCAGTGTATATTTAGAACAAAACATGTTTATTTTCTATTATAAGGTTACAAAACAAATGGATTTGAACTTATACGGAACGAATAACATATTAATAGTGGAAATGATACTTAAAATAAATAATATTATCAACTGTATCACCCTGTCAGCAGTTTTCCCCTCCTTTTGGGGAGCGTTGACTTTAGGTCAGAAACTGCAATTTTGCTAACTAGATAATAGCGTCGTTTAAATAAATTACTTCAAGTAATTGTTTGATTTTATAAAGGACTTGTGACAATACCTATTCCACACATCACTCTATCTCTCTCTTTTGCTTTTTAGCTCTTCGCAATTATATCCCATCAAACCGCATACCTCAAAAAAGGGATTTAATAACCCCCCATTTATTTCCCAAAAGTAACCCCATTTTTCACAGGGCTGCGGCATGTGGGACAGCTGCTTTCGCACCCATCGTCTCACTCGGGACTCCAAGGAGTGCGGCTGCCAATTCGCCCTACTCCATCGAGCAGAAGAAACCTAGCAGGAGATGCCCGACTCGATCGGGCCTACGGATCAGCCCGATCAAGTCGATTACGCACCTCAGGCTAGCCGAGTCGAGGCGTTGTTGGCCGAACACGAAGCGCTGTTCGCCCCGCAAGACTCGATAATGTCCGAGTGTTACGTCACGACTTCCTCCGATGGCGCATCGACGTCGACGTTGAAGGAACATCGGGAATCGTCGGTTTTGTACGTAAGTCGCGCACCAAGTGTGTTTTTTGCACTTGTGTTATACCATGCAAGCTGTAAATAGTTTGTTTTTTGGCTAGGAGTAAAACTGCTATAAAATCACCACATTCACTAAGCTTTTTGTGATATTTTATGCTTAATGCCTAAGAGACCTGAAAAATTATTTTTTTGCTTTTTTTAATTTTCTTAACATCATGTCATAAGGAGGAGCAATCCCTACCCATGACCTACCTTGTTTTTTATGGTTGTTTCTCAGCACTGGCGGTTCGTTACAATTTTTACAGAGTAGGTCCTAAGAATAGGCCCAAAATAATTCCTCTTGTGGGCGGGACAAAGATGTTGATGACATCCCCCAAATTCTAATAAAGCAATCAAATTAGTGACATACGAATACAATAACTATAAAAGTAGATGAGATAACCTTATTTTGATTTTATTTAACTTTAATTTGATACGTCGCGGCGGTCCTTTTTAGCAGCAAACTTTTCAATTACTTTTGTTGTTACATACATGTAATTTTTAAACTGTCTTTTACATAACGTAAAATTAAATAATAAGTCCTCAAAGTATGCCGTGGAACCAATCATGAATTTCTTGAATTATTACTCATACAAGGTAACATAGGTAAATGATATAGGTGAATGGAAAATAAAACTGTCAAGTTCTAAAGTTTTTATTTTTAAATCTCCTGAAATTTATTTGTAATTCTAGCCAGTAGGTTTTGTAAATTTTCACAAGAGGTTTTGAAAACAAAGTTTTTAATGTGTGGCCATAAAAAAAGTCATACGGCGTGAGATCGCAGGACCGTGGTGGCCACCTAACTGGCATATTACGACTAATGATTCGGTCTTCGAAAAATTCTTCCCAAAAATTTAAATTATCAAGAGTTACGTGAATTGGTGCGACGTCCTGCTGGAAGTAGCCTTGTCGCATCTCTTCATTGTCTAATGCGTTTTCAAAATTTTCCAAAATTTCATTGCAGTATCGCGCCGAATTGAAAGTCCTTTCAAAAAAAATCGGTCCAATTAACCTTCTTTTCGCTATGGCCGCCCTCACACCAACTTTCTGCGAATGCGCAGGCTTCTTAAAGAAATGTGGGTTTTCAGAACCCCACATTCTCATTTTTTGAGAATTTACATAACCAGAGAGGTAAAACCATGCCTCGTCAGTAAAAAAGGTTTTTTCAAATACATTTTCATTATTATGCAAATTACCCATAAACCATCCTGAAAATTGCATTAGCTGCGGCTTGTCGTTTGGTAACAATTATTGGACTGAGCTTCTTAGATGATATGCAAAGCAGGTCACATTTCAGGACTGTAATGCAGGTTCCGTAGGATACATTAATTTACTACTTGCTGGCTTAAACGCCGAATAGGGATTTGTAGGTGTTCATGAACAATTTGCCTCAAGTCTTCTACTTTTTGTGCAGTGCGAACTTTTGGTCTCCCACTGCCTTCCTTTCTATTCACATTTCCTGTTTCTCTAAACAAAGTCACAGATCTAATCAAAACTTGGCGAAACTGATCAAAATTCATGACTATGTGTGGAAATTCTGTTTGAAAATCCTGAATGGCGTCCCGTGTTAAATAAACCCACTGGCCATCAACCCTTCTACCATTTCTAAAGTTACTTTCGATTATAAAAACTTTCATCTTAAAAATAAAAACTTCAGAATTTGACAGTTCCATTTTTCTTTGCCTATGTTACCATTCAAGAGTAATATCAAGACATGCCGTGATTGATTCCACAGCATACTTTGGGGACGTTTTTTCTTTGATCGTACGTTATGTATAAGGCCAGCGCAAAATTTATATATAAAAAATTATATGTATTTTTTTGTATCTCCCAAGTAATTTAATTTCCTAAACTGATTTTGTAAATTGTTTTATGATCAATAATATCCCCATATTTAAATAAATAATGGAACAGTAGGTAACTCAATAGTGTATTAATATATTTTAAAATTTAACTAGTTTACTAGAAATTACGTTTAAATTTTACTGCCCGAACTATATATTGTTGATTGCTTTATTGTTAATCAATAATGAAAATGTTTATTATCCATTTATTTGTTATTTATTATCTAAGGCATACAAATATTCTGGTAACTGGAATTTTGGGGATTATTTTTAAATTTTCTTTTGATTAACCAAATATAGCAAGAGAAAGTAGTTGCATATTAAGATTTCTGTGAAGTGGATATCATTGAAATTTAATATTTTTTTCTACAACTGTCAAAAAAAGTTGACTGTCAAAGTTGACATTGATTTTGATGTGTGAAGTAGGCCATTTTATCTCAGTTTAAAAAAAAATTCTTAAAACTTAATAGTCGTTGTTTTCATTGTTACTATGGAAACCACTCGTACGCGGTTAATATTGTATTTTGTTTCTATCCATTTAAGGGGTTATATACAGTTAGGAGGCCGAAAAAAAGCGATTTTTCAAGAATTGTTCCTGAGAAGACGGTTAAATTCAGTAATGTAAAAATTTGTACACTTATTATGGTAACGTTTAACTGTATTTTAAGATTTTTGTATTTGTAAAAATAAATTATGGAAAGCTGCTAGAGCTGATCTCCAGGAGGTTCTCTCAAAAAAGGCATCTTGCGGTGACCACGATATCTCTGGACTAGATCATCTAAAATGAAAAAACCAAACGGATTTCATTAAAGTAATGTACAATCCTCTAATCAATCGAAGGAATAAGCAAAAGAAAATTTTTTGACAAAATGGCGGCTTCTCAAACAAAAAAAAGGGTTTTTGATCAAAATTTTGACCTTAAATTGTTTATACAAAAACAAATATTTATCGGTGAGATAAAACCTTCGATTGATTACTAAAAAATATACTTAAGAAGCTTGTGGTAAAATTTGAGACTGATCGGTTCAGTCGTTTCCGAGAAATCTTGGTCACCGACTTTAAGAACACAGTTTTGAGAAAAACGCGTTTAAAGTTTCAAAAGCACTTTACATAGCGTGCAATCGCTCTGACACGTCTTTACAAATATGCGTGTAACTTCGAAAATTGTCGCCGGATTTCCTTGAAATTTTCTGTGTGTGTACTTGAATATATGTACATTACGAAAATGAGATTAAAAAAAAATCGATTTTGTGAAAATTCTAACTGTATGTAACCCCTTAAGCCGGCGATACACGATGCGTCCAACGTTGGAGCGAACGTTGAATGATACATTGTTGGATCCAGCACTGGAACCAAGATCGACAGATTAACATTTGGCAAATCAGTCTGCTACATGATGCGACAAGCGTTGGAACTAACGTAAATGCGAATATTGGAGCCAACACATCTTAATGATCGATTTAAAAAAAAATGATTGCAAGTCGCATAGATGGTCATTTAATAAATTGCGTTGTTGTTAAAAATTATCCACTTTATGACTTAATTTAGCTAATCATAAATAAGTAAATCAGCTTTCGTGTTCTCACCATAACTATTAAAATTTGTTACAAGAAAACTATATCTATACATAAAAAATATATCTAGTAGTACCATACACTAAATAATACCTAGACGAACACTGCCGTGCAACGAAAAGCGGGTCTCCCTTGGGACATTTGGTGGGTTTACTGGTATATGGTTTAAAAGTTTATTTGTCTACCGTTATATAAATATGTAGACTATGTATCTACATGTATATATAATGGTGGATAAACAAACTTTTAAACCATAAACCAGTAAACCCACCAAATGTCTCAAGGGAGACCGGCTGTATTCGAGTTTCTGTCTATATTCTTTATAGTCTCTGGTAGTACCTAATTATTAAACTTACCTTGTTGCAAAACAATTTGAAATTTTGCTAAAAAATAAACAACTAAATAATACCGGGATAATTACTCCAATCGACAAACGATTAACAAATCGTGTGGCCGTATCTCGAATGTTGGTTCCAGTGCTGGAAGCATCTTTTGACCCGGGACAAAAATACCGACAAGAGCCCGAACACGGCCACACAATGCGACAAATTACCATGTGTCCAACATTGGAAGACATTTGACACATCATGTGGCAGCGGCTTTAGCAAAGTATTGTAAAATTGTTGCAGAGACATGCGCGAATTAATAGTATATTACATAACAAGTGTTGAAAGTGACATTTTTCACACGAGTGGGAACGTTGTCGCACGAGGCGACAGCCGAGTGCGATAATCCCACGAGTGTGCGAAAATTACTTTCACACGAGTAATGTACAATATTTTTCCTACGACCACAAAAATATTTACAAAAAGCCTCAATTTCTGTCTTTTAAAACCCTCACTTTCAACACTAATATTTTCATCAAGTGTGCTGAAAATAAAATTGGCACCATTTATTTCAATGTCATGTTGACAAGTACTTTTCAACACACATGTTGAAAAGTACTTTTCAACACGCGTGTGATATAATGCACTTTCTGGCCAAGTTAACCGTGCTTTTTTACTCACAATTTATTAAAAATTGTCTTGTATATTTATCTTATAGTGAAAGAATCAATTTTAAGACTCCTCGTCTGAAGCTAAAATAATCGTTTTGAAGGTCGTTTTCAGTGCGTGAAATAGCTATTTCACGCACGGTGATAAAATTGCCTACTCACATATCAAAATCAATGGCGAGAAGTCAATTTTTTCGACAGTTGTAGAAAAAAATAGTGTATGAAACTCGTGCGTGTCGCAGGCGCGGCCTGTGAAATTTTAAAGTTGAATATCTCTGTTGCTACTTATGGCACCCATCCCATGTTCAGGTTTTTAATAGTGAGCCAGCCTACTAGGAATGTTTTTATAAAGAAAAAAAATATTTTGTAATTTGCGAAAAAAAGTTGAATTTTTGTATTGACCCACCTCGGAAAAAAATTAACATTCATAGGTATTTTATTTATTGTTTTTTCTAAACAAATTTAACATCATTTTGTTGACAATTCTTAAATTTTAAGAGAAAAAAATGTCTTGGTAAAAAGTTATAGTCATTTGAATTTTTTTTAATTATATTTTAGGTTTAAAAAAATTGTTGCGGCAATCCGCCAAAGAAAATTCATAAAACATGAAGGGAAAAC
The DNA here is from genome assembly GCA_963971165.1 of Philopedon plagiatum. NCBI lineage: Eukaryota > Metazoa > Arthropoda > Insecta > Coleoptera > Curculionidae > Philopedon > Philopedon plagiatum. The sequence continues at coordinate 2,956,291 of OZ020190.1, read as the reverse complement.
GTAAGCTTTGGCGGCTTTCATTATTTGATGGCGAAATAATTTTTGTGTAACATTTCGGAAATTTCCCGTGATCCATCGAGAAAATATGTGATTTTTACGGTGGTCCAAGACTTATTTGAGAAAGTTGGGAATTCCTATTTGAAAGGAAAAAGATTTCAATTTTTCGGGGATCCGACATGGGTCTGGAAAATCGGATTTTCCGGAAAAATCACGCTTTTCATCGCCTCATCTCTAGCAGAGTCGAATTTCACATAATCTCTAATGACCATTGGATATTTTTAGAAATATTTTAGCGTGTTTAGATTGTTATATTTTCGGACCCATGTTAATAGTTAGGTATCTTTACCTTTGAATCACTTAATACATAACTGAAATATTGACATTTCTTCTTGCATCACTCTCTATAAAATTGATGAGATTCAAATCCACAATAATTCATAAAGACATCCAAATTTAATAGCGAAAAAGAAAGGAGCACATCAAAAATTAAGAATAGTGTGGAAACAAAAAAGGGAAAATTGAGCAAGGAAGAAAAATAACAAAAAGCTCTGTTATTATATTTAATAATAAGATTGGTCTCTTAGGTATGTATCAAGTTTAAATAAATATATTAGAGCAAGCAAAAGATTTTATTATGTAGTTAAGTGCTCACAGATTTTTTACACATAGTTTGAGCTTATATAATGTTCACAATATGTTGCAATAATTGTATTTGTCCACATTACTTTATTTTTAGATAAAAATAAATCGGCGATAATTTGTATTGCCCGTGTAATAAAATATATAGATACAATAATTTGACTAATCTAGCTATAAAACATGGCTTGTTATCACTTTTACAATTTGCATGGTTCGTTACCACGGCTACGAAAGCTTTCCGCACATCATATATTACCGAAAATAAGTAAATTTTATATTTTTTTATAAAATTTAGGCAATAATGAACTGCCACTCGATTATTAAGGAAAAATTAATATTTGAAAAAAATACTAAAAGTCACCGCATTTGACTCAAAAATTAAACAAATCCTGAAAAGAAAGTTCTCTGTGCACTATGACTTTTAATAATTATCAAAAGAATGGAATGCCTGACCCCAATCTACCACTAATGTACAGGGATATCCAAATAAAAGTGAACAGGGCTTATAACTTTTTGAATTTTAAAAATGGGAAAAAATGTTAAACATGAAAGTTTTGGGGATTTTTATGGATCATTCATATATCTTAACAAAACTATTTCTCTGAGGTTTTAAGACATTATCTCTAGCCTTGAAGCCTTGTCACTTTAACTAATGTCTCAAGCTTCTGATAACAGAAAACCAAAACCGTTACCAAGAAAAAAGTGTTTAAAAAATACAGAACAGTTCAGACCAAAATTTCGTATATTCTTTTTTGGTATTTTTATAGTTTTAGTTCATTTTCTCTAATTTGATAAGTTCAAATTTATTAGATTCTTTAATAACGGAACGTCTGAAAAATTGTTTTGATCAGATTAGGTTTATAGTAGTATATGATACAAGTGATAGACCAGGATCAGGCATCCATTTTATAATTAAAAGTCACTGAGGTGCGCAGAAAATTGTCTTTCCTGGATATGTTTTATTTTTGCTACACTCAAACGAAGTGGCTCTAATTAATTGATTTTTTTTAATATGTTTTCTTCCTTAATTAGGAAGCTTTATACTATTTAGTTTTGAGCGTACTGAGAAGCTTAATCTTGTAGGCTGGTAAGAAGAGCTTCGCTTTCATATATGTTCAAACACTTGGAGACAAACGATATTTATTTTGTTTAACCTTCAGCTTAGTCAATAATTCAATAAGGTAACTAACAAAACATAAAACGAAATGTATGTCATAATTTCTTGAGGTATGAAGATATTAGAAGGCTGAGTATCATACCTTCTTTAGCTGTGAAAAACTCAAGTTTTTGGGAGTCGTTAAGGTTAAAGTTATGAAATTATTTACAAATCTGAACAAGCCTGTGCAAAATGTTAACCTCGGAATTCACTAAATTGATTAAAGACCGAGTACTGATTTAAATTTACCTGGATCCCACACAAATAAACTTTTATTAAATTTTCAGTACTATCTGACCTACTTTTACTTATTTACAATTGTTTGTGGAGTGGGTTTGTATGAATGATGGAAACCTTACATATACTATATACTAACCGCTACTTGAAATTCATGAATTTCTATAGGGCGCACACTATAGTATTTAACTAAAATGGGATAAATATCATAGCAAACCAATTTGCCTTTACATAATGAATGAAAGACGCATTTCTAAGGTTATTATGTACAATTGTGAAGTTATACGTTTAAATAGTTAGAAACTGAAATGGAATAAACGGGCCTTAAACTGTTACCAACATGTACCAACATGTTACATGCTGCTTCTCTCAGGTTTTATGCTACACGTAGTTCATTATCCTACATTCGGAATCGTAGTACTGTTAGTTTTTTCCGAGAAATTCCATATTATACAGTCTCAGTAGACAAAACCACAACAGTAATATAAAAGGTAAATCTGTAAGGTGGATCCAAAATTTGGATCTCAAAGGTGGTTCCTAATATGAATTTATAACGGTATAATGTCACCTGATAGAAGCTGTGGTACGGAAAGCTTTAATAAAGAAAACTTACCTCTAGTTACAAGGGAACCATAAAGATAAATCCATGACGGACTTCTAGAGTGCTATCAAAAGTCAAAAAACTACATTCCAATCTCCCATTATCATTACTTCATTATTTACAGAGAACTAAAAAAAATAAGTTCTTAACATGAAGCCTCTACAAAATGGCTTAGATCTACTTACGGCAAATAGAAGAAACCATCGAAAAATAGCTTCTTCTAAGATAAAATCAGCTAACGCATGACGATGCCCGTGGTTGCCAAATTTAAATCCCGAAGTATCTATTGGTACACTCTTTACTTACACATCAATTTAAACCCGCGACTGTCAAATTAAATCGGTCTTACCAATAGTGAATCTCCCCGAAAATGTTTAGATCACTATTTATCGACAAAGAGTACAACAATTGCACTCGTAAATCTCTTTCAGATGTTCCTATCTTGAAATTAAGGGCTCAGCTACCTCATCTATCCTAAAATTTATCCCATTTTCCGACTCTACGCACTCTACAACTTTAATGAGAAACACGTAAAATAGAGAAGTCGAATTATTTTAAGCCTAATTAACATGTTCGCTGTCGCTGTTCGATATTTCAAAGGATTTTCAGTAATTAATTCTTTTTGTAACGATTTTAAATTGAATAGGTAGCTTGGAAGCCCTTTGGAGGAATTTTATTGGATATTTCGATTAAAATTAGATTTTAGTTATGGTACGTTTACGCTGTTTTGTGTTTGGTCATTTAATTTGACATGATATTTGTAAGTGACGTTTACAAATTAGTAATCGTCAAGTGATTACTTACCGATCACGGGGGTTTAGTAATCAGAAGCGTCACTTTCTTGATTCATATCTTACAAAAAAATTTAAATCAAACTAAAAATCTGTGACAAACTACGGTACCTATCCATTTGGTTTTGAGAATGATGACAGAAAAGAAAATTGAACAAGATTTAACCCTATTGGTCAGTTCCATGGACAGTTTACACCAGAACATATTTTAGTGATCACAATATTCATCTTTTCTTTCCTGATAATCACGGAGGAATCAGATTTCTTTCTCTTCGTGTTGGCGAAAGTGCATTAGACAAAGACAAATAAAAAAAGGATTTGTTCAAATTTTTATCGTACATTCTTTGCTTGTGGAAGTATTGCTTCGAAAGATTAGCCATCGGAAAATTCTTTTTTTTTCCTGATAAAATCCCAGCAGAATCCGGTTTCTTTCTATCCTTGTTAGCAAAAGGGGCATTAGTAAAAGACAAATAAAAACGATGTTGTTGCCAATAAAAAAGAATAATCAAACAACATTTCATCACAGGCGGCTTTGTTTGTGGCGCAAGTATTTCTGGTTGTCTATAATAGTGAAAGTTTAATCGGAGTTGTCATAAAAAATAAATTTCTAACCTGACAAAATACGTAAGTTTTATGATTTTATAGCAAAAGACCTTTGTTTTTACTGAACACAAACAGCATTTACAAAAATCTCGTTTTTAGTAAACGAAAACAGTGTCAGCATAGCCACATTAACCTTATTATTTTATAGCATTTAAAATTGTTTCCTACCCAAATATCAATACTACCTCTAACCAAAAATTTGTACTAAAAGGATCGGAGGAAAAGTATTTAAATAAATAAAGGAAAAATTTCAAAAATGAGTAAATATTTTTATTAGGATAAACAATTTATAATAAGGTTAAAAAATATTCCCTATTCTCCGATATATAATGAAAATGGATCTATTATAATATAGCCTACCTGCGAACAGTGATGTTTGTGTAAGTTAAAGACGCGATAAAAATTGTTTAATCGAATATACCAAGTAGTTTCACAATTTTTAACTGTAAATGTTGAGTCTTAGTTCCAGAAGGATAGATACACTTTGTAATGGCACTGTGACTTCTTTAAACTGAAACCAAATGCTTCTAGGGCGCAATTTTCACTACTTTCTCAATAACTAAAGAAATCATCTGTAATGCCCACTATTTTCAACTTTATATCGGGTCGGTGTTCCTGTTACTCATTGCCATAACGCCCGGTCCAAGTAATGTTAAGGAGAACAAATATGTACCTTGCGTAATATTTCAATAGTTGTTAGTCAGTCCCAGATTCATAGAACACAGGAATTTAAGCTGCTAATACTTTATATAAACTTTTTAAGTATATTTTTACACTGCAAAAACAACTTATATCATGGGACAGGCTTCAAATAATATGTCATATTAATCTTTCACATAACCTAACTTTCTGCCAGCTGTAAAAATTTTACGAGTATGACAGAGAAAGAAGAAGAGAGAGAAAAAAATGAGAGAGAAAGAACATGAGAGAGAGACATAATTGATCTCTTGGTTGTAAAATGGGTTTCTGTCATCATTCTCAAAAGTAAATGGATACGGTATAATGACAGCAGTTTTCATTCAACAATAAACTCTGTGTCATAGCAACCTAACCCAGCAACTATTTCATATATGCTACTTAAACAACTATAGGTAATTATAAATTTTTTAAAAATATTGTTAATTAATTTGCGCAAAATTTGAGCGTACAAAAAACGTCATAAGCACTGCTGTCAGTAAATGTCTTGCTGGTTTTGGAGATCTCGACTTCGTCTGGATCTCTGAACACATGCTTACCAAGTAAAGACCACTTACTGACCTTAATACTTAATATACTATTAGACCTTGAATAGGGAATATGCATTTTTTTATTGCATATATTGATTTAAATCGTTTATGCAAGTCATTCAAACCTAAAAATATTTTTTTAAGAAAATTACTAAGATAACTTATGCGAAAAACCTTGTTCAGTTTAAGCCAAAACCCAGTGTTGCTCCCTGTCACGCAAAAAATCTGGCAACACTTAACCCATCCACATGAATGGTCAAATCCTACGAAACAATGAAACTTTCGCTCTTGTTGGCATTGCTTTCGAACATGATCTCAGCTGGCACAAACACATTTCTTCAGTAGCCACATCGACAGCTAAAAAGGTTGGTTTTCTCTTTCGAGCCAGACAATATTTATCCCCTTCCAACTTATACACTCTCTATGTTTCCCAAATAAGGCCTAACCTAGAGTACTGACCCCACATCTGGGGAGCGGCATCACCTTCGACTCATCACTGACCCAGTCCTCACAGAAACTTCTCGCTCATCGCTGCTATTAATTCCCCCTTGACTGTTCCCAGTAGAACAAGGGGCGCGTTACCTGCATTTCTTTACCGTCCAGCTACAAAAGCCTAGAACATCCTACTTCTCTCGCTCATTCATACCTAGGGTCTCCAGGTTGTGAAACAAATTGCCTGCAGATCTTTTCCCTTCCCATCCCCTCCCAATATACAATTCTTTAAATCCCGCGAAGCTCCCTATTAACCCTCGAGCTTACAGTAAACCAGCCATTATAGCTTTTTTATTTACATGTAATGTGACATCACAACCAATAGGATCACTTTTTGCAAGTATTTCAAGCAGGAAGGAGGCCCCAGAAATGATGCATACAAATGGATATATAGTGGCTTCGAACGCGCGCCTCACCAAGGAAATATGCTCACTCAGTATAAAAAACTTCGAATCACTGAACGTCTATTGACAGGATATTGCCACCTTAAACAGCATCTCTGCAGAATCGGAATCAGTGATGATTCTGAAGGCAGGTGGTGCCTGGAGGAGGATGAAACTGTTTACCACATTCGTGGCGAGTGTCCAGCGCTCGCAAGGCTAAGGGATTGTTGCCACATCTCGGAAATGTATTTTTAATACCCGAGGACAATAATCAGGTTCAACCAAACAGGCTTGTAAAAATTGCCAACGGCGATTGGCCTGGAATGAACCTGTATAGACGAACGAAATGCTAGGGGACCAATGTGGCGTCAGCATTTAAAATTATTGCCATGATCACCGCTAGTAATTTACTCATTTTGAATCAACTAAGCAAGTACAACGGTCAAATAACCCATGGGAGCTAAATACCGCCCTTAACAGCTGTTTCCTTCTACATAATAAATATTCATTTAATAAAAATTTTGTTTTTTGTTGAAATCTAACAATCAAGAAGAATGAATGGCTCTCTAAAGGCGGGGCATTTATTAAAGTTTCATCTGCTGAGAACTGTGTTTCGAAAAAGGAAATCTCTAGTCTGTCCTTGTGAAAGAAAAATGGAGCGATATAACTGTTCTTATATATTTCTTTAACAAAAGGTAAATTAAATGTCGCTTGCTTGTTATATTTATAAAACAAATTCGTTTTATCTTGGCTAACAAGGAAGCCTTTTTTGCTTCAGAATAGTGGGATAATTTTTTTTTCGGTTTACAAAGGCAGAAATTTACAGTAACTAGTTCATATTTATTATTATTATTATTATTATTATTATTTAAAACAGTGAGCGGATAAACCGATGAAACTGTTTATATTACAGTCTTTTAAGCAGTTGGTTATAGATACTGAGTAACACTATCCATATATATATGGCCCAATCATTTAGCTGCTGTAATGAACCATTGTGCTATTCCATCTCTGTAGGTTACTATCTACTCTGTTTTTAAAGGAATTTACTGATGGAGCGGAGACTGTTTCCTTAGACAGTACTATCCTATTTGTCAAGAAGTTTTTACGTGGCAGCTTGCTACATCGTTCTTTTCCGATCTTCTTACTGTGACCCCTTAGGTTGACATTTTCATTAACTTTGAAGGCGTTCTTTTCTGGCAACTTTCAATCACGACATGTGAGTTTTAACATTTTGTGCATAAATAGTTTAGATCCGCTGCTAAAAAGATTAGGGTGCCCTTCCAAGCCTCTTTATTTCTCTTCTTCCAGCCGTCTACGTTTCCCCAATAAGACAGCCTAGACTTATGGAGAGCAGCATCAACTTCGACACTTGATTCTATCCAAAAGAGAGACATTCTACTCATCAGTGACTTAGAACTAGAAAACTCCCTTTTCTCGCTTATCGCCGCGCTGTTGATGATCTGTCACTTTTTTACAAATATTTACGCTGATTTTGTGCAGGGGGATCATTCCCCTCCCCCTGACTGTTTCTAGCAGAATAACAAGAGGCGGGTCGGATGTACATATGTACATCCCTTTATTGTTCAGCTACAAAAACCTATAACATCTCACTTCTCCATACCTATAGGGTCGCCAGATTATAGAACACATTTCCTGCAAGAGGTTTTTGTCTTCTCTTTAGACCTTCAATTCTTTAGTAAATACAGAATCAATGCTTTTTTTCTTTTGAGACGCCCTGGTTGCTTTAGTACAGGGTGTCCAAAAATGGATTTCCCTTTTCAAACTTGAATAATATGGCAACCGTGTAACGTAGCGGGGTCCCGACCCCGCCTAACCCAACCTAAGCGGCGTTCGATAGTGGATCGATGCGAATCCGCCGGATTATCTAGTAAAAATGCTGCGTTGGTCAGGTGTGCATCGAACGTTCATTATTGAGGCATACTTCAAGAGTAATTGAAGACTTTGGTGCAAAAACCGGATAAGACTATTTTCTATCAAAATTTACTTCTAAATTTTTTTCCGGCATCGAAACTATTATTCATCAATATCCTGAACCAGGACATAGTTTCCTGCCGTGTGATCGGTCATTTGGATTGATTGAAAAGGCAAAACGGAGTCAAGAAAGAATACACCTTACGGATGAGTGGAAGAAACGGGTTCTGAAAACTTCAAAAAACTTTAGGGTTGAAAACGCCACACAGGACATGCCACTGGATTTTACCAGCCACTAATTATAAACCATTTGTTAAAGAAACTTTTGTATGTAAAGAAAAACATATATTTTCTATTCTATTTCCACACTTGTTTTGAATGCAGCGTTGCCAGTGGACTACCACTTTTTTAACATTTTTATCCTTGTGAAGAAAATATTCAGTTGTCTCAACCTAACTCAAAAATGACTCAACCATTTATCTCTAAACGAGAAAAAAGCCATCGATGTGAAACTTTTGGCAGACAAATAAGTACCAGTCGTAGATTTATGGCATTATCGGATAGTTTTAGGAGAACCAATAGAGAAAATATATTTTCGAAAAAATGTGTTTTCGAAAAATTTTCGTATGTCAGTCCAAATGGACAGAAGGAATAAGTAATTAAAAAAAATGCTAGAATATTGGTAAGTTAAACCCGTGACAAACCGTTCTGTTTTCGCAAGAACAAGTTTAGATATTTCGTTCATTATGAAATAGTGTACATTTCTCAATGGACAATAAAAAAGCACTCGAGCTTGCCTGTTTTTTTTTTTTTTTTGGTCTGTACTTTTGTATAGCTCGAGGTGATGTTGCGCCCCCCCCCCCCCCCTAGACGAAATTCTAAATCCGCCCCTGGCCACAAACATTACACCAATAGATACATCGGCAGCTCAAAAGCTCAGGGCAGATAATACTCAATCTTTAATACTAAGTAAAAAATAAACAGACGTACAGATTTATCCCATTAATGATTTATATAATCATAACACGAGGCAAACTGAATTATTGCAGACAGCACTTGTAAAGAGCAATTTTGGCATGCAGTCTTTATTACATAATGGCATAAAAATTTATAATGACCTTCCAAAAAACATAAAGAAAATCAAGAAATTACAGTTATTTATAAAATACATTTGAAGAAGCATTATTTAAAAATTTGAATATTTTTAACAGTTTTTTAAGGAATTTTAAAATACACCTTAAAAAGTATTTTACAGAATTGACTGTTTTAATAGTTTTTCTTTAGAATTTTATTAGTTTATTAGTTTTTCTTAATACTGTTATATTTTTTATTTTTAATGTGTCATTCATGTATTATATATATATATATATATATATATATATATATATATATATATATATACAGTGACCGGCAAAAAGTTGGACACATATGGGAAAAATTTTTATTATTGGAATATTGAAAAAACTTTTTATGCCGATTGTCTCTGCATGATGGGTAACCTAAAAATTCATTTTGACATTTGTTACGTGATTACTCGTTTGCCGGCAAAATTGAAAAAAATATATATTGTCATGGAAAACTGGTATTAGGTGACAAGATATTGAAAAAAGTTATTAGAAAAAAGTGTTTAGATTTTAATTTTATACTCTGGAGCCAAAATTAAAAAAAAAATATTTTACATTTTTTGAAAAAAAAAGTACAATATTAGTTTCATATTCCCATGAATTTAATAAAAATGTGTTAAATGATCGAAAACCAAGGTAATAACCTATTATCTCAACATTTTTGTTATTACTTAAAACTTTTATTTGATAAAATTTAAAATTTAGCTTTTTTCCATGTACTTGGGTGTGGCCAGGCCCTGTATCTGGCAACCATATTTACCATTTATAGTTACTTCTGGAACAATATGCTTACGAAAGACCGTTTGCTCTAATTTTGAAGAAATTTTAACGTGTCTACCAAAATCATTCTAACAAAATAAAAAATTGAAAAAAAATTCTTGCATTAATTTAATTTATTTTAAATCAAATATTAGACCACCCTGTAGAGGTACGAAAAATTTTCATAAACAAAATTTGTTTATTTTAAACTAGTAAATAACATATTTTCATTTCAGGCAAATCGTAACATTTTTATTTTTAGCCTTAATCTTGCTCTTTATAATTTCAACTTTTCACACCTTGCATCGCAAAACCAAAAACTTTACAATAAGTATATTCTCCTGGACCATGGTAACTGAATGTGAAGTTTACTATGGTCCAGTAGGACCAGTAAAGTCTTTTGAAAGGCCGTCGATACCCTTTTTTTTTTTTTAATAAGTACCATGTCCTTTCATAAGAAAGTTTTCATGTCTTTTACAAATTACCAAAGTGGGCTGTGAAAACAGCCGAAGTATTATTTAGAAATATCAATATGCACCATTTATTAATTGTCATTGTGCTTTTATTTAATGTTAAGCTACTTTATTTTAAAATGTTTCAAAGTCTTTCTCTTCAAGAAAAAATAGAAATAATCCTTATTCATGGTGAAAATTATAAAAGCTGTAGAGAAACTGCTGAAATTTTTAACGGGCGGCATCCTGATAAAAATTTAAGCTATTCGACAGTAGCAAAAATATTTAAAAGGTTTACGGAAATAGGTACTGTTGACAACCAGTATAAAGTTTCTCATGAAAAACCGGTAACTGGTGAAGAAGCAACACTGAATGTATGTATCGACGGCCTTTCAGGACTTTACTGGTCCGACTGGACCATAGTAAACTTCACATTCAGTTACCATGGTCCAGGAGAATATACTTATTGTAAAGTTTTTGGTTTTGCGATGCAAGGTGTGAAAAGTTGAAATTATAAAGGGCAAAATTAAGGCTACAAATAAAAATGTTATGATTTGCCTGAAATGAAAATATGTTATTTAGTAGTTTAAAATAAACACATTTTGTTTATGAAAATTTTTCGGACCTCTACAGGGTGGTCTAATATTTGATTTAAAATAAATTAAATTAATGCAAGAATTTTTTTTCAATTTTTTATTTTGTTAGAATGATTTTGGTAGACACGTTAAAATTTCTTCAAAATTAGAGCAAACGGTCTTTCGTAAGCATATTGTTCCAGAAGTAACTATAAATGGTAAATATGGTTGCCAGATACAGGGCCTGGCCACACCCAAGTACATGGAAAAAAGCTAAATTTTAAATTTTATCAAATAAAACTTTTAAGTAATAACAAAAATGTTGAGATAATAGGTTATTACCTTGGTTTTCGATCATTTAACACATTTTTATTAAATTCATGGGAATATGAAACTAATATTGTACATTTTTTTTCAAAAAATGTAAAATATTTTTTTTTTTTTAGTTTTGGCTCCAGGAGTATAAAATTAAAATCTAAACACTTTTTCTAATAACTTTTTTCAATATCTTGTCACCTAATACCAGTTTTCCATGACAATATATATTTTTTTCAATTTTGCCGGCAAACGAGTAATCACGTAACAAATGTCAAAATGAATTTTTAGGTTACCCATCATGCAGAGACAATCGGCATAAAAAGTTTTTTCAATATTCCAATAATACAAATTTTTCCCATATGTGTCCAACTTTTTGCCGGTCACTGTATATATATATATATATATATATATATATATATATATATATATATATATATATATATATATTCCCTGTAATAAACTTTAACTTTGTTGGGAATAAAGAATTAAAAAAGAAATACTTCTCCCCTTCCAACTTACACACATCTATGTTTCCCAAATAAGACCTAACCTAGCGTACTGACCCCACATCTGGGAAGCGGCATCACCTTCGACTCATCAGTGACCCAGTCCTCAGAAGAAAACTCCCTTCTCTCGCTCATCCCCGGGTCGATTTATCCATTTTCTACCGATTCTTCCACTGATTTTGCTCTGAAGAACTAGCCGCTATAATTCCCCCCTTGACTGTTTCTCACAGAACAACAACAGGCACGTTACGTATGCATCCGTTTACTATCAGCTACAAAATCCTAGGACATCCTACTTCTCTCGCTCATGCATACCTAGGATCTCCAGGTTATGGAACAAATTGCTTGCAGATATTTTCCCTTTCCCTCCCAATCTCTAATCCTTTAAATCCCCTGTCAATAGATTACATTTTCCTTCTCTTCAGACGCCCACAGTACATTAATACTTAGGCTTGAAGTCTACGTGGCGTAGGCTACCTCAGATTAAAAAGAAGAAATGTTAGTGGTAATAAAATAACGTTTTCTCGTAAATCGGTCCCTTTCGATACCCCTTTGCCTTTGTATTCAATGGCCCAAATAATGCAATTATCTCATCAATTATTAATTGGCTTAATAGTAATAATTATAATATTCGGCGTAATTAAATTATTAGTCCCTTTAAATAATATATTAACTCAATTTGCCCAGTACGAAATGATTTACACAACAATTTCAGCGGATAAAATTTAGTCGTTAATTAGTTAATGAAAACTAATTGGTAGTTGTTTATTATTTCTGTGTTCCTGGAATTATGGAAATAAGCGTATTAGAAACGCCAGTTGCACGCACACACTTTATTTACATTTAGAGTGCATCGTTGTATTTTATATGAATTTTACATGGAAAAATAATTTTAGGAAAACTTCATTGGCACAAGATTTATGTCTTGATTTTAGACCCAAGATTTTATACTATAATAATTTTGGAATTTAGCCCTTTTCTACCGATACTTGGACGGATTCTGCTGTGAAGAACTAGCCGCTATAATTTCCCCCTTGACTATTCATAACGGAACAACAAGAGGCGCGTTACGTATGCATTTGTTTACTGTTCAGCTACAAAAATATAAAACATCCCACTTATCTCGCTCATTCATACCTAGGGTTTCCAGGTTGTGGAGCAAATTGCCTGCAGATGTTTTTCCTTGCCCTCCCAACCTCCAATTCTTTAAATCCCGTGTCAATGGAATACATTTTCCTTGACTTCAGACGCCTACGGTACGTTAGTACTTAGGCTTGAAGTCCACGTGCGCTGTCCTAGATAAAAAAAAAGAATAGACTATTTTATACTGTAATGGAAACTATACCGAAAATTGAAACAAAGTTTAATTTTCCGAATGTATTTAAAAAAAAATTCTAATGGAAAGGTATTTTCAGATTTTTTTTTTCAATAAAATTTACCATCTTCACAAAAGAAAAAGTACTAAAAAGTTGAATGGAAACAAAAAAATTAAAACAGCATTGTCAGAGCGCATTTTTAATAACAAAATACACATAACCTCTAATTATTACAAAATTTGTATTTAGGCTTTATTTTGGATTACAAACAACTTTGTTTTATGAATATTTTTTTAAAAATCCATAAAATGTTTAGTACCTACCTACCATGATATTTTAATGAATTACATATACACTAAACTGAATAACCTACAAGACCAATGCAGAAAGCCAAGACCAAATGAGCAATAAAATAAATTTAATTCGACGAGTGTGGAAAATACATACCGTACTTACATTGCTCTTGTGTTCATAAACTTCGAGAAAACATAAAAAAGATTCATAAACTTAGTTTTCTTATTTTTACCTTTATCAAATTAACTTCTTGAATGTCAGAAGTTAAACAATATTCTATTTTAAATATCCTGCCTAACACTATTAAACATGGGACACAACAATGACGCGTAGTGCAAATCAAACCGCAAACAAAATGGCGATTCTTCGGTTCTTCCTCTTTGCCGAAAAGTTAAAAACCACCCCTCTTCATATTTGCGGTGCCATCATTCATTTGATATGGGAAGGAAAAGTAAAATTTTATTGGAGGTAGCGATAGGCGAGTTCCATGGTCAGCGCCCCCTGATGTCTGTATTCCTAAGCTAATAGTTTTGCGCGGGAACGGCGAACTGTTTTTACTATAAATTCCGTTCCCTTTACTGTTCAGCTGCAAAAGACCAGAACATTCCACTTCTCTCGCCCCACTCCTTTAAATCCCGTATCAATACAATACATTTCCCTTCTCTTCAGACGCCCACCGGCACGTTACTACGTTAGTACTTAGGCTTGAGGTCTACGTAGGCTGTCTCAAATAATAATAATAATAATAATAATAGTAATAATAATAATAATAACTCATACGTTTTAAATAACAACTTATTAACAATAACAGGGCCAAAATTTAACTGATCAAATGTAATGGTGTAAATTTAGATCAGTATTGAGTCTTACAAAACTTTTTACTGAATTCCGATGAAATTTAAAAAAATATATATTAACGACACAATTAGGTCTAATTTTTTTTAAACGAGAAAATTCTTAAAACAAAGAAAATTTATTAGAAATAATTACATCATAAACAATACCCGATTTATCCTGCGGAAAAATTATATTTTCAAGAATTTTTAGAAGTTCGCCATCGAGATATTCTCTTGTATTTTCTTGAGTTCTCCCAAAGGATTTTTTAGGATAAAATCTATACTGCCTTTGTTTTATGTTGGCTTTATTATCACTGTGCCAATAAACAACCGTAATTGGCATTTTGTCAATATATCGTCGTCACAAAATCGTATCAAAATTTAATAGTTAAGCGTAGATAAATTAACGAGAAAGCTGGAAATTGGATAATTTTATTATACTGATTGAATTGTACAACAGTGTGCAAAGTTTCAGAAATTCTAAGAAGTCGATATAATTTCCCCGATTGGCGATTGCTTCATTATGGCCCCTGAAATTTAATTCATGTTCTTCCAGAAATCAATTAACATCTATTAGACCTTTCAAATCATCTCTATTTTTCTTGACTCGATCGTTAGTAATTTTTAATTGATTATCCAAAATTGATTATCCAAATTCGAATGCACGAAATATTAAGCAATGGTATAATACGGCCCCGTCATTCTCCATGGGCCAGTCCTATAGTCTTGTCAAAAAGAAAAATAGGATAGTGAGATTTTGTGTAGATTACTGAAAAGTTAATGATGTCACCCGAAAATCCACCTATCCCATTCCTAACATTGACGATATGTACTTACATATTTCGGAAAAGCTAAATACTTTAGTTGTTTGGATATATTCAGTGGCTATTTCTAAGTAAAAGTGGAAGAAAACTCTAAGCAACATACGGCCTTTGTGGCACAAGGTCTTTGTGGCAGGATCTTATGAATGTAACGTTCTCAGTTTCGAATTATGCAATGCATCAGCCACGTTCCAAGCACTAGCTGACAGGGTATTTCAGGGAATGAAAGAGAAAGACGTGGTAATTTATCTCGACGACAGACGACATTTTAGTATTTTCCAGAACTAAAGAAGAACACATGGAAAAACTTCGAAAGATTTTCGAAGAACTAAGAGAAGCAGGTCTCATCCAGAAGCCGAGCAAATGTAATTACGCAAAAACAGAAGTCAAGGTCTTAGGTTAGGACACGTTAGCGAAAACGAAATATCACTTCTAATTTCAGAAATTATAAAAAACTAAAACCATATTTTTATAAAATTATAGTTATCCCTAAAAAGTTTAGGGAAGCGGTGCTTCCCCGCCTCTTCTGAGAAATTGGTTTAGTGGATTAAAAAAATCGTTTTGTCAGAAGTGGGCTTAGTTGACAAAAAACCGAACCCCAAGAATATTCCCTTAAAATGTTAGACTCTCTCTCTCCCTATTATTTGGCCCTTGTCCATGGAGCAGGTTGACTATCTCACCGCCCGGACTGGCGCTTAACCAGAGCCCTAGCTACACTTAGGGATGGCTTACACCCACCAGAGTTTGAGTGGAATCTCCGGGTTGTCGGGTATGTACTCCTAGAAATTACAAACAAAACTGTGCTACGAACATTGACCTTCAGCAGAAGGAGATACCAGCATTCATTCATAACTAGACTTTTGTTTTGTTTTATACATTGGACGTGTATAGGACAAAGAAAGAGGAGAGAGAGAACGCTGAACATCCGACTTCGCGTGCCGTTACTATGGCTAGCCGAGCCCTCTATATTCCACCGAGCAAACCCGGGAAAAGACAGTTCCGGATGAAAATAATCCATTTTTCCACACATTTCTCAAAGTTTATGAATTTTATAAAAGAACAAAAATCACTTCAAATTTCATTACCCGCAAATCAAGATTTAATTATAAAATAATTAATCAAAAAATATCCTATCTTTTGGGGGCCAGAAAAACTTTACTGCCTCGGAGCCTGTCCCGGCTCTCGACGGCCCTGGGAAAATGATAATTTTCAGCTAGCTCAAGGATGTTGCATATAAATAAGTTAGTAGGTCATTAGGCTGGGTTTTCCCTAAAAAGGAACAATAATGAGACTCCTACACGTGAAATGATAGGTTAGAATCTACGCCCATACAAAATATATAATAAAAATCAGAAAATTCAACACTACTCACCCATTTAGAGTCCCTAACAATGATTCATCTTTAAAAACAGGATGGATGAAACTAGATTTCAATTTCCTCTAAAAAAGAGGTATTTTGTTCTAGAGAAACGAGTCGTTCAATTTGAACGACTCTTTTCAAACGTACATTAAAATATCTGCATTATTACATTCCATAAATCGTTCATGATCATGAACGTCAAACGTCACACAATACAAATACATACATGGACTGTTTAAACTTTAAAGCATTACATTCCTTGGATCATTGTCGTTCCTTTGTCAGGTAATAATATTAATTCTGTACAGAATCATTCTGACTGAAAACGCCCAACAGAACAAAAAGAATTGTAAAAAGCTTTTTTTACAAAGGGATTAAACAAACCTGTATCCATTATTTCGGACATTTAGATTCTGAGAAAGGTCGGATATAGCCAATTTATTAAAATTGCATAATATGTCGGGTTTTTCATCATACGAAACAGAATAGAATGTTAAATCTTAAAAGATTAATCAAATATGATTCAAAAATACTTTAACAAACCTTAGGATGTGGTTGATGAATATTATTTTAAGATGAAAACAGCTTCAACTTTGGTGAATAAAATAAACACTTAAATAAGCCTAATTTGAAAGTTCAATACATTCTTGGAGTCAACCAGTGGCGTCGGCACGAAATTATGCTTAAAATATCTTTATGGATCTTCACTTTAATCGCAATAAAAAGGTTCCTTGTATTTTTTGGTACGAGGGGTAGTTTAAGAGTAAATTAGTTTTGTTGGTCTTGGCTACAAAAACGATGAAATCTTTATTTTAAAGTAACATTTAGTAACTTAATAACAAAAACCACATTGCAATTAAATAAATTGTTGAAAGTGTTCACCTTCAACCAAGATTCAGTCATCTAACCTGATGATGCAATTTTTAACTTTTTGGAGAGGGTATACCTGGGCTTAAATAGGGGTGAAATGGCTGCAGCAGTGTTCTGCAATTTTTTAAAGACGATTGACTGGGTTAATCGCTAGATACTGCTGCAAAAGCTGTTCCGGTATGGTTTCAGGGGAGTGCCTTTCGAATGGTTGACATCGTATTTGTCTAACAGGAAGCAGATTGTCAAATGTGGTGACAGTGTCTCTGAACCGCTTTATATTGATTGGGGTGTTCCACAGGGCTCGGTACTGGGCCCCATACTGTTTTTAATTTATATCAACGATCTGGCTTCTATTGACATTGAAGGAGTTTTTACATTGTTTGCTGATGATACAATGGAGGAGTGCCAATTGATTGGTAAAGCTGTTTTGAGAGATTTAAATCAAATCAAGCAGTGGTGTGACAGTAATTACCTAACTTTTAACCTAAAAAAACCTAACGTGTTGACTTTAAAATGTCACATCACAGATATTAATATAGGTAGCCATACTTTGGAAAATAGAGAGTCTACTAAGTTTTTAGGGCTCTTTATTGATAGAGGTCTCAAATTCAACGAGCATATATTAAATTTAAATACAATATTAGCGTCCGCATCCTATGCAATGTTTAATCTGCATATTCTCTCCTTCAGTCTCTACAATTTGTTTTTGATAATTTTGCCAATGCTGTGTATGTTTTGTCAGTTAATCGCTAATTTTGTGCTTGGCAAAATTTGTGTTCCAACTCATAATCTTATTTTTGGTATTTTCAGATTTATCCTTTTGTCATGCCCGTATGCAACGGGTCTTGTTGTAGGTATTTAGTTTTATTTACTTTTATGTGTCTGATAATTTTATTTGTGCTACCTTACTTGGGACATGTGTCCATTAATTCAAAACAAAAATAAGTAAATAAATAAAGTAATAATGGTAGCAAATAGCTTTATATTATATATGTACAATCAATCAGTGACGGCTGGTGAAATTTTAAAGTTGTATGTCTCTGTTGCTACTTACGGGACCCATGCCAAATTCAGGGGTTTTGATAGTGAGCCTACTCGAAATGTTTTGGTAAAGAAAAAAAATATTTTGTAATTTGCGAAAAAAGTTGAATTTTGCCCTGGCACGCCCTGGGAAAAAATTGAACACGTTTAGATATTTTATTTCTTATTTTCTCTAAACAAATTTTACATTATTTTGTCGAAAATTTTTAAAATTTAAGAGAAAAAAATGTGTTAGTAGAAAGTTATAATCATTAATTTGTATAATATGTGTATTTCTTCTATGTCCTAAATTGTATGATCAACAACACCCCTTGGGTTTTTCAGGTTTGATGAGCAGTTCAGATTTTTTATTAGTGAGGCTACTAGGAACGTTTTGGTAAAGAAAAAAATATTTTGTAATTTTCGAAAAAAAGTTGAATTTTTGAATTGACCCACCTGGGAAAAAAATTAAGACGCTTAGGTATTTTATTTATTTTTCTTTTTTAACAAATTTTACATTATTTTGTCGACAATTCTTAAATTTTAAGAGAAAAACAATGTGTTAGTCGAAAGTTGAAGTCATTTGAATTTTTTTAAACCTGAAATATATTTTAAAAGAAACTCAAATGACTATAACTTTCTACTAACACATTTTTGTCTCTTGAAATTTAAGAATTGTCGTCAAAAGGATGTAAAATTTGTTTAGAAAAGATAATAAATAAAATACCTAAGCGTCTTATTTTTTTCCCAGGTGGGTCAATTCAAAAATTCAACTTTCTTTCGCAAATTACAAAATATTTTTTTCTTTACCAAAACATTCCTAGTAGGCTCACTATTAAAAAACCCGAACTTGGTATGGGTCCCATAAGGAACAACAGAGATATACAACTTTAAAATTTCAGGGTCCGCGCCTGGTTGAATTGCTTCGTTTGAAAGCAGCCGATTATTCGGTTTCTTAGGTCTTCTTCATTTACTACTTCTACATTTAAATTTGGGGACCTTGGTTGCCATGGCTGCTTACATTCTTCAGCCCCCCTACCGATCCATCCATTTCGATAAATTTCACTTAGAAACACCCTCGTTTTGGTAGCCTAGGCCAACAAAAATTATTTACTCTTAAACTATCCGCTGTACCAAGAAATACAAGAAACCTTTTTCATTGCGATTAAAGTAAAGATTTATAAAAAATAATATTTTTAAAAAATCAGTGGCTTAGCTTAATTTTTGTCAAGAATATGTCTGCATAATTTCGTAGTGGCGTCACTGGTTGACCCTAAGAATGTATTGAACATTCAAATTAAGCGTATTTCAGTGTTTAAGTATTTTATTCACCAAATGTCACAAAAAAATCTAGTTTATTTTTATTTTTAAATAAGTAATTTTTAAAAAAAATTGGACACTGTATCTTCTAAACGAAGCTGTTAAGGAACATAGTTTATTCGAACTTATCGTCTTAAAATAACGCCAATAAGCACACTCCAAAGTTTGTCAAAGTATTTTTGAATCACCCTGTATAAATAAAAAAAACATAAAAGCATTTTATGGTTAATCTTTAGGAAATAACATAACAGTAGTAGGTACATTATTTTTCAATTGGAGTAACGCTTATGAAGGCCTGTAACTCATCGTCCCATTTTAACCCAAAAAAAGCTAATAATAAAATATAAGTATTCCATTAATATCCGAACACTCTATGTAAGTTTCAGTACGCGCAGAGTCTTATTTCGTCTAGAATCATTAAAGCATTACATAAAATTACCATATTTCTAACTTTTAAACAAATACTAACTGTAATGGTGCTTATCTTAGGTAAGTTAATAGGGTAATTTTTCTGTCTGATAAAGGAATTGCGAATAAAAATAGCTGATTTCAAGCTAAAAGAGCAGCACTATTTTTTGCAATGTAACGTTGCGCAACACATTTATGTTTAGTCATAAATTTCACAATATGTGGGAAACTTCACGTTGTTTCACATTAAACACAGCGAAATACCGCACTAACTCACGTAAATATTGCTTTCTCGCTTTTATACAGCTTAGTTTCGCTCAGTTCCGATTTTGAGTCAGGAATTCTATTAAGGCGGTATTTTCACGTGACGTCCATGTTGGCCAATTTAATTTCATATCCTCTATATTCTTTGTACATATTGTTCTCGTAAAATAAATCATAAAATATCTTGAAACTTTGATTAATACGTTAAAAAATACCTATATAATATGAAACTATACTTAACATACTTAAAATGATATTGTTAAAAATTTTAAAGCCGGATGAACCATGTCAAAATGATATTAAGTTGGCCAACAAGGACGCCACATGGAAAATGCCGCCTTAAAAAACAATTTTATTACGCTTGAAGAAATTCCTAGTCTGGTCTGTAGTGTCTTTCATATAGGCTATATGGGGACTATGGGGTGAATCGCCTCAGATGTCTCAGCGCGACGCGCGAATCTGAAACGAAAACGTCATTAAAAAAATTACTGAAACATTATTTTCTATGTGTTTTTTCCTCAGCTTTCGGATGGTGTAATTAGTTTCTCAAAATTCTGTTTCCTTAACCTCAAAAAACACTAAACGTGCTGTATCTCAAAAAACGTCATTTTTATTATTTTTTTAATGCGCTAGATCAAAAGAGCAGGATTTTTTACGTCGAAAAAGTGTTTTTCCAGAGAAGATTTCTTTTTTGTTTACGAGGAATTATTCGATAAACAGCGCGGCATGCCTTTCCACAGGCAGCGACGCGTGGGCCAGACTCTGTGGGTATAAATTGCTATGCCGAGCTATGTTTTTCGATTGATTCCTCGTAAACAAGAAAGTCTTCTCTGGAAAATAGCTTTTTCTGCGTAAAAAAATCCTGATCTTTCGATATAACGTTTTAAAAAAAAGATAATGGCGTTTTTCGAGATACAGCACGTTTAGTGTTTTTTTTTTAGGATAAGGAAGCGGAATTTTGGAAAACAAATTACACCATCGGAAAGATGTTGGATTCATTGCGAGATCGTGAGTTTAAAATTGTGTGTTTTCAGTCTCGCGCGCCGCGCTGGGACATCTGAGGCGATTTGCTCCATATACCTACCGCACAGACCAGGCTAGCACGAACATACACCCACACTGAAAAAACTGTTCAGTGAAATTTAAGTAAAAGTTATTGGTTAGGAGGTTGTGATTTCCTATCGAACACGACCCCAAACATGACAATTATCTGACCCTGCAATTTGTGATAAATTTTTAAACTACATGATCCCTTTGTCCTATATGCAATATAAATGTACACTTGCAGGAAACGGACCTTTTTTCAATAAAACTACATTTAAATGCTATTTTGACTTACTTCTTTGACAACTAACTATTAAGGAATATGCACCTAATATTGTTTTTGTATCCTCTTCATAAATTAAATAATTATGATTGTTGTTTTAATCCATTTATTTTGGTCTTTATTAACAGAAAAAAAAGATTTTCTACTACAAATTTACATACAAAATTCGTAACTTGCAAAACGCGATACTATTGGTTGTGACGTCACATGTCATGTAAATAATAATAATAATAATAATAATAATAAATGTCTTTATTTATAATTTTCAACAAAGTATTACATACAATAGTTAAATGGGTGGCGGTATCCAACTACTGCTGCTCATACAACCACCCTAATATAAAAATAAGCTTAAAAAATATTCGAAATGAAGAAATGTGAAAATAAACCTTTAAAGAAAATCAGAAATCAATATTATATAGATTTTTTTAAATAATGATAGTAATAATAATAATTAGTTTCCGGGAAGAAAAAACAGAAACAAATTATTAAGAAAGGTTGTTGCTGTAAAAAACACATGAAAAAACACATAAAGGGGAAAGCAAGGTTGGAGTTATAGCTAGATACATTATCCTCAGTGCGGGCCGCGACCAGATAACAAAAGTTCTTTAACACGTTTACAAAACGCGCCAGAGCTTGAGGCCCTTCCAATATCGTCGGGCAACGAGTTAAATGTGGTAACTGCCACATAGCTAAAAGAGCGCTGGAAAAGAGCGTGCGTGTGCCTGGGAACACTATACAAATCACGATGTCTTGTTTGGACACTATGAACATCAGAGCCCTTAACCAGTCTATCAAGCAAATATTTGGGAGTTTGGTTAGTTCTAATTTTATATATCAAATGCAAAAGATGGAGTTTAAACCTTTCTTCCAGCGTAAGCCAACCTGATTCATTTAGACATGGAGTAATGTGGTCAAATTTCCGAACATTGTAACAGAATCTTAGGCAGGCGTTCTGAAGTTTCTGAAGGGTGTTCTTGTCTTTCTGTAAGAGAGTAGGCCAGTAAACAACATCACAATAACCCAAATGTGATAAGACAAGAGAATCAGATAAGCGCAATCTGGTAGCCGTGTCAAAAATGTCCCTATGCATATATAAAAGTTTTAATTTAAAGAATGTTTTTTGAATTAAGCACTTGACGTGATCAGAAAATCTCAAGTCAGAATCCATTGTCAGTCCAAGATTCTTACACTTATCAGTGGGCCTTAAAACAGTTCCATTAATAGAAATTTGAAATAGTGGATCTTCAACTATATTTGCTTTGGACTTGCCAAAAACCACCAATTGTGTTTTCTTTTCATTTAAGACCAATCTATGTGCCTTGGAGATGTTAGAGACGATCTCAAGGTCATGATTAATTTTTTGAACCGAAGAAGCTAAATCAGAGGGGAAAAAGGAGAGGCGCATTTGAGTATCATCAGCGTATTGATGAGACTCAAGGTATTCAAGAAATTTAGAGAAATCGGATGTATAAATAGAAAAAATTAAGGGCCCCAAAATACTTCCCTGCGCGACACCTCTTTTAATAGCAATAGATTTTGAAGAGCTGTTATCAATTACCACCCTCTGAGATCTGTCGGAAAAGTAACTTTTAAAAAAATTTAGCGCCACATCCCCAAGGCCAAAATGTTTGAGTTTAATATGTAGTATCTCATGATCTATTGTATCGAATGCCTTACTGTAATCAAGCAGTACCAAACAGCTGCACTGACCGTTGTCCCAACCCATAAAGAGATCGTCAGTAACGTCAAGCAAGGCAGTTGCTGTGCTATGGTTTTTTCGAAATCCCGATTGAGTGGCGGGAAGAATATTGGGAATATTTAAAAAAATGGTTATTTGATTCGCAACCACCCTTTCAAGGATTTTCGACAAAGTAGGTAAAATACTTATTGGTCTAAAATCAGAGAGCTGAACAGGGTTAGACACCTTAGGGATCGGCACGATGTTAGCTGACTTCCAACAACTCGGAAAATAGCCAGACAAAAGACTCTGGTTAATTATGTAGGTAATAAACTCAGTCAAGTGTGGGGTAATATAAAGCAGCATCTTCAGGCCGATGCCATCGGCTCCAACTGCATTGGTCTTCAAGCTATTTATCAGTTTCTGAACGTCATCACTTGTAACCTGATTAAATTTAAAACGATCATTTTGATTAAACAAATCATTACTATAGTTTTGATCGATGAAATCCCTGTCCATGTTGCCAACGCTAGGAAGTGAGTTAATAAAAAAATTGTTAAAATCATCACCACTGCCTAAATAAGAGTGTTATAATGCTAGTATACAGAGGCGTACCGCTGGGGGGGGGGGGGGGATTGGGGTTAACCCCCCCCCCCCCCCATTGATCTCTTATAGTAGTTATTATAAACATTATACAAACAAGGGTTTTGTCTACCAACCCCCCCCCCCCCACCAAACCAAAAGTGACCTACAACCCCCCCCCCCAAACCAAAAGTCACGGTCCGCCTCTGCTAGTATACCGGGTGTCCCTGGGAAGTGGCTCGCCTCTATAACTTTTTTGTTTTTGTTGATACAAATTTGCAATTTTAAGGATATTTATAAGGCATTAAAGTACATTTTTTCACAAGTGATTCAACTTTTTTCAACTTTCGGTTTTCCGGGAAATGACATCAACTTTTGAATTTTAAATGGGACACCCTTTTTATTTTTTATATTTTTGACTCTGGGTTACATTTTGAATATAACTATTTGCCACTTGTCACTTTTTGTTATGTCAAAAAAAAATTATTTCAAAATTAACTTTTTAGTCTAGAGTGCCATGGATATGTTTAAGTCGTTAATATTGGTATTAGCAACAGAGGAAATTGTTTTTAATGGAAACCGAAATAATAACAACAATAGTAAAATACCAGCTTTAAGAAATAATGACGTGTTGGGTGACGGCGTTCAGGATATCTTTCGGTGTAAATTCGAGCTGCATCAGTTTACTTTTGTCCACACTCGCCAAAAACTAAAAGCATGTCAATTTTTTCACTTCTTGAATAATTTTCCATCTTGTAGATTAGAAATTCCAAAAGTATTAAACAATACTGACAACAAAAATCCACATTCAATAGACTTTTGGTTTCAAAGCCACCTTAGTTCGGTTGTTTCACAACATTACTATTATTGTCCTCTCAGTCATGACCTACTGTCTTGACTAAACTCCATAAAAAATCCATTTATGGAACAATGCATTGGTTCAACGTAGGGGTAACGTTTTTTTAGTTTTTTAGGAGTAGTTGAGTTAAAACCTTATAATGTGGGATATCAAATTATTCGTAATAAAATGCTCTTTTATTCTAACTGCACGAGCCACCCTGTTCCCATTTGAAAAAAACGGGTAAAATAAGTTTGAAAATTAAATTACTCATAATTTGAAAATTATGAATAAAAATAGGAAAACGTAATTTTTCCCTTGTTTTTAAAATTAAAATAAACGATTTTAACATTCTCATAGCACTCTAGACTAAAAAATAAATTTCGGAAAAATATTTTTTTTACTTGACAAAAAGTGACCAATGGCCCATAGCTGTATTCAGAATGTTACTCTGAGTCAAACAAAACATAAAAATACCGGGTGTCCCATTTAAAAATTAAAAGTTGATCTCGTTTCCGGTTAAACCGGAAGCTGGAAAAGGTCAAGTCATCTGTTAAAAAATGCAATTTTATCTCTTACAAACACAGTCCAAATTATATCTTTTTATCTTAAAAAACAAAAAAGTTATAGGGGCGAGCCACCCCCTTGGGACACCCGGTATAGTTCATTGCAGTGTTAATTTATTTTCTTGATTATCTTCCAGAGGTTAGGAAATTTCGTGGATAAGAAACATTACATTTGAATAAAAGAAAGGTTTAATAATGACCGAAAATAAATTTGTGCAAGGACAATAATCGGATAATTTTCTGAAAGTTAATGCTTGTATGTCTTTGTCTTCGCTTTACAATTTCGTTACAAAACCCTATTATTCATTGTAACATAAAAATAAACGTACATCCATATATGCTTACTTGAATTTGATGATACTAACCTATAATGAGACCTATTTATGAAAAATTTTTGATTAACTTTGCACTAGGTACCTATGTACCTACTTTCTTCCAGTAACAGGGTCAGATAATTGTGATGTTTGCGGCCATTTTGGATAGAAAATCGCATCCTCCCCTTACCAAGACTAAGTAAAAGTTTGTACTTTTTACAATTATTTTGTAAAATTACATATTGTGTGTGAATAACCATGTAGTACAATGGTTGCATATTCACCTAGAATCGTGAAAAGAAAATCGTGTATAAAAAATGGAAAAAAATCGCTCATCACCGTTAACCAAACTAATGTTCCCGATATAATTTTTCCAGATTCACGCCCAACCACCCCGACAACCTCGCCCCCGGATGAATTCGGCCATCTTCGTGTCGAACAGCGGTCCTGGCATCGACCCGAAGGAATTTTTCCGCCGATACGGATCTGTATCGAAACTGTGCCGAAAAGCCAGAAGCGTGGACAACATCTCTTTGGAGGAGAAACACTTCGGGTTGCCCACATTGTCCATTAGTGGCCCATCGCCACCTGAAGTAGAAGAGGAGACAGAAATAACGGAAACTCAAAGTTTTCTTGCGTAGAAATTTAAATATTTCGGGTCGTGATTTGTACTTTTCGCTTACGTTTGTACTACAAAGTGTTTTTGAACATTTCGATTTAAAATTTCTGCCGATACTTGACCTTACATCACTATTTTACATGTAGCATATTATTTAAATATTAATTTTTTGACAGCTGCTAAAATTTTGTTTCTAATAAGAGTTTCAAGCTTGCTATATTCAAGTGACGCACCTATTATATCAAATTTAAATGAAACTGTCCAAAATTTTTGATTTTTTTATAGTTTGTAAAAGGCCTGTGTTTAAAAGCACTACAAATAAGGCCTTACCTAAGTTTGCAACAAACTATAGAATAAATTTTTACTTGCAAAAAAAGGGTCCATTATCTTAGGGGCCATGCCATTTCAAATGAGTAAAATATATAGTGTAGTGATTTCTTTAAAAAAAAAATTCCTGTTTTCATAATATATAAATCAAAGAGTTATAAAATTAAGAAGTATCCTCAACTGTTACTTGTAATTTTCCATTTGGATGCAGAAGCCCATTATTTACTAATAATAACGGTAAAATCCGCTTATTTTTTCTACTGAATAGTAGATGGCGCCACCGATAAAACTTAAGAGATGTAATGCAACGTTGTCAGATTGTTAGTAAATTCAATAAAAAGTTTAAGCCTAAATACACTGCTACTTGGACGTGGTAAAATGAAGGTAGTAAGCCATCTCAATCTCAATATTTTCCTAGTTACAGCCCATCAAAGTTCAATTTTTCTTATCTTATTTTTTAACGTATTTCGACTATTTCTTAACTAATCAATTTGATATTTGGCACAAAGACTCAGCTTATTGATATATATCATTCTGTTATGAAAATGTCACTGCCTTTATTTTACCACCTGTCCAAGAATATTGATGCATTTTCCGAACACCCTGTAGAGAGGGTAGAACTGGAGAAATCGTTTTAGAAGTTAATTTAATGTTGAGAATATAAAATAATTTTTTGTTGATAGTATAGAAACGCATCCTAATCTTATGACTCGATGTAATATATGAGATTTAGGATTGAGCTATAGTTGAGGTGCCAATTTACAAAATGGCTATGGACTTTAGTAAAACTGTAGGATAAGCATGATATAGATAAAAAAATACGTTTTTACATTGTAACGAATCATCTTTAGCGCTGTTCAGATTCTGATAAGTTTTTTAAACCCTCTAGAAACAGAAAATTGTCGCCGACTCTATGTCTTTACTGTTTATTGAATGCCACTAAAGAAGTATTTATTTTATTAAGAAGGTTCAAAATACAGTTAAAATTACATACAAAAAAGACAGAAAGACAAGAAAAGCAGAATCCAGTGAAACCCCAATTTATTTCAACTACGTAAGTTAAGAACCTTTTCAGTAACTATAAAATTATTACACTAACTTATTTTTACAAGAACATTTTAAAACTTTATTATTTACGATATTTAATTTTTTTTTAAATGCTGATTGTTTTCCTAAAATAATACTTGTGTAACATAATAATAAGCCTGTAACGTTAAAATTTACTTGCCGTTAGATCTAAATCCAAATTACATCAAATATGAAGCTTTATTTAGGTGTATTTTTATTTGTATGCTCTTGGATAATAAAAATTTACTGTTTTCGATGTATTTCTTTATTAAGTTAATGAATAGTCCAGTATTTTTCTTTAATAGAAGCAAAAATGGATATGTTTGAGAATATTGAGGAGAAAAACATAGTCTGCAACTATTTTTTATTCACTAAGAGCATGTCAATTAAAGATACATTTGAAAAGTCCTTTAAAGTCAAAATTGTCATGCATTTTTAAAAACTACAAGCCAAGAACTGCCTTCAGAAGAGAACTACATATTTTTCACTTTACAAATATTACTTTACCTAATCTGTTCCTTTTAGTTCTCGTTCCAGAGACGTTCTTGACTTTGAGACCTAACAAGAGATTTAACTAAGATATTTTGAAAACTAATAAAGATCGGTAATTGCGACTTTTTGGAACTCAAACCAAAAATATTCATCGATAAGATAGGCAGTAATTAGAAATATAGCTAGTAGTGATATTTGAATAGAGATAACTATACTGAAGCAGTATTTTCGTAACTTATCCAGTCCTAACTTTAAAAATGTATATTTCTGTCTGAAAGGGGCCTACATTAGATGTGCAAATATTTTAAAAAACGTCCAGAAATATTGATACTTTGTTAATTATCAAGATATGTGCACTGTTTCTGTTAAAGTTATATGAATGGAAAATAAAGAAAAGGTAGCAACAGTACACCCTCTACTCAGAATTAAATAGTGCATAATATCTGGTGACTGGAAGTACTTGCAAAAGTCCACAAAGTCAATAATGCACAAACAATTTATTGTGATTACGTAATTATAGTGGTATATATCACATAATACAGGTTTACAAAAAAAAACTTGTTTAGTTTTTAAGTAACCCAACATATAAATTAATTAAGGGGACCAAAATAGTGATTGAAATAATAAAGAAAATATTTGGGCATCAAAGTGATGGGGCACCTACTTCAATATCTCGATAGCTTTAAAATTTTAGATGGTAAGATATGTGAATAGGAGCTGCTTTCATTTATATACGGGGAGTTTAAAAATATAAGTTGGTAATAATTATACCAGATAGATATACGAAAATGTATCGCTTTTATTTAAAAAAAAAAACGCCAACTTGAAAAATAATTTTTTCAAAAGATATTTTCTTTATGAAATACATTTTTTGAAAAGCACTTTTTTTGATTGTACAATTTTTCGAGAATTCGTTATACGAGAACTAACTGAAAAGTCCTTGGAATGAATTACGTTTATATTTCAACATAATCCTCTGCCACCTCGATATATGTACAGGGTGTCGGAAATGTCTCAGTATGGGCAAATATTTTTGCTATTACTAAACACAGGGAGACCAAATTTCCGAGTGAAAAATCACCAAAAATCGCAACCTAGTCAAAAAAGTTAGAAATCGCCCAGAATCACAACCTAGTAAAAAAAATTGTAAACATTTTCAGTTTAATATTGTTTACTTTCCATTGCAGCATTTGCTTGTGAAAGTTTATTTCTTGTTTTTGTAATTAAAAAATATTCACCAAGTTATTTATTTTCGTTCAATAAATTTTGTCAAGCAAGTTATTATGGGCTTTGATTTAAATTGTGATTATTGTTTTAAAATCAGTTGATTTAAATTATGATTTTTATCCTGCTTTAAAAGTTGTTCAAAATGACCATCATGAACTACGTGACAGTAATAAAGTATATTTTGGAACTCACATTTGCGAGAGTGGCAGGTGTTACTTCTCGAAAATAAGTGAGCAGTGAGAAGCGAGTCCCAAAATCGACTTTATTGCTACCAAGAAGTTCATGGTCGTAATTTTTAAAACTTTTAAAGTGTAAAGGAAATAAAGGTATTTAAATTTTTACCTTTCTTCACGATTTTTAATTTTTAAAGGCTTGCCATTTAAAAATGAATTAACATACGGACCTTAGGTTTGCGTTAAAATGTTTCTTTTTTTGAAGACCTGTAAAATGAGGTACCACACGGCATAGAGTTGCATTTAAAATTTTTGACCTCAACTCCTGAGCGTCGCCCGTCAAGGCCCTAGGCGCCCCTGGGGTTAAAAGAGTTAAATTACATGAAAAAGTAGATTTATTAACCAATAAGATACACCCAAAATTTGGTTTCTCTACCTTTACTAATAGCAAAGATATTTGCCTATACTACGACTTTTCGGACACCCTGTATATTCGTATATAAGTATCAGATTTAGAGAAAGTTGATAAAAAAAGACCTGTGCAAACTTGACCAAACCCAAAAAAGATGACTATTTGCAGTTTTGTTTACGTTTGCTTACGATCTTGTTCTTCTTTATTATTTTCTAAACTATTAAAATTCAGAATTTAATTTTGAAAAAAATGTATTTTCGTAAAAATGTACTGTTTTATTTTTGTTGCTATATTGCCTAAAGATCTGAACACTTTGTAACTTATATTTCTAAGGTCCCAATTATTTTTTAAGTCGTATAAGATTTTCGGTATACACTTTTAACGAAAACTTTTATGTAGGTACTTTTATATCAATTTCTACGAATTTAAAATAATTTCTAGGCTGTAGAAGTTACTTTTAGATCCACAAAGAGTCTTATAAAGTCCAACTGTTTCTTTAGTTCTCTGTGTAGGAAAGTCCGTGATAGTTTCTAGGTCTGAATGGCATATAGCGAAGATCGACTGAAAACTAGTAAATCCCGACTTTTTAAGATTCTTCAGAAGTACTCTGCATATTTCCCAAATAAGTCAATTTACTTAGGTACTCTTTACCGTTCACGTAAGGTTTTTAATTATATTTCCCATTTCAATTATTTGCAGTTTGTTACATAAACTTATTCTTACTTTAGAAACGGATTTGATTTATAAAGCAAAGAATGGATGAAAATTTCAATAAAACAAATATTTTACTCTCTACCCTACGAAAGACATATAAGTAAATAATAATATAAGCACTTGCCAAATTAGCAAGAATCCTCCGTGCGATTCTACGACAATTAAACACTCTAGAACATGATACAAATAAAAGAAGGTATGATACCAAACCGTGTCAAATTCGTCCGGGTTCGCGCATGACGTCACGCTGTGTCCTATTTTTGAAATTTAAAACTCGCAATATAGAGGTTACATTAGTTATAGGCGACTTTATAATAAATTCTATTGGCAATATACTTTGCCTCCTGCTTATAATACAATTTTTATAGTATATGATTTAAAATAATCATATAAATAAAGGGATAAATACATTTGTCCACCTCACAACATACACAGCACATGTCATTTTTACTTTTAAACTCCTAAAAGTAATATAAAAACGCCAAAAAATATTTGAAAACACAACGCGATCTTAAAAGTGACGTGCTTCGTTTACAAAATATCGCGGAATTGGTCACGGCGTGACGTAAATGGCCACGCCTACCTGCGCGGTATCATATTTTCTTTTATTTGTATGATGACTCCGGAAGTAACACTTACCCGGAACATAGGCAGCTTGTTTGGCTTAAACATTTTCTGCAGCATTGTCAAATATTTATTATATATACTCAGTATCACGTAAGATTTTAATGGCGACCGTTGACACATGTCATTTCTAGTAACATTCTGTTTACACAACTTGAACTTTGGTCAGGGCCGGACTTCACATTTTTTATCAAAACTTATGACAGAAGAACAGAATCTTGCTGAAATTAATTACTGACAACGTATATGTAGAAATACGAAAAAAAAATTATTTAATAAGTTCAAATAAACGTGTGGTGATATTTGCCACTAATCTGACGCCGCTCTTAGGAAGATAATTTATTTTTAGTTTCAATTAAACGAATTGGAAATAATTAAATTTAAAAAACAAAGGTTAGCCTTAAAATCGTCAAAAACAGAATAAATGAAAAATACTACACTACTTGGCCTCAGTGGCGCACGCAGGGGGGGGGGGGGGCTGCAGCCCTCCCAGACCAACATACTAGACACAAAAATATTAGAAAAGTGCACTATAAATTGAAAAAATTCATCGAATTGTGATACCTCACCTCACGTTGCACACTATCAGCCACCCGCCCCCGCCCCCCCCCCGAAGACAAAATAACCCCCCTACCCCCAGGACAAAATCCTGGGTGCGCCACTGGGCCTGGATGTACAAAGAATGCAGTAATCGTGATCCATAATAAAATAATCATATATAAAAATGTTAATAAAGAGTAAGCCACACCACTCCACAAATAATGATTTTTTCTGGAATTACATATGTAATTTGAGGCGTATATTTCAAAGCTGAATGTGCTAAATACAGTTAAAAATAATAGAACAAGACGAGTCATTTTTGAGCGCGCCGCAGGTGTTTTACATAAGCGAGATTCTCTGCGATTGTATCCTCTTTGTGATTAACATAACCTCTAAAAAAATACGGTAATTTAAAAAGAAAATTTTAAAAACTATAAGCTTTTCCACTAGACTACTCGTTTAGATTCGTAATTTACGCTGCAAAACATATAACTGCTATAACATTAATTAATTTTGGGGTAATGTTTCTAGATATTTCTTATGGCGGTTTGCACGAACTGTCGCAGCGAGGCTTAAGTTTAAGCCGTCATATGAATGTGATTTTTCTGTTTTATACTTAATACGGTCTATTCACGGCCATATGTTAGATTATTTTTAAGCCTTGCTTATCTAGTTCGTGCAAACGGCCCTTAAACAAATAGAATATGTTCACCTAGGTACTTACTTTTCAATAAATATAAACACTTTACAGATACGCAATATGCTTCTACAATATCTAATAAGCACAAAATAATGGCAAAATGATTTCTGAAAACACCGAAAACCCACAACAATATTCCTAAAAAAAAACTATGACTTCACACGTCAAATCAAAATCGAACGGAGCGGCCCTGTAAATAGCGAAGGAACGCGGAATAGACAAGACAGGTTGAAGACTGCCGGAAAGAGATATGCCGGTGCAAAGGCGTAAGAAAAGAATGCCCATCCACACGGCATTCAATGTGAGGTGCTGCACATATTCCACCTGGTGACGCCTTTCCGGCTGCAAGGTTTAGGTGCGGAATATGTATCTTCGTCGTGTACATGTAAACGTATGGCCATTTATATATCCATCTCTCATCAATTCAGTTATTGTCAGTGTCCGCTAGGCGTTTTCTGAATTAGAGAACTTTTAAATTATAAATTGGCTAATCTTACGTAATATTGAGTATACTTACTGAAACCTAAAGCCTAAGAATTTCCAATGATGCCACAATGCTGAATGCAGTAACATTTTTCTGCAACGAAAAATCCTCGGATTTTGGACACCCCAAATGACTTGGCAACATTTTTCCGCCAAAATTGATTTTCATTTAAATTTTCCCACAATTCCAGTGGCGCAGCCAGGAATACGCTCTGGGGGGGGGGTTTTGACAAAATTTTTGGACAAATACGCTCTGGGGGGTTTTGACAAAAAATTTTGAGAAATATTGCTTTATTTTCGTTAATTTGGGAAATGGATAGGGTAATCTTTAGGCCTTTGGGGGTGGGGGTGGGGGGTGGGGGGTAACCCCAACACCCCCCCCCCCGTGGCTGCGCCACTGCACAATTCTATTGGTCAGTGATTGAGAATATTTATACTTACAAACATAAAGAGCGATTTGCCCTTCATAGAGTATTTTGTATTTATAGATTACTGTTCAAATTATAACAATACCTCACCTGTGGTCAAGCCAAACAAATGTGCTTGCTAATAAACCTCGAAAGTGCGATTTCATTATTTCAAATAGTTTTATTAAAATATTACATGAAAGTAATGTTATCAAAATCGTCTAGAAAGAAAGAATTCCAAAATCATTTATAATAAGAGAAATGCATGCACTTTAGATTTCTTGCTAACTTGAGAGCATCTTTACAAAACAAGGGCCAATCTTTTCAAAATTGTATTCTTTTGTATTTACTGTGATTCAACTAAGAGCCTTTCTTTGTAAATAAAAGTAAAACTATATCTAGTTTTTAGGAGATTTCCCTAACCTGTAGAAATAACTTATGATAATAACCCTACCGAAAAAATTTATTTGTACACCCAAACATGTAAAGCACACAAATTCCAGACACTGTTCTGCTGACGTTTCTTGTATTGCTGCTATGTTCAAAAATTTTGTCCCCTTCTACTTTTGTTCAATTTAATATATAAGAATTATTTTAAGATTTTTTTTGAATGGCATCAAGATGAGAAACTAGAATGAAAATTGTACATTGCAATAGAGATTGTAATATCTTTACTTTAAAAATAAATATACTTCGAAAGTACCTGGGTTTTATTTACAAAAAGAAATGACGAAAAATAGTATATTGTACAAAACGTTTTAAAAATGACTCTTTTCACACGACTGAGCCGAAAACGAAGGCTACAAGTCGAACAAGTGTGAAAACGTATTTTCGAACGTGTTTTACTTTTTCTACAACTGCACAGCAGTGATAAACCGAAGGAAGGAGATTTTTAGATCCTTCTGCGGCTTTGTCTGCTATCTCTGGACGACTACATTCGAGATAATCTTCGTCGAGATTTCCACAGATCATTTTTATCATGATTTTTGCAAAATTTCACGTTTATTCTATATAGTTAAATCTTGTCGATTCTCTGGGTGGCAGTTGAGATAACGCCTTTAATAAGTAAACAAATAAAATTGGTTGCTTGGAGACAACTTTCAAATTATGACTGTTGTCAAAACTGCCTCCTACTAGATGTTGAAACTTTTATTTATTTATTTTAGTTACAATATCCAACAGGTTAACCAATTATAGGATAAGGAAAAAGAAGACATCAAATTAACATAAATTTTTAAAAAAACTAATCATAACAATGGTAATGTATACTTATACTACGAAGAAAAGTTACACAAATATCCTTTTAATTTGAACAAAGTTACAACAAAATATATCTACACTGTTTTCTATAGCATTATAATCCTTAAACATTTGATAAAACGGTGACGTAATAAGGATATCTGTCCGCGGCGCTGGCATCAGAAAGGGATTAGATCTCCTAG
The DNA here is from genome assembly GCA_963971165.1 of Philopedon plagiatum. Taxonomy (NCBI): domain Eukaryota; kingdom Metazoa; phylum Arthropoda; class Insecta; order Coleoptera; family Curculionidae; genus Philopedon; species Philopedon plagiatum. The sequence continues at coordinate 2,921,449 of OZ020190.1, read as the reverse complement.
CCTCCAATCTAGGCACCCTAATTTTTGGGGCACACCGGAAGACTGCCCTACTGCTCCCTGTAGGTAATTACACGGTCATCCGCCAGTGCCATCGAGATATCGCCACCTTAATGCAAGGGACAGATCTTATGGCAGGACTAGGTATATTTTCTCGAAAACCGAACTTTTTCGGTAATACAGTTATTCGAAAACTGGGGATGTTTTCAAAATTTTTTCTTCGGAAAGCAATTTTTCTAATTTTTTATAACCATGCACTTTTCGAAACTACATTTTTTTAAGAAACCATGTTTTCAGAAAGTACATTGTTTCGAAAAAGACTTCGAATATTCATATTTAAAAAAAAACACTTTTTTCAAGTAATTTACTACAGAGTAACATAACGTGATATAACATAGCAGACACAAGAAAATGTAAACCTGACTGAACACAAAAACGCTTCGTTTAGGTTAGTTCAGGATCTTCCTGTCATTTTTTCATTGACATTTCCTAAGCCTAAGCCTAAGGCCTGGGTTACCCAACTTCGTAATTTTTAGTCCTTAATTCTTAATTCTTAAGCATTTCGTAAAATTTGAGTGATTTATTAGATCAGGTTTATCCAGTTCCTTTATTCTTAATTTTTATCTCTTCTTTTTCCAATTCTTCTTTTTTCAGCTCTTGACAGTTGGACAATACATGTCAAAATTGACATAGGAAATATAAACACAACTTGTTTATTTGTGTTATAAATAGTTAAATTCAATATTAAAATTAAATACAAAAATCATGAAGACTGTCGTCCATCACCAAACGTCAAATTAACCCGGATAACAATGTCATTTGTCAAGATCTGTCTAAAACAGCTGAACAAGCCGCATGCGCATTTAATATTTCCTTAATTCTTTATTCGTAATTCGTAAGTTAAAAATTGGCAACTTTCCAGGTCGTTCTTAAAAATTAAGGATAAAGAATAAAGAATTAAGAAACTGGATAATCAGTGTCACTTAATAGTACATTGTGAACTTGCTTATGAGTTAGGAATTAAGAATTAAGAAGTTGGATAAACCCGGCCTTAATTTAGAAAAACTGTTTCCTAAACAATATATTTTCGTAGTTCCATTTCCAAAAAAGCGTGTTTCGAAGAAGCTGTTTTTCAAAAAAAATTACTTAATTTAACATCAAAAAAGATGTTTCTTGAAAAAAAAATAGAACAGTTAGTTGGTCATCTTAGCTTACACGTGAAAGGAAAAATTGTTTAATTAGTATAAAAGTGTAAATATTGCAGCATTTTTTTATTATGCCTTCTGCTCATTTGGGGGGATATACGAGTACTTACGAAAGTAAAATTTATCTAAAACCACCTTTTCAAGATTTTTTTAAAGGACTTTTCAAAAATACATTGTTACCGAGAACATATTTTTCGAAATTAAATTTTTTCGGATATTAATTTTTTCAAGCTTCTTGAAAAAGTAATTTACGAGAAAGGAACGTACCTACCGAACCTTAGGAAACCTGATCAAACCCAAAAAAGGTTCGTTTAGGTTTGTTCAGGATATTTTTTCGTCTTTTTTTCATTAACGTTTTCCAAGCTACTAGAGTTCATAATTTTAAAATTTTTTAAATACTGTTTTCAAAATCATATATTTTCGGAAAATGAACCTATTTTTAAAAATTCTTTCTCTAAATACATTTTAGAAAAAAATTACCTTCGAAATACGGTCGCCCTTCGCTCCTGCCCTAAATCCGCGTCTGCCTACGATGACCACATACTCTCCAATAAAAGGAAATTTGGCGCCCCCAAATCATTGTGCCTCCGCCTCTAAAGGCACGGCACGCCACTGGTAGGTAGTAGTGTTTTTGGGTGTTTTCAGAGCAGTTGTAGAAAAAAATCATTTTTAATGTCATAAAATCGCTTTATTAAGTACAACATAATTGCACGTAATTATAAATAATATGTACATCCCTATAAAACAATCTAACTTCATTCTGTGACAGAGGAATTTGTATTATTCAAACAAAAAATATACCAATAAATAATTAATGTTTTTTAATTTAAGATGCGTAATCAGGGCCCATCTTTACTATTTTGTTCTTTATTTTCGCATTGTTGTTGCTGTTATAGACCATAAAAAAGGCATATCGTCCATCAAAAAATCAAGATTTTACTCTGTAATAACTGAACAACAACAATCTTAAACAATCAACATAATAGGGACGGATGAGGTTGCCAACCGTCCCGTTTTTAGCGGGATTTCCCGCTTTTAATACCTCATGTCCCGCGTCCCGCGGCTACGACCTGCGGGACGGTTTTTGTCCCGCTTTTTCAGGATAGGACATAATTATTTATAAGTATATGGTTTTTGGTCTAATTTAGGGTACTGTCCCAATAACCTCTTAGGACTTTAGGTCGTAACAAAAAAAATAAAAACAAAAAACTCTTTTTTAGTTTTTAATTGTAACATCTTATTTTGTTTTTATAGTTTCAATTTAAACTATACTGTTCATATAAAAATTATTTATTTATTGTTTAATATGTTATAAGTGTCCCGCATTTTTATTCAGTGTCCCGCTTTTTTATTCAATGTCCCGCTTTTTTTATTAGCAAATCCCGCTAAACGCAAATGAGGAGTTGGCATAACTCACGTATATTAAGCTAGCTCACCATGGTCACGTCGCGCATTTCTAACCTAATGGATATTTAGTTGCTAATTAGTTACGCTAATCCCGATTTAGTTGCTATTCATCCCTCCAAGATACACGCGGTGAGCTAACTTAAATATTAATCTAGCAGACCAATTACTATAACTCGGGTTCTGATCAACTTATCGACTTTGTTCAGCCGCCATATTTAGTTGCTGGAAGATAGCGTAGTTTATTTTACCCCCCCCCCTCAACCCTTAACTCCAGGATCGGCACCCCTAAAGGCATGAATTTCAATATGGCTCTGTAGGTAATTATAAATGGTTCTATATTTAGTTGCGAATTAGTTGCTGACGTTTTATGCTCTTTATTTTTTTTTCCCTCCCCATTATACCCGATAACTACGGTGGTGCTAGAATAATTGTTTGTCTATTCAACCCTTCCGCGCAACTTTTGATCAATGAGAGATATCGACTTCGTTCAACCGCCATATTTAGTTGCTAATTAGTTGCTGGAAGATCGCGTAGTTTATTTTACCCCCCGTCAACCCCTAACTCCAGGATCGGCACCCCTAAAGGGATGAATTTCAATATGGCTCTGAAGGTAATTATAAATGGTTCTATATTTAGTTGCTAATTAGTTGCTGACGTTTTATGCTTTTTATTTTTTTCCCTCCCCATTATACCCGATAACTACGGTGGTGCTAGAATAATTGTTTGTCTATTCAACCCTTCCGCGCAACTTTTGATCAATGAGAGATATCGACTTGGTTCAACTGCCATATTTAGTTGCTAATTAGTTGCTGGAAGATAGCGTAGTTTATTTTACCCCCCGTCACCCCTAACTCCAGGATCGGCACCCCTAAAGGCATGAATTTCAATTTTTTTTCCCTCCCCATTATACCCGAAAACTGTGGTGGTGCTAGAATAATTGTTTGTCTATTCAACCCTTCCGCGCAACTTTTGATCAATGAGAGATATCGACTTCGTTCAACCGCCATATTTAGTTGCTAATTAGTTGCTGGAAGATAGCGTTGTTTATTTTAACCCCCGTCAACCCCTAACTCCTGGATCGGCACCCCTAAAGGGATGAATTTCAATATGGCTCTGTAGGAAATTATAAATGGTTCTATATTTAGTTGCTAATTAGTTGCTGACGTTTTATGATTTTTATTTTTTTCCCTCCCCATTATAACCGAAAACTACGATGGTGCTAAAATAACTGTTTGTCTGTTCAACCCTTCCGCGCAACTTTTGATCTATGAGAGATATCGACTTCGTTCAACCGCCATATTTAGTTTTGATTGATAAAACGTCAGCAACAAATTAGCAACTAAATATAGAACCATTTATAATTACCTACAGAGCCATATTTAAATTGATGCCTTTAGGGGTGCCGATCCTGGAGTTAAGGGTTGACCGGGGGTAAAATAAACTACCCTATCTTCCAGCAACTAATTAGCAACTAAATATGGCGGTTGAACGAAGTTGATATCTCTCATAGATCAAAAGTTGCGCGGAAGGGTTGAATAGACAAACAGTTATTTTAGCACCATCGTAGTTTTCGGCTATAATGGGGAGGGAAAAAAAATAAAAATCATAAAACGTCAGCAACTAATTAGCAACTAAATATAGAACCATTTATAATTACCTACAGAGCCATATTGAAATTCATGCCTTTTGGGGGGCCGACCCTGGAGTTATGGGTTGGGGGGGGGGGGTAAAATAAACTACGCTATCTTCCAGCAACTAATTAGCAACTAAATATGGCGGCTGAACAAAGTCGATAAGTTGATCAGAACCCCAGTTATAGTAATTGGTCTGCTAGATTAATATTTAAGTTAGCTCACCGCGTGTATCTTGGAGGGATGAATAGCAACTAAATCGGGATTAGCGTAACTAATTAGCAACTAAATATCCATTAGGTTAGAAATGCGCGACGTGACCATGGTGAGCTAGCTTAATATACGTTGATAACTCTTAAGTTTATAACTAAAAATAAAGTTAGAAGGTTCATTAAACCTAGATCAGTGACTTCCAGTTAAATCCAAGTTTAACTGAACTTAAGGCAAACATATACAGGGTGGTCCTAAAGTAATAGGGCGTGGAGCTGCAGTGGGCCCTAGTCGTTAAGTCCGCAAGTTGTTATTAAAAGAGGTACAGGGTATTGAAATGAGAAATTTAATTTCGATTTTCTTAAATATTTTAGGAAGTTTTTGACATACAACCGTCAAAATTGGTTTGGGGAGTTTTGGGGGGCGAGAAAAAATAATCCGGCCTCAATTATGTTGTAGCGGATAGAGGGAGCTATCAGCGGCACATATCAACCTTTAAAAATGCTCAAACTTTTTTGTGAGTAGGTTTATTGAACTTTTAATTTAAAAATATGATTTTCTTGTCATTTTTAGAGAAAAGAGGTATATCAGTTGAATGACGCTAAAGTTAACCGTTTTCGAAATATGTTCCATTTAAATCAACTTCCGGAGAAAAATTACGGGCACCCTGGATTGTTTACTAATTTTGATCGTTTATAACTTTTTTGTTTTTAACCCAATTTTTGCAGTTCTTTTGCCATTTTATAGATAATTTCATTAGGAATGTGCTGTATTTTTTTAATGATGGGTCATGTTCGATAGGGCGATATGATACCGCGGTGAATCAATGTGTGTTTTGTCTTAAGTTTTAAACACCCTGTGGAGAAATTGGGCCTGTCATTTTTATACTAATAATTTCTTCATAAAGTTCCATATATTCCTAACATTTTGCTTTTTGAATCATCAAGTTATCTCCATTTTTAGAAGAGATACGATTTTCTAAAAAAGATGCTGCAAATTACATTATTTTATCAGATCACCAGTCATTGTTACGGTTCATAATGCTTAGAGTAGGTACTTGGAAAAATTTATATTGATGCACGATAATGCTAGGCCCCATACTGCATGGGTGGTATCCGAATATTTAGATGAGGTTGGCCTGCACGTAGTCCGGATTTGAAACCCATTGAACATTTTTGGGATCAGTTGAAAAGAGCTGTTTGTGGTCGCCCTATCCAACCAGACACTTTAAAGAGCTAAGGATAGCACTTTCTGAAGAATATAATTTAATCCCTCAAGAAAGAATCGGCACTTTTAGTCATTCAATACCTAGCAGAATGCGCTTTGTTAGTACAGTTAGAGGAGAACATACACGTTACTAATTTTTTTTTTTTGTAAATTTTACTGCTGTTCAACAAACAAAATGTTGGGAATACAAGGGACTTTATTAATAAATTATTAGTATAAAAAATAAGAGTCCCAGTTTCTCCACAGGGTGTGTAAAACTTAGGACAAAAAACACACATATTCACCCCGGTATAATATCGTCCTATCGAACATGACCCATAATTAAAAAAAACAGCACATTCCTAATGAAATTATCTATAAAACAGTAAAAGAACTGTAAAAATCGGATTAAAAACAAAAAAATTATAAAGGATCAAACTTAGCAGAAAATCCAGGGTGCCGGTATTTTTCCTGGAGTTTATCAGGTGCAGTGATTTTTTAACCACAATGGCAACTTTAAAGATCATGATAATGAAGCTTAAAATTCGATTGTCAAAATCAGGTTAAACTCGCACTAATTATCCCTGAAGTTATGTCTTGTACCGCATTTCCTGAAATATGCCTGTTATTATAAAGTATCATCCAAATTAATGTAAAAATTTGATGCATCAGATGCCAAAATAGCAAATATTTCGAAAAGGGTCAACTTGAGAGTCATTTAACTATAATACTAGGTAAGAAAACAACATTTTTCCATTAAAAGTTCCAAATATCCACTCATAAAACAGTTTGAGCCACTTTCAAACATGAAGTGTGCCGTGCATAGCGCCCTCTATATCCTACAGTAAAATTGAGCCTCCCTATGCCCATTTTTATGGTAAAATGTTAAAAACTTTTTAGAATATTGAAGAAAATCGAAATTAGAATTTTTATTTTAACGCTTATATACGTTTGACTAAATCGCAATATTTTATGTCCTATTACTTTTGGATCACCCTGTAGAATAGGTAATTTTAGTGTTATTTCAAGAATATCTTCAAGTTATTTACTGCATTTTAAAAAAAATCAAATCAGTAATTTTGAAAGCCAGAAAAAATACTCAAAAATTTAATTACAAAATATGTATGTAGGTACATAAAAAGTTGTATACGCTTATATCTAAGTATTTGTACTTTGTAGTTTTCTGAAGACAGTTATCAGAATTATTAAAAAAAGAATCACCATTCACACAGAGTGTATATTATATAAGAATTTTCACATGCTCAAAATTAAAAAAAATATATATATATATATACCTACATTTGATGAAGGTTATAAGGATATTAAATAATATTGAACTAATACTTTTGAAATAATGAAATGTTTTTTAAAATACCTCAGCACACTTTTTTATTCATTCTATTTTTTTATTTTTTACACTTGGTGTTCTTCCTAAACTATGTATTATGATTTATTGCTATTACTGATATTCAAACTCAATAAAATATTATTGAAACACTTTTCATTTCAATGGATTCTATTTCCTAGACAGTGACAAACAGAAATTACGCAGCCTAGAGTGAAAAATTAAAGTCCGAGTTGTTTTGAATATTTTCGTATCTGACTTATTTACAATATTGTCTAACCCAACTTTAGGATTTGATCAACAAAATCAAAATCAGGTACTATAGCCATTAAATGACTACAAACGTATCTATTCCTTTTAACAAAAGTTTTATACAAATTTACATTTCTTACAGATAACATGCATTGTTTTACCCACTCTTATTTGAATATATTAGTCACTTGACTAGTCCTAAAACAATAGCAAGATACAATGAAAAAGTTGTGTACTTACTTAAAATTTTTTAAAATTCCAGTTCCCATTTACTGCAAAATCATTTGACCACACTAAGTACATGCTTCTTTTGAAACAAACTTTAATTATTTAATCTGAATTTATCAACTTTCCAGCATTTACCTACACTTTTATACAATTATATTAAAATATCTTAACCATCTACTATGAGAATGATTCCTCGATTTCTTCTGAGCCATCTTCTGAGCTACTCTCTCCTGAGGTATCCATTTCAACTGCTTCCCCATCCACTGACTGACTAGGTTTGGGTTCTAGTAAACTATCATCCTGCATCTTTTTCTTTTCAGCCAATTTCTGTTCCAACTCAGCCCAAGGATCTTGTAAACAAGTTGGATCATAAAAGGCAGAAGTAGTTGAGGTCTGGCTTGAACTGGGCTGATTTAAACTGTGTCTATGTTTGTGGTGGTGTCTATTCTGGTAGTTTTGGTAGTTTTTATCATTGTTAACATTCTACAAAATAAGTTAAAAGTATTTTACCTACTTATAACTGAAAGAAGTGAACTTTTACCTACACACCAAGAGATAAGCATTCAGTGTGTTTTGTTATACCAAATATGATCTCTCTAATGGTGATCAGGTGTCTAACTGTAAGTTTAATTTTAAAAGAGCTGACTTTTTAGAATTGTATAGGTTTGTAAGATATCATAACTGGTCAGAATTAGAATTAGACATGTGATGAGGTTGTTTCTATTGCATTTTTCATATACATACATGAGAGTTTAAGAGAAAAAGTCCAGGTTGATATGGTTTTTACTGATATGGAGAAGGCTTTTGACCAGGTAAAACATAGCTTAGTACTAAAGTCACTAGACAGATACATTGAACATCAGTTACTTAATAACTTTAATATCTTCATATCTTTATAACAGGACGGAGTATATTGAGGTGAAGGAGGCAAAATCTAATCTATATATAAGCACATCTGGGGTACCACAGGGTTCAAACCTGGGACCTCTTCTCTTTTTGACTGTTATAAATGGAATAGGTGAAGTAAGTAGCTCAAATTCTTTAATATTTTCAGATGATTTTAAGATTTTTTCAAGTGACTCATCAGAGGTACCTACTTAAATGATTGTGCAAATTTACAGGATGACTTGGAAAAGGTATCTGTCTGGTGCGAAGAGAATAGTTTGTCAAAATATTAATAAGTGCTCTAATATAACTCTTATGATAAAAAAAAAGAACCCATTAACTACAACTACAGGATTAATAAGAAAGTGTTAAATAAGGCAAGTTCACAAAAAGTGTGCTGTTTTATACAGGTCTTGAATTTAAAGAGCATATGTTTAGTAAAACTGCAGAGGCAGAGGTTTTGTAATATGGTCGTCAAGGGGATTTGATGTCGATGTATGTTTGAGATTGTTTGACACATTAATTTTACCCAAGCTGGTCACCTGAGCAAGTATGGTGTAATGCTATAGAAAATGTTAGTGTTGGGAATAACCGACTTATTTTAATAACCGACTACTGAGTATTCAAGTGATTTTAAAAACCGGATGATAACCGGTTTTTCACTCGAATACTAATATTAATACTGACGGTTCATCGTTCATCTACAGCATTTGTATTGAGAATTACTGACTACTGAGAATTCAAATGATTTTATTTTAAAAACTAATTTATCACTCGTCGGTTTTTCACACGAATTCGAATGCGAATGTTTACATACATCGGTGTTGAAGCAAAGGGTTAAAAGTTCTTAGAATTCAATATTTTTATTTATCTTTATCGTCAGTCTAGTCTCCGTTGTGCTTTGTGGCGAGCCGAACAATGGTCCTTTTATATTGATAAATGTATATGTAGTTTAGTAAAAACCGAATTTTCGTCACTCGAATTATAACCGATGATTCAGGTTGTTGAAAAACCGGATGATAGGTTATTTTTCACTCGAGTGATCCCAATATTAGTGCGACGCGACCTTGAAGGACGCGACGATCGAGAATCGAGTGATTTAACTCGGTAGTAGGTAAATCAGCAACTAATTGTAGACGTGTTGGAAAATAAAAACCTATTTTTCGTCACTCGAATTATAGCCGATGATAACCGGATGATTCAGGTTATTGAAAAAACCGGATGATAGGTTATTTTTCACTCGAGTGATCCCAACACTAGAAAATGTGCACAGAAAGTATATGTTTCTTAACAGATATGGTTTTTATCCTGAAAGAGGTTATGATCATCGATTTTTGTTAGAAAAATTTAAAAGATGATCACTTGAAAATAGGCACATAAAAATACCACTTCTGAGGCTGTACAAAGTTCTAAAGAATGATATTGTCTGCCCAGAAATAGTTGAACAATTGCCATTTTCGGTAAAAAGGGCAAATACTAAAGAAAGAAATGTTTTTATTTGGAATTTCCAAGAACAAACAAATATAAGAATTCTCCATTATACTGCATGTGTGATCTGTTTAACAGGGTTGCAAATGATACTGATATAGACATGACTAGTCTAACAGAATTTAAGATTATTACGCAAAAGTTATTGCAGTCTCAGAATCATAATTTGGTATAGGTGCCACATATTGTAGTTTGTTTATAGTTTATCAATATTGTTTATCTTAGGTGTTACGTGTATCTGTAACTGGTATTTTGTTACTGTTGATACACTTTGTGAATAAATAAATAAAAATTAAATTGAAAATAAAAGGAGATAAACACAAGCAAAAAGCTTCTAAATCAGAGAGGTAAACATAAAACTTTACTTACTTTTTCGGCAGATCCAGTAAGCCCAAAATCTTTTCTCCAATATTTGCCCCTTGTCGGTCTAACAGGAGAATAATAATGGTTTCTTCCACCTCCAAACTGCCTTGGACTTCTTCCAGAATAAGGCTTTCTTGGACTGCTATAATTTGTAGGAGAGAACCTATTAGCGTGGGGCGAACTTCCTGGAGACGAATCGCTCCCAAAACTTAGGAATTCTGGTGTATCCAAACGGTTTTGGCTGTTAGGACTACTAAACGAATTACTTGTATTGAAGTAGACAAAACCAGTACTACTATTAGCTGAGGTGTTTCTCCACGATCTGTTCATGTTGTCTCGCAATTTATACTATTTATAATGTGTACAATAACCACAAGAAGAGCCAAACGTTGGAAGCAAAACAATAAACGTATAAACGAAGCTGAAAATCTGAAAGCTGAAAGTGAAAACAAAACAATTAGGTTATGTCATGTCAACCTATCACCAAAGTTCAAGGTGACCCGAAAGATGGCGGTACAGATTTTAGGTTAATAGATATGAAATACTAGAAAAGTAAAATATTTTCCAAAATAATAATATGGGATCTGCTGAGAATTAAATTTCGTATTTAAAATTACTGGCAAATTAAAAACAATAGGTATATTTAAAGAACAGAACCCTGTACATTTATTTTGCTATTAACCAGTCACTAGAGGACGCCACATATTTAAACAATTTCAATTGGACTATCCGAGCAAAATCGGCTCTACGTCGCCAACCAAAAGTTATCAGTAGTCTAGAATACATTTTTACATCATGGAATGCAAAAACACAATATAAATAGGTGCTCTTTTTTCAGGATCTACGTTCATATTTTAATATCTTAAAATTAAAATAATCTTTCATAATTATGTAGCCTCGTAAAAAGGTTGCAACATTTGTCTACTAAGTGTATTTTGGGTTGCCTGCACAAGAAATATGCGCAATGGTCTTTGAACTGCCACGCATATAAAATAATGATTTACAACGTTGCCAAAATACTTATAATATCCGAGATACACGATTCTGATTATAAACTGTAATTTTATAGATTAAATGAATGGCCTTTACATAATATATATTACAGTATGGCTTAAAAAATGCAAAATATTTATGAAACCCATAAACTTCGCAATTCACTAAAAGTAAAAATTACCTTCTCCATTTAGTCTTGTTTATATAATACCGCCTAGATAATTTATTATTAAATTTAATTTTTAAAACTAGTGTAGAAGTCTACGATAAAACTATACGGTTTTACCTAAACGAGTCAATAATTAAATGCACAGAAATGCAGTTCGAGTAATCTAATCTTGCTTATGATGAAAATTCAAGGAGGGAAAACACAAGCACCAAGTCGGGCAACACTGCTCAATCATCATTAGAGAATGAAAATGGCGTCCTGTTGTCAGGATCTGTAAAAAATTCGAGAAATCCAAAATTTTCTTATGACCTATGAAACATCTATAAAAATAAATATTTAAAATCTAATCTATAAAGTATTTAAAACTAAAATTAAACAATATTTACGAAAAGAAAACTTAAGGATAAGAGAAAACAGCCAAGAAAAAGATTGAATGATAGCTAAAAAAACCTACGGGGTGTGAGCTGTGTGTTGTTAAGTGACTGTGTTGGTGAAGTGAAATTCTTCATTGTTTTCTTTTAAAGGTAAGAATTTTAAATATTGTTACCTAGCATTTTGCTTGATTTTAACGTTTTTGTGCCTAAAAATCCCTTTTTTTTTCGGACCCACCCATCACACTCAATTCTATAATCGGCCATTTTTGTTCAAGGTCATAGATGTCAACTCGCATTTTAGAAACATAATTTTCCTGCCTTTTGTCTAACTTTCCTGCTAAAGCGCCTTGATTACTTTCTTATAGTGGCTTTGCTTTAAATTAAAAATAGGAGAAGTCGGTTTTTGGCTCTTATTTGGGTTGCATGTAAACATAACCTCTCTGACATTTGAGTATGTGGACTTTCCCTAGGACTCCGCTGCCTTCCGGCAAGCCAGCACTGTGTAATATGTGCTGGATTGCGCTAAAGTTAATATAAAATGGAAAAGAGTCGTCATGGGAAAAGAGACAAAACAAGAAAATCGAAAAAACGTAAAAACAGAGATGGTAGTGCCTCCCCCGTAGCTCCTAAACCTCTTGTAGAGTATTCTGATGTAAGTTCTGAAGATTTGTCAGGGCCTGAAGCCGGTGAAATTCAAAGCGGTGAAGAAGGGGGTGAAGTTGTAAGCAATACAGAGGACGGAGAAGTTGGAGATTTCGGAGATTTTACAGAAGAAGAATACGCTGCCGCTATGCATAGAAGTCATAGGAGAACTTACATGGAAGAGATGTATCTGGCCAGATCTTCAGCATTACTAATGCCATCTCCAGGTGAGCTTTTACTTAGAACATATTGATGCAGTTTAATAATTTGGTAATTATTTAGATTAGTGGAAACAGCGAATTTTTTCATGAAATTTTGCACAGACCCTAATTTTGGGTCGTAGAACACGAATCCGAAGTCAGATTTTGGCGGTCTCGTAAAAAAAAAAATTTTTTTTGCTCACCCAATCTGAGCAAAAAGGTGATCAGGTTTGCTCAGTTTTGATTGATATAGATATATATGTATCTATATCAATCAAAACTGAGCAAACCTGACCACCTTTTTGCTCACCCAACAAATTTAAAGAAATTCATTGAAAAAGCTAACCTAAAAGTTTAAAAAAAAATTTACGAGACCGCCAAAAACTGACTTCGGATTCGTGTTCTACGACCCAAAATTAGGGTCTGTTCAAAATTTCATGAAAAAATTCGCTGTTTCCACTAATCTAAATAATTACCAATAATTTTAAGCACATGATGCTTTTTTGTAATTTTTGGCATCATTTTTTGGTTTTAGACATATGTTGCGTGATTTAAACTTTTGCCTCTCTTCAATTCAACAAAATAAAGCGGTCTTAGACCTAGGTGGTTCACATTGTAGTAGCCTATTTAGTTTCTGAGTATGAAAACCAACTTTAAACCCCAATTTTATTAATTTATTCTATTTATTTCTACCTGACTATGCCAGAGATAGCAAGGCTGAAATTTGAACAGTTTAGCTGTAGGTACCTACCTACCTAATGTCTATTTTGTACAAACCATGTGCAAAATTTTTACATATCTTTTAAGGCCGAAGACATCGATTAGACCCAGCCATGATCCCCCGGTCCCCCACCCCGCCTATATTAATAACAGCCCGAGAAAGACATCATTCAGCTTCAGACTCATCTAAGTCCAGTGAACTGAGGCGAAGAATCGTGGAAGTCATTTCACCTTACCCAAATGAAGACTTTGAAAATATCGAAAAGAAAAAGAGAAAGAAGAAAGAAAAGAAACACAGGAAAGAAAAGAAAGCTAAAAAGAAAAAGAAGAAAAAACATAGATCACGGAGTTCTAGTGTCGATAGTGATAGTGATTCAGGTCAGTCTGTGAATCTTTACTGTTTTCAAGGGATTCTTTCTATAGGATATTTTTGTTAAATAGGTGAATCGAAGGAAAGTAGTCCTAAAACCCCGCCCCAGCTTGACAGGGAACGGGTAAGACAGCTGAGTGATTGGGAACACCAGGAGCAAGCCTCAGCTAAATTGATCGGTAAGAAATAAAATTTTATTGGGATTTATTATTCTGCTTATATTAAAAATATTTTTTTTGCTCAAGATTACTATGGAATAGTATCTGATAGTCCTGGTAAGTCTTATTTTAGCTCCTTATTATCCTCACTTATTCTTAAGGTGCGCGCACACTTAGGCGAAGCGTCGCGAAGCGAAGAGAAGAGAATTTTATCCATCCAAGAACTTTACATGCAATCAAATGGGAGCCCGCACACTGAAGCGTCGAGAAGCGTTGTGCGGGCTTCCATTTGAATGCACGTAAGTTTCTTTGACGGATAAAACTCTTCTCTTCGCTTCGCGACGCTTCGCCTAAGAGTGCGCGCACCTTTAGTGTATTAGAAACATTTTTTGCCTTTGGTCATATTTTTTAAATATATCCTCAAGCACTCTAATGCATATAACTAAATAGAATTTTCATAATAGAAGCGAAAATTGACACCAGTGCATGCTCTCCAGTGTCAAATGACAGCCATATTGCGTCACCAGAGCCTCTTTCGCCCCCCTCGGCAACACCACCTTTAAGGGCATACAGAGACTATCATCGTGAGTACCCCAGGGAGTCTCCGCATACGCCCCCTTTGCATGGTCACCATCATTCCAGCAGGTAGGGCTAGGAACTAAGGAAAATGCACATTTGTTTTTTTTTTGTTTGTTATTTTTTAGTTATAGAGTTCTATATATTTTATTATTTTTGTTTTGTTTCTTTTTTTTTCGTAATGAATTTTTTCTTTTTATTTATATACAGGGTGTTGTGGAAATGGTTTATGTTCAAAAATTTAACTCTGTAAAAATAGAAACGTGTAAATATCCTTTAGGAAAATATGGCATCTAATACTTTATAAGTTGCACCTTTGTAATCCAGGTTAAAGATAACTTACTGTTGTGAAATTCTTCATTTCGCCGGCCAACCCTTGTACCTTCGTTGCGGTTTGCGAGAGTATCGGTATTTAGAATATGGTGCGATTCGTATCAATCACTGGATAGATCAGCTTTTTAAAAGCAAATACATAGAGATGTTTTCTTCTCTAGGCTTTTATGCAAGTTAAAGGTTAAAGCATATTACAGGTTAAAAAGTGGGTGATAGTTAATAATGTAAATGCATTAAGAGAATTCCTGCATTTTAGGAAAATACTTTTTCTTAGTTATAAGGTAGGTAAGTCCTTTGGAACATTTGGCAACATCACAAATAGTCTCTTTATTTCATTGGTGTATAGTAAAGCGGTTTTTAAATTTTTTTTAACAATTTTCTGATTTGATATGAAGTTGTGGAATAGTTTGCGGATTTGATTGAAACTTCTGGGAGAATAATATACATTTCGCAACGTCGCAATTCTTGTTACGGCCGACGTTGCCAGCATTAACATCAAGACGTCGTATATTCTCAGGATACTCTACAACGTTCCATATTTACAGTTGGTCTCATTCTAGCCTGGTATTAAACCATTTCTGAAACATCCTGTATTGGCCACATTTCGCATCATATAGAACGCTATAATAATGGAAAGAAAAAAAATCGAAATGGTACAACTAATTGTAAATAATTTTCGATTTTGTAGAAGTAAATATACAAAACGTAAGGGCCCCTGGACTGGAAACAAATCTATGATGTCACGAGACAAACCGAAAATATGGTAATTTCTTGCCGACTAGCATAAATAATTTTTTTGTTTGTGACACGTTCAAACCACCATTTAAAAAAAAATTGTCCTAATTATTACTTAAAAATATTAGGTACGGTTTAATAACTTATTTGATTAGTAATTTACAGTAAAAAATCAAGTGTAAAAATACCACTCGTGATGGTGTAGATTGGTCCAGCGCATTTTGCGTTTAAAATTTACATTCAAGAGTGTAAATTTGCGCTCAAAAGTACATTTCACGTGAAATTTACAGTCTAGTGTAAATTTTACACTCAAAAGTATAAATTTACCCCGAGAACTATATATTTTAGGTGACACTCTTGAGTGTAAAATTTGCGCTATTGAGCATATGAGAAATTTACATTCTTGTGTGCAAATTTACACTTGAGTATAAAATTTATACATAAATGTAAAATTTGCTCTTGAATGTCAAATTTACACTCTTGAGTGTAAACTTTACACTCTTGACTGTGAACTTTACACTCTTGATGATAAATTTACACTCTTGATCAATTTGTGCTAGTAACCATCCTGAGTGGTATTTTTACACTCGATTTTATACTGTGTTTAAATGAATACGGTAGAACCTATACTCTCCTGTTGTATGAGCCCTTCAAATATAGCTAGGTTATTAAATTATGGTATAAATTGGCAATTTTGTGACTTCAATTTGACCTACTGCCACGAAACTGATACTTTTATCCTAACTAAACATAGGTAATAAAAAATATACCACAAAAATTATCCTCTAAGGAAGGCAAGGGCAAAATTACTTTTATTTACTTAAGAAAAATTATTCATTCTATATAATCTATGTACTTAAAATTGTTGGATTAAAGAAGAAGTTTTTAAGTAAATAAATAAAGAAAAAATAACGAGAAAGAGTAAATATTTTTATTAGGATAAACAGTTATAATAATGTGATTTAAAAAACATTCCCCATCCTATTCTCCGATACATTATATAATCAAAAAAACGACTCTCCATTATTTAGTCAACATTTTAACTTTTTCCACCTTTATTTACATATTTTTCGGAGCTAAGAATTTTTTTCTCGACAAGAATATTCTATCATTAATCTTAACTTGTCAACTCTGTCTATTTTTGGTAATAAATTAGGACAAAGTTTTTAAAAATGGTGTTATTAAATTAAATGCCCCATCTATAAAGGGTGGGTAAACATATTTTAACGCCACCTCATTAATGTAAACATCGAAGGTTTTGAATAGTATAATCTACCCCACTCCAGGAATAATTTGGATTGTTGTTTGACTAGACTCAAATATCGTCATTTTCACTTCACTCGGGTCATATTGCTACAAATGTATCACCGAAGTTTACCCGAAAATGCAGCGTGTGTCTTTTGTTTTAAGGAATGTGTCAAACCATCACATACCGGTAGTGAGAGATATAAGTTCACCGATTGTTATCGATGAATATAGCAGACATTCGCCTATTCCTAGGTAAGTAAAGTTTTGTTGTATCCTGTATATAAGTATGAAAATACCATAATTTTTTACTTCAAGTTTATTGAAGTTGTCACAAACTTATACTTTTTTATTATCTTCTTATTATATTCTACATAGAGCCATTGAATAGTTTTCGAGAAAACGCGACTCAATGTAAATGACATTGTCCACTCCTGTTTTCCATATAAATAATTGAATTCGATTGAATCAAATTTATGAATACCAACCTTACCATTGGTCTCTCATATCCGTTGCTAAGATAACGTTACTATTGTACACTAACCCGTAGTAACCATTAGACATTTTCAGGTGGCTCTGGTTTTAGTTACGGTTGACAGTTAAGTAATGAATCAAGCTTCATTTGTCACCAGTTTGGTTGACATGAAGTTTAGTTTTAGTCCATTGTTTATCTGTCAACCGCTACCGTAACGAAAGCCATCTGAAAACGTCTATTGTCGTAGTAACCATCACTATAACAACCGTTGTCGTGGCAACCGAGTTGTTGAACCAGTGATGCAAACAGTATTTTGAATGAAATTGAAAGTCGTTTTTGATATTATCGATGTATTTTTTAATATTTTCTAAAAATCTAATAAAGAATTTATGTACAATTTATAAATTTTTCGTAACTACAGTATTTCTATGATAAATAATATAACAATAATTTAGGTCATCTGAAATAATAAATATATACAGTCAAAAAGAATTAATCTTATATCAATAGACAACAGTTATAGTTTCAAATATACTGTTTTTTTTTTAGAGTATTTTATAATCTGATTTTCATCAGCATTTTCATGTTGTATTGTTAAGTGAGAATATGCAATAAAAAGTAATAAACATTTAAAAGGATAAGTTTCATCAAAATAATGGTTTTTACGGCCACTTTTATGGTCTGCAGTTCGCTCAATTTTCAAAGAAACATGTCTAAAAGACAACATATTTTTAGGTTAGATGTTTTTTTTATAGTATATATGCAGTGCGAGTGTTATAAAGTGTTACGTGGCGATATTTCGAAAACTGTTTAAAATATTTTTATAAAATTTTGGTGAGATAAGAGAAGCTGCACTAGTGTGGGCGGATAGGTATATAAATAGCGATATAATTTAGCAATAAACTGAGAAATAATTGTTAAACCGTCAAAATTCTCGACTGACTTACATAAGTAAAAAATAACGCATTTCCATGGAAACGAATAATAATTCTGAAATAAATGAACTTAATTTATTGATAAAATTTATTTAGTTTTTAAATTCAATCAAAATTTAGTAAACCATAATTCTGTTACCGAAAGAGCCAGTTAAAAAAATGTATACATACGTCATTATTTACGTAGATTCGAATTTTATAAGCAAAAGTACATCATCTCATTTAAAATTCCGAAGTTACTTCCCACCCCTCAAAATAGAGAGAGGGGGTAAGCGTCAAAAATAGGTTTAAATATGTCCCCCCAGCTCCCTATCGCCTCATTAAAATTTCGTGAAAATATTTTAAACAGTTTTCGAGATATCGCCTTGTAACACTGTAAAAAACTCACCCTGTATATTTTATTTTTTAATTATTTTCTGTATATGTCACTTTTGTTGCTGTTCAATTTCGCCACTTTTTTTGTTTATGTAATATTTTTTTAGGACTTTAACACCAGATATAGTCCACAGTAGTCACAAACACATTAGATCAATGTCGCCAAACACCAGAAGACGGAGAGAGGCACATAGAAAGCACAAGAGGGACAAGGAAAGGGTTAGAGAAAGAAAGAAAATGTCAAGGTGAGTAGGTAACCGAGATTAATTACTTGCTAAATTCTCTAATATGTTTGTTTTTGGTTCAGGTTGGAGAGCTTGTTGATTTATAACGGAATGCGTGTTATTTTTTGAAATAATGGACAGTGTTATACGGGGTGTTTCAAAAAACGTGTCATCGCTCGTGGGCAGATTTCGCACCCAAAAATGAGACAATCGTTCCTATCAAGTTACTGAGTTTTTTTTAATATCTCCGAAACGACTTGAGTGATTTGATAAGGTCTTGAGTTGTGAAAAGTACCTAAAGTGGTACATATTTTAGAATTAAAAAGTTGTGGCCTGTTTCACCGGGAGCGTGTGTTGTATTTTTTGCATACCCTGTACAAAAAAAAAAATTGGCATCGTGGATCTTATTTTTAAAGCAATCAAAAACTTTTATAAATAATGACCTTTTTCATACTTTCCACTTTTTGAGCCATTTGTCCTCTTGTCTCCCCATCCGTGGATATCTTGTATACAATGCATTTTTTTACATGTTAATTTTTTAAACCCCATGTTAAGTCTTGTTCTATTAGAAGTATAGAGACAAAACTTGACATAGGTAAATTTCAGAGTCTCAAGATTATGGTAGTTTGCCAATTATGCCAAAAAAGATGCAAAGATGCTTAAAATGCATTAATTTTTGGAAAATAAGTTTTCACACTCCTTGAATTTTTTTTACCTTTTTGTACCGAGTACAGGTGACACATATTTTTTTTTGACATTTAAAACTTTATTATCACAATTTTAAAAGCATTTTTAGGTATTTTTGGAGCTCTTGGCATATTTGACAAATTAACATAATCTTAAGACTTTAAAATTTACCTATGTGAAGTGTGAAGTTTTATATGTATACTTCTAATAGAAGCCTAACAGGGGGTTCAAAATTTAATGTGTAAAGCCCTACGGACCGCTTTAAAAAGAAATGTAGTGTATAACCTAGTGACTGAAAGAATTTCGCAATAACCAGCGTTATTGTTTTACCACATATTTCTGCTCGAATTCTAATATTCAATTATTATCTTCCGCAGCTCCCCATATTCGTCATGCTCGGAATATTCCATTAAACAGATTTGTTTCTTATGTCAATAAACACCCTAAGAGGGGTAATCAGCTTCCATTCCTTCTATTTTTGACTCGAGCTGTCTATAGAAATTTCGACTTTGTTAATGAATTTCATGTCTTTTTCTAATGCGCCTTCACAGGAACGTCATTTTTTTATAGCCTGAGAAATTTTATACACTGAGAATCAACAGTGTTAAAAAAGAAGCTAAATAGTAGGGATGGGTGCTGATTTGACTTCTTTTTATATCGATTTTAGCGTTTTTTTCTAGTTCTACATCTAAGACTCAGCTGAAGCTAAAGATATTCCAGTGATTTTAGGTGTAGGTCATTATGTGGGTGTAAATTTTTGATATATTATTGTTACTGCGGTCCTTAATAGCCAGATTTTTCGTTATTTTTATGTATTTTGTTTTTTTTTGTGATTTTCATAATTTTTATTGTTTTTCCGATTTTTTCTATTCCATATATTTTTAACTATTTATACTAAAATTTTATAAAACTATCAAAAGGGAATGATAAAATTTTTATAACTATGGATAAATAAATAAATTTTAGTTATAGGTTTTTCCTAATTCAGACGGCGTCGAAAATAATGAAATAAAAAAATACGGAAAGATGTTCTTAACATATTTTTTTAGACAATATTGTGATTTCGTTTATATTTGTTTTTTAGGAGTAGAAGTCCAATTAGTAGAAGGAAATCTAGGTCACCAAGCTATACTACTAGGAGTAGACACTATAGTCCATCGCCTAACAGAAGTAGTAGGAGTAAGAGGCATAAGTCCAGGAGTCCAAGAAGAGAAAGGACGCCCTCAAGGTACAGTTTTATGTAGAGGGTGTTTGCTTGGGTTTGCGGTACCCGCCACTGGCAAGAGACACATGATACCGAATCAGTACCCCATTATATCAATAACTTTTCTATGTAATGAGTCAGCATAAGAAATACTGTTATTGTTACCTTTGTAGTAAAATCTTTTTAAAATACACTTATTTTTAAAATGTTTTTTACCAATATACCAAAAAACACTAACACCACAGAACAGCCACTAATTTAATGCAAGAAACCAACGATTCACTAATAATGAACACTAACAAAAGTAATTAACGAATTAAACATAATGCTTAAAAAAATCCACTGTATTTTTTACTATCAGCACCATTGAAAAACTAAAAACTAAATATTTATTTATTTATTAAAAAGCAAAACTCTCTTAGGGTATGGCAGCATTTACACATTGACATTCGTGACAAAGTATAGGCAACCCATAATAACACTTATTAATTTTTGTTGCATGAGAGAAAAAGGGTTCTTTGTGGCGAGATAATAGTGAGATTTTGCAACTAGAAATTGCAGACACGGTAACCCATAAACGATAAATTTTAAAGTGGTGTTAGTAGTGGTAAGGTATAATGCGTTTTTGGCAATTATAAATTAATAAGTTATTTTGTTGGATAATAAGGGATATGCACATTTTTTTTAAATTTTTTGTGGGGTCAAAATGGTTCAAAATAAAATCCCATATACGTCATCGGAAGTATATGATTTCCATATTTTTTAGTTTCTTCATTCTCTCCAGAAAGGGAGCAATCGCAGATTAAATTTCTCATTTTTTTACTTTTTTTGCCCTCGACGTCGGCACATTTGAATCACTCTGTATTTTTCCCTATCTAATTTTTTCCCAATTTTTCAACACTGTCTTATAAAGGGATAATCACACTTTAAAATGAATACCGAATGGGTCATCCAGGGACGTATTTAAGGGGTAAAAATCGGGTTTTCTTGTTTTTATTCCGACAAATCCTATTTTTAACCGACATTATGCCACACTATTTACCTTACTTAGTGATTCTTTTTGGGTTTATTTTATCCGTTAATTATCCGAGAATACCTCCCACTAATTTATGTCGCTTATTTTTTCGTTAATGTTATAAATAAATATGTTTATTTGCATTGGGGACATCTAAAATTTGCAAATTTTTGAATTTTCGATGACTGTCGTGAAAATAAAGAATTGCAGTTTATTTACTCAAAATTATTAAGATGATAATATGTCAAAATTTCGCAGAAATACCAATTTTTGTTGCAAAATTGAAAAGTTCCTGGACCGATTTCGGCTTGAAATATACATGAATAAGATTTTAGGAACCTTCTACTTTAAGTGTAGGGATATTTCATTGGATGAGTTACGTATTAAATGCCATTTTTATTGATTTTTCCATGACCCTACAACACTGGAATTCGCCATGTACTCATTACGAGTCATAAAAACACTTTTGACGGCACAGCCAATGAGATCACATTTGACAAGTTTCGAAATTCGCGTGAAAATTTTCAGTAGAAAATCCTTTTTTTTTTTTTTGTTAATAAAGGCCAAATAAATGGATAACAGCAGCCGCCATAAACATTTATTTTATGTAGAGAATATAAAAAAATATATTTCAGATTTATTTGGGTTATAATTTATTTATTTTTTTGGTAGAACAAATCTTATTTTTGTATCAAGCAAGAACTTTTATTAAGAATGCCTTTTTTTTGGTCCATGTGTTTTCTTGTCAGCGCCGTCCGTGGACATGCTGTATATTTAATTAACCGTTTTTTATAGGCATAGACACAGGAGTGAGAGAAGTCCCTCGCCCCACTCGGTCAAGGCATCACAGTTATCCAATAAAATTACAGATACTAGTCTATTCGCTGAATTGGTCAAGGACCGGCACAAACGAGAACAAGAATTGAAAAAACTGGAAAAGAACTTTAGATCAGAAAAAGCATCGGAGGTGAGTTAAAAAAAAATGTTAACAGTATTTATTGGGTAGTATTTAAGATATGTTAAACCGTGTGTGTAATTAATTTAATTGTTTGTGCAATAACAATTTAAGTTTTTATCTTCAGCTATCTTTAGCGATACTATACTAAATCCTCCCACACACAAGAATTTATCGATTTATGAGGGAAACAAATTTTTGAACTATCCAAACTGAGAAAGGCCAACATCGATTTATGAAAAAAATAATAACCGATTTTTTTAAACTTTCTAAACTGAGAAAGGCCAGTATTGATTTTAAAAAAAAACTATTTTCAAATTTCTAAACAGAAGGGCCAACATCGATTTATGACAAAAATATAATAAAAACCTATTTTTTTAACTTCCTAAACTGAGAAAGGTCAGCCCATTTTTAAACAAAAATAATAAAACCCAATTTTTTAAACTTTCTAACTGAGAAAGGCCAACATCGATTTATTAAAAAAAATAATAATAACCGATTTTTTCAACTTGCTAAGCTGAAAAGGGCCAACATCGATTTATGGGGGAAAACGATTTTTTAATCTTTCATAATAAACTAAGAAACGTCAACATCCATTTATGAGAAAAAAAGATTTTTCAACTTTCTAAACCGAGAAAGGCCAATTACGAAAATCCATTTACGAAAATAATAAGAGCCGATTTTTTTAACTTTCTAAATTGAGAAAGGCCAACATCCATTTATCAAAAAATAATAATTAAAACAGATTTTTTTAACTTTCTACACTGGGAAAGGCCAGCATCCATTTCTTAAAATAATATACAATAAAAACAGATTTTTTAACTTTCTAAACTGAAAAGGCCAACATCCATTTATTAAAAAAATATATAATAAAAACCGATTTTTTTAACTGAGAAAAGCCAAGATTGATTTGTAAAAATGATAATAAAAACCTATTTTTTATACTCTCTAAACTGCGAAAGGCCAGCATATACCGGGTGTTACAAAAATATGTTAAGAAATTTTAGGGGCAGATATTCACATGTATTTTGGTACACGCCAGTCTGTAATCAAAAGGTGCAAAAATTTATTTTCTAATGTACTTGCATCAGTGGCGTGCGTGCTGGTAAGTCTTTATTTTTAGCGAAAAAAAAAGGCACGCCACTAATTTTTTGTAAAATTTTCATTTTCTCAAAGCCCAATTAATTCTGCATGAAAAATGTCTCTTGATCTTTTTTGTTTTGGCGCAACGTTTTCGAGATAAAAATTAATTTATTTCTTACAATAAAAATAAATAATGAAAATGAATTTTTATTTAACATATTTTTTGATTAGGAAACAGTGCTTTTTGATTTTAAGTTTATAGTAGATGCCGGCAATTGCTTCTCCGTGCTTCAATACATACTCTAAATCGTCTTCGCATATTTCTCCTTACTCTTCGGAATACTTGAGGTGGGAAAATATTAAACACCCTGTATCTCGAAAAGGAAGCGTTTGAAGATCCATGTTTATATAAACTTATTTTCATATTTTTAAATGTAGAATCTGCCCTTAAAATTTCTTAACATCTTTTTGTAACACCTTGTATTTATAAAAAGACGTTAAAAAGAGATTTTTCTTTCTAAACTGAAAAAGGCCAACATAAGAGACACTTTTTAGCACAACTCATCCAAACAAACCGAAACCATAACGATAGATGACGAGATTGACAACAAGACTAGTGAGACGGAAACCAACACATCAACGGTTCCTATGGATATTGATGACATTCCGATACCAGACGCCACGCCCAAAGAGACTCCTCCTAAAGTAGATAATGTTACAGAAGTTACTAATAATAACTTGCAGGTAAAGAATTCCTCATATTATGTACCGTGCGTCGTGGCCAAAATAAAGTTTCATTTTCCCATAAGGACGAGCATTAGAAATGAAACTTTATTTTGGCCACGACTGTACTTCGATGAATACAGTGTTAAACTTTTACTTTACTTACAAATATTTTAAAATTTCAGGCCAGTAAACCACCAACCAAAGTTCCTTCGCCCCAAGTGGGAACCCCCGCCCCGAGTAATGACAGTAAACCGCCTTCCGTCGACGGCACTCCCGTCAAAACGAATGACACGTTAAAATCTAAGCCAAAGAGTGTTACGATGTTGCCGATGCCGCCTGGAATGGACGAGACGGAGTAAGTAAATGCTTTAACAAAAACGATTTTTAAGGAAGTTATATATTTCTGATTTATATTTTTTAGGCCCGTTTCATAATCTTTTTATTTCCTTATTAGCAAAAAAATAGCGTTGTGAAATTCCTCGCCGTCCAACCCTTGTATCTTTTTTGCGGCTTGCTAGGATGTCGGTATTTTAATGTTATTCAGTATTAGATTGGATAAAATGCGGTGCGATTCGTATTAATTACTACATAATTCGCGATTTTAAAAGTAAATATAAATATTTTCGTCTTCGGTTCGTGTTCGGTCTTTTATGTGAGTTAATGGTTAAAATATATTATAAGTAACAGTTTATACTATTTAACTTATATGAATTTAATTCTTGTTTTAGGCTAGAAGCAATTGAATCGCCACCGAGCAGATCGCCTACTCCTCCCCCACCCAAGAAAGCTAAAACCCCTCCCCCATTGAATCATAGGAAAAGTATCAAAGACTTACCGATGCCTCCTGGTAAGCATATGAGAATAACTCCTTTTTTTCCTATTTTGAAAATTATTTATTATGAAAAATATACGTTTGAGGTAAATAATAAATCATTGGTTTGCCAAATCTCTCCTTGTCCCATTTTGCATGAAAGCAGACAATACCTGGCAACATTGCTTTTTTTATCTCTTTCATTTATATTTGATCTTTCTGACTGTTTCACCTTCATACTCTTCACCCTTACGCAGGTAATCTAATCCTCATAGTTGCCACATTTCTCTTTTTGTCAGTTTTTCTTTGTACTCGATGAAATGACGATTTTTAAAGTGATATACCGGGGAGGTAGTGATAGATGTTTTTTTTTACGCCCGCCCACACCCAAAGTTTTGGTCGTCCCATTTTTTGGAAAACATAAAAATAGGGCCGTTTTTAAAAAAAGGCTGTTTTCAAAAAACAGGAATGTTTTCTAAAAAAGCAGGGGCTCTTGTTTGGAAGAAAAAATCCTCTTTTCTTGGAAAACCCCCTCTTTTTTAGAAAGCAGTCCTGTTTTGTGGAAAAACAGCCCAGTTTTTAGAAGACAACGTGTTTTCCGAAAGGGCTGTTTTTTCAGAAAAACAGGGACGTCCTAGACTTTGGGTGTGGGCGGGCGTAAAACCCCCATCTATCACTATTCGGGGAGTTTAATATATAAATATTATATATGTATATATATATATATATATAGTATTAATTGAGCCCTATTTAATAAAAACAAATTATCTTTATACTTTGTAGCATGTTTTAAAAAAAATCATTCATTGCAAAATCGGACAATGACGGATTCAGCAAACCAACAATTTATGTACTTAGTCTATTTTTCTAAACTGGAGTCGCCACTTAGACTATATTAGTACAGAGTCTAGAAATACGAAATTTTAAATGATGACAGCAATGACCTTGGAGGCCCCTCGGGAGCCGATGGGGCGGTCTGTACCCTAATTTCTAAACATTTTAAATTTTTCAGTTGTTCCTGGTACCGAAGAACTCAGCGGCGACGACGACGACATACCGAGCACTCCCCCCAGAAACGACATAGTAAATATAAAAATTATCGAAAAACCGAAACCCGTAGTCAGACACAAGCATGTCAAGAGGCCGAGGATACTTAAGAGACGGAGCTCGAGGAATTTCCAGATGAGCGGGAAAGATTGGGGCGAGAGGTGTGTGGACATGTTCGAGGTCATAGCTCAGATCGGAGAAGGTAAGCTAGATGAAAACGTAAAAGAATGATTGCCCTATCCCTGTCAGTTCCGTGCGTATTGGAAATTCCGACAAATGTCAGTTTCGTGGCCGTCAGTTTCGTGTCAAATTATAATCCCGCAACTGACGTTTTATACAATAATTCAATTAATTAGCTGTATTTGAACAGTAAATAAATGTTCTGCCGTAATCGTTAATATCATTATTTTTTATTATTTCCCCTTTTGTTCATAAGGAAGAGAAACAGTATACAATGACTCATTTTATGGCAAAAAAATTAAGTGTTGCCATAGACCATCAGACTTTTTAATTTCTGATTTCTGGCTTAATTTTTCGATATTGTCGGCTTCGCTGTATCGTTTTCCTTTTATTTCAGGTACTTACGGTCAAGTGTACAAAGCCAAAGATGAACAAGCTAATCAGTTGGTGGCCTTGAAAAAGGTACGACTCGAAAACGAAAAGGAAGGCTTCCCGATCACGGCCGTGAGAGAAATCAAGATCTTGAGGCAGCTAAACCACAAGAATATCGTGAATCTGAGGGAAATAGTTACAGATAAACAGGATGCCGTCGATTTTAGGAAGGTAAGGTCTTCTTTGTGCCATTTTAAGGACTTTTTAAAGTATAGGTGCACGACAGTGTTGGTTGTGCCGACCTTAGAGGTCCCTTAGGGGGTCCATTGGGCGGCCTGCAGCGTCGTTATAACTCTTGTTTTGAAAACTCTACTTAATTACTAATATTACTTTATACGATAGCAAATTTTCTGTATATTCCAAAAAAAAATATGACTAAGTTTCATTAACAACAAACTTTTTGGGCCACACTGTAATATTTTCATTAATAAAAACACTGGCTATTCTTTAGCTTTATTTTCTTACAGGAAAAAGGTTCCTTTTACTTGGTGTTCGAGTACATGGACCACGATCTGATGGGACTGCTGGAATCGGGCATGGTGGACTTCAACGAGCTGAACAACGCCTGCATCATGAAGCAGCTGTTGGACGGCCTGAACTACTGTCACAAGAAGAATTTTCTCCATAGGGACATCAAGTGCAGCAATATTCTCATGAACAATAGGTAATAGCAATTTTTTTACATTTTTTTTACCGCTTTTACTAAATTTCGATTTTGGTGCTGAACTTTTCATGCGGCAACGCACTGTACGTATGTTAAAATGCTAGTGCACCCTATCCTAACCTTATTGTATTATATTTTTTTTTTTTTTTTGATACCTAAAGATTTAAAACTTTGGAACCCTTGATAACAACATTCAGTATTTTCGGTACAAGACTTAATTACTAAAAATTCCCCTCTTGAATTGTATTTCGGTCCAGTCAAGTTTCGTTACATTTATTGTTGACCTGTGCTAAAACAAGGGCTAGGTGAAGCTGACCGACTGGCCCTTTTACTAAATTTTGATTTTGGTGCCAAATAGTTAGTGCTGAACTTTTCATGCAGTACCACACTGTACATATGTCAAAATGCTAGTGCACCCTATTGTATCCTTATTATATTATTTTTGTTGGTACCTAAAGATTTAAAACTTTGTAACCCTTGATATAAACATTCAGTTCATTTCGGTACAAGAACCGTTTATTTGAAAATTTCCCTTTTGAATTCTATTTTCCGCCAGCCAAGTTTCGTTACATTTATTGTTGACCTGTGCTAAAACAGGGGCGAGGTGAAGCTGGCCGACTTCGGACTGGCCCGTTTGTACAACGCCGAAGATAGACAGCGGCCGTACACCAACAAGGTCATCACCCTGTGGTACCGACCGCCAGAGTTGCTCTTGGGTGAAGAGCGCTACGGACCGGCTATCGACATCTGGAGCTGCGGCTGCATCTTGGGGGAGTTATTCCTGAAGAAACCGCTTTTCCAGGTAACACATAACGTTTTTTTTCTCATTTGGGCACTCAGAAATGTTTTACATAGTACAACTATCATTAGATTTTTTCGTTATGGCAAAACAAAGAAAATAATACTAAATTGTCAGTTCCGTGTGTATAAATCGTCAGTCGCGCCACTAAAATTTGCCAAAAAACTGGCTATTCAAATTTTAATTGGACATAATCAAAAACTAAAAAGCAATATACCTCAAAAATTGAGGACAAAAACCATAATTACTTATTTACTTACCTAAAAAAATTGTTTCCGTTGATAAAAAATCATAAATATGAAAGAACACGAAACTGACGGGGGTGACTAAAGCAGATTAGTTTCGTGCAGGAAATGATAATAAAATAAACCTTATGCTTACCCGCCTGCAGCAGTGATGCAAATAAACGATTATAAACCCGTTTTAACCTGAATACGCTATGCCACCTTCATATCCCTTCACAGTTTTCACGCGGTGACATGGTACTAACGTTATTTTTTAAAGACATATTTTCGACCGCGACGGAAAAAAGTAAGTTTTGATTATTGAAAATTGTTGCTTATAACACAATTTTCGCCGTTCTTTAAAGATGGGGTATTAAAAAACATGCTAGAACATTCTTATGGGAGACTTTATTTCAACTTGTGACTGGGTCAATCACGGGCTCGAGCACGGGACTGACATTTTACGACTAGTTTGTTTAAACGAGGTAAAGAATAATAATAAACTGAATACACGATGCCATCGTCATATTCTTCCACAGTTTTAACGTGGCGACACGGTACCGACGTTATTTATTTGACAGATTTTCGGCCGCGATGGAAAAAAGTAAGTTTTGATTATTGAACATTGTTGCTTATACCTGCATTTTGGCCTTTCTTTAAAGAGGGAGTATTAAACAACATACTAGAACTGATTCTTCTAAGAGAAATTTTTGGATTTTATTCTTGTTACTGGGTCAAGCACGGTAGTGACATTGTATGAATGGTTTGTTTAAACGAGGTTTAGAGTAAAGAATAATAATAAACTGAATACGCTATGCCACTTCCTATTCCTCCACAGTTTTCACGTGGTGACACGGTACTGACAGATTTTCGGCCACAATGGAAAAAAAAGTTTTGATTATTGAAAATTGTTGCGTATTAGAGAAATTTGAACGTTCTTTAAAGGAGTATAAAAAATCATACTACTATCCATTTCTAAAGTTTTGACCCCTCAGTTTGGAAGCTTGTAAAGTAAAAAGTACAATTTTAAAAAATATAATTTTCACATATTTCGGTCAAGTTACTTGTCTCTATTACACATGTAAAACTTTGTAACCGTAGATGCCTTGGTGCTTTTCTAATGGGAAGGTAAGTGTAAAATTGTCACCATTTTTTCCCTATGTCATCAATTACTCAATTGTAAAAATTTATTGTGCCTTACTGGTACTCCCAGGCCTAACTAATTTTTTACAGGCGATAAAGTGAACCTTACTTTAGTCCCAAAAAATATTAGTTGTATTTTTTTTCTTAGGTTTGGTAGTAATATTCAAAAAATGATTGTGGTGGTGTAATTACTACCAGTAATCTTAGAGCAAAAATTTTTGTTTTTTTGTATTACATATCAAGAGATGTAACTTTACGTTTAACGAAAATTTTGTTTTGGCAGTTGTCATAAACGTAAATACAAACAATTAATTTGTGTAAAGGATAGCAGCATTGTGCTTGCGGGATGGAGCGGGGCGTCGAAGGTGCAATAGTATGGGTGTTAAGGTAATAATCATTAAAGTAATGCAATATAGTGACGGTTTTTTTTTGTGCTCTATATGATAAATTAGGTAACTGGTAAAATTAAGAAAAAAAAAGTATATGCATTGGTAAATATTTACATTTATTTGTATTTAACGATTTTCGACTGTTTCATTAAGATCTATAAAATAGGCAAAACGTGTGTAGTAGAACAATAGTAATTCAAAATATTACTTCAAAGTGAGTAACGTAAATAGGCCAATTAGCTTTATTTATTTATAATTCACCTAAAAGAAAAACAATATTTTTGATGTTCCCTTATTTTTATGATTCGCATATTTGGAAAATTGTAACAAATGCTGTGGTAAGTTTGTCTGCATTTGCCTTTGCTTAATAATAAGAAAATATGTGAAAGTGGCCTGTTTACGTAGAATCACATCTGATTTAAGGTACAAAGCCCTGATAAAATGTAGTTAAACCTAAAACTAAAAATAACCTGATTGGATTACAATACTCTTTTTTATCGAAGAATACCTACACTTATGGATCGTTTTCTCCTTCTTCATCATTAATAAAGTCTTCATTTGAATCATCACCTTCATCTAAATTTATAATTAATGGTTCTACAATAACATCAACTAAGTGGTCTTTTTCTCTGTAGGATTCCTCAATTTTATTCGCGTGTCCAACGCTATTTTCCCAAACAGAGTTTGGCACGTTCTGCATCGTTTCAAGACACAAATTTAGTACATTTGTGATTTTAAACGTAGTACTCAATTTTGCCACTTTATTTTTCACATATGCCCAAATTAATTCAATTGCGTTGAATTCACAGTGTGCAACTGGCAACCATAGAAACTTTACATTATCATTACGTAACTCCTTTGCAATTGTATCTGAAAGATACGTTTTTGGAAAGTGATAGTTCTTGCATAGATCTAAAAGCATTGGTTTGGTTAATTCATTAAACGTTGTAAATCCATCGGGCAATGTTGCTTTTCGCTGGGACATCCATTCTATTATTTTTTGTTGTGTCCAGGCAGTTGTAGGATTTCGAAAATTAGGATCCAACATTGTATGATACGGTGCTTGGTCAATTACGATTACTGATTTGTCAGGTATTAGGGAAAGCACTGTTCTAAACCATTCTTCGTAATGTTGTTTATTCATCTCGTTATGGTAATCCCCTGACGCCGCACTTTTTTTCCAACGAAACACTTCAGGCAGCCATCCAAAAACCCAGTTTTACTACCAATATGTAAGATAATAACCCGTTGTCCTCATCCTGATGGCCGTTTTATTCCACCTCTAAAGCCATTAATTTCCTGTATACCACCTCTGTATTCATCAAAATTATCCCGTTTTGTGGGATTAACTCTTTCAACCCAGCCAAACTTCCTTGAATGATTTGTACCGCACCATGTTTCATCTGTATAAAATATTTGCCAAGAATCTTCACGATATCTCTTTATGGCGTATAAGAATTCCGCTCTTCTGGCAGCAATTGTGTTTTGTTCCATTAAAATTGGTTTATTAATTAGTTTTTTATAGGAAAACCCAAGTTCTTTAATCCATCGGTACAAAGTCATTTCTGAAAATTCTGGTAAATAATCGACATCTTCTTTCAATTTCTGGTAAACTTCTTTTATAGAAGGAAACCGGCGCTCCAGGTAAAAATTTAATATTGTTCTCCTTATGACGCCCTGCAAAATCTCATCACATTCCAGTCGGGGCCTTCCACTTCTCCCTTTTGATGGTATAATAATACCGGAACTTTTTTCTTCCGCAGTAACACGTTTAACGGTGCTTTCACTAATACCCAGTCAATCTGCTGTTCTTTTAACCACTTGCTCAATCAAAATATTTTCCAAACCGTTGTCTTTCTCTTGTTGAAAGTACGCTCTGACTTTTAATATAATATTTTTCATTTGTTCGTTGCACTGACGAGACATTTTAACTTATTAGACTGTAGTTTGGTACCGTATTTTTGGTTCAGATTACATCAGGTATTTATATAAATTCGAACAAGATAATCTTAAAAATCGTGTGAAAACAATAATAATTTCAAATTACTATCTACCACTAAATCCAAAAATTTAAATCAACAATAAGTAGATATAAACAACCACAATCAACTAAATAATATTATTTTACACATCTTTTCAATACATAACAAATAGATAGATAGATAGATAGATAGATAGATATGCTTTATTGTCTAAAAATACATTCACATATATTTTCATTGACAAAGCAGACTTATGACTAGTGAAACTATACTAACTTATCTGATATTAAATAATGAATAATAAAAATACATAATTTATAATTATTTTAAATTATCTCTAAAATATTCTTCAAGACAGTAATATGCTTTTTTTACCAAAATCTTTTTAACTTCATTTTTAAATTTTCTTTTATCCTTTATATTTTTTATATGGTTTGGTAAGTGATTAAATACTTTTTTGCCTTCGAAAAAAATAGATGATTTAGTTAAAGATGATTTAGGTATTGGTAAAGGAATGTTATATTGAGTTCTTGTCTTACTTTTACTCGAAGATAAATTGCGACCATTTTTATGCAATAATGTTACAGTTTCTATAATAAATACACACGTTAGAGTCAAAATCTCATATTTTAAAAATAAAGGTTTACAGTGAGACCTCGAATGACTTTTACACATAAATCTTAGAGCCCTTTTTTGTAAAACAAAAACAGAATTAAACAAAGTTTTTGAACAGAGTCCCCAAAAGGGAATTCCATATTTTAAACGAGATTCTACAAGTGAATAATAAACTGATTTAGCTGTTTCTGTTCCTAGCTCCTTCGCTACAGTTTTTACTGCAAATGCTCCGCTAGCAATTTTTTTATTTAAATTTTCAACATGATTGGTAAATTTTAAATCTTTATCAATAAATATACCCAAAAATTTTACATTAGATTTATTTTCAATATAATTATTTGCTAAACTTAAATTGTTAATTTTTGTGTTAAATGACATAATATTGGTCTTTTTAAAATTAAATACTAATAGATTAGAATCACACCATTCTTTAATTAAAGATAGATCACTATGACTCATTTTGTATAAGTCATTAGTGTCTTTAGAGTGCCACATAAGAGTGGTATCGTCTGCGAAAATAAAAAGATTTCCATAAATTGGAATATTAGCTAAATCATTGATATATAATAAAAATAAAATTGGTCCCAAAACAGATCCTTGTGGGACACCACAAGAAATTTTTAATTTATTAGACATTTTGTTATAAATTTTTACTTGTTGATATCTATTACTTAAATATGAATGAAACCAGGAAAAAGATTTACCTGAAATTCCATAATTTTGCATTTTTTTTAAAAGTATGTTATGATTAACACAATCAAAAGCTTTAGAGAAGTCACAGAAAATAGCTGTTATCAATTCACTATTATTTAAATTTGAGTACATTTTCTCAATAAATGAAAATATAGCATCATTTGTACACTTAGAATTTTGAAAACCGAACTGATTTTCATTTAGTATATTATATTTTTTTAAGAAATTTGTTAGTCTATTTTTTACTAATTTTTCAATAATTTTGGAAATAGTTGATAAAAGAGAGATTGGACGATAATTTGAAACTGTGTCAGTTCCATCATTTTTATAAACAGGTATAACTATAGCTTTTTTGAGAGAATTAGGAAATATTCCATCAGAAAAACTATTATTAATACATGAAACTAGATAACTTAAAGTATCAAATGGGAGATAATTTAAAACTTTTATTGATATATTGTCAAAACCATATGAATCTTTCTTTTTTATTTGATTTATAATTTTTTTTACTTCAAATACATTTGTAAAATCAATAACAAAATTATCATTTATTTTTTCAGATAAATAACTTAGCGGATCCTTGACTTGTAAAATGTTTTCAGTCAGTTTTTTAGCAACAGAAGTAAAGAAGTCATTAAATTTATTATTAAATTCTCAACAAATAAAAATACATGGACCTACGGACTACAGACGACCTTTACGACGACGCCACCGTACTGTGATTATGTCGGTAAAGGCGTTTAACACTTTGCATCTCTTTCTTATGTAGCTTTTAATATTTATTACAATTTTTACAAGAACTAAAGGTGCTTTTTTTAATTTTGTGAAATAAAATACATTTGTATAATAATAACTACGTCTACGAGTGTAAAGATTTTTTTTAAGGTTTTAAATTGTCCACAGTACAGCTGATACACAAACATCATTAAAAAATAAAAAAATAGAATTTTAGACACATACTACCAATCTCTTGCGAAAGTATAGATATTTTTCTATCTACCTTCAAAATTGCATTTAAATAGGGAAAAAATTAACCAATATATAGACATGAGAAAATCGTTTATCAGTATTAACGCAGTAAAATCGTTGTTTTTTTCTATTTGATTATGAATAAGTTCAATATCGTTTACACTACAATAATACATTTTTTGGAAGAAACTCTTGGATAACGTCCTAACAAGCTGTAATTTTTTCAGTTTATTCTGCCCCGTGGTTTTTTTGTTATTGGCCCTCAGACTGAGGGGTCAAAACTTTAGAAATGGATAGTAGAACTGTTTCTTTTAAGAGAACTTTCTGGGCTTGATTTTAATTTGTTACTGAGTCAAGTACGGGACTGGCATTTTACGAGTAATTTGTTTAAACGAGGTTTAGAGTAAAGAATAATAATAAACTGAATACACGATGCCACCTTCATATTCCTCCAGCGATTTCACGTGGTGACACGGTACTGACGTTACTTATTAACGACATATTTTCGGCCGCGATGGAAAAAAGTAGTTTTGATTATTGAAAATTGATGCTTATAACAGAATTTTGGCCGTTCTTTAAAGAGGGAGTATTAATAAGCAAACCAGAAATGTTCTTTTAAGAGATATTTCTGGATTTTATTACTCGTGACTGGATCAAGCACAGGTTTGATATTTAACTATTTTAGTTTTTTCTAAACAAGGAAACAGGATGACTCAGTTTGGGACAAAATATAGGTTAAAAGTAACTCTGCTTTTTTTCTTAGGCTAATGCTGAGATGGCCCAACTGGACCGTATATCGAGGACGTGCGGGACGCCCACCCCCGCCGTCTGGCCTACGGTGATAAAGCTACCACTCTTCCACGCACTGAAACCGAACAAACTTCACAGGCGGAGGTTGAGGGAGGATTTCGTGTTTATGCCCAGCACTGCCTTAGATCTCCTGGATAAAATGCTGGAATTGGATCCGGATAGGAGGATAACGGCGGAGGACGCGTTGAAAAGCCCTTGGTTGAAGAATATCAACCCAGATCTGTGAGTAATATGTTTTTATTTTGACTATATGGGAAGTGATTTCGAAAATATAAGTATAAAGTATTTTTTATAGAAAAACACTGCATGAATGTTTTTTCTCATCAGATTTATCAACAAGAACTTATCAAAATTAACGTTTATCACTTCTTTCCAGAATCCAAGCCCCCGAACTGCCCACGTGGCAAGACTGTCACGAACTGTGGAGCAAAAAACGCAAGCGGCAAATCCGCGAGCAACAAGAGTCGATGGCGAACTTGCCGCCGGGCAAGCCGGCGCTGTTGCCGCGCCCCGACAAAATAGGCTCCAGCAAGTCCGAGGACAACGAAGGGGGGTGAGTGAGCACTTACTGTATTTTACGAGGCCGTGTCTTGTTCCTATAGGATGCAGTGTCGCTGAGTTGGTATTGGTAGACTACTCATGCACGAAATTATTTTGTGATGTATCGTGGCCTGTTCTATAGACAGGGTTGTCATATTTATATCATGATATTTATGTATATATATCGAAAGTATTCAATGTAATATAATATGTAGTATAGCGAAGTTTTGATAT
Organism: Philopedon plagiatum; assembly: GCA_963971165.1. Taxonomy (NCBI): domain Eukaryota; kingdom Metazoa; phylum Arthropoda; class Insecta; order Coleoptera; family Curculionidae; genus Philopedon; species Philopedon plagiatum. Next base: position 2,885,506 of record OZ020190.1, on the reverse strand, counting down.
TATTGTATCAATTTTTACTTTTTTTAAGCAGTATTTAGCGCCCAATACTATTATTCCGATTTTTTTAACATTTAGCAAAAAAGCCAATGGCTACAAGATACAACTATCCATTAAGAAAAATAGTCATTAGGTAAATAAACAGTCGTTGAGTTGCCGGATCCCTACTTGTCCAGTTTTACAATAAATGGTCATTTTTGTAGTAAAATAAGAAAACAGGCGATAGCTGACAACATTGCATTGTTCATCTCTTTCGTTTATATCTAATCTTTCTGACTATTTCACTCTCACTCCCTTTATTTCTTACGCAGGTAATCTGATCCTCATAGTTGCCACATTTCTTTTTTTTTTTTTTTAGTTTTTTCTTTGGACTTGATTAAATGACAATTATTTTTAAAGTGGTTTGGGGTGGGAATCAAGTAGAGGATGGCAAATCATTTTTTTTTGTATTATAAATCGAGCCCTATTTAATAACTAAAATGCAGAACACCCAATCGACCCCCCAAGAGGTCGGCGCTGTCATCATTGCCATGCATTCCAAAAAAATAATTTTTGACCCTGTACTAAGAAAGACTAGCGGCTAAACATAGGAATAGGATCTATTTAATGCGCAGCCGCGCCAGTGTGTCATAGCCATGTCATCAAATATAACGGCACCGGGTTTTCTTGCATCAGCAACGTGGTCCAAGGGTGGAGTATCCGCTTATGGACCGAGAGGTGGTAGGTTCGAAGCCGTATCGAAGTATTCGAAGCCACTATCCATCTATTAACCCAGACAGTTTGAACGTTTCGATTCCAACCGTTTCCGAGAAAAAGAATCGAGAAGGTGAAAATGTCGACAGTGACACCGACAAAAAAATTATCGAAAAAATAATTTATTGCAAGTTTTGACAAGAATGGATTCAGCAATTAAAGAACAAGGACAAACATTTTTTTTAAATACATTATAGGCCTTTTTTACACGTCTACGCTGAAATGTAATAGGTAATGTTAAAAAAACAAAATAGTACTAATGAGTGCGGAATACTGCTTTTAAATTTGGTATTGTAAATATTAATTTTTTGTAATTTTCAAAAGAGATGGAAACTTGCTAATAAGTCGCTTTTTGTACAACACTCTGTATTAGCACATAAATATCGTGACGTATTTGAAAATATTACATGATATACAGGGTGGTTTTTCGGTAAGCTAAAAGATTTTAGGAAGCATTTCTATAATTAATTAATTTTAAGTAAAAAAGTCTATGTTCTGTGTTTGAAAATTAATAAAATTAAATAAAAAAACCTTATCACCCTATATGTCAAAAAATAGGTGCCATTTGCCCCATGTATGTGATCAATGGCACCTATTTTTTGACATACAGGGTGAAAAAGTTTTTTTATTTATTTAATTTTATTAATTTTGAAAGATAAACGTTTGAGACCACATATTTAGTACATTTTTTTACCTATAATGTTATCTGTTTATCTAAATAGAGAACGCCCTGTATATTATGTCAACCCTGGCTCTAGGTAGTTTGTTAGCAAGTCAGTAGTGTTACGGTCTCGTAGTGTAATATTAAGAGGAGGTAATCAGCACCTATCCCTGCTATTTTTTTTACCATTTTTGTTATTCGATTATTTGCTCAAAAAAACGACTTTCCGTTTGCAGATCATTCCTTTTAAACGACGCCCCGCAAAAATTCGATACGTCGTTGTTAAGGCGCAGTACAATATAAAGTTTTAATTTATGTAGTGAATTATACAGGTTATCCGAAAAGTCTTAGTAATGGCAAATATCTTTGCTATTAGTAAAGATAGAGACACCAAATTTTAGGTGTATCTTATTGTATAATAAATAAATGTACTTTTTTATGTAATTTAACTTTTTTAACCCCCTTGAGGGGCGACGCTAGGGAGTTCAGGTCAAGAATTTTAAACGCAACCCTATTCCGCGTGGTACCTCATTTTAAAGGTCTTTATAAAAGAAACATTTTACCGCAAGTCCGAGGTCCGTATCTTAATTCGTTTTTAAATGGCAAGCCTATAAAAATTAAAAATCGTGAAAGAAAAATTAATTTATTTCTCTTATTACTTGAAAGTTGTTTAAAATGGCCACCATGAACTTCTTGGCAGTAATAAAGTCGATTTTGGAACTCGCTTCTGACATTTTCGAGAATCGCAGGTGTTACTTCTTGGCAGAGTTCCAAAATCGACTATTACTGCCAAGAAGTTCACGGTGGTCATTTTGAACAACTTTTAAAGTAATAAGAGAAATAACGGAATTTAAATTTGTAGTTAATTGTAGTTTCTTCTACTAAATTTTGCAGAAAATTTAAATACTTTCGGAACTTCGTCGAAAACTAAAAATTCTAAAAATTGTACCAAAGTACCTTTGTGGTACTTTTGTTCCTATCAAGTCGTCATTTGTTCCTATCAAGTGCATTAAAATAATAAATTTTATTCTCTCGGTTTTGTTTTCCCATGCAAATCGATTTTATTACTGCCAAGATGTTCATGGTGGTCATTTTGAACAACTTTTAAAGTAATAAGAAATAGAGGTATTTAAATTTTAAATTTTTTTTCAATATTTTTAATTTTTAAAGGCTTGCCATTTATAAACGAATTAAGATACGGACCTCGGGTTTACGTTAAAATGTTTCTTTTTTGGAGACCTTTAAAATGAGGTAGCATTTAAAATTTTTGACAACTCTCTAGCGTCGCCACTCAAGGGAGTTGAAAAAGTTTAATTACATAAAAAAGTAGCTTTATTAACCAATAAGATATACCTAGAATTTGGTGTCTCGATCTTTACTAATAGAAAAAATATTTGCCCATACTAAGACTTTTCGGACACCCTGTATGTCTTTTTCACGTGTCTACGCTGGAAAGTGGTTATTTTTTATAGCGAATCACTAAGCAACAAGAATGTTAAAAAAATTGTAGGGATGGGCGCTGATTACCTCTCAATTGTGATACAAGGTAATTTTTGTTGTATGTAGATTATATCAGTTAAGGAAACTATTAAGAAATTAATTACAAATTTAAATAAACCGACAAAACATGGCAATTAGTCGATTTTTGCCAAAATTAACAGTAAACTATTGATTTGTTAACAAAAAACTAATACCTTAGTGAAATAAAATGATTTAAAGTGTGATATTTTTCTGGACGACGTTTTATTGCGCAAAAATTTATTCTAGTTATACGAAATGGATGGTTTTCTTTGGTTTTAGTTAAAAAAAAACAGATATTTGTTGTATTTTCATTATTAATATGTATATCGTTTTCGGTTGGCCTCTGGTCGCGGTAGCAGTTGATAGTTACACAATAGAATTGGTTGACAAATGACGTTTGTTGTCCAATGTCAAACTGACAACCACTATTGCGATCACAGCCACGCGAAAACGCCTAATAGAAAAAAAGGACATTGGTCAACAAATTTCTCTCAATAGATTTGGATCTGGTTCCTGGTAGATTTTTGGTCGTTGATTGCGAATTTGGCGGTAAAATCTTCGTACCGCGTCAAATTTTTGAGAAAAATGACGAATAGGCGAAAAATAGCGCTTTTTGCTCTTTTTTAAAATTAGCCGAAAACGCTATATTTCTTAATTTTTCCCCAAGGACTTGACATGTTAGGGAAATTTTGCAACCAGATTCATAATAATCATCTCAAACCCGAGCAGAAATGTACCGGAAATGATTTAAAATGTCTCTGAAAGAAAATCGTGCCGAACAGTCAATTTTTACTAAAACCAAAGATGCCCGACAATTAGAAATATTTCAACACTAACAGCTCAGATCAAAGATGAATTTACAAAAATGGAAACAGGTACATTTCTGTTATTATTTTTAACAAGCATTTTTCTTTTAGATTTTGTACATTATTTTATCATTAGTTATCGATTTTGTTTTTTAATTCTTTTTGTCATGTAATGCCAGTAGTCAATTATAGAGAAAAAAATTATAACCATTAATTGTATCATTGGTTAATTGAAAGTAAAAATAATTTTAATTTTATTTATTGCATATAAAGCATGAAATACTTTTATTCTAATACTAGATAGAGCCCCGTGTTTATTTTTTGCATAGTTATAAAGCGAATTAATTTAATTTTTTTGAAAAAAGTAGGTGAAAGGTATTTATTAAATAGAATATTATTGACTTTTTATACAGGGTAGCAATTTATGCGGTACAAGACTTGGGGACAAAATTATCATAAAGATAAGTAAAAAAATGTTACATCAGTATCAGCCCACCATTCTTTATTACATACAGGGTATCAAAAATTTCTGAAACCACACATCCACATATTAGTGGGGTTCGGTATATACACAGGTACTTTAAAAGATGCTAAACAAAAATATAAAATTATTTTTTAACAAGATTAAAAAAATTAACCAATGCTACTAAAAATGGAAACGAGAAAGGTGCTAAAAAAAATTGTAAAATATAATTTATCGAATAAAGGAATAATTTGTACATAATTACGTTTAGGTATGTAAGTCTGTACCTAGAAAGAAAGTTTTATAGTGAATTAACAGAGATTTTACTAAAAATTGCCTTGTATAATGAAATATGGTGCCTTTATTTTCAAGGCCTTTTAATATTAGAAGTGAAACCATTGTTAGAATGTACATTTTTGCCTAAAGACTCAAAATTGCCAGTGGTACTAAATCAATTCACTAGCTAACAAAATTACAACTCGTGTTGCGATTAAAAGAAATTGTAGTTTCCATTACTAAATTTCTTTTATAACTTCGAAGCTTCGTCAAAAACTAAAAATTGAAGAAAGTACTTTTGTTCCTATCAAGTGGTCATTTGTTCCTATCAAGTGCATTAAAAATAGTAAGTTTTATTCTCTCGGTTTTGGTTTCCCATGCAAATTGCCCCGCTGGAATTTACAATCTGGCTTTGCTAAAACAATGGACCAACTCAGCGCATTGTAGGACAAGCCGAGAAAGTATCGTTTTCTAGAATTTCACAACAAATTTCGGTACTTCATCGAATATTGAAAGTTGTGAAACCGTTTCTATCAAGTCGTCAGCAAAGTCATAAAAATAGCAAATTTTATTTTCGGTGTTGGCTGATCAAACGACAATTTTTACAATCTTGCGTTGTCAGTTCGCTGACTTCGTGGGCCAACTCAGCGCACAGTAGGACAAACAGAAAAAGTATTGTTTTTACAATTTCACAACAAAATTCGGTACTCCATCGGGTATTGAAAGTTGCAGCAAGTACCTTTGCGATACCTTCGTTCCTATCAAGTCGTCAGCAAGTGCATCCAAATAGTGCATTAATTATTTTTTTATTTTCTGCGTTGGCTAACCGAACGGTAAATTGACTCGCTGTAATTTACAGTCTTCCGTTGTCAATTCGGTGGAAACAGTGGGCCAACTCAGCGTATTGTAGGGCAAACCCGAGAAAGTAATGTTTTCCAGAATTTCACCTCAGATTTACGTAACTTTGGCACTTTGTCGAATACTAAAAGTTGGAAGCAATGTAGTTGCCAGTACTAGATTTTACCAAATTTTATATAGCTTCGGAACTTCGTCGAAAACTAAAATTTGAAGGAAGTATCTTTGTGGTACCTTTGTTCCTATCAAGTCGTCAGCAAGGTCAAGTGGGCCAATTCAACATAATTTAGGGCAAATCGAGAAAGGCCGTTTTCTAGAATCGCACCAATTTACAAAATGTCGGTACTTCGTCGAATACTAAAATTTAAAGCAAATTGTATACCCATGACCAAAAAATTGTACATCTAATTCAATCATTTTGATTGTTCCTATCAAACGATTTGATTGGAACAAAGTTTAAGGTACCACAAAGGTACAGTCGTGGTCAATAAAATCGTACTTATAATAATTCATAGTCGAAACGTTTCTTAATAGACTTTCTCGGGGGACCGGTGCTTAGACTCTGTGCTGACGACAGCTCGAACAAGCCCATGCAAGTTTTATTTTCTCAGTGTTGGCTTGCCAAATGGTAACTGGCCCGCTGAGACAGTGGGCCAACTCCGCGTATTTTAGGACAAACCTTATTTTAATTCTAATGGCACAAATTTTGTTGACTAGTGGTATTTATAATATTTTACACCGGTTTGGGTTTTTAAGTAAAAAAATAATCATTCTTACATTGATTTCCTTCTATAGGGTGTCTTTTAACGGATTTAGCTGTATATTTGTAATAAAAAAATCTAGACCTATACTGAATACAGAGCTATTTAATTGTATATAAGTACTGTAAGTTATATAGTTTAGACAATAAAAAATTTTATTTAAATTTGTAATTTTTTCTTTTTGTTTGTTTCTTTAATAGGAATAAATGGGAGTATTTATTTTATTTTTGTGTTTTTTTTATTTTATTCTTTTTGGTTGTTTGGTTTTGAATGGGATTATTTCAAGAGAATGCTATCATGTTACTTTTTCAATATATTATATGTACAGTCGCGGCCAAAATAAAGTTTCATTTTTCACAAGGAAAGGAATTTAAAATTAAACTTTATTTTGGCCACAACTGTACGTACAATAAGCACTCATACGTAGACATCCAAAAATCATAAGTTATGAATGCTTTGGTTATATGGTATTTTAAGTGGTTGAATTATACAGGGTGGTCCATGAGTAGTGGTATATAGAGCAGCAGTGAGCTGATGAAGCTAAACTTACTATAAGGAGATGCAGCACGGACGGATTTTGAAATTGTAAAGTTGTATATCTCTGTTGCTACTAACGGGACCCATGCCAAGTTCAGGGGTTTTAATAGTGAGCCTACTAGGAATGTTTTGGAAAAGAAAAAAAATATTTTGTAATTTGCAAAAAAAAGTTGAAAATTTGTTACCCCCGCCCCCCTAGCAAAAAATTAACACGTTTAGGTATTGTAATTGTTATTTTTTTAAAACAATTTTTACATTTTGTAGAGAATTTTTAAATTTTAAGAGAAAAAAATGTGTTAGTTGAAGGTTATAGTCATTTGAATTTTTTTTTAAATTATATTAGATTTAAAAAAAATTCAAATGACTATAACTTTCTACTACCACATTTTTTTCTCTTAAAATTTAAAAATTGTCGACAAAATTATGTAAAATTTGTTTAGAAAAAATAATAAATAAAATACCTAAACGTGTTAATTTTTTGCTAGGGGGCGGCGCGGCCCAGCAAAATTCAACTTCTTTTCGCAAATTACAAAATATTTTTTTTTTACCAAAACATTACTAGTAGGCTTACTATTAAAACCCCTGAACTTGGCATGGATCCCGTAAGTAGCAACAGAGATATACAACTTTAAAATTTCAAAATCCTCCCGTGAGATACAGGATGTCAGAGTGGGAGTTTCGATTTCGATTTTAATATTGTCAAAAGTTTGCCACAGAAATTGATATGGGGGAGTTTTTTGTGGCGGGAAAAATAATCCATTTCCAATTTTTTTTTGGCATATAGAGGGCGCAACGTGCGTGACCCGTATCAGTGGCGGCTGGTGAAATTTTAAAGTTGTATATTTCTGTTGCTACTTACGGGACCTATGCCAAGTTCAGGTTTTTTAACAGTGAGCCTACTAGGAATGTTCTGGTTTATGAAAAAAATATTTTGTAATTTGCGAAAGAAAGTTAAATTTTGGCGGAGCCCCCCCTGAGAAAAAATTAACACGTTTAGGTATTTTATTTATTATTTTTTCTAATCAAATTTTACATCATTTTGTTAAAAAATTTAAAATTTGAAGAGAACAAAATGTGGTAGTAGAAAGATATAGAAATTTAATTTTTTTTTAATTATATTTTAGGTTTAAAAAAAATTCAAATGACTATAACTTTCTACTTACTTTTTTTTTCTTAAAATTTAAAAATTTTCGACAAAATGATGTAAAATGTGTTTAGAAAAAATAATAAATAAAGTACCTAAACGTGTTAATTTTTTCCCGGGGAGGGGGCTTCTCAAAAATTCAACTTTTTTTCGCAACTTCCAAAATATTTTTTTCATAAACCAGAACATTCCTAGTAGGCTCACTATTAAAACACCTGAACTTGGCATGGGTCCCGTAAGTAGCAACAGAGATATAAAACTTTAAACTTTCACCAGCCGCCACTGACCGTTATACTTCAATATGTTACCACAATGATGGTCACTCAAAAACTTTGGTAAAATTAGACATAATATATGTAGATGTGCAAAGCAAAATCGTACTAAACCTAGCATTTTTTATTTAGACGTTACGCGATGTAACTTTTGTGTAAAATTTAATGTTCCCATAAGTGTTAAAAATATTTTCTTGCAAATTTATTTGCAGCTCATCGAAAAACCTCAAAATGGAGGCCTACGACGCTGCAGTGTTGTCATATGCCCTCGCTACGGCTGCTATAAAAGGTAGACCTCCGGGGCAGGGCCTATTAGGTAAGAATAATACATCTTATCTTATTTTTTGACCGACAAAAATTTTTAGATTTAAAACCCAGTCTTGCTCAGTTAAAAAATCCAGTCACTCTCATTCCATCCATATGATTGGCCTAACCTTAGATTATGTAACGAAGAACAGATAAAACCATTCATTTACAAATCATTCTACCGCCACGCGTCAACACGCAATGGGGGAGCATCGTAATGCGAGGTTGCCAAATGTCAATGTTAAAAAAAGCGGGCGTTATTAAATGAGAACATGCTACTGAAATTTTGCCTATTTTGGCAATGCTGCTATTAAATATCCACATCCACGCCTTGCAGAGATTGTGAGGTGTTGTTGGCGGCAAAACAAATGTAAATAAATATATCTGTTGTCCGATGCATAATCTGAAGACCTAACCCTACAGAATCATGAAGCGTCTGATGTTGGCATCGAAGCTTGTTTTTTTCTTCTTTTCTTCCAACTTATATGCTCTTTGTGTCCCAAATAAGACCTAACCTAGAATATTGTTCCCACATCTGGGGAGCGACTCTTAGCATCCTTAATTCTATCCAAAAGAGAGCCATTCGACTCATCAATGACAAATTCGTCACAGAAAAACTCTTTTCTCGCTTATCGCCTCGCCGTAAGTGATCTATCTCTTTTAAAGATATTTTCACGGACCCGGCTCGGAAGAACTAGCCTTATCATTTCGCCTTTAACTTTTCCAAACAGAACAAGAGACTCGTCACATGCATCATTTTATTGTCCAGCTACAAAAACCCTGAACATCCCACTTCTCCCGCTTAGGGTCGCCAGATTATGAAACAAATTACCTGCAGAGGTTTTCCTTGTCCCTAACCTTCCATCCTTCAAATAAGTATCAATAAATCGTATTTCCACTCTCTGTCGGCGCCCACGGTACGTTAGTACTTAGGCTTGAATCTACGTGAGCTATTCCGCAAAAATAATTTTTATCATTATCTCAGGTATAGCGCCTGGTATTCCGAGTGTACCGAGCCCCACTAAAGAACCGGAGGACAAGACAGACATCGACCCCAGAAGCTACATTTACCAGTTGCTGTATAATATGGAGCAGATGATTGTAAACAAAACTACAGTGCCTTTGTCGCTTTTGATGGAATTGTGCAGCATGAAGCAGAATGAGGCGAGTTACGGGTTAAAAAAATTGCAAAACAACACGGGGATGGTACCAAAAAATTGCCCGAGAAAGCCATACGGTACGGGTACATGGCACATACGTTCTCGCGAGACAAAAAAATTCTATACGCGCACGGTGTTGACAGATTTAGCGTTTTATCGCAAAGTAAAAAAAAAAACAAAAATCAATATTTATAATGCTTTTATCGTACTTAAAATGCACACTCTTTGCAGATCTCAAATCGACTGAAATTAGTCCGTAAGTGCCAAAGTTTTATTGGTTCAAGTAAATTTGGTTCTTTTTGAACCCAAAGCAATGCCTACCTGACAATAAATATTTTGAATTATGACCTATTGCCGGAACCACTGTACACTAGTACTGTTATCATATAAGTCTTAAGGAAAATGTTTTCAAGAGAACCGATATTTTCAATTTTTGGTAGTTAGAACCAAAATTCATTAAAATATCGAAGTATAACTTTTGGATAATGTAAAAATGTGGCAAAACTTTTCAGTGTGCTTAGTTTTATAAACTTAAGAGTTTTTGGTACTGTCAACGTATAGTAAATTTATTAAAACAATTTTTGTGTTTTGCCTAATTTGAGGTTGGCGTTCTGTATCTTATTTAACACACTGTGCACTTTTTAGGGTGAATCCCAAATAGTTACGTGTCTAGAAGCGCTTCTAGGCGAGCTTCGTGCCATTTGTAAAGCAAATCCCGGTGCAATAAATCTACTTACTTTAAGTTTCGATGGTAAGTATCCATGTTAGAGCAAACCGAAGGAAACCTGCACAGATTTGCCTTATTGAGCTTTTTTGTCTTTTTATTGACATTTCATAAACTGTTAAAATTTCATTCTCCTACGCAAGTGTTTTTCGAAAAAAAAAAAAAAATCAGAAAATTTTCGAAATTTTTTTGTAGATCTAGATACACCATATTTTTAATTTTCAGATAATAACAGTGGTCCATCACTGAACACAGAAAAAGTCTGTAAGACTCTGGCCGATTTGTTCCGCCAGTTTGGACTGCAGAATGGGGCAAACTTAGTCAAAGGTCATACTAAGAAAACCTCATAATAATTAATATATCTTGTAAAACAAGTAAAAGTAGTTCTTAAAAACTATTTCGCGATGCTGAAGAGCCCGCGAAATAGTTGTTAAAGAACTATTGAGGCACTACAACTGTAATATACGCTTAAAGTTGTTTTTAGTTGATAAATCATTGTACTTACCTTTATTTGGAATAAAATTATATGTTTTCTTTAGAATTCGTTTTATTTCTGTAAAGTATCGCGGGTTGTTAGAACTACTTCGCTTAGCAGGGGTCGCAAGACAGCGCACAGTAGAATGTGCTTAAATTCATAATCTACGAAATCCAAATTTTTAATCAACATATGCGTTTAAATAATTGAGCACCTCATTCAAAACATAAAAATTTCCTCATCGTAAACTTTTTCAGCAAGCAAAAACTTTTATAACGACGAGTTTTTTTCGTATCTTTGAAAATTTGGTAGTAACATTTGTCCTCTTGTCCAACCCCATCCGTGGGCACTCTGTATATCATTTCCGGGACATGTTCAAACTAAAAATTTCCACTCAAAATGGAGAAAATTTAGTGACTTTACTTAGTTATCAACGAAGAAAAAATCTCCAAAAAAATTACATTAACGAATTTGGTAAATTATACAAATCGGAAAATAACGTCCCCGTAGCATATTTCGCATTGAAAAAATATAAAACAAAAAATATCTATATAGCCGTTGTGCTCCATTCCTACGTCTACAGGAATGTAAAATTTTTCGAAAATGATAATTTCATCCTTGTAGAGAAATCAGTATGCCTGCTTTACACTATGCAATTTTAAGATTGCATTTTTCTTGGAACAGTAACCAGTTTTACAAAAACATTTCATAAAAAAAGTGATACTTTTTATGAAGTAACATAATGAGATTGTCTTTATAATATTTAGGACTCGTAGAGCTGCCACGAGTATGGACAATTTCAACCCATTCAAAAGATAAAAATTACCTCATCGTAAATCGATTTTTTTTTTTTGGCAAGCAAATCCTTTTATAAGGAATGATTTTTTTCGTATCTTTGACAGTTTGGTAGGAACATTTGTCGTCTTGTCAACCTCCTTCGTGGACACGCTGTATATCATTTCCGGGACATGTTCAAACTAAAAATTGCCACTCAAAATAGAGAAAATTTAGTGATTTAAGTTACCAACGAAGAAAAAAACCTCAAAAAAAATTACGACTTTTATTAACGAATTTGGTAAATTATACAAATCTGAAAATACCGTCTACGTAACATGTTTCGCATTGCAAAAATATCAAACAAAAAATATCTCTAACCGTTGTGCTCCATTCCTACGTCTACAGGAATGTAAAAATTTTCGAAAATGATAATTTTATTCTTGTAGAAAAATCAGTATCTGAAGAAATGTTTAAGTCTGCTTTACACTACGCAATTTTAAGGTTTTACAAACATATTTCGTAACAAAATTATACCTTTTATGAAGTAACGTCATGAGATTGTTTTTACAAAAAATATTTAGGACTCATAGGGCTGCCACGCGTATAAAAAACAACTTAAACTGCGTAATAAAAAACATACCTTAGCATCAAATAGTCTATATACAACTTTTTGAAAACTTAAATGATACATTATTGTATGTACATAAGATAACTAAAATACAAAATAATATAACGCTATATCAATCACATATTTATCTTGTTAAATCTTAGAATATTTTTTTTCAAATAAATATATAGGAGATAATATGAAGAGTATTATAGCTATAGGCGAGTAGCTCTAACAAATTATAAACACTAAAATATATACGGGGTGTTTCTAAATTATTAGTACACATTTCAAGGTGATTCCTGTGCTTCATTTTCAAGATACAGGGTGTTAATTTTTTTTTCTTTCTTTCGTTTTATCTCAATTGTTGCCCGAGATAAATTTTTGCTTGCTAAGTCAGGAATTACCCCCTAAAATAATTACCTTAGTTTAGAAACACCCCTGTATATCTGACTACTAACCATATTATGTTCATAAAAAATGACCAATAGGCAAAAGAATTTTTACAAAAAGGTGCGTAAAAATGTCGCGCATTGATGTATTAGGACTAGGTACTTGATATATGTCACTGGAGACGATGTTTGACGCAATCGTATTTTTACACACTGCATTTAAGATTTGAATGGTAAAAACTAATTTGTATTATAGACTCTATAAAAGCGAAAATATAATAACTAACTTTATTTACAAAATTAAAAAATCTACCTATTTAATAGTTGTATGTTGTAATGTATCGATAATCGATAACTAATAGGCAAATTTTGGTGCCTTTAGCTACGGTCACAGATGAACTGTCAACCGTAACAACTTCATTGTGCCAATCAAATCGGTGACAAATGACGTTTAGTCCATTATTTAACTGTCAACTCCAATTATCACCAATTTGGTTGACAAATGACGTTTAATGCGTTGTTTAACTGTCAACCGTCACGTAACAAACGACGCCAAAATTCCCCTAAAATTTGTGCACGTTCTTGTCAAAATATGTATTCCATTTAAGTTTACATCCCTTACAATCTACTAAGCACTAAAAAATTACGTATAAATATCATTGCATTTTTTTGTATATAAAATTCGTTCGTTTACAAAAGATAAAAATACCTAGTAGCAAAAATTCGTGTAGTTTTGTGCAAAAATCGCAAAAATATCTTGTAAAAATTTCGTAGCAAATGTCTCTAAGAGTTAAAATCGAAAAAGGCACCCGCAAGTCTTTCAAGGTAAGGCAATCTCTCTCTATAACCCCTTATTTCGTTAAAATTCCAACATTTTTCCGAATTGAAATCTTCCGTTCTGATAAGTTCATAGTAGAGGTCCGATATCGTTTATTACAAGGTCGTACAGAGCTAATTTTTTTGTGTTGACTGTAAAATCCAACTTTTTTAAATACATTTCTGGAACACCCTGTTAATATTAACTCCGTTAAACAAGAATTAATGCACCGTCTTTTAAAAATAAAAAAATATTTGAGAACTAAGTTCCAGTCTTTTCAATAATATTCCTTACACAGATTTCTCCAAAAATCTTGCACCAACCCGAAGATCTAGGTATGTCACGCTACAATGTACTCAAGACTAACAGAAACCGAGTAAAAAAGACGTAATATTATGTGCAAATCACTCTGGTATACCTAGATTTGCACTCACTTGCTTCAAGTCTTTCGGAGAACAAAAGATTCATTATTCATATTTTATAAATACCCAAAATTTTCACACTTCGACCTCTTCCAAATTTTTCGAAAACCTGTTGTCGATTTTTCTGCGCTGGCTCCTTCTAACGGCGTCCGCACGTCGGTAGGGCTCATTTTTGAGCCCCAGCAGGATGTCCTCCAAGGCTCCGTTGTACACTTCGTCCTGGTGTAGGAGCTTCTTTTCCTGTACCAGTTTCGTTTTCGTCTTAAGCTCGTTTATCACAGCTTCCTGTTGGGGGTACACATGCGATATATGTCAAATGTCAATGGGTAAGGAGTTTATAGACGGCGGTCGCGAGAAGTCTTACGTCTTCGAGTTGACGCATAAATGTATATTCAAAATAAAGAATACATAGAAGAAATTCAGGTGTCCCAGCCAGAGGTGATGGAAATCTTCATTAAAAATATAGGCTTCCGTAACTAATTTTCTAGTTTATCCCGTTCTTTAGTATTCCCTATTGTAATTAACAGTAGCCTTATTATAAAATGCAACTGTGGCCGTACCGGAAGTCACGTAAACGGAATTTCGCGATATCGCACCTAGCTCTGGGTAGGCAACCGAAGGGTTGTTATTCTTCTTTTAAATTATTTTTTATTTTGAATGTACATTTATGCTTCTACTCAATGGCGTAAGACATCTGGCGACCACCGTTCAAACTATTACGAGTCGTTCAAGATCTAGTTAGGTTTTTGGTAAATTTAAGGCAGTATTTTAGGTTATTTACACGGTAAATTTATCTGCAATAAATTCGTTAATCTTACTAACTGATATGAATCTTAAGGATTGCTTTAAAATATTGCGTTGAATACCGTAAGGAGACGTAGATTTCTTGGAATTTCAATATGAGGCGATCTATTCTTTGGAGAAAATGGTTTTACATCGACATAATTGGGAACGAGCAAAGAATAGGGTGGCTATTTTCGAAATGAAAGCACTGTATCAGGTGCGGCCCGTCTATAAGGTCATTTGGTCAATGACCCACCTAAAATTTTCAATGAATCTACCTAATAATTTATTTTTTAATTTTTCAAAAAAATGCAAATTCCATGCGAAAACTGCCCAAGAAAGAATCAAGCCAAGCCATCGTCAAAGGATATCCAAGCTTGCTCCGGGCTGGGTCGTATTTTAAATTGATCTTCTAGGTTTATATGGACGATATAAATTCATTAAAACTAAGAGAGAAACAGACATACGCGCTTTAGGAAGTTAAAAAGAGACACAATTGGTCGCCGGCCCACCAATAATATCGCGCCACTCCCACTATGGAAATACACTCAAACCGCCCCGTAAAATATACGCTTTCAAAACATTTGGTTTGGAAAAATAAAAACTAATTAGGTAGCTAATATGCGCATTGTATTTGAATTGTATTAATGTATTATTAATTATCGGATCAACATACAAATTTATAAATACGATATCAGCCACGCCAGTGCTAGTCGTCAAATATAACGGCGTCGGACCGGTTTTCTTACATTACCAGCGTAGTCCGGAGGTAGACTCTCAACGAGTTGACCAAGAGGTCGAGGGTTCGAGGCCGTGTTAGGGTAAACTTTTTTTTAAATTTTTGTAATTTAAAAAATTAGATCGACCCTAAAAGGTGTATTGGCAACAAGTTAGCACTTGTTCCTCGATAAAATATTTTTAAAATTATTGCCAATCTCATATTTTCTACAGCTGGCAGGTTGGGTACCAAGTGGCCAAACTTAGTACGTCAGTACTACATCTTGGAAAAAGGATCAATTTCAGTACGAAATTTCAAAACGAAACTAAAATGAAATAAGCGCGCAAACAAAATATAAAAATTTTCAAAAATTTTTGCCAATGAAAGTTTATTATGAATTAAATTTAATGGCGTTTTCGATTGATCTTTATACTATACTTTCGTATACTTTGTATCATTAAAAACAAATATAGAAATTGCCTGAATATAACTACGGTTGAGAATTTCCTTCACTGCAAACAAATTTTAAAAAATAATAATTGTTTTTCATGGGAGGCTACCGATGAATTGGTCGTGAAGAAATAAGCTGACGGTAATACTGTTTATTTTTTTTTAAGTCTAATTAAGTAGTATACAAGTACCGATTGTATATGTCTACTGGTATAAATAAAAACTTTTTATATACTGTTCTGCTGGAATAAATTAAAATTATTTTATATTTAAAAAAAAATGTTTATTTAACCACCCTCAATTATTTTAAACTGCAGAAAACGCTATTTGACATGTTTTAAATTCTTAAACGTTTTACCAAACGGCGAAGCTAATAATCAAAAACTTGTGTAATTGTAATTACTTAGACAATGAAATAACGCTCCTCCTACCTTGTAAATTTACCAAAAAATATAACTAGAAATTTTGAACGACCCCGTATTTTTAGAACATAACTACAAAGGTGTATGAGTTTGTTAAATAATGTTATAGAGTAGTGAAGAGTGTGTTTCAAAATCGTGAAGCATGACTTACAAGCAATGAAACGAAATGGATCCCTACACCTGACTTTTATCATTACTTTTTACACAAAGGCTTTATTTATATAGAAACTTATCCCAAAAATATACAAAAGTTCTTATAAGGAATATACAATCTAACTTACATTAATCCTAACATTTACTTTTCCTCAAGTATTTTAACCAAAAAATTTGGCAATTTTGGCGGCTGAAAAGAGACGAAATATACGAGATAGTAAAAAATTGAAGTAACTATAGGAACCGTACTAAGTACGTACTTTTAGGAATACTAATAATACCACCATTAAAACTCTCATGCTGATCCTAGGAGTCCCAAAAAGCCAAAAAATGTTAAAAGATTTTAGGTTAAAATAAAGAAAAATTACAATCATAAATGTATATCATTTTCTTTGAGGACGGTGTCTTATAAAAGGAGACAGACTATCCTTATAATTGGATAAAATTTTTAAAAAGTACAGTTTCTTTACTTATAAACTTTTATTGACTCTAAAGCCAAGAAGGAAATTCTGTTCCACCAGGACAATGTTCCTAATTGTCAATGCAAAAATTTATCAGTTAGGCTTCCAACTGGTTCCATCTTATTCGCCAGATTTGGCCCCATCGGATTTCAATTTGTTTCCGAACTTGAAAGATTTTTTTTAAAGTCACCCTACCCTGGATAATATGGCGATAATATACGATCTCTTAATATTTAGTAAGTTTTTCGGGAGAACAGTGCTCTACATTATTCTTGATCTGTTAAACTTCAAAATCGACAAAAGTATCAATAGCAAACTGTTTTCCTCTTAATTTTGTTAAATAATAAAAAACAGTCTGTAACTTTCCACAAGACCTTTAACAGCATTCTTATATAGTCATGGACAAAAAAATCACGCACTATATGTGGGACTTCTGCCGAACCCTGTATTTTCTACGATGAGAGTATAGACGACAAATGGAGGGGAGGGGAACCGAACGAGTTATTAGTTCGGAGAAACCCGAACTAACCTTCTTTAAATTTAATAGAATACTAAGAAATTTTGATAGATTGAACACTTAGGATTATTGGGACACCTGTAACATTTTTGTTACCATTACAGATAAATAGCAAATTTAGTAACATTGTATAAACTTTTTAAATTTCCCTACAAGTAAAATCTATTGTTTAATTACTTAAAATGCTGTTAGTCGTTTTAATTTACAAAATAATACATAAATTTGCTTGGCAAGTGAAATATTATACAACTTCTGTATAAGACAATGGAATAAAATTTTTGTTTTCGGTCTGTTGTGAAATGCAATGTGAAAAAGTACGTATGTAAGTGGACATGAGAATGTACTTATTTATATAGCTTTTCAAAATGAATTTGACGTGATTATGTTCAAGAAATGTAGACGTGTTTTTTGAACTACAGACAAGTACAATGAAGAAAAATAGCACCAAAAATGCGATGCGTAATATTTTCTTTTAGATAGCGTGTCCAGAAACCCTTTAACAGATAGGAAACTTTTTTATTTTTAACTTTACGGAAAAGTTATTCATAAAAAGTTCTGGTTGTTGAGAAAATAACATTCAAATCAAAAAATTTGACCCGGCATATATGGGGTGTCAAAAAAAGTAAAAACAATAAATGCCGTAGATGGAAAACTATCTGTAATTTTAATTGCAAGGTACAATAACGTAAGAAAGTGTAGTCCAGAATTGAAAAGTGGCCGAATATTACATTTGACAAAATAACTTTATGGTCACTTATATGTACATTTAAATTAAAAAAAAAAGTGTTTTGAAATTCATGTTTTTGAAATAAAATTTTACCAAAAACAAATGACTGTTTTTACTTTTTTCATTCATCTAGTTTACCTGGAAAAGTACAAATTAAGGTATGATACAAAGGTGGATTGGAAGGTCAGAATTTGCTTGGCCACCAAGGTCCCCAGATATAACTCCCCTAGATTTTTTCTTATGGGGATTCTTAAAAGAAAAAGGCTATGCTCACAGACCTTTCGAAAAATAGACCATTTAGAGAGTATTATCAGAGAATGTGTCTGGAAATTTCCCCTCACATAGTTAGAAATGCAGTGGCGGAATTTTCATGACGTACAATAGTTTTTATGGGAAGAAACGGTCATATTGAAGCTTAGTGTAGTATTTCATAAAATATTATTGTTGTTTATTTTGGATATATGTTATTTAAAAACATGAATTTCAAAACCCTTTTTCAAAAAATTGAAAAGGCACATAATGACCATAAAGTTATTTTGTCAAATTTCATATTCGATCACTTTTCAGTTCTGGACGACACCTTCTTCCGTTATTGTACTTTACAATTAAAGA
Source organism: Philopedon plagiatum (assembly GCA_963971165.1). Taxonomy (NCBI): domain Eukaryota; kingdom Metazoa; phylum Arthropoda; class Insecta; order Coleoptera; family Curculionidae; genus Philopedon; species Philopedon plagiatum. The sequence continues at coordinate 2,866,937 of OZ020190.1, read as the reverse complement.
TATTTTTCCTTCTACGGAATTTATCGTTTTTACTTTTTTTGACACCCCGTATATGCTGGGTCGAAATTTTTGATTTGAGTGTTATTTTCTAGACAAGCGGAAATTTTTATGAAGAATAACTTTTTTCCGTAAGGCCAAATATGGTTTCTGGACACGCTGTATAAGAAATTTGGTAAAATAGAGAACAATTTTAAATATATTTTTAACTAAGCAAATCGTTTTTAAAACTGTAGTTAAACATTTTTAAATTATTTAAAATAAAGTACACCAAATTTTATATCTTATAATATTACAAGATCGCATTTCATTTTATCTATGAAAATCAACCTCCAGATTCAGAAAAAAGAGTTAAAAAGTTAGTGCAGGTTTAAATGTAGACTTGGAGGAAAAAGTAGCAAAAAACTAAACAAAAAGCGTTATGAAAAGAGGTGCAAAAGAAAAAGACAAATATTAAGCGGAAAATATATAATTTAACAAAATTTCAACAAAATAGGGTTTTCTAGGGAAAGAAACTTGTAATTTCTTATGCAATATATAACAAAAAAAATTAAAGCAATTAAAGCAAAACGGTAAGCATTAGTAAGCAACACTAATAATTGCAATATAAATGTTTCTGCTGATTTTCTTGGACTCGGCATTAGTCCAAAACTTTTTCTTAAAAAAAATGGTTTTTAATAAAATGTAGTGTATAAAAAACACTTTTAACATCAGTTATTCGTGATTTAGATTATACCTGATCATACAAAATATAATAAAAAATAATAATAATAATATAAAAAATTTAGCTTTTTTAACAAAATCTCTTATAGTGTTACTCCCTATCAGAAATCACTTAACTATGCTGACTAACTCACACAAAACCATTAACTGACGCTGCCGGAACAGCACGCGACCGTAAAAAGCCGATCGTACACGAATGCGTTAGCCAATCGGCTGCTCTGCCGCGAAAAGGCAAACGCAAGCCATTGGCAGAAAATATCGACGTCATTTTTTAGATGTTTTAAATCCAATCCGATTTGAATTGCTTTATTTTTCGATTTAAAAGTTATGGAACGTGTCAAGTACCTACAGCATACCCTGATTTGATGTTAGTATTAAAATTATGAAATTCAGGTTTTGTAACATCCTAAAAATACAAGAGAAACATTTCTATCGCAATGTTAATAAATTCAACGATACTTTACTACACAATGAAGATTGTTGCGCTTTTCTAGAGTGCAACCAAGCTCAGCAATCAGCAACTTTTGCGCTATAGAATTGGTGAAACGTACCTGCTGTTTTTTCTGGTTGATTTTGTTCTTTTTCATCACGTCCTCGTTCGCCTTGTTGTTGGCGTTCTGGGCGGCCAGTTCTAGCCTTCTCCTCTGTTCGTTTTCTTGGTCTGCAGCCTACAAAGAAAATAAAAAAGAAATTACTACTTAAAATTTAAGAAAACGTCAGTTTCGTGGTGGTCAGTTGCGTGGCTGTCAGTTTCGTGCCCGTCAGTTTCGTGGCTGTCAGTTTCGTGGCCGTCAGTTTTGAAACTAATTGTAGTCACAAAGCTGACGATTTACCTACGAACGAGGTCGCAAATAGTATAAATAATAGTACAGAGAACTCACTTCTCTACTTAAGTAAATTACCTTGAACGCTTTTACAAATCTAACCAACAACGAGAAGAATGTGTTAGCATCGGTCGTTCTGGGAGATTCAGCAAAATATTCGACACATTCTCGGAAAGCCTGAAAAAGGAAAAAATTATCAAACCATCCTTTTAAGGAACGTTATACTTCCCTTCCATACTAAAGAACTTTACTTACCTCTTGAGCGATTTTGGCGTCACTCCTCAACCGCCGAAGTTTGTCCTCGGCATTGGCCAGGAAATCCCTAACGACCAGACTGTGACTGCCCCTGCCCCTGATTTCAGCCTCTTTCCGCACAGCCTCCATGCCTTTTTCGAGCTCGTGGACGTCAGTAGAAATGTTTTCTAATGACACTAAAATAAAAAAATAATGAACAAAAACGATTCACCAACATCGGAAAGTAGTCAATTTTGACAAAGGGATCTGTCACAAAATCCTAACTTGGGTAGCACTGTATACAGTATGTCCACGGATGCAGTAGACAAGAGGACAAATGGACCAAAAAGTTAAAGATATAAAAAAAGTAAGTGTGTCGGTCAAAAAGTTATCATGAGGTGCCGTCCAAATTTCGGTGTCACGTTTCAAACAAGTTACCTAAAATCTAAACGAACCTGAGCAAACACATACTATTTATGTTTCTTTGAAACAAAACTAACTTTTATGAATTTTTATCGATAGAAACCCTAAAAATTGCTTACCAACAGCTGCTTTTTCAATATAATGCAACTCAGAATCGAAGTTCAGCAAGTCGGTGAATTTTTGTCGTATAGTGGCTACAATAAAGTGAAGAAGGCACAATCTCTTATCTGTAGACTTCGTATCAAGCAAAGAATCCAGTGACTGTAACTTGAAACCGTAAGCTGGACCTCTTTTGGCACTAAAATAAAAAAATACAGGATCAAACCCTCATTTGGGGAACTAACGTCCCATAAATGATAAGGCGCCCATATTGTGTGACTTATATGCCACCCTGTAGAAATAAATGGTACGGCTACACCGCACATACTTTCTCGCGGGACTAAAAAAATTTGTACGATCTCGGTGTTGCCAGATTCAGCGCTTTTTCACAAAGTAGACATTAATCGCAATTATCTTTTTTTCTCTTACATCATTCTCTTACGTCATAAGGATATGGTTAGTAATGCACTGTCATCATACGAGTTTTAAGCAAATATGTTAAAGACGTATTTAAGAAAATCGAAATTTTCGATTTTTTTATTGAGAAAAATATCCTCATGTAATTTTTTGGGGAAAACTAATAATTAACATATTCTTAAGTTTATAACGTACCATTTACTTATAAAATTTGAGAAAAGAGACATTGGGGGCATAGAAAAAAAATTAAAAGAAGGTTAGAGATATTTGTAAGTGGACCCTGGATATCAAATTTAAACGAGATCGGTTAATTGATTTCGGCAATATGCTAAGCGACAGACATTCATACATATACACATTTTGCACGGTTCCAATACTTTCTTCTAGGATATACGTTGATAAGAACATTCAGCACACTTACCTATTCAAATAGTTACCAAAGGCAAGAACCACTTCGAGAACAGATTTAAGCTTTCTTGAATTTTTCACTGAATTCGAGCCTGAGATTATTGCATGAATTTGCTAAAAAAAAGTAATAAAGTAAATCTGAAATATATTTTGGTTATTTCACCATTAGCATAAGTAGTTAGCTCCCGTTAGTATTTAGCTATTTTAAAACTTTATTGCTATTCAGATATTTTTTATAAAAAAGGAAAAAAATATGAAAGAAATCAAAATTTTACTTTGTATTTTTTTTAAACCGTGCTCCGCAAATAATCGATACGTCTGTCGATTTTTGTGGAGCGCGGTTTGCTGGAAATGTAAAATAAATTGTTTTGTTTCGTACATTGTGCATCTGCAGGACAAGGAAAGAGGAGGGAAAAACCAAAAATCCCTTAAAATTTCAATACAACACGTATATTCCGTCCTGTCAAAAATGCTACACCCAAAATACTACGCCTTGACAACTGTTTAAGGTTTGAATGGACGGCACGTGCTACGGAGAAAAAACAACGTTGCCACTTCACTCTAAATTTCGTCACCATGCAGTCACGTAAAGTAAAGATATATGGGTACATTTTATTAATGATAAGGCACGCTTTAGCTCGTGGTATTTATGTTTATGTTTAAAAATATCAAAATAGCAGCAAGTAGAACTGAATACTGTTTTTACCAATAAATATTGTTAAATATTATGTTAAACAAGTACCAAATGCAAGTTTACATAACAAAACTTACAGGTTGTATGAGATGAATATTATCGAAAAAGTTTCCGATATAACTCATAATGGCCAACTTGGCCGAGATTCTGTCCACTTTGGTAAGCTGCAGTAAGAATTTGTCCTCCTCGGTCAGCAGACTGACGTTCTTCTTCTCCTGAACGTACTCTTTGTACGCCTTCGTTTCCTGCTCCGAGGGTACCATCCTCTGCAGTAATTCGACGTTTTCTAGAGATAGCTGCTTAAGATCTAACATGTTTATGGCGTTTATAACTTTTTCCGGGGGCATTTCAAGTTTTCTTCTTGATATTGCTGGAGAAAAACGACAAATGAAGTTATTGCATTAGGACAAATAAAAATTACTTACCGATATTTCTCAGCCTTGTATGTTCTAACAGAGTCACATTTTCGGGTTTTTTGAATCTAAAAATATATACTTGAAGTAAATAATCCTCAAGAGTGGGAACTTACTCCGCGAAATTACGTTATCATAAAATTTCAAAATAGACACTCCTTGGTATAGAGAAAAATTGATAGATTTTTTTACGAATTACGCCCCACCCTGTATAAAGTAGTAATAAATAGGCTAAAGCATTAAAAGATTATTTTAAAGTTAATATCAGGTATGAACGTTCCTATCAACATGAGCCCAATAACAGTTGAGAAGTTTTCAAGATACAGGATGGCAAACACTTAAAATTGGCCATAAAATCACTTTGTATACAGGGCGTTACAAAAAGATGTTAAGAAATTCTAAGGGCAGATTCTACATCTAAAAATATGAAAATAAGTTTATATAAACATGGATCCTTAAACGCTTCTTTTTCGAGATACAGGGTGTTTAATATTTTCACACCTCAAGTATTGCGAAGGGTTAGGAGAAATATGCAAAGACGATTTAGAGCATGTATTGAAGCAAGGAGAAGCCATTTCCAGCATATACTATAAACTTAAATCAAAAAGCATTGTTTCCTGAATAAACAGTAATTTTTAAAAAATTCATTTTCATTATTTGTTTTTATTGCAAGAAATAAATTAATTTTTATCTCGAAAAACGCTAAAAATAAAGACTTAGAAGCACGCACGCCACTGATGCAAGTACTTTAGAAAATGAATTTTTGCACGTAAAGGTACCCTTTGATTACATACTGGCGTGTACTAAAATTCATGTCAACATCTTAACGCATTTTCGAGAAATTCAAAAGAAAATATTAAACACCCTGTATCTTGAAAAAGAGGCATTTGGGGATCCATGTTTATATAAACTTATTTTCATATTTTCATATGTAGAATCTGCCATTAAAATTTCTTAATATCTTTTTGTAACACCCTGTATAGATTATTTGGGACAATTTTAAAAAAAAATCGTTCTTAACGTTTCAAAATCCAATATTTTAATATTTCCAAAACAACTTTACTTACCTCCTACTAGGGAAAGTCTGCAGTCCGTCAGCCTCGCAATTGCCATTGGCCAGAGGCCCGGCGTTGCCAATTTTAAACTTCTCCTCAAACTCCGCGAAGTCAATGTACGAGTGTAGTTTATCGTCGTCGAGTTCGTTGAAAATCGTCCCTCTTACTTGGTTCGGTTTAAGGGCTATCCAATTGACGGTCGGCAATTTGTACTAAAATGAAATAAATTTGTACTAAATTTATTCATACTAAAACGTAACACTATTCCTAAACCAATGTATTCAAAGAATAAATGACGTAAAATTTCTCGCCTCGCCGTCCAACCTTCGTATCATTTTTACGGCTCGCGAAACGTATACGAATACGGTGCGATTCGTATCAATTACTAGATACATTGGCTGGTCATAATTAGCTAGATTTAAACGTACTAGAAGAAAATTCCTGTATTTTGGCTATACTAATCAAGCACATATTTGACCAAATCACTTACTTTGGTTTGTACTTTTCTTTTAATAGTCATAGCCCCTTCAGGTGCCTGCATATACCCAGCCGGTGGAGGGGGAACTGGTGCCATGGGAATCCCAAGCATCCCGGGGGCCTTCGGCGGAGGGGGAGGGCAAGGTGGCGGGGGAGGCGCTACCGGGGTAGCGGGAGGACAGGGCGGAGGCACGGGGACCGTTGCGATAGAGGTCGATGTGCTTATGGAATCAGTGGCGACGCTGGAGATGGACGGCACTGAAAAAATATTATTATGGTTGTTTAAACTAATAAAATTAGTAATTAAAAAAATTCCTTAATGATGCAAACCCTGCAAATAACAAAATTTCTTACTCGATGCTCCTTTGGGTAAGCTGTTGCTTTCCAATTCGGCAATCTTACTCTCAAACATAGACTGTCTATTTTTCGATTCCTGTTCATGATGTTGCACCACTCTTCTTAACGTCGACACTTCCTCATCTGCTTTGGTCTTAAATTCTAATAATTCGTCTTTTTCTTGTCTATGGCCCAAGAAAAAGGACAAAAAAATATTTTTTTACATTGATAAGAACATTTATTTTGTAAAAGTTACCAACAATGTATTTCGGGGTTTTTCGCAAATCTACTATCTGTAGAAAATAAATTCCCTATACTTTCCAAAAGTTAGTTAAAGCCTAACACTTACCTAAGTTGTATTAATTCCGTTTCTAACATTGCAATCTGCTCTAAAGCTGTGTGTTCAATATCCTGCAGTCGTTCATGCAACTAAAAAAAAAGTCAAAAAATTGGATTCAAAAACACTTTTCGAAAATCCATTTTTTGGTTTTGTAAAATATCTTTTAAATTAAATTTCTTCAACGTTTTTTCCAGTATACAGTACTACAGAATTATGGTTAGAAGTGTGTATTCGGAAACAGATTTTAAAAAATCGAATTTTTTTTATAAATCCCAAAAAATTATGAAAATCAAAACTCGACTGATTCTCAGTACCTGTGCCAACTCATCTTCCAGTTCGCCGACTTTCTCCAACGCTGCAGTTTTGGTCTCGCTGTCCTCCATCAATGCTGCCACGTCGAAGACGTTGTCCAGGTAGGCGGAAATCTGGACCTGCAACTCTTCGCTTTCCGTAAACCTCAATTTTTCTAGATAGCTGTCCAGGCCAAGGGCGGTGAATTCGTACTGGAGATGGACGCGAAAGTTCATGTCTTCCACCGAGTGAACGATTATATTTACGAATTGCATACATGCCACCTAAAAAGGTATATAAAATTTTAACTTTAACACCCTGTATCTTTCTTTTGTACAAAGATAAATTAGATTAAATCGACCTAAACTGAGTCAAGGAAGTACTGCTAAAGTATGGCCCATTCATTACCAAACATCATGTACAGGGATATCCAAATAAAAGTAACCAGGCCTTATAACCTTTTTATTTTTAAAATGGGAAAAAATGGTAAATATGAAAGTTTTGGAGATTTTTATGGATCATTCATATATCTTATCAGCAAACCTAACAAAAAAATAGTATAAAACATCGATTTTCTAGCTTATTTTAAATTGGATGGTATGATTTTTATCATATTATGTTGCCAATATTAACATTTATCTGTTTGTTATAATTCATTTGTTATTGTTTATAATCACTGGTTATTGGTTGCAAATATTAATAACTAATAAAAATCAATATTTATTGTTTAATAGAATAACTCATTTTTCATAAAGTAAAATTATAAATTTACGGTAACTAAAGTATTATTGTCAACCTTGACATTAACTTTGACTTACCTACGAAGAAAATTTAAAAAGGTAGCAGGTATTTCGTTCGCAACCTGGATAGTCACGTTTAAAGTATATTTATGCGAAATAATTTTTAATTTGATATATTTCAAAAACGACTGAAAAACCGTATAGGGTATGTTATACAAAATATGTCTAGAACTTCTCCTAGAATCCAAAAATGTGATAAAAATCATACCACCCAATTTAAAATAAGCGAGAAAATCGAGTTATATACTATATTTTTTTTATTCGATGTTCATTGTTTTGCTGATAAGATATATGAATGATCCATAAAAATCCCCAAAACTTTCATATTTAACATTTTTTCCCACCTTTAAAAATAAAAAAGTTATAAAGCCTCTTTACTTTTATTTGGCCATCCCTGTAAAATAAACTTAACAAATCTATATATTGCTCAAATATCTTAAAAATTAATAAATATATACCTTCGAATCTTAAGACTTTTAAATAAAAAAGAACCTTACCATAAATTCTATATGAAAAGCTTCATAATTTAGGAAATATTCCATAAGGGTTTGAAACCTGTGCGCTTCATTACACACCACTTTGAAATTATCGAAAGCTGATAAAATAATTTCGTGTCCTCCTTTAACTAGACATATTGCCGCCAATAATTCTAAAACTAAAGCCTTGGTCCTAAGGCTCTTGTGTATTAAACTAAGTGATATGCAGTTTATTGCTTCTCGATGTTGGATCACCATATTGAATCCATACTAAAACAGGAAAAAAAGATGTTTTTGGCACAATTTCCATAGATTCTATAATGGAATTCTGTAATGACAAAGGCAAAACTATACCATAACTTACTTTATTATTCATTATTGCTCTCATACACATGATGCAAACGTGTATGTCGTCTTTTGATTCTCCCATGTTGAGTTTGGCAACATGTTTCGACCGTCTTTTTAAACTGGGACTGTCATTAATATCTAATGGCATTCGCATATATCCGTTCGTTCTAGAAAAAAAGTAATCATTCAACAAAAAAAAAAACGTAAAATAGTGGTCATAATTATAGCAACTTTTTAAAAAATTTAAATTTTTTTGTCATTTAACAGCTCTCGTCGGCTTATTAACAACGTCTGCACATCTTCGTGACAAGGACTCAATTAGTTTTCGAATACATGTCTATATTCTCCATGCTTCCTCCAGTATTGTGAAGAGTTCATTGAGATTAGTGAAGCTTTTATGCCGTATTTGGTTGTCAACGGTTATGTAGTCCCTCATGTTTTCTACAGGATTTAAATCTGGTGACTGCGATGGCCATTGGCCAGGGCACAACTTCGATACTGTTCTCTTGCAGCCAATCTGTGATAACTTTTGACTTATGCTTAGGGTCACTACTATGTTGAAAAATGAGAAAAACTAATTAGGTAGCTCATATGCGCATTGTATTAATGTATTATTAGCGGTTAAATATAAAAATTTATAAGCCAGCGCTAGTCATCAAATATAACGGCATCGGACCGGTTTTCTTACATTACCAGCGTAATCCAGAGGTAGAATCTCAGCGAGTCGAACCAAGAGGTCGTGGGTTCGAGGCTGTGTTAGGGTAGACTTTTTTTAAATTTTTGTTATTAAAAAAATTAGATCGGCTCTAAAACGTGCATTGGCAACAATAGGCACTTTAAAATATTTTTAAAGTTATTGGCAATCTCATATCTACTACAGCTGGCAGCCTGCATGTGCGTAGACAAAGATCGTATTACCGTCTAGTCGCCAGTATTGTATTCATTAAAGAAAACGGAGTTTCGGCAGCGTTCCTAATTTTATTTTACGAATAATAATACTTTTAGCTCAGGATAAACACCATCCATTTATTCTGGGATTTTAGTACAAGGCGCGACCTCTATTGAGGAGACGCTAAACGTATCAAAACGGGAAGCCGCTAACAATCTAGAGTACTAAAACAAATAGAAAATAGTCATAAACATCTAGAGTAACAATGTTCAATATAACAACAGTACCTATTTTATGATTTTGGCGGTGTTTATTTGTAGGTAAATAATTTCTTGGCAAAACTAGGCACATTAATAAAAACCTTCCTTAATTAAAAAAGTGTATTTTGCTTGTTGCGTTGATGTCACTAGTTGCCCACAAAATTTTGACCCACCTGTAAAAAATCTCACGGGCCGCGCATGCCCTCACTATAATTTTTTTCACAGTCAAAGAAATGATTTACCACGACCCACATTGACATAAGGAACAAGAAAAGATTAAATACCGTAAGTAACTGTCCACCTCGAATTTACGGTGTGCAATGAAAAAGTTGCCATATTTTTGTCCAACCTAAAATAAATAAATACTTGTAGTATTTTGCGCGATAAGAGAATATTGGTATTTGGCATACTGTAAACGAGAATAATCGCAAACGGCAAACATTTCACGAACCTGAACTGATTCGAAGCGGATATCTAACTTGTTCTCAATTTTAAAAAAGTTGCTATAATTTTGACCACTACTGTATATATGCAAACGTATATGTCGTGTAGTAGATTTTGCATTGGACTTTCAAATTAGGATTGACATTGATAAATCATCATTTTCATAATAATTATACTCACCTATCAAACGATTTCTCTATACTTTTATCAAAAGTGCCAGATCCCAAAGTCGTCTGAGCATTCTGACTGAGCTTTTCTTCGGACGACGTCCTCGACTCCGCTATTCTCTGTTCTTGCCTCATCATTCCCAATCGGAAACTCAGGTAATCGATTAGTACGTCCAAACCGGCGTTTTCCTCATCTAGGAATTCCCGTACCCATCTTAAATTGAAACAAAATGTATACAGGGTGATTCAGGCGGAAAAGGTAATACTGTCATAAATTCATCTTTTTCCAAATTTTCATCCATTCTATTACATTATTTGTTCTAATTTTGGAAACCATTCTCCGTGCAATAATAAGGAATATGTACGTAGTTTTTCTATTGCATAAATTGTTTAAGGAAGTCCTTACAAACCCAAAAAAATCATTTTTAAGAAAATTACTAGGATAATTTAGGTAGAGTCGAAATTTCCGCGATTTCCGTAGAAATCGGGTACAGGTCGCAAAAGTGAATTCAATCGATTTAAATTTTCGGAGGTTGTAGAGAGGACCCAGAGTTCCAGAACGTTATTGAAACTGGTAAGGATCAAAAAATGGCAAGGCATTTTTGGAATTTTTCTAGGTCGAAAAATGCCATTTGCACCTCTTTGGTTCCTAATATCTTGAGTGATAAGTAAAGCTTTAAAATCTCAAATACCTTCTTTTTACAATACATTTACCTAAATCTAAAACCACTGGAAAACGGATTAGGAAAAACTGGAAATTTCGATTTTTGACCCAAATTTTCGAGGTTTTTTTTTGGGCAAAATGGATCCAAGTTAAAATCCCATATACGTCATCGGAAAGCGCTCGTCGAAATACGTGATATCCATATTTTTTAGTTTCTTCATTCTTTACAGGAAGGGAGCAATCGCCGATTAAATTTCGATTTTTTGACTTTTTTTGCACTCGACATCGGTACCTTTAAATCACTTTCCTATCTAATTATTTTCCAATTTTTCAACGCGGTCTTATAGAGGGATAATTAGCCTTTAAAATGAATACAGAATGGGTCATCCAGGAGCGTATTTAAGGGGTAAAACTGAATTTTCTTGATTTTTTCCAACAAATCCTATTTTTAGCCCACATTATTCTACAGTATTTTTTCTATTTAGTGATTCTTTTTGGGTTTATTTTATGCGTTAATTATCTAAGAATACCTCTCACTAATTTAAGTCGCTTATTTTTTCGTTTAAGATATAAATAAATAGGTTTATTTGCGTCGGGGACATGCAAAATTTAATTTAACGAAATGGCAATTACTTAATTATAAAGAAAATGGCAATTTTAGTCCGTACTTTTTACCATAATAGAAATAAGTTCATTGCAACACGTTCCAAGATGAAAATCATTTGGAAACCAAGCAAATCGCTGATATTTTAGAATAACTCATAAGATAAGTTTTTAATGACGACTTTCGACTTACTGACGATGACAGGACAAGAACTTGTTTAATTTTTTTACTATATCAGTTTTTCACGTGCAGAAACTTTACTTTTTGGAATAACTATACTTACTCTATGTGATTGGTCCTTAAAGAAATTTCCAGATCTCTTAAAACTTGCGTTGATGTTGATTCTACCACCATTTTTCTTTTCTGAAAAAATAAATGGCTATTAATTAACAATTTCTTCTGCTATATCAGCTTTTTTGCGACGGTAATTTAAAAAACATCGCATATTCAAAGAAATTCAATTGTGTGAAAATATTCATTTAATATTGTGTTATTATTATTCTTTTTCTCTTACGAAAACAAGATTTACGCTGTATTTATTTCCTGCAAGGTCACTACAGGAAGGAATGAGATCATTTTTTTAGTGAAACTGTAAATTTAAATTAATGAAATAATACAGTAAAGAAATATGAATTATATTATATTCTAGGTCATTACTTAATGAGCAGGTATGATGAGTATAAGTTAGGGTAAAAATCATAAATAATTAAAATGTGCAAAATTCCCATTTAGAGATATTTCATTAATTTTAAAGTATGAAGCTGTGAAAAATCAGATTTTTGACTTTTTTTTACTTTTTGGTATTTGTAGGACTTATTTACTTGTTGGATGATGACCGATTCATGGTTTGCAGTTGAAAACTACTGACTTCTATTTGCTAGGAAATGTAAATAGGTAGAAAAGGTCAATTTTGCACCTGGTTGTGGCATTGAACTGACGATTATCATTATACATCGTTTTATGAATGAAACAATTAATAAATAAATTGATTTTAAAAATTAGTAATTTTTTTTCAGCTTTTTATGCAAGACACAATCGGAAAAAAACTGGAAAAAACATCTTTCGTAAGACAAAAACCGTGTTTTTTAAACTACATATTCTGCAGTTGTAATTTCATTTAAATTTCAAATAAAAGCCATTCAGAATGGCTTAAAGGCGACGACACACCTCTTTCATTCGCTCCACCGTCGCGTCGCGTCGTAAGCGAATTTGCATTAGGAAAATTAGATCTAAAATCTGTTATTCAAATGCCCAGTGTTCAAATAAATGTTTGAATACTAAGGTGACTTATTTTAATTAAATATATCTGCATAACAGAAATGCATGTTTTTGCACTTCCAAAGAGTGAAAGAAATCAAAATAAGTACAGGGACGCACCCAGCGGATTGGCTCTGGATGTATACAGGGTGCTTGGTATCGAGTGGGCCATTAGTTTGGTAAGGTATGGCCAATCTGTTACCAAACAACCTGTATAATATGGACAAAGCTAATTTTACAATGTTGGAACACTTACCCTATGACTTCGAGACGCTTTTGGGTCCAGGTACGTCTTCAATTTACTTAAATAATAAGATGGAGGGTCCTTGGCTTGGACCATCTCCTGCAAAACAAATATAAATACACTGTTCGTAGTTTTGGAATAACGAAAAATTTTCGGAAACATAATTCTTTCAAAATACAGCTGCACGGAAATTTTAACGATTCTAAAATACAAACTACCTAATTCACTCTCTTGAAACTTTTTTAAAGGTATACTAACGAAGAGTACGGTAAATTGCTCCCTCTATGGGTCAGGTTGTAAACTTTTCATCTCATCGTCGTAGGTTAGAAAATTTTAATAAAAAAATAGACTGATTAAAGTCCTAACCAAACATAACAAATCTGAGCAAACCTGCCCATAATCACTTTCTGTGAACTTGGTCAGGTTTGCTCAAGTTTATTGGCATGTTTTGAAAAAATATAGCTTCAACATAAGTGTGTTTTTTTTAAATAATTTGCAGCATTTTTGGAAAATCGTCTTTCGAAACAAGTGTTTCCAATTTTATTCCATGTTTTTGAAAAAATGATTTTGAATTCCCCTAGGCTTTTCACTTAGACTACCGCCGTCGGATTAGGAATTTTTGGATACGGATTCCAAAATCCAAGCGTCTACGCTGAAAATATGGACCGTTTGTTCCGCTGAATCGCTCAGATTTGTACGTGTGTAACGGGCTTCATTTCTATAACTGTAATGGAAAAAAAGTCTAGTGTGTGTCTATCAAGGATTGAATATTAAATTTATAATAAAACTCTGTTTCTATAATATGTACTTAAAAAAATATTATTGTCTGGGACCTCTAAATAATAAACAATAATTAATATTCTACATGATCGTAACGTGTGACTCATCAGGTTGTATCAGCGCGGTCACATTCTTTTTAATGGGTATTTTACTGGCACGTTTATGTACTAGTGACGTAATGACTTTTCACATTATGAATTGTCGAATACGTGAGTAAGTTTAATATTATCCCTCCCAAAAAACTAAATAAGATTGACTATTCAGTGATTCAGTCCCAGATCTATAGCACACTTGCTGTCACCTGTTTTATACAATTAAACTCTGATTCTTTTACAGGAGTGGGAAAATAGCGCATTTTTTTATCTGAAGAAGTCATTGTGCAGCATACGCAAGTACTACAACCACCCCAATAGGCCAAACAACAGAGCAAAATATTAGCGATTTTTTGACATTAATCTTATTAGAAAACCGCCTATGCCATCATCTGAAAGACGATCCGTAGATGATTACTGTTATAAATCCAACTCTGAAATTTTTTCCTTTAATTTGTTATAAACATTTTTAAGCAAAAAAACGCGATTTTTTTAGTTTTTTGCTTATAAAATGGAAAGTAATGAAGCAATCTTAATGGACGATTTGTAGAGAATAAAAATACGAACAAAATGAGAGGTCGAACGTCACGATAGGATAAGTGGCAACGGAGAAAATCCGGAAAAAACGGAAAATTAAGAGTTTTTTTTTTTAATTCATAAATCGGCCATTTTTAAACGTAGAGGGCTCAAATTTTGGGTAAAAGTAGCAATTTATAGCTACTTTATGTGTGCAAAACCCTGACGCTGTCCGACGATTAGTTTTGCCACAATCGTCATTTTAATTTTTCAACACACTATTTTGTAACAGGTCTGGATGCTCTATGGATCGTCCGATTTTAATTATTGAAACGGATTTGAAAAGTACAAGTTTAATTGAACAATATGTATATCTTAGTTTTTCCATAAAATGCTACGAAACCGGTTGAAAATGGACGTAAATATGCGTGAAAATGGCCGAGCGCGCGAAATCGATCGAGTAGCGGGAGAGAAGCGGAGCGAAGGGGAGCCAATTTTCGCGCTTTCGGCCATTTTCACGCATCTTCACGTGCATTTTCAACCGGTTTCGTAGCATTTTATGGAAAAACTAAGATATACATATTGTTCAATTAAACTTGTACTTTTCAAATCCGTTTCAATAATTAAAATGGGACGATCCATAGAGCATCCAGACCTGTTGCAAAATAGTGTGTTGAAAAATTAAAATGACGATTGTGGCAAAACTAATCGTCGGACAGCGTCGGGGTTTTGCACACATAAAATAGCTATAAATTACTACTCTTACCCAAAGTTTGAGCCCTCTACGTTTAAAAATGGCCGATTTATGAATTTAAAAAAAACTCTTAATTTTCCGTTTTTTCCGGATTTTCTCCGTTGCTACTTATCCATCGTGACGTTCGACCGCTCATTTTGTTCGTGTTTTTATTCTCTACAAATCGTCCATTTACACCATTAAGATTGCTTCATTACTTTCCATTTTATAAGCAAAAAACTAGAAAAATCGCGTTTTTTTTGCTTAAAAATGTTTATAACAAATTAAAGGAAAAAATTTCAGAGTTGGATTTCTAACAGTAATCATCTACTGATCGTCTTTCAGATGATGGCACGGGCGGATTTCTAATAAGATTAATGTCACGACAAATCGCTCTATTGCTTGGCCTACAAATATCAAACCGTTTTGGAGATATAAACATTATTGTTAAAAAGCTTTACTAGATGAAGCGAACTGCGAAAACTACTTAAAATTGTTGATTAACACATGCGTTACTTCACAGTTTGTTAATTTTTACAGTAACAGAAACGTAATGGGGAGTAAATAAATAATATTAAAATACAAAACATACTTAAGTGCATTTCGGTACGTTAACAAACAATTACGGTGCTCTAGTTTCGATTTTTAGTGCGAAGCCGTTGACTATGTTTACTTCCGCAGAACAGGCATCTGCTAATGCTAATTTCTAAATATTAATGCTAATAAAATGAGTTGTTATTTATTACATATACAAACATAGACATTGAAACTTAAACACAAGCATCTTATCGACAGCTAAATTAAGTTGATCACACATAATCTGACATTCTCAAATGAAAAGTCCAACGGCCACATCCAGTACTGTTAAGACAAATTTAATTTGACAATCACAGGATTAAATTGACAAGTGAAAGAATAGAATAACTAAGTTATCTTATTTAGTTAACTTTTAACATTTGTTTAAATTAACTCATTCTCCCTTCTATAACACTGGTCATCAAATTTCTATTTGTTTTCTCTCTCAAAAGATTTGAATGTTGTTCCCGGTAGATTCTTGGTCGCTGATTACGAATATGGTCGTAAGACCTTCGTATCACGTCAATTTTTTGAAAAAAAAAAATAAAGAATAGACCAAAAACAGCACTGTTTGATCCCTTATAATTTCCGAATGGTACGTGCTTGGGAGATCTACGATGGCTCAAATTTAAGTGCAATACTCCTAGTTTCCAATACAAATACAAACATTTTTGAGTAGAAGTTTTATAGACATGTGTATCCCATTTCCGCTGGATCGACCATCAAAGGCATTCGCTTACCGTTTATCAAGTTTCGTAAGCTGCGTACTTGAAAAGTAGTTTCCAAGAGTACAAATGGTTGCTCTTTCCATTTCTAATGTTAATTTCTCCCTAAGACCCCCAGGGAATCCAAGATGGCGGATTGAAAGGGTGTAATTTCAAAACTATAAACACAGACCGCATGTTTTTGTTTTGTCTTGGATCCATATACTTTTTGCGCTGGAACCAAATCTAGCTACAGAATATAGCTATAATATCAGATTTCTAACCTAAAAGTCCCAAAAAGGCGATTTCGGAGCATTAAATCAAATAATGATTTAACGAATCGCTTCATCATTACATCGAATCCCTTACTAGATTTTCATCGAAATATAATCAATAAAAAGGAAAACGTTTAGCTAATGATAGTAGGTACCAATAAAAAATACATTGCGTTTACAGAAGACACCGATCCTTTGTCAGCATAGAATATCACGACAACTCTTGAAGATAGCGAAGCAACTGAAAGTGACTCAGGGGCAGAATAAGATACATATTATAAATACATACATACTTGTTTTTTCTGGAATTAGGTTTCTATATATTCTTTTCGTTAGCTATTACAGTTCATAATATTACTAATAATAGTTTAAAATGAGCCAAAGACGCCATTTTTCGCCCATGTTCCTTCATTTTTCTCAAAAACTTGACGTGTTAGA
Source organism: Philopedon plagiatum (assembly GCA_963971165.1). Lineage (NCBI taxonomy): Eukaryota > Metazoa > Arthropoda > Insecta > Coleoptera > Curculionidae > Philopedon > Philopedon plagiatum. The sequence goes on along the minus strand of OZ020190.1, from coordinate 2,849,939 downwards.
AAAATTTTACGACAATATTCGTAATAAGCGACCAAAAGTGCATCAGAAATGAGTCCCTCAGAGAAAACCATTAAAAACACTGAATCGTTACGAACAATTTATTGTAATTTAATAGTGACAAGTGGACTAGTTCATACTGGACAGGCCTGACCTAAAATATCTAAATTTTAATTTCTTATCCAAGGTAGGTACCCACAATGTGTGGGTACCTAAAAGGGTCACTTGCGGGCCACAAATGACCCTTTCTGAATAAACTCAGTCACTATCTGCAGATATTAACGTTGATTTAAACAAACGAACCTCTATTATCTCGTTGCGTTTTATAAGAATCAATCTTCCAGAGACCCATTGTTGTTCGTATTTTTAGTTCAGACGTTTCCATTGTTAAATTCTTAGAATAAATAAATACATAAACTTAAAACGTCCTTTACAGAGCATACAGGGATACCGGGTGCCCCATAAAACAGCAGCATATAATATAAAATCTGTTTTATTAAAGAACTCTTAAATTAAGAGAAAGACGTTCAGAAGGATTAAGATTGAGTACTGGTTACTGGATCTTATAGTTGATCAGTTACGTTTTGTCAGGCTTTTGTCCTGTTACTGTTAATGAGTCGTCATTAAAAACTCTTGAATTATTCTGATATTTCAGCGATCTGCGTGGTTTCCAAATGACAAATGACTTTCATCTTGGAACGAGTTGCTGTAATGAATTTAGTTGTATTACTGTCAAAAGTACATATTTAAATTATTGCCCTTTTCTTTGTATTTGCGAAAAAGCTCAGAAATAAATTCATAGTATAAAACTTAGTTGTCTTATTTTTAAGTAGGACACTTGTCAGTTTAGAACTTTTGGTTGTCAAATTAGACCGTATTAGCGTTGGAGAATCTAGCTGAAAATTACACAAAATTCGTGTTATAAAAAATTTACCGACAGGTGGAAAATGGATACTTAGTACAGCAAAACGCAATAAATCCAAACTATATGAGTATGATTCTGAGAAAAAAGGCAAAAAATTAATGAACGTAAACCCTATCAACTTTTATTCCTTGGAAAGTGACCTAAAAACGTTTTTTTTTTTTTGGAAAAATTCTTTTATTCCTAATATAAATATGCAATGTTCACAACAACATATACTTCTTAGTGTTCCAATGGAATGACTTTGGTGTCCGTCCGTCCGTCTGGCACAGGCGACTTTGAAATTTATCACAGAGATAGAGTGTGGTAGTCCAATTATAGACGTGAAGTATAAAGAGTTGAATTTTGATTCTGGGGATTAATTTCAGGATGTAAATTAGGAAATGAAAAAAAAATTCAAGGGCATTGTCAAATGAAAGCTCACTGAAAACTGAAAACCCTTGACTGTCAAATTAAACCAGTATTAACAACAGTGAATCTGGATATTAAATTTAAATACCTCTTACACTGTAGTGAAACTGAAAACGTGGGAACTATCACCTGACATTGTAGAAAGTCACTTAATAATAATGATCGTTTCATGACATTAGATTTTAACAACCTTATGGATGCATATTTTTTAAAAGCAATTTAAAAGTACAAAACGAACCAGTAGCGTGAAAAATGCAATAATTGTGAAACTGTAAAGAAATTCCAGCCATTATTATTTATCATTATTCACACGTGTTTCATTTATTGATTATTGAAACTTAATCGTTATGTTAACAAGAATTTTTGCAACTCCACAAAACTATTTAAAATTGCGACATATTCTACTAATTATTGTGTCTTCCCCTGTAATTTTATGTTGGGACAGTGTCAAGCACAACAAAGACATTATGATGAAAAAGGAACATGCATGGATTTATTAAGAATGGATATGGGATGATTTAACATTCTTTGAAGCCAAAACAAACCATTCTAAGCGACACTGTAAACACAATTTGTAAACATTGGCCACATCTTATTTTACCTTGTATTTTTGTACAAAAAATACGTTAGAAGCATCACAAGATTTACTAAAAGTATAAAAGGCCTAAAATATTTTATTTTTCTGCTAAATAATAATAAATTTAAGTTAAAAAGTTTTATTATTTATAGGTTATATTATTTCTAAAGGTTTATTTAAAGTCGCTCCGAGTCATTTATAAATCTATAAGTCGCACTTTTTCTTTTCTAGTTCATTAGACAAAGACGTACGTGTAACCGAGTGTTCAGACGTATTTCCTAAGCAACCAGCAGAGACAGCAACAATTCTGAGCTCCAACACTCCAATGCTATTCTATCTCTTTCTACTACCATTCTTGATTCAATAACGTATTTCCTTAAAGTTCGTAAACTAGACCTCTAGGGTAAATGATTTCATAACAAACAACAAATAAACAGGCTTCATGTTCGATACGCTCACAGTATACGGAACATCGAATCCTTTCTAACTCATCCATGGGAACAGGAAGTCATTAAAAATCCAAAAATATTATTTTGAAAAAAAAAATTCTCTTCGCAGCACGACATCAACCAATCAGGCGAAGGATTTAACTTAAGAAACAAAGGTGTGCCTTTAGACGAGTGGCATGTGGAGAGCCGCCTTATTTTCCCAGATAGTAACTGAATATGTGTTACGGTTTTTAAAATTATTTTTATAATTTGTGTACCTATAATTCCTTTTATTAAACAATTAAATCTATTAAAAAACTACCCTATACATACTGTATATTGTATTGTGCTAATGTGCAAACTGCAAAAATACCACTGCAAGTGCTCTAAAACCTCATTTTTCACCTGCCCAGAACAGCTGATGTCGGAAGAAAGTACATACCTAGTGCAAAGTTAATCAAAAATTCTCCATAAATAAGTATCATGAAAGGTCAGTATCGTTAGTAAGAAAAATTGGCTCAGGTAATAAAACTAATTTACAAACCTGAATTAACCGAAGTGTTTCCGATGGAAAATTATTTATCACTGATACAAAAATGAAAAAAACTTAAGCATTTTTTTAGAAAGAAACAAACTGTAAAAAAATTAACTTTACCTGTTTAACACCCGATGCTTGACATGAGACTATTATAATAAAGCTGCAGTTATGGTTGAACGTCTAAATAGTTGTTAATTATACACGGTACCGACAAGGTTAGTGAAAATGACAAGGGAAATGACATAATTATATCATGAAACGAACTTCTATTTTTATTGTCGTTTAAATTAGACGTAAAATTGAAAACATTGAGTAAATCATTTCCATGTCTAATTAATAACGAGGGATAGAACTGCAAATGCTACTTTATAAAGAAAATTGTTTATTTAAAAAAAATACAGTATGACACGATGCATAGGCTCGATAAGTCTGTCGAATTTCTACGGTAATTATTTAATCAATTATATTTATTATGTGTCTCACTGAAAATTTATTATTTTTTTTCTAGAAAATAACTGAACAACAATATTTAAAAAAAAACTGTGGTTACGGGAGCTTAAAACTGTTTTTAACCTCATTTTATTTATCGATATATGTTTATCCCAGGGTTTATCGAAGCACAATGTTTATTACTTGATTACTATGATTACTTACAATCCTAAATAAATAATTTGTCTAATCCTCACTCTATAATAAATAATAATTACACATTTCCGGAATCTTCCGTGAAAATAATAATATTTTTTTATCGAAATGTCATAACATCATAATCATACATAACATTCATAACACTATCATAAACCCACATAGATAGGCTAAAAATCCCATTAGTACTTCTGGAAAAACGATAAGTCAACACCTTCTTGCAGTAGGTGTACAAAAAAGACTGATCGGACTATTCACCAAATCTTAAAAAAAAAACGATATTTCGAATCGATCTTAGATCGTGATCATGGAAATCGATTCACTATTAAGATAGCCTTAAGAGATCGGTCTTTTTTTTTTAAATCGATCTTTGGAAAAATTTGGGCGTGGGAGAGGGGAGCCGGGAGAGTAGACAGTGTCCGCTCCAAACCAATGGTATTTAAAACTCTTTGGGTATAAATTATACAGTTGCAGTTTAAGAAAAATATTTAAATTATAGATTCTTTGTTTATTTTTAAGTTATAGTAGGGTATGGAGGGGGAAAAATTTAGTTTAAAATACTATCATGAAAAACATACTAATTTTACTAATTTATTAAAAATTAATAATAATTAATAGTAAACATTTGAACGAATTTTTTTTCAGATTTGAGGTTTTTCTAGAAAATGATGTTACAAAGCGCAGTTTAACTACTTCCTCATTCTTTTCCTAATTCTTACTAGGATCGTGGCACAGGGACCGTATCGTTTGTAAAGAATAAAATATAAATAATAATTTCCAATTAGTAATTAAAGTTTTAAGTTCACAGACATGAAAATATCAAAATTTGAATCGATTCTGCGTAAAATCGCCGATTTCCTTGCAGCATCGAAGGATAAAAGATCGATTCTTAAAAATCGATTTTCATTTGGAAAAATCGATCTTTCCAAGATATCGATTTAGATCGTGAATCCCTAGTTTGAAGTTGGGTTATCGACATAGTTTTTCCATCAGTGTTAATGTAAATATTATTATTAAGAACTTTTTGTAACACCACCTTCCATAACGAGCGAATATAACAAGGCTCTAAAAGATCTTTTATCGGATGGAGCCGGAATCAGCTGTTACACAATCCAATTCATCCCCTTGGGCTAACATCAGCCCCAGCCAGCCCTGGTTGCTTCCTTTTAGTGAATGTTTAAAATATTGTACTAGAAATACCTAAACATGTAGATAGTAAGAAGAATGTTTTGTAATGCTCAATCACAGAGGTTGAACGGCGCCCGGTATGGTTAGTACTTGGATGGGTGACCGCTAGGGAACGCCGTGTATCGCCAATCTAAAGAATTCGGTCAAGTGGAAGCTATCATTGCACAATTAGTGTTCCGTTGGGACTCTCTGGGTAGCCTTTTTCAGTGTGAGATAGGTAAAAATAAATCCTATATCTATACAGGGTGTTGCAATTTAAGCGGGCACTACTGCTGAACTCTGTTGAACGCTGGCACCGAACAGCGAACCCCGTTTGCACATTTCAGTTCGCCTTGTATTTGGTTGATTTTTGGGACTCCGAACACGTTAACGAACGGACACCAAATATACATAATTTTTTTTAGTATTCCCAGACATTATGTAAAGAAAAAAATCTTAAATCATAGGAACAGATGTTGCATATTTATCGATCCTTTGTGTCCAAATATTAATACCGATTTCTGCAAAAATTAAACCCTTAATTGTCAAATTAGACCGGTTCTAACTTCGGTCCTAATTTTTTTTAATAATCCCAGACATTATTTAAAGAAAAAAAATCATAATTCATAGGAACAGATGTTGCATATTTATCGATCCTTTGTGTACAAATATTGACGGCGATATGTGCAAAAATTTCTCTTATTCACGATTGGATCTGACCGGGAGCGGTTTACGTGAGTCACGAGGTTAAAATCTTGTAAGTAGTGTCGAAATTGAGATATTTGTCTTTTAGTTGGATGGCGAAACGTATTGACAAAGGTTAACGTCACTGTATCTAAATATGTACCAAATCTAATACTTAACTTTAAATTCGTGGTGGTTATGCAGAACCTCATGATAATATGGATTTTCTTTTGCAATACCCGTTGAGGACAAAATATTTCACCTTAGATTATGCAGCAAATCGATATAATTTCCCCGACTGGCGGATCCACCGGAAAGCCATTAAATCCTGATCACTGCTAGCAAACAGCTGAACAATAATAATGTAAAAACAAACAACACAATATAAATGGGCGCTAAATATTACACAAAATGTGCAAACAATATAAATAAATAATGCTTCCCAGGAAGGAGTTGAGCCTCTATAAGCATGTAGTTTCCAAGCCCAGTACAAGTTATAAATAGGGCGCGCCACTTTCGTTTCACTGCCATTATCGTGCCGCCGGGGTATCGGGTATCTAGGCAAATAAAACGAACGAAAACAGGTCAACGCAAAGCAAAGTAAATATTGGTCGAAAACGAATGTAAATTATTTCTTGTCATAAATAATCTACTCGTCAAAAAAACACGGAAAAAAACAAATTTTAGAGCGTTTTTCAAAAAAAAAAACAATATTTTTTTGTTTAGAAAGCTGAAAAATGTCCCAAGATACTGACTTAGGCTTCAAATCCTGCACAACAAAATTTTTGAACTACTTGCACTTGTGTAATGCCAGTGTTAAAAAATTGATTATGGATCTTCCAGATTGAAAGTACAATAGCTCACACGTGATAAAAAAAACTTCTCTGCTGGAAGAGGCAAATGGGCACTCGCCATATAAACAGTACAGCTCACAAATATTTAAAAAACGACCAAAGAGTTTATGCAGCATTTCTTTTCGACTTGATATTTATGATGAGTGCGTGTAATATACCACTTAAAACAGTTCACAAACAACCGCTTGGCCACTTTTGGGAAAAATATGCTTCGCAATGGAAATTGCCAAGTCAAACAACGTTGCAAAGGTATTTACTGTGTGTGCGCGAAAAATAAAAACAACATTATTGCTCAAACCAACAATAACGATTAACGGCCGAAGAAACTATGGATTCTAGGAAAAATTCTGTTGCTATGTTATAATACGAACTTCAAATTATAAATGATTCTAACACAATTGATTGTTAATAAAAATCGACGCCTATGGAATGCAACCGAGCTGGGGCGCGCCTTAGATAATATTTAACACATTGCAACATCTGGTACCCATTTGTACACTTCCGAACCCTTTTATTATTTGTTTTCGTGATGAAAATAAATTGCATTACAAAGAGCGGCACATCGACGCACGTTTAACGTTAGTTTTTTAAAATATATCCAGCCATAATGATCAGCGATCGTTATGGCTCGGGTTTTTCTTAGGTGGACAAAATGTTGAGATGGTTTAACGCGTACGAGTACGTGTTGCTATATGCGACTGCCTTTATATTATTGTACCACAGCATAGCAAATAAAAAAGACTATTTTAAAAAGAAAAAGTAGTTGGAATAAAGACTTATTCATAAAGGAAATCTTAGTACCAATTGGAACTCCCTTTATAATCCAAATCCTAAAGAATAAAAATTAACCAAGAGCGAGTGGATTTCCTTTAGAGATGTCTAAAAGATATCGTTCGATAATGTTCTTTCTGGCACTTTGCCATTCCGGCATTGACCCACATTAACCTTTTTATAAGAAAAGACAAGAAATAACTGTTGTAGTGCTTTGCTTACTTACGTTTTGTTCTCGCGCCTTCTAATTGTATTTACGATTATATTATTATAAGTAATATGATTTGTATGTTTTGAAATGGGAACGTTCGCCAAAATATTGGCGCCTGCTTTGCAAGGAAGGCGCCACAAATATCAGTGTAAGTGGCTTGGAATTTTTTTTTAATTATTCTATATATGTAATTTTTTTATCGTTACTAAAAAAGTTGATGTATGTACGAGGATTGGATGAAAAGTTCCCAGCATGATCGAGAGGGGGCGCAGTTTATCGCAATATTGACACGTGTTTACGCATGATACAAGTAAAAGAAGATATGAAACCGCGCATGTAGGCGTGGTCATGAACGTCACGCTGTGAGTAATTCCGCCATATTTTGTCAACGAAACACGTCTTTGTGCTTTTAAAGTTATTTTTTGGTATTTTTATATCACTTTTAAGAGTTTAAACGTGAAAGTGAGGTGTGTTGTGTATGGTTGTGATGTGGACAATCAATGCAAGGGCAGATTCTACATCTAAAAACATGAAAATAAGTTTATATAAAAATGGATCCTCAAACGCTTCTTTCTTGAGATACAGGGTGTTTAAGATTTTCTTTTTTAAATGTTTCTTTTTAGTTTCTCGAAAATGCGTTAAGATATTGACATGAATTTTGGTACACGCCAGTATGTAATCAAAGGGTACCTTTACGTGAAAAAATTTATTTTCTAGTGTCCTAAGTAAGTCTATATTTTTAGCGAAAAAAATGGCACGCCACTGATTTTTTGCAAAATTGAAATCGTTCTCTGAAAGTCCAATTAATTCTGCGTAAAAAGTGTCTCTTGAGCTTTCTCGCTCTGATGGACCGTTTTCGAGATAAAAATTAATTTATTTCTTACAATAAAAACAAATAATGAAAATGATTTTTTTAACATATCTTTTTTTCAAGAAACAGTGCTTTTTGATTTAAGTTTATAATGAATGCTGAAAATGGCTTCTCCGCGCTTCAATACTTGCTGTAAATCGTCTTCGCATATTTCATATTAAACACCCTGTATCTCGAAAAAGAAGCGCTTGAGGATCCAAACTTATTTTCATATTTTTAAATGTAGAATCTGCCCTTAAATTTTCTTAACATCTTTTTGTAACACTCTGTATACCAGGTATATATCGGTTACCAGTGGTGCACCAAGGGGGGGGGGGGGGGGTCTGCAGCCTCCCCCGACCAACATTTTAGACACAAAAATTAAAAAAGTGCACTATTAATTGAAGAAATCCACCGACCACTCAGTCCCCCCCCCACCCCCCAAGACCAGTCAGCTCCCTCAAGACAAAATCCTGGGTGCGCCCATGTCGGTTACATACCTTGGGTACGTACCCAAATTTTAATATACCAGCTATTTGCCCATCACTGATTGAGCTACACGAAAACCATGTAGAAAAATAAAAACATTTTAACTAATACTTCCCTGTTTTCCTTTAATATAACATAATATTATATTAAATTCAAGTACAAATACCCAGAAAAAAATGATTTATTTTTAATAACAAGGCGTGGGTGTACGAAATGCGGACCACATGGTATGTTTAATTACATTAGTCACTTTCGCGATAGAGGAGGCATTCACTTGATATGAAATCTGCTGTGCGCGAAAAATAACAGTGAGGTCATCCTTGACCTTTTTCTTTTATTGTTTAATTGCTTAAAGAATAAATTACTGGGCTAATTACTTACGTTGCGTGCACTTTAATTTGTATATAGTACAGATTTTTTCGTAGTAGTTATTTTAAAAGAATTCGCCTTAATATTATTATTTTTTTAAATCTGAGACAACCCACGAAGACTGCAAGCGTAAGTGCTAACGTACCGTGGGCGTCTTGAGAGAAGGGAAATGTAATCTATTGACACGGGATTTAAAGGATTGGAGGTTGGAAGGAGAAGAGAAAACATCTGCAGGCAATTTGTAATTTGTTCCTTAATCTGGAGACCCTAGGTATGAATGAGCGAGAGAAGGGGGTTGTTCTAGGCTTTTGTAGCTGGACAGTAAAGGGATGCATACGTAACGCGTCTCTTGTTGTTTGTTAGGAACAGTCAAATAGGGAACTCTAGTGGCTAGTTCTTCAGAGCAAAATCCGTGGAAATATCGGTAGAAAAGGGACACATCCCCAACAGCGCGGCAATGAGCGAGAAAAAGAAGTTTTCTTGCGAGGAACTCTAGTTCATATTTTATTTATTTTGACATATTATAAAGTGACACTTTTTAAAACTGATGACAGTTTTCAAACCTTTTCGTAGATAGTTACGAAAAGTAAAATATTATATAAATACTATTTCCGAAAATTTTTCGCAAATCGCTTAAAAAAGAGTCCTGTCCAAAAACACGGGAGCTCAACCGTCCTTATTACAAAACATAAAATATCAGATTTTGGTATGCAATGTACATACATATCTATTGGCAAATATTGATATATGGGCTTGTTTGCTCGACGATTGCCAAATATTAAAAACATTACTAGAAATAGAAATCATAAAACGGCATTTCTTGATGTTTTGGTGACTCATACTAATCGCGTAGTGATGTTATAAAAATATATCTACAGTCGCTGTGAGGAGGTTATTAACATTAACGATGAACCTTCACCGAAACCTTTACCAAAGAAAATAATAAGAAAAAATCGCTAATATAATTTGGTACCTACATTTTGGGCTATTTATTAATTATATTATCTTGATGACAATTATTGGTACATCTACATTGTTTATTATATTTTGTACAGCCATTGACAACTCAAACTTTCAGATACACATTGCGTTTCCATTTACACCTAGAAGTTGGAACTGCCAATGGCTGTACTCCGTACATTAATCGGTAGAATCAACAAAAGTCTATATCAAAAGAAAAACAGTATTTCTTAAAATTTTGTTTGATAATAAAATCGGTCTTTCTCTTTCACAATGACAGTAATCAGTAAAAAAAATACATGGTGTTTCTCAACTTAACCTAGAAATTTTATATTTTGCATGCGTCATCTAGAGATCCGGCAATTTAATTATGGGTCGTTTTACGACGAAAGAACGCGTTAGACTTGTTAAGGTGCGATTTCCTCGGGGCGACCATGATAGGCGTTCGTCGCTCGGCGATGATCGTGAACCACTGCTCAATGGCAAATCAATATAACCGTCTCCCTCCAGGGGGCTATGTTGAGCGACTTTGCCATTAGCAGTGGTTCGCGATCATCGCCGAGCGACGAACGCCTATCATGGTCGCCCCGAGGAAACCGTACCTTTATGGACGCGTTTTCCTGGCCGCGTTACTTCTCCAAGTGGTGTTACTCAGTGGCCTGCCAGATCATGCGATCTAACTCCCCTCGATTTTTTCTTGTGGGCTTTCTCAAGGACAAGTCTATTCTAACAATCCGCAGACGATTAATGATCTAATGCAAAACACTCGTCAAGTTATTGGTAAAATTGAACCGCAACTGCGTCAAAACGTTGACAATTTTATGCAAAGAATCTGTACATCTGGTCACCTGTAGAATATCATTTTTAAAACATAACTGCCATGCATCTACTTTTTGATAAAACAAACAAGCATGCTATTTTTCTAAAATTGCTGGTTTTGTTTAAAAAGTACATCCCGAAGTATTTAGGGGACACTCTTGATCTACAAAGGACTGATTCATACCTGATCACAGATAATATCCCATTTTTTCTCCGAATCATAACTCTTCAGTAGCTTAGCTTTGTCCGGTGGAAGGTCCATGGAGGCCTAAAATCAGAAAAATGGGCATCTTAGTATGAAAAGGACATTATTTAACAGTATACAGGGGTTATGAAATTCACTGCATATAGTGAAACCGGTAAATCCTGGTATGAATTCAGATGGGCGATAAGCGATAAGTGACGCTTCGCGATAAGTCACATATCGCCTCAAAAAAATTTTTTAACCACTGCGTACCACTGATAATAAACACATTTGGTCATATGAAAAAAATAGTGAGCTAGGTTGTTGTGTTGCCAAGTCTCTCAACAATAAATCTATGTAACAAATTTAGAGAAATAATATTTTGTTAGCTTTAAAGAAAGAAATCCTAGTAACTCTGTAGGTATCTTCTTTTATTAACTGTTGATCGGAGTATAGAATACTTTGACCATGGTGTGGGAGGTTGGAAGGTCTTTGACAGATGTAAAAAATAGGCTAAAGAATGTTGGTTATAATTTTATAATAATGTGTAGTTGTGCTCAATTAGTGTAATAAAATAAACTGCTCGTCAATAGGTTCGGATAATGGAATTTTTAGCCCCAAATTTGAAACGCTGTAATTTAAAGACTAATTGATTGATTTTGATGTGCTTGGCAACAATCGAAAGCTTTTTTCTTTCCAATTCGTAATTTTAGGAAGAAGTTTAAAAATATTAAAAAGCACATGATGTACAGGGTGAAAAAAACGATGAAAAACATCGGAAATTTTCGTTAGTGGCAATTTAGATATCAAAATAGGTTTTCAAGATCTGAACATGGGTTATTAAAGCTTTCTATCATACCTCCAGACGTATCTGTCAGAAATTTGATATCTTATTTTTTAATGGAGATTTTCCATTTTTTCCACTTTTATTGATTTTTACTCTGAAAGAAGATAAACGAAAGTAAGGGTACCGAATAGCTCAGTTTTAACTACAAAGCTATTCGGGTAGTATCGTTACCACTTTCCCTTCCCGGGGGTAACGGTAGTATTCAATGAATAAGATTTTTTTAACAAACTGAATCAAGAGTGTAACGATTTTATACAGGGAGGACCAAATGAATAAAAAATTTTACTTTTACCAATTATGCGTTAATTTAATTTTACTTTACATAAATTTGATTTAGGCAGAGCCGAGAGAAAAAGTCTTATAATGAATGTTAACAAAACTCTAAAGGGTTTTACAGGGTGGAAAAATAAGCAATGACTTAAATGTGTTCAAATTATTTAGCTTTATTGTGAAAAAATAGACTTATAATGATGATTAAAAACAAGATTAATGAAAATACCATAGTTTAAAAAAAAACGGGAACAAAACTGCAGACCATGATATTTCGAACACAAAATTCAACCAATCCAATCATACCAAACACCCTGTATGAGGTTTCTATAACATTTTCTAAAACAAAAGTATATAAAAACAAATATTCTGTCTGCTATATTGATCAGTGATTCGATCCGCTAAAAAACCCAATAGAACAAAATTTAGTTGAGCAGCAAGCCAATCAATATTGGAAACCAAATCATTTTTAATCGATTACTTTTTTAACCAAGTAATTGTAATCAGGAATCGATTTCTTTTTGTTGTAATCGTTCCAGCTCTGTCGATATAAGGTGTCTTCGCCAAAGAAAAATACTAGTTTTATCTTTCCTAATGGAATGCAGAAAATATATGTAAATATTGAAAGATGGATTCGTTGCCCTCTCATTGCCTGCCGCACTGGGACAAGAAGTCAACTCGCGAAGCCTACACCTCCATAACTAGTTTTCAGATGGCTGCATAAGAATAATTAAAGACTTACACGTCTTACACATATAATACTGGCAGAAATATCTCTCGCTTTGGAAAATATTCCTTTCGGTACCGTACTCGTACCTCGTTTCAAAATATTATTATTTAATTAACTGTACGTTGTACAAATCACCAAAATTTCTCGCCTACACGATAAAAATAGTGTTTATCGCAAATAAACATCCATAAAATTATACAATAAACAATTAATTGTTCTTCGAATTTTTAATTAACAAAATTATCGTGGTAGTGAGTCATGGCCGAATGTCTCTTGTTTTGGAGGAAGGTTACCCTAAAATTAATTGGGTAAATAAACATAATAACCGAAAAAGAAGTTGCCCAGTTGTAACGGAGATTGGAAACCAAAAAAAAGGTATATTTAGCACAGAGTGTTTACCTAAATGAAAAATTAATTACCGAAGGTGATTAAGTACAATGTAAAACAATGAAGATTCTCTTTGGAATGTTTTTGAATTGATGAGGATGATTCATATTTACAAATGATGATGATGGTATAGAACCAGATTTTTTTTATTAAAGGAGACTTGCCAGTGTTAGTGACTTTTTAAGGATTCTATTTGGCATGTTTTTAGGTTGGTGCGAATGATTCATGATGGTATAGAAACATCGATTTAGAAAGATATCATTATTTCCATGGTTTTGCGAGACCCACATCCACGGTACATAGTACTTAGACTTCGGTCTTCGTGGGCTGTCCGAACATTAAAAAAAGATCAAAAAAATTGTATACATTAATAATACAGGCACACAAAAAAGTTTCATGTTCGATCGAGTGTTCGATAGACTAGACCCCTTCCTGCCCCTATGTATTTTGAGCTGTTGAACACGAATTTGGCATCAGAATTAGGTACTTCATCAGGTCAGGATTTGCTACTACCCTCAAAATATAGATCAAAGATTAGATTCTGATGCGAATTCTGAGTGTTTACGGATTTTTCGAGTTTTATTTCTTAATTATTTTTATCGGATCGCATTCTCCTTTATAATTGTCAACGCACACCACTAAATTACGTATGTACTATAGCGAGAATTAAAAAATAAGGTCTCTAAGTAACAGTTTAGACTTTAGACAATGTCTCTTTGATTTTGTTCATAGGCGTAACCAGGGGGAGGGGCAGGTGGGTCCGGCCATCGGTCTTCCCAAAAGGTGTGTTTTAGATATAATGTAACAAAAGTGTTATGCTTGTTTAAATTTTGATTTTTCTTGATGTTCTAACAGTCTACGAAGACCAAAGCCTAAGTACCATGTACCGTGGGTGCAGTGGGGAAGTCTGACTCACACATCCAGAGCTGGAAACATCTGTAGAGATTTTACCAGCCCTTTAAGTGGTTGTGTGGGGTGGTATCACCACAGAAGTTGTGGTATAACCTCGGGCGAAGAAGAATTCCTTTACCACCTTCCTTGTTTGAATTACATATGTAAATGACGCGTTTCTGTGCTTCATTATTGGGGCCGAACTCTGACAAATTTTGATAAAATGCTATTTTTAGCAAATGATATCGAATGTAAAAGAAACGGAAAACGCAAGACCAAAAAAATATTTTTGCGGTTGCCAACCGAGACCATTTTCCCTTTTTTTGCTCGTTTCGATTTTTGTTTACCGGAAGTGACAATGGCCGGAGACAGGAAGCGCAACCATGAATGGTAAAAATCACAATAAACCTAGTTAACGCGCGGATCACATACACGAAATTACAATGAATGTTTAGTCATTAGAAATTCATATTATTATTTTTATTGTTTTGGAATTACAGGTGAATAAATGACTGTCAATTGGGCTTAAAAAACTATAATACGTATGATTTATAATCAACTTTGCTGGGGAGTATTTTTTAAAAGCTGTATTCAGAAAATCCCACACCTATTAAAGGGACAAGTTTTGGTTTTGATTCAAAAGAGACGTCCACTATTTATTTAGTTTCTGCAGTAGATATGTACGAACCTACGTTGCAACTTACAACGCTTTTAGTAAACAACTCTATGACTATGAGTAATCTGACTTGACCTATAACTGGGTAGTTGTTATCATCACTGTCTTATCTGTCATTCGACGTAAGTCTACTAACTTCACCCAATAAAACGATGGCAATTAACACTTAATAAAAATTCCTAACCTCTGCTTTGGTGGCTCATTTTCTTTTTCTAGGAACGCATTCCACAATAAAAATCTCTGATTGTATTTGAACTTATATGTAAATATTTCAATATAAAGCCTTAAGCTATAGGCTGCCACCGGTTTGTTGCCTAATGTTTTTCCTTGTTGCCATGGGTAGAAACTTTTGGCAACATACGTAAACTTCTTGTTTCTACTTGAGGAACTTACATTGTCAGTAGTCAGTCGCATGTTGGTTCTTGAGTGCGCATTTAGTGTTTTCACTGCATGTAAACAATATACGGGAATATGGAGGAAGATGAAACAGTGGCGTTAGTAGCGGCAGCGTACATAGGTACTTCAAGAAAGTGAGAAAGAAAACACAAGTACCTACTGGGTTAAACCAAGCCTTCAGACAAGGAAGCAGTATGGTGGCATTCAGCTACTCAGCATACCAAAAAAAGATGATTTAAACTACATGTGGAACGAATAGCTAATGGTAGTATCCAAAATTTTGTACGAATGTCAAGCACTGATATGAAATGGCTATTGTGTCAAGTTGCTCCCCGAATTATATAAGGGGATAGAAAAATAGAAACCGTTTCCTCTGCGGCAGCAACACGCCGTTGTTGTTGCCGATTTTATTTTGAAGTTTACCGCTCAAATTGGAAACCGGCGACAAGTAGAAACAGTCGACATTTGTTGCCGAAACATAGAGAAACTTTTAGAACATTTTCGGGAACAAGCAACAGCAACACCAAAATGTTAAAAAAGCAAACAGTCGGTTCCTAAATTATCATTTTCTTTAAAAAATTTCAAACAGGCTCAAACTTAAATTCATAGTATAAAAATTAGTTGCCTTATTCTTACATTTGTCAGTTTAAAACTTTGGATTTTCAAATTAGACCGGTCTAGCGAGAATCTGGCCTTTAAAGCTTCAAACTAAATTTGCGAAAAACTATTGTCAAAAAGAATTTGAGTAGGTATTAAAAAAAAATATGTTTTCGTAAAAATGTGAATTTAAAAATTTATATTTTCAAAAAATATTTTCGTAAAATCAGTTCTCCATGTAACAATTAATAAAGGTCAAAGCGCACAGAGCGCGCCGGCCAAGTTCTCGCAAAACCAACCGTGCGCGCACTGTGCTATATTTACACGAACCATTTCGAGCACTTTTCGACCCCCCACTATCTTCAAGGCGAGTTCCGTTACAGGACTTACATTTTTTCTGGGGTCTTAAGGTTACCTAAAAGAAGCAGTGTTCCAAATTTCATTCGTCTAGGTGGAATATTTTCCAAGATACGAGTGTCCAAAAATCACAATTTCGGGCACTCACTGACTGACTGATAGATCATCATAAATCTAGGGTACTTCCAATCGAGCAAGAGCTGTGAAATTTGCAATATAAATAGTGTTTAAGGTGATAGTTACGAGAAAAATCGACAATCAATAATAATCCAACATAGCGACTTCTGCTTTACAAAGTTAGGTTTGTACGTAGTGTAGCGGTTATCACATCCGCCTAACTTTTTTTCTGTAAATTTATCAATTCACACAATATTTTTCTGTGCTTGTCACAATACTGCTAATAACGTGTAGGCAAGGAACTAGGCATAATTTTAACATTTCAGTTATTTTTTTTCAGATAACAAAACACACAGTACTGACGAGAACTTGGCCTGTTTTTTACATTGTTTACATGTTTTTGGTGGGATAACAGATATACATGAAGATTCGCCCTGTGTATGATTGATGAGAGGTTCACGGACGACCAGACGGGGTGTGGCTTTACAGGTATTTGACACAGAGTGCGACGACGGAATGGAGATTCACGACCTAACACTGGTGCACACTTTTATGCAATTTCACTAATGGACGAACTCAACCCCCGATTTTATCTCTACCTTTTATGAGGGTGGTTTAACGATGCCATTGTTTGTCACTCTGTAGGATAATTTAAAATTTCCTGTCATACCTGGAGTCGATATTTCATAAAGTAAATTAGGTACTAAAAATTAGATTACGATTTTAATAACATGAGTTATTACCTCCGTTATTATTAGTTTACAATGGCTATTTCAGTATTAGGTTGGAGAGTGACAACATTGGCTGGAAAATTTGAAGCACGCTGTGCAGGCTTGATCAGATTTTAGGCCAAGCAACAGAGCAAAATATTAGCGATTTTTTGACATTAATCTTATTAGAAAACCGCCTGTGCCATCATCTAAAAGACGATCCGTAGATGATTCCTGTTATATTTCCAACTCTGAAATTTTTTCCTTTAATTTGTTATAAACATTTTTAAGCAAAACAACGTGATTTTTTTAGATTTTTGCTTATAAAATGGAAAGTAATGAAGCAATCTTAATGGTGTAAATGGACGATTTGTAGAGAATGAAAATACGAGCAAAATGAGAGGTCGAACGTCCCGATAGGATAAGTAGCAACGGAGAAAATCCGGAAAAACCGGAAAATTAAGTTTTTTAAAAAAATTCATAAATCGCCCATTTTTAAACGTAGAGGGGTCAAACTTTGGGAAAAAGTAGTAACTTATAGCTACTTTATGTGTGCAAAACCCCGACGCTGTCCGACGATTAGTTTTGCCACAATCGTCATTTTAATTTTTCAATACAGTATTTTGCAACAGGTCTGGATGCTCTATGGATCGTCCGGTTTTAATTATTGAAACGGATTTGAAAAGTACAAGTTTAATTGAACAATATGTATATTTTAGTTTTTCCAAACAATGCTACGAAACCGGTTGAAAATGCACGTAAAGATGCGTGAAAATGGCCGAGCGCGCGATTATTGGCTCCGCTCCGCTTCTCTCCGGCTACTCGACCGATTTCACGCGCTCGGCCATTTTCACGCATCTTTACGTGCATTTTCAACCGGTTTCGTAGCATTTTATGGAAAAATTAAAATATACATATTGTTCAATTAAACTTGTACTTTTCAAATCCGATTCAATAATTAAAATCGGACGATCCATAGAGCATCCAGACCTATTGCAAAATAGTTTGTTGAAAAATTAAAATGACGATTGTGGCAAAACTAATCGTCGGACATCGTCGGGATTTTGCACACATAAAGTATCTATAAATTACTACTTTTTCTCAAAGTTTGTGCCCTCTACGTTTAAAAATGGCCGATTTATGAATTAAAAAAAAAAACTCTTAATTTTCTGGTTTTTCCGGATTTTCTCCGTTGCTACTTATCCTATCGGGACGTTCGACCTCTCATTTTGTTCGTATTTTTATTCTCTACAAATCGTCCATTTACACTATTAAGATTGCTTCATTACTTTCCATTTTATAAGCAAAAAACTAAAATAATCGCGTTTTTTGTTTAAAAATGTTTATAACAAATTAAAGGAAAACATTTCAGAGTTGGAAATATAACAGGAATCATCTACGGATCGTCTTTCAGATGATGGAACAGGCGGTTTTCTAATAAGATTAATGTCACGACAAATCGCTCTATTGCTTGGCCGATTTGTTTAGGTTTGCTTAGGATTATTTTCTCATAATTATATTTTATGTTACTTCATGTACTACATAAACCTTTTTATTTCTATTTAGCAGATAATTCTATGTTTGATAAAAGTTTCTGCATGTTTCTGGCGTTATCAAAATTTAAAGGTAATTGTAGCAACAACATTCAAAATAAAAATTTCTGGAACAACCCAAATCAAAAGCCATAGAAAATGAGCATGATGTGAATATCTAGTTTATGACAAAATTAGGTAAGTATAAATTTCGCAAAACCCGATCAAATCCCGGTTTTTTCAATATTCTACTTTAATTTTATCCAAACTATGCATCCTACAAAGAAAGTTTTTGTTTCAAAAATATCCGTTTTAAATATATTTGGTTTAGACGAATCACATTCTTTTTATTTTTTGACATTTTGTATATTTGATTTAAGTAACTGCTACAATTTAAGAAAATCTTTTGGAACAATTCGAACTGAACATATTATGTAGTGTGCTGTAATATATTTCAGTTTTCAACATCTGAAACAATAAATAGAAGGAAGCGCGACTTTTAAACTTCCACAGTTGTAAGGAAATTCCGGGTACAGCTTGAGCTATAAGAAGAATAATAATCTAAAATTAAACTACATCTAAAAATAGAGCCTTATTTCTGTGGTTTATGTTTTAAAAGCATATTTAGCAGTTACAGAAATAATCCATTAGGGGAACACATTGAAAGCGTGAGGTTTGGTCTTTGACAGAGAAATAAAGTCTAGGCAAATTTATACAACAGTTAGATTTAGAGATTTAGAGAAGGGACTATGTGTGGGTGTGTGATTGAAGGATTTGAATGGGTCATTAATAAACAAAAAGACCTTTTATCAAACGTAGTCACTTGCTGCCCATAAAATCGACCACAGATACACACAAAATAATATCTATGAAAATGGTTTTTCAAAAATCTTTGGGGATGCAATGGGAAGGTTTTTAAACCAATACAGGTTACTGCAAACAAGGCAGCAACTGTCTGAATGCCTTTCAGACCTATGGAATGCTATGGATCAAAGGGAGATTGACAAACTCATTTCCAGCTTTCCTAACAGATGCCGGGCCGTAATTCATGCACGGGGACGCCACACCACCTATTGACATTATGTTAACTTGGCTAAGAATTGTCATTTAATTTTTTTATGTAAAGTGAAAAAATCTCAAAATCACAATTTTTTTAAAGTATTTTGTTTTTATTGGGAAAATTTTTTTTTTACATTTTCATTACTTAAATAAAACTTTTTGAAATAAAATTGTAAATGCGTTTCTGTAAAAGACAAAAAGAGAAATTGAATTTATTGTCTTGTTCCCTAGATTATTTTGATGTGTGTATTATCGATTTCCTTCTATTTTGTTTATTGAGATTTAATATAAAGTGCAGTTTTTATAACTAAACAGGGACTAAAATGGGGCTAAAAAGGTGACATGTAAAACCCCATGGTCGGATTTACAAAATTAAACTTACTATATTATGTTATTGTTAGTATTAAAATAATATATCATATAAAAAACAGGAAGTAACCTATTCTTTAAGTCAATGATACTAAAAAAAGATTTTCATTACATATATTTTAAGTAGTACCTACTTTAAATTCTTTAAGATATTATTAATGACATGACATTCATCCCTCTTTTAAGCAAGTGTGCAGAAAATAAACACTGTACCTATTCATTTCAGTATGAGGACTTTCACCCCTTATTTATCTTGGAAAATTTAAATCCCCCTATGTGTTTACAGTTTAGCAGATTTGACATTTATTTAAAATATTTAAATAAAGAATTATCAAGGTTTTAAGCACCCACATACGGAAAATTGATCAATTTAATCAATTGAACGCGATGTTATAAATATGGGGCTACTTAAGAAGAGTTTGTGTGAAAAATTAGAATAACTAAAAACTTACCAGAACTTTAGTAAACCTCCTTTCCAGCTCCATAGGTTCGGGCATAGCCTGTTTAACCTTAGGCCTAATAGTACTTTGCCTGATACTAGCTTGCCTTCCATGGAACTTATTAGATCCCGATAAAATCGTACTTTCTGGTCTCTCATCCACATCTTCCGATGCATCTTTAGTAAAAGATAATCCCATTGTAAAGGTATAGCAAGTTTTAAACACTAGTTGAACACTACGCACGCAAAACACTACATTACGCTGAGTTTAGCTCTATTTTTTTCGGCTAGAAGCAACAGGTTTGGGCGTACTAGCGATAAATCAGCGAACATTACGATCTCTCGGGTATAATCAAACTGTTTACAGCGCTGTTTTTATCGTATAAATAGTGAATAAAAGAAAAAACATTTCCTAATGGACTATAATGCGCAAGGCAAGGACTGTTTTAAGGTTATTTTTTAGAGTTCGTGTTTAGCGCCCTCTATTGATTGACATAGGAATCGGAATGACCGCCAAATAGCGGAGTGGATTTTCCCACAAACTTCAAATTTAATGTGATGGATTTTTACGATTTAGTTTTGTTCAAAAAAACTTGTTAAAGTCGGGGGTTTTGTAAAAAGAGACGTACGTAAATATTTTCAACCCTAGAAACTAGAAAAAATAATCTTTCTTCTGATATAGACTTTAGTCGATTCTAAAGATCTAAAGGTTATACAAATCAGTTTAAGCAGTAGATATCATCCCAATTACACTACTTGTATTTTTTATACTTTGGATATTAACCTTTAAAATTTGCTCCACTATTGGAAGTTCTAAATAGGCCACCAAGAATACACTCTGAGGTATCTTTAGTTATATAAATACAAATGTCGTAACCTTCTCCAAGATCAAAACTTACACGACATTCCAACAAATTAACTGGTTACTCCTATCGAAATTGCTTATAATTCTTGACGCCCCATCTGTATCACAGTAGCCAAACTTACCCACTTTTCTCTTATAGATCTCTGTAGTAGAATGTGGCTTCCTTTCAAATATCAATCGACATACGACACACACAGACAAACACTTAGACAAGGAAAGAGAGGACAAACATGACATGATTTTTTTCCAGCTTTATGCAGTCGATTCGTCGATTCCCTGTTTGGGTTTCGTGTAGTCGATAGGTTGTCAAAATCAGCTGTTGGCCGTGGCAGTTTGGTCGAAGTGGAACTTATTTTCGATAAAAATTTCTAATTTGTTTATATTTTATGTGATTTGAATAAGTTTAACCATGACTGATATAAAGTCTTTGGAACATCCGACATTGAAGGTATTTTTCTTATTTTGATATTTACCATTACATGACGAAAAGCTCAATAAAATTATCACAGTTGACAATTGGATTGGAAGGCATTTTGTTGACTTTTATGGCGTAGTTAAAAACATCATTTATAACATTATATTATATTACAGTATGCACAATTGTGCAATATACTTACCTATTAGCATATTATAAAATATAATGGTGCTTTCTTCAACCTAGAAAAAACTAGTAGGTAGTTTGATTGATAGAAAAGTAGTGTTGTGTGGTAGACCCACGCCAAAAATTTCGAAACTTTGGGTATTTTGTGCCATAGATTAGAATTCTAAAAATATTTTTGGCCTAGTTTTTGAGATTCAGGTTTAGACCAGAAATTTTGGTGTCTTGCAGTTTAGGAACACTATGAAAGCTTCCAGATTAGCCAATTTTAAGTCTCTGGTATGATACAATCTTTTTATTTTTTTATAAATTATGTACTCACTTTAGGATTAAATGTTTAAAAAACGCCTTATTAAAATCGGCAATTTTTGTGCTTTTGAAAACGTTCCCTATTATTTCTTACTGTTTACTTTTAAACAGAACAAATTAAGTTATTAAAAAATATTTCATAATTAAAATACTTTTTGAGTAAAAAGTAGGTAACACTAAAAATTTTCTACAACTACCTACTATTTGAAATCATATAGTCAATAAATTATGGGTGTGACAACCTAAAGTCCCGCCCCCCAAAGTGGAAACGGTTAGCTAATCGGTACACCCTAACCTGGTGTGTCCAGTTAACAACTATGCCCCCCCCCCCCCCCCTTGGGTGTGGTAAATACAAAGCTGCATCAAGCTAAGTGTGAAAACTTCTTAGCTCCACCCAAGTAGAAATATGGCCAAAGAGTGTGACCACGGTTCCCACTTTTCTGGAAAGTCAGGGAATTCAAAAGTGGTCAGGGAAAACTAGTTGAAAACCTGGAAAATTTTCCTTTTATAGTTTTAGATGAAAATAATTTAATTACCTAACAAAACTAAAAACGATCCAGCACTGTCTTATTGATAAATATAATTTCATTTCATAACAAAATTGAAACTATTCTCTCTAGTGGGCTAAATAGACTTTAAAAGTAAATTAATATTTTTACCTCTAGAATAATTATTATTGGACTACAGTTTTGCCTGTGAGAAACTTTTAAAAAAGTATAATGTTAAAGGAGAGGATAAACTGATATTTCAAAAAGACTGTCAAAAATTTTATAGGGGAAATAGGGGATTAAAACATGAAATGCTGAAAGCAGTTTCTTTCTTTTAATCCAAATCTAATAGCAATAAAGAAAGAAAACTGCTGTGAATATTTTAAAATTGTTTTAAAAAATTTATATTATAAAAATATAAGTTCAAATGTGGCAGAAAAAGCCAAAAGTACTTATTTTAGTTTTATAAGGTCCGAACAATTTATCTGGTTACAAAAACGAATTTAGATTGGATTCTTATTTTAGTCAAAAACAAACCAAAGGGAATTTGAAGATTTATTTTCTGTAATAAAAATAGTACCAATTTTATTCTATGTAAATGCATTTGTTGAAGGGGGATCTCAATTTTATTAATACAACTTTATTAGTGGAAAATTTACAAGAAAAGTCATTGATTGCTCAAAGAACAGTCTATGACGCAACTTTAAAATGTGGCGGTGTTTCAAACCTAATCATAACAAAGGAAATGTTAAACTATTGTCGTAGCTCTAATTGAAAATACAAGCAAGCTCTGGAGGATCAAATCTCTCCAAAATTTGGAAACAGAAAAAATCCTATAAACGACAACTCGAGGCTGAATAAAGGAACTGGAAAATTAAAAAAAAGAAAATCAATGTTGCTTGTACTTCCGAACTCGCAGAAATTGATGCAAGGGTTGCCCCGTTAAAAAGGAATACCTTAATCTGCTAAAAAGTTGTATTTTTTTGTGTATACAATGTGTTCAGTTAAAGACATGCACTTTCCAAAATTTCAGCGCCCTCTAACCTACTTGTTTTTTCGTTTATTTTAAGTTTTATAAGTATAGAAGCTTAGACCATAAGTTCTGCATATTTTGTGCATATTTTTTATAGTAGAGATACCAAAAATATTATGTTATTTTTTATGTTAGAAGTTTTCAAAATGTTTATGTTCTTGTTATTAACCATGACAAAGTTTAGTTCTTTATAGAGCTGTGTGCTAGGTACATACATAAAAACACCTACACATAGAAATACAAATATAATATATTTGTATCGTATATTATAGGATTTGCTTGAAATACGACTAAATTAAGTTTATCTTCGTACGGTAACCGAGTTGGCTCCCTTCCTATAAAGAATGAAGAAACTAAAAAACATAGATAACGCGTATTTCGACGAGCCCTTTCGGACGAGGTATATGGGATTTTGATTTGGATCCATTTGCCCCCCAAAAAAATTAAAAACTTAAAAAATTTGGGTCAAAAATCGAAATTTCCGGGTTTTCCCAAATAAATCCATTTTCCAGCCGTTTTAGGTACCTATAGTAAGTGTATTGAAAAAGAAAGTACTTGGGATTTTAAAGTTTCACCAATGAATTCGTTTTTCGATCAGACGTTTCGTTTACGAGTTATTAAGTACCTAAAAGAGGTCTGCAAATGGCATTTTTGACGTAAGAAAATTCAAAAAAATTACTTACCATTTTCCGATAATCACCAATTTCAATAAAGTTTTGAAACTCCGCATCCTCTACAACCTCCGAGAATTTAAAATCGATTTAATTCACTTTAGCGACCTGTACCCGATTTCAACAGAAATCGCGGAAATTTAGACTTTGACGTTTAATAATTCCGAAACGATACATCCAGTATAACTGAATTTTTTTTCGAAGCTAGTTGCACTATCCCTCTATTAACCCAGAAAATTCGATTGCTCCCCATCTGGCAGTGTCGAGCAAAAAAATGGAAATTGTGAAAATGTCAAAACGGACGACAACAGACATACATATTTTTTCCGATCACATTTCAGTATATAGACCGTCTATAATTAAACAATTTTCTAAAATTAAAAACCATATCCTAGGGGAACCTACTTCCTGAATAGCCTATTTTTCAGGTGCCATATGAAATTTTGAACAAAAAATTTCGAACTGCTCAAAAAACTATAGATAGAGAGGTGAACCATGTTCAGCAAGGAGTAGGCGAAGTAGAAAAAACTCTCTCAACAGAAACTGGAGTTAAGGCAAAAGATATCACTAACCTTTTAGGTAGATAATGCATATTATTATGTTGATATTGATATTTTGTATAAATATAAATCTTATACAGTCAGTATGTCATTAATAAACTAAAAAATGAAACTTTATTTTTAAAATAACAATAATATTTAGGTGGTATGGTGGAAAAACTTCAAGTTTTAAAACGTAAAGCCGAAGAAAGTATTTCTGAGGAATTGACAGCTTCCAATGTATGTAAAAGGCGACTAGAGCATCTGAAAGAATATGCTAGTGTTACTACTAGCACCAGTACTTCGACAGGTATTTCTTATTAATAGTATAAGCACCTAATATTCTTTTACGCGATTGCAACTACTGAACCCATTGGTCTGAAATTTTGCACAATTCTTTTTCTCTTTGTTCAATTAATGACTATTTCTAACATATAATTTAGGTAGTATTGAAATTTTTCTGTTTATTTTTTTTAGGAACTTTGAACAATTGGCGTAGAAAAAGGTTGGATCGAATGGTAGTTGAGTATTTTCTGCGCAATGGATTCTACAATGCGGCCATTACTCTGGCTGAAAGAAGTGAAATCAAAGACCTTACTAATATCGGTAAGAGAAAAAACTTACAGCTATTTTTGTTTTTTAAATACCTAGTACAGTGACAATGTGAATATGAATATAGAAAAAATTGTCGTTCAGAATATTTTTACGTTTGTAATGACTTGCTTAAATAAATTATACAATAAAAAAACTACATGCATATTTCCTATTGTTGAAAGCTTGTCAAATATAGTTTTACCTGTGAAGAATTTCAGAGATAGCATTTGGATAACAGAAATGGGGATATATAGGAAGTTTTTCGGAATTATATTGTTTTACATTACTCTTAGTTAACCCCTAGAATTAACAAAAGTCTATATGAAACGACTATCTTTTTAATTTTTACACTATGAAAATAATATCTTACCTTTTTAGATATTTTCCTAGCATCGCGCGAGGTCGAAAAGTCTTTAGCAAACCACGAAACCCAAAAATGCCTCGTGTGGTGCCATGACAACAAGTCCAAACTCAGAAAGCTCAAATCCACGATGGAATTCAACATTAGAATTCAGGAATTCATCGAGTTGGTGCGGAAAGACCGTAGAATCGACGCGATCAAGCATGCTAGGAAGCATTTTCCGAGTTTCGAAGAGGAGCATCTACCTACTATACAGAAAGTGATGGCGCTGTTGGCGTTCTCAGTCGGTACGACTCTGGCGCCTTACGCGTCGCTGTTCGAGACCTCCAGATGGGACGATTTGATCGAACAGTTCAGGCAGGAGAACTACCGACTGTACCAGCTGTCGTCGCAGTCTGTTTTTACCGTTTGTTTGCAGGCTGGACTGTCTGCGCTTAAAACACCATATCCTTTTTATACATTTGTTTACATTTTCAGCTTGTTTGTAGATGATGGAAAAGTACCCTTATTTGCCCACTCATTTTTTTGCAGAGACAACGAAAGTACTTCGGAAAACACGATTTTCGCCAGTCGACAGAGAATGAACCATTTTATAACATATCCAAAGTTCACTGGTTTATTTCCTAGAATTTTTTTTTATAAGCGCTCAAAATCGACCTATAATTCGAGTCGCGTAGACGATTTTCCCTCTTTTCCGCCATCCATCGGGAAAATTTTCCCATATGGGATTCTTTGACGGTGATTCTAGACCTATATATAGTTGAATCGGGATTAAATTCATGTTTAAAAGAGAAAAAAAAATTCCAGATTTTGGAGGTCGGACCTCTTGGCACAGGTCTGGAAAATCAAATTTTCCCATAAAACCGCGAGTCTTATTACATTAACTCTATCAAAATCGAGTTCTACATAAAATTTTCCATTGATATAGTTATTTTCAGTCTTGATGCACAGAAAAATATACAAAAGAGGTTTTTATTTTCCTTAACTAGCATTCACTCAGTGTTATTCCGAAAACGACGAGAACAAAAACCCGGCTTGCCCAGTCTGTAACGAAGATCTGAACAAGCTCGCCGAACCGTTGCCGTTCGCTCATTGCTCGCAATCGAGGTTGTACTGCTCCATTTCGGGATTGCCCATGAATGAGCATAACCAACCAATGATACTGCCCAACGGGCAAGTTTATGGAGAACAGGTAAGATATGTTTTATTATTTAGTCTACTTTTGTTTTAGACGCTTGTGATTATAACTAAAGCTACGTAATAAAGAGCTAAGTTAGCGCCAGAGAACTGGGGCGACAGCGCTACAGCGTTTTAGTGTCATTAAGCTTCACTAATCCATCGACGGACGGTTGGTTGCCTGGCCGGTCGACCACGACGACGGCCAACCATTTGCTACTTGCGGTAGAAAGATTATTTCTCATTTCCCGAATTTAAAGTATGACGGTACAAAGATATATTATGGTAAATGTAATTTAAGTGGATGGTCGGCATATAACTGTAAAAGAGAATGTGCTCGTTAAGAATCATAAACAAAGTCATAACAGACGTTTTATGCATGCGGTATTTATTTGCAATTTATTTTTATTTAGTATTTATTTATAATTCATTTGTGATTTATTGTTATCTAGTATTTATTTATTTTGTATTACATTCGTTTGCTGGCGATGTCTCGTTGCAATCACGTGACAGTCTGGTGCAGAACTATTAACTATACCGTATCCAATTTATTTTGAGAATGATGACAGAAACCCATTTTACAACGAAGGGATCAATTATGTCTCTCTCTCATGTTCTTTCTCTCGTGTCTTCCTCTCTGATACTCGTAAAATTTTTATAGCTGGTAGAAAGTTAGGTTATAAGAAAGATAAACATAACATATTATTTGAAACATGTCCCACAATAAGTTGTTTTTGCAGTGTAAAAATACACTTTAAAAGTTTATATAAAGTATTAGCAGCTTAAATTCCTGTGTTCTATGAATCTGGGACTGACTAGAAACTATTGAAATATTACGCAAGGTACATATTTGTTCTCCTTTACATTACTTGGACCGGGCCTTATGGGAATGAGTAACAGGAACGCCGACCCGATATAAAGTTGAGAATAGTGGGCATTACAGAGGATTTATTTAGTTATTGAGAAAGTAGTGAAAATTGCGCCCCAGCAACGTTTGGTTTCAGTTTAAAGCTGAAGTCACAGTGACATTACAAAGTGTATCTATCCTTCTGGAACTAACTCAACATTTACAGTTAAAAATTGTGAAACTACTTGATATATTCGATTAAACAATTTTTATCGCGTCTTTAACTTACACAAACGTCACTGTTCGCAGGTAGTCTGTATTATAGGTCCATTTTCATTATATATCGGAGATAGGGAATATTTTTTAACCTTATTATAAAATTGTTTATCTTAATAAAAATATTTACTCATTTTTGCAATTTTTTCTTTATTTATTTAAAAACTCTTCCTCCGATCCTTTTATTGCAAATTATTGGTTAGAGGGAGTATTGTTACTTGGGTAGGAAACAATTTTAAGTAGTATAAAATAAGAAGGTGAATGTGGCTATGCTGACACTGTTTTTGCTTAATAAAAACGAGATTTTTGCAAATGCTGTTTGTGTTCAGTAAAAATAAAGGTCTTTTGCTATAAAATCATAAAATCTACGTAAGTATTTTGTCAGGTTAGAAATTTATTTTTTATGACAATTACGATTAAACTTTCACAGTAGACAACCAGAAATACTTGCACAAAGCCGACTGTGATAAAATGTTTGATTATTCTTTTTTATTGGCAACAACATCGTTTTTATTGGTCTTTTACTAATGCCCCTTTTGCTAACAAGGATAGAAAGAAATCGGATTCCGTTGGAAATTTTATCAGGAAAAAAAAGAATTTTGCGATGACTAATATTTCGAAGTATATAGCCAGCAATACTTCCACAAGCAAACAAGGTACGATAAAAATTTGAACAAAATCTTTTTTTATTTGTCTTTGTCTAATGCACTTTCACCAACATGGATAGAAAGAAACCTGATTCCTCCGTGGTTATCAGGAAAGAAAAGATGAATATTGTGATCACTAAAATATGT
Source organism: Philopedon plagiatum (assembly GCA_963971165.1). NCBI lineage: Eukaryota > Metazoa > Arthropoda > Insecta > Coleoptera > Curculionidae > Philopedon > Philopedon plagiatum. Next base: position 2,821,135 of record OZ020190.1, on the reverse strand, counting down.
TCTGGTGTAAACTGTCCATGGAACTGACCAATAGGGTGAATTCTTGTTCAATTGCTTTTTCTATCATTCTCACATAACATTGGATACAGTATAGTCGCGTGAAGAATGTCGTTACTAAACTGTCAATGACGTCGTTTTCAAAGAATTTTTTGTCGCATATCAGTTTTTTGCTCAGATTTATACCCGCTTACTTAACAAATATTTTTTTTAAAGGCTCTCACGATGATGGCTAAGGAAAACAACGGCCAAGTCACCTGCCCCAAGACCAAGGAAGTGTTTCCATTCAAAAAAGTGGAGAAGGTATTCATCATGTAAACGATATGTGATATTCGAAAGAAATGATTATAAGTCAAGATGATATATCTACCATATATAGTACAGTCCAATTTTCAACTATAAAACAATTTAGAATTAGGGATATTTAAGTTTAAAATTATTATTATTTAAGAGTCTGGCAGTGCCAAAAAAAATTTTCGACATGAACTTCTTGGAATTTGAATACGACGCGATGTATTCTTTGAATGCAGTGAGCTCTTCCACTAAAACTGAATCGCGATCGATTATATTATGCTTTATGACAATAAAAAAAATTCTAAGGTGCTCCGTAATTTTTTAATCGAGAAATAAAAACCTATTAAAATGCGATTGAATTTAAAAACTTCAAACAATGTCGTAACACTATCGTGTGCGATCGGTCGCGATCGGCATTTTGCGGCTGCGTCGTCTGAAATGTCACGAGATCCAGCACTTGAGTCTTATTTTTAATCACGTGACGGTTTGACGAAGTACGCAGACGTTACAGTGTTGCCACATGTATAAAAAGTTTTGCGAATTGATTATATTTTATACACTTTGAACCATTTTTAGAAATAAATGTATGTAAAAGAAGTAAATGAAGACAAATAAATAAATAGGGTTTTAATTATCACAGATATAGGGAGTACGTTAGAAAGGAACGGAACATAGCGATTGTAATAAATCGTTGAATTGAAGAACTTGTCTATAAATTTAAATATTAAAAGGTGCCTTGATAAACAATAAAAGAATCTGAATTTATTTTGATATACTGCACCCTACCCACTATTGTTTTACTTATAAATAATATTTAAATTCGATTGGATGCAACAAACCCATTTGCGAAGTTTTTATAAGGCTTTGTTTTTAATTTCTCAAAATATACTGAATAATATCCAGGCGCGGACCGTGAATTTTTTACAAGTGGGGCAAATTTTGTGGGCAACTAATCAACGTAACAAGCAAAATATACTTTTTTTTTAATTAAGGAAGGTTTTTTAATAATGTGCCTATTTCTGCCAAGAAATTATATATAAATTATAAATAAAATACTAAAATTGCATTTTTGCTGTGACATTTAAAATTACATGCAAACAGTTTCTTACACTGTTAAAGCCTTAAGGCCATTATTAACCCAAGTACTCAAGTACTAGTACTACACTACTACACAAAGGACACAACACGAATATCAAATAATATCCAAAAACTTATTATTTCTTTGTCTAACCCAAATGCTTTGCAATACTCATGCATATTTCACCGAGCGGTTCCAGTGTATTTCCATAGTAGTAGCGCGATTTTTTCTTGGGGAGTTTTCGCATAGAACTAGCACTTTTGAAAATGATAATTATTTTTTGGTTTTAAAAATTAAATTACTAGGTGGGTCATTGGCCAAATGACCTTATGGACAACCCGTGCCTAATAATATCAAAAAATAAGATCGTTGAAAATTTTATTTTTTGTTGCTCGAGTTTGCGGGCTTTCGTGACACCAAAATAAAATTGAATGAATGAGCTCATTGGCCCATTGGACAGTAATAAAAATTACGAACCAAACGAATTTCCACGAACTTAAGTTTTTAATAATTCTAATTAATTTTTTCCTACAATTTTTCTTCTATTTTTACTCGGTCATATGATTAATATAAACCGTCTTGGTTTCTTTCTAGATAATTATTTTGTACCCTTTAGAGTTTAGATCTTTTTATCATTATAGTTTTTAGGAATCGATTTTTGTACGTTCGTGTTCTTGTTTTTTGTCGTTAAAAAATGATATTTATTTATAAATTGATTTGATATATACAGTAAGGATCACCTAACTGCGAACAGAGGAATCTTCAGGACGAATTTATCTATGGTCGTATTAATTGCGATGACGGCCGAAAACTATCGAGCTCTGCCCGATCGCTGCAGTAATAGTTGCGTTCCTGCCCCTCCAGATTTCGTCAATACATCACTGATGTATTAACGAATTGGCGCGGGAGCGCTAGTATTACTGCAGCGATCCCGCAGAGCTCGATAGTTTTCGGCAGTTAATACGACCATAGATATATTCGTCCTGAAGATTCCTATGTTCGCAGTTAGGTGACCTTTACTGTATATTATTATTGTTAGTAAAGAACATGTTTTCTTTATTATTTTTGCCATGTAATTTTATAGTTGGAAAGTGGACCTATAAAAAATAATTATATATTGATATGATTACAATAATGTAGTATTATAAGAATGTACATAAAATATTACCTTATTTAGATATGTCTTTATTCTAAGTTTAATTATATGAGTTTTGATGCTTCAATACAGGTTTTAGCTGTAAGAATAATTGACAAGAACACTCTGAAATAAATTCTTAAAAAAGTTTCCGAAAATTTTTTTATTAACATTTTTGGTATGAACAATGAACAGTTAATATAATTATTATTTTTAACAGTGGAATATTTTTATTACTTGTATCTGATCTAATACATTTTATAGGATAATATACAGGATGTTCGGAAAATGCATTAGGAAACTTGGTGAGGTGATTCGATGAGGAAAAATAATGCTTGAAGTTTCATGAAAGAAATTGAGAAATCTCAATATTTTCCGGCCGCCACTGCACTAAACTTAGTTTGTGTGAAAAATTGCAATTTAATGCGTGAAAAATTCAATCCAGTAGGACAAAACTAGAATTTAAAAAATTAAACTTTGCACCGCTATAATTCGGAAAATATCGAAATTTCCAAATTTCTTTTATAGAACTACGACAGTTATTTTTCCATGTAGAATCACCTCTTTAAGTTTTCTAATGCACTTTTCGAACACCCAGTATAGATATACAAAACATCAACAAGAAAACATATTTTTTAGGAACTCTCGGTTCTAAACTTAAAAATACTAATCAAAACTCTTAAAACTGAAACTTACAGGTTACAGGGTATTAAATGCTTCTTCATTAGTACACATGAAATTATTGAAATCAATATTTTCCAGAATTTCATCATCAGAAGCAATTCTATTAGTTATTCCCCCTTTTTTAGTTTTTAATATGTTGCTTATGATTTCGCTAGAAGAGAAACTTAATTTATCGTTGTCATCCACGTTTGCATTATTATCTATATCAGTATGCTTGGTAAGTGCATCTCTCTTGTCGGTACCAACCAAATTTTGGGTATCCTTTGTTATTGCCTTCTTTTTAGTCGATCCATCTCTTTTCTTCTTGTTCTGAGGCTCTGCTCCCTTATATTTTTTAAAATATCTAGTAACAAAGCTGTAGAGTCGCAGTCTTTCCAGAAGTTGCATTTTGCACGCAGCCTTAGCTTCGCGCATGGCAAATTGGACTCTGTTTCGGTAACGGTCGTATTTTTTCGGCTTGAAGAACGGGTTTTTCGCGTTCATTTCGAAAGGTTCTACAAAAGCGGGTTTGACCCAGGCGCGAGTTACGTCTGACGAATCGAAGAAAGTCACGTGGTACCAAGACTAGAAATAAAAATTTTTCATTAGCTTTTTTGAAAGGTAATCATACAGGGTGGTCCAAAAGTAATAATACACAGAGCAAACTTTCTTAATTCCAAAGTTGATAATAACCAAGATACAGGGTGTAAAAATTTTAGTTTCGATTGAATTTGAAATTTGATTTTTTTTAATAATTTCTCAACAAAACGACATACGTGACAAAGAACGTGTTTACACTTGTCACGAATATCGACGAATACGCATTTACGCGATTTGAAAATTCAGTTACTGCAACATTTTCCAGGTGATAACGATGATTTCTGGAAAAGATGGGTTCTCAATCCGTTTGATGAAAATGTTGTTGCAGCTGCCAAATTACCTATTGACACTCACAACCGTAGATGTCTAAAATAATTTAGACAAAGATATTTGCTATTCAAAGCAATCAATCATTCGATTTGCACTAAAAACTGGTAGATTGTATTGGCTGGTCAACTGCAGACGGTTGCCAAAGTGTAGGTACAAAATGTCCTGATTGGTGCCATTCAAGCAATGCGTGTTACACGACATTTGTTTGACTATATCTTCATCTAATAAAATTAGCATATATAAGTATTAAGTAATAAAAAAAAGTAATACATTTTGTTCCACATTATGCATCATCATAGCCGAATAAACTCTTATTCCCTTCTCACTGTAATAAATTATTAAGTTGTTAAGTTAAAGTGGCAACGGTGTTTTACCGTTTACTACCAGTTTTACCAAGAGTTTTACTAACTACGGATCGAGAAGTGACGCAAGCGGCCATTCATATAATTCGCTGACGATTGCGACATTCGATATTGGAATTATGTTTTTTGTATTCGCGAGAAGCGTTTTCCTTTGAAGAATCTGACATTATTTTGCGAGAAAACATTTCAATATGGTGCGGCAGTGTCAAATTTGCAAAAAATTTGTCTATTTAAACCCAGAAGTTTCTTTTCAGCTTGTGAGGCTATATTCACTTGTATCGAATCCATTGGTGTAGTTGGGTTGAATGTTGGTCAGTATTACTTTTTTTCCTCTGTGTCTACCTCTCTTAGGCGCCTCCATTGCAGTTTTTAAAGGGTTGATTGATTTGGCAATCTCGATGTTTGGCGCGAAACGATTTTGTGAATAAAATGCTTTGTTTATAGTTTTTCAGACGTGTATGATATTCACGTTTAAAATCAATAAAAGTTTAGTATATGAGAGTATATTATACAAGTTTTATAAAGCATCATTTTAGAGTATGTTAGAAAACGCGCCGCTTACGGCGAGTTTTCTAATGGGAAAAGTGCTCTAATAGCTTTATAACCCATGTACTTTATACTATTTTTTATATTTTCAAACAGTTCAATAAAAAAATGCATATTTAAAAAGAAAATATGACTACAAATTTTGAAAATTTTTACATCAAAATTTTATGTTGGTACCAACTTTTAAAAAATTAAAAAGCGGTTTCTTAAAAACCTGTTACGATACTGAAAACGGTATCGAAACAGCTTTGTATAGAAACCAAAATAGAAAAAAATCTTACCGGCTCTGTGCTGTCTTCGTCATCTAACCAAAAATAATCTATATTATCTGGGTCATCATCAACCATAGCAGGCCACCATGGATAACCGTCCATCTTTGCCCATACGATACTTCCAGCATTGTACTAAAATTATATATATATATATATATATATATATATATATATATATATATATATATATATATATATAGTGTGTCTACTTAAGTTGGCGACATATGGAAAACTTTTTTATTATTAGTTTTAGGGAAGCAAAAAAGTTACTCTTTATCTCCATCTGATTTATCTACAGGGTGTTACCTACCGTGTTACCTACCCGTCCATGTTCGACGCACCTGGCTGAGCGAATACATGGCTCGACATGGCGCTTGACAGAAAATTGCGCATGAAAAACTTGAAACAACTGAATTGTTTGTAACGTTGCCAGACATATAAATCTTTAATCAATATATGCAGTGAATTTCATAACACCCTGTATATATAAAAAATAATATTAAACTATTAAAACTTGACATAGCATTATGCATATACAGGGGTAATCAGAAATTGATCCTAGCGAGAACTTCTCTTAACTGTTGTTTTAAAGCATACCGTTTGTACAATTACTAGTTCTAATATTTTTATATTGTTGAAATATGTGCTTCTTTAAAATATTTCACATTTTAAAATAAAAACATTTTTCTATGTCGTTTACCATTACTAGTACCATCTTAAACAACCAAATCTCAACATTTACAGTTTTATGGTATCGAGGTTAATAAGATATCATATAGGTACTTAAATACTTCGTAGTTTTACCAACGCAGGGTGACAAATCCTAGGATATACCGTTTGGTTCTGGTAAAAGCACGAAATTAGACTAAAATAGCTAGTTTTCGGGCTTTTACCACTAGTTCTTGGTCATTCCTCGGTTTAGCGCGTCAGTAACATGTATAATATCTAAAATTGAAAATCAGTTAAATTTAAAACATGCAGAAAATGACGCTGGATATTTGTTGCCAATAAGCGACGGTTTGCGTCTGCTCTTTCGCGGGAGGGCAACAGATTGGTTGGCGCACTCGTGTGCGATCGGTATTTTTCGACCACGTGCTGTTCTGTCCACGTCAGTTTTTATTTAGGTTACTCATTATAATTAGTAAAAGCGACCATTATACAGAGTATAAATTTTATACAAGGTGTACCTTATTAAAAATAATTAGTTTGTCCTCTTCTGGGTCTATCTCAACATTGGGATCAGTACATTTGTTGTAGTTTGGATCGAGATTCATGTAGCAGTACCACTCGTCAGGCAGGTCTAGAGGATCTTTACATTGTGGTAAATATCGAACCTATAAATAAAAAAAAAATTCTCAAGAGTACCTCATCAGTACCTCTGTATTGGAACGTATTAAACCAAAGTGATTTTTACATCCTACCGGGATATTGATTGGCTGATTCTTTCTTCTTACCTTATCACACCTATCACAATAAACATACAACCCAACATCTCTTTCCTCTTGTAACTTCAACGCCTTATCCAAATCCATCTTATTGGCCTTAGGATTTTCCGACGTGAAAATCATATTTTTGGCTCTTGACTGGCAACTAGTTTTCTTGTTTTCAAGTTTATTTTCGCCTTTTTTGTTATCTGACAATTCTTTCCTAATAGTGAATGACTTTCTTCTTTCTAATTTCTTACCACCAGATTTTTTGGGCTCGATACCCAGATCTTTATTAGCTTTTACTTTCTTTTCATCAGTTTTCTTGTTTTTATTTTGATTCTTTGCCAAAGAAATGTTTTCCTGGCTCTTATTTTCATTTCCATTCTTCATTGATTTTTGTTTCTTTAATTTTCCTTTAATCTTCTGTTTTAACTTTTCAGCAGTGTCAGTTGATTTGTTCTTCTGAGAACTACCCTTATTGACATCTGCTTCAGAAATAACATTCTCATCAGAACATAGTGCTTGTATTCTTTTAAATAATTTTAGTTTTTCTGCTTCTAATTTTTTATTCGTAATGTCAGTAGATTCTGATAAAGCATAAATATTTTGCATAGATTTTGCTGAAGCCTTTATATTATCATTAGACTTTTCTGGTGCCTTCTTTGAATCAGATTTAGCTTTTTTAACTCCTTTTTCAGGCTTAGATTGCTTATCATCCTGCTTTGTTGTTTTTCTCTTGCGAGGTTTCTTTATCACAGATTTGGTTTCGGAACTTTTTAAAGAATCATCATCACTGAAGATTTTCTGACTTAAAATTATATTTGTATTCACAACATCGTCTAGTAAACATCTCAAAGAACAGTCGAGCTCATCATCTTCATCCTGTTGTAATACTTTATCATCATCAATTTCCGTCTTTGGCTTCCTATTTTTCGTTATTTTCTTCTCCCTCGCTGTTTCGGAACATGTCAAAGACTCGCCGTCATTCATCATTGTCTGGCTCAAAATTATATTTGTATTTACCACATCCTCTAGTATACTTCTTAATGAAGAATTAATCTCATTTTCATCATCTTCCATTTTGGAGTTATGTTGCATACTTTGTCTATCGTCATCAGTACGCAATGTTTTTGAGGTATTTCCCAAGTTTCCATCGGTATTTGAATTTATTTCGATTTTTGTCGTGATAGTCATGCTATTTTCTGTTTTAAGTCTTTTATTGTTATTCTGAGCTAAAGGAGGAGGGGGAGGGGTGCACGGAAACAATATCGGGCTTTGAGCACTCACATCGGAAACTCTTTTGCTTAGCTCTTTAGATTTCGAGCCTCTATTAAAACTTTTTGCAGATTTATCCTTAACATTACCGTCTTTATTAGACGTATAGGCATAATCCTGATACATACTTTTGATAAAATCAGCAAATTTCAGCCCAGGTTTATTAGTTAACTTTTCTGTTCCGTGTTTATCTTTTTCCGACCAAGTCTCTTTAGTCTTGGAAACTTCAATAAAAGTTTTTGACGAGTCTTTAAAAGACTTTTGCTGTAACTTATCTAATAAGTCTCCATCGTTAGCTACATTTATAAGTGGTTCAAGTAATTTTTTCTTTGTTGGTATGGGAATGTTTTCTTTGTAATCGTCTTTGATTAGATCTTTAATTTTGTTTTGAGTAGTTGATTGTTGACTCAGCAGAGGAGATATGAAGGAATTTTGAGTCTTGACTCGTGCTTTGGACGTTGTCTTTTTGTAAAGCGGCATTTTTTCGAAAAAAAAACCTTAAAATTATAAGAAAACTATGAATTCAACGATTTTTTTGTCATTAAAAATGTAACTGATTTTTATTGCAAATTGTCCACGTTTTCACGGATCTACACGCCCTGTATAAGAGTGATTACGTGAAAGCATAGTTTTTTGAATTGGGCCGTGTCGAAATGGAATAATTTTCCGACGTTTCTCCTTCAATTGCTCAAGAAATTTTCGGTGATTTTCATTCTGTGAAACAGGAGCGAATTTGGGGGGCAGGGTCTCCCCCCCCCCCCCCCCCCCCCTCCTAGTTCATGTACAAAAGGGATCTCAATAGCGAATTTTATAAAAATAAATAGTGTAACATAAAAATATTAACCATTCGTTCATGTTCTACAAAATATTAAACAAAAACAAACGTTTGCCATCTGATTCTATGGAAGGTCTTTAATATACATAATTATTATACCACAAAAATATGAATAGCAGATCTATATATAATACGAATATGTTATAAATAATTAATAATATATAAAATGCAAGCATTTTTGATTTACAACATGCTTTTAGATGATTTCTGTAAACATTCCTTACTAAAGAAAACAAATAACCAAATAAAGTAGAACTTTTTCGAAAAAAAAAAACATTTTTGAGAGCAAATTTTTTTGGAAAGACAGTTTTTTCGAAAACGGATTTATAAAATTTTTCGAAAATATTTTCTCAAACCTGTTTCGAAAGCACCTTTTTTTAAAAAATATCTTAACAGTTTTTCCAAAAGATGTTCTTTTGAAAACTGATTTATGAAATTTTCCAAAACGTATATTTTCTGTACATTTTTGAAAAATGGCCTAAAAAAATAACTTTCCAAAGTAGGTAGGTATACAATTTCCGAAAAAGAATTTTTTCGAAAAGAGTATTAGGCTATGAACTCTACTATAGCTTGAAAAATGTTAAATACGAAAAGACGAAAAACGGTCCTGCACAAACCTAAACGAACGTTTTTTGAATTTGGTACGTTACTTTCTCGTAAATTACTTTTCCAAAGCCGTTGCTTGGAGAAATTAATATTTGAAGTGTTTTTCGAAAAAGGTAGGTTAATATTCTGAAAAAATGTATTATTAAAAAGTGCAAAAAAATTTGAAAAATTGGTTTTCGGAAACTTACGAAAATATGTCCCTCCAAATGAGTAGAGGGCATAAATAAAAAAATGCTGGAATTTTATTGGGAAAAACAGCTTTTTTGAAAACGGATTTTGGAAATTTTTCCAAAAGATGCTCTTTTGACAACGAATTTGTAAAATTCTCCAAAACACATATTTTCAAAGTAGGTACATTTTTTCGAAAATCTCTTTAAAAAATAATTTTTCAAAAATAGGGATTCAATTTCCGAAAAAGTATTTTTTTGAAAACACTATTAAATAGGCTATCACCTCTACTAGCTTGGAAAATATTAATAAATTTCATATTAATAAAACATTTGGTCATGTCGCGTGTATTGTTTTTTTTTTAAACATTTTTCGGTGATACATTAAGTAAATTTTGTCGAAAAACAGTTTTATCGAAAGACGCTTATTTGGAAAGGGATCGACAACATTTTTCCGAATATTTTTTTTTCAAGATCTTTCAAAATTACATTTTCCGAAAACAGTTTTTCAAAAATTAAATTATGAACTCTACTAGCGTAGAAAATGTCAATAAAAAAGATCTGGAACTAACATCAACGAATCGTTTTTGAGTTTGGTCAGGTTTTTTTTTCTTGTGTCTGCTACGTAAATTATTCCTTCAAAAAAGTTTTTTTTTAATATGAATATTCGAAGCCTTTTTCGAAACAATAAAAAATGTACTTTCAAAAACATGTTTTTTTTTTTAAAAAAAAGGTACCCAAATTCGAAAAATTGGTTTCCAAAAAAAAAAAAAATTGAAAAATACCCCAATTTTCCAATAACTGTATTACGAGTATATCGAAAAAGTTCTGTTTTCGAGAAAATATATTTTCGAAAAAACGTGCTTTGTTATGTTTTCGAAAAACTTTTGTATACCTAATACCTATCAATCCAAATGGACACAATATATTTGAATGTATAAATAAAAAATGCTAGAATTTTTGTAAGTACCTAAGTTAAGATGACTAACCGTTCTGTTTTCGCAAAACATGTTTAGATATCTCGTTCATTATGAAATACTGCTCATTTCTTAGCTTAGAACAATAAAAAAATAATGTCGCATGCTACCTTGTTCGTTTTTATTTTTTAATCTATGCTTTTGTGTAGTTAGAGCAGGTGACGTTGCGAAAAATTTCGTTAATCGTTTTTCGAAAAAGCTGTTTTTCGAAAAAAATTACTTTCCAAAGAGACGTTTTTTAAAAAAAAATTATTGGGTTATTTGTTTCGTTTAGAAGCCAAAATTATCCGGCGCAAATTTTGATAAGATCGCAGATGTGTAAGGAATGTTTTCAGAAATAGTCTAAGAGCATGTAAGTAAATCAAAAATGCCAAAAAAGGCTTGCATTTTTTATATAACATATTAGTATTGATCTATTATTCAACTTTTTTTGGCATAATTCATTTCAAAGACCTTACACAGACGGCACAATGTTTGTTTTGGCGAGGGGTTAATCACTTCGCGAAATCTTGTCACAAATCGTTGCGAAGTCGCGCGAAATACCTTCGCAATCGCGCGAATTCTGCGCAATCATGCGAAATCCCTGAGAAATCGGATGAAATCCCTGCGAAATCGGGTGAAATCTTTGCGCAGTCGCGCGAAATAGCCGCAAAGTCGATCAACACGCCATGTTTGCTCGGGTTTGCTTGGGTAGGTGCGTAGACCGTCTAATCAAACCCGAGGGGGCTCTATAATGTCGGTAATATCATTGTCATGCCCTGAAAATTTCGTGTTTCTAGAGCACGTATTAAAAAAGATATCGCAGTCCTTCGGACTGATGATCGAGAATAGACCGCCTTTCGTATCCGTATCGCTACATACATACAAACACCTACACACATAGAAGCACTTTTCCAAGGTCGTCCGCTCCCCAAACACGTATTTTCCCCAAGGTCGTCCTCTCCCCAGACGCGTAATTCTTTCAAGATCTTCTGCTCCCCAGAAAATGCCCATACAAAGACTTTTCGGATACCCTGTATACATACAAACACCCACACATTTTACTAATAATACGTACTAATAAAAGTATTTTACCCATACTAAGAGTTTTCGGACACCCTGTATACATTCATACAAATACCCTTACCCTCACCCAAATTTAATTGTCGATTGCTCCCTTCCTATAAAGAATGAAGAAACCAAAAAATATGAAAATTACGTATTTCGATGAGCTCCTTCCGACCAGGTATTTTGGGATTTTGATTTGGATCCATTTTGACCCCGAACAAAAAATAAAATCCTTCAAACATTTGCATCAAAAAACGTAATTTCCACTTTTTCCCAAATTTTTCCAATTTCCGCTCGTTTTAGGTATAGGTAAATGTATTTCAAAAAGAAAGTATTTGCGATTCTAAAGTTTGACGCGTAAAACCGTTTTTCTGTCCGACGTTTCATTTTCGAGCCTATGTAGAATTGAAAATGGGTCTGCTTGAAAGTGGCTTTTTCGACATAAAAAAAATCAAAAGAATTACTTCCCATTTTCCGAATATCGCCAATTTCAATAGGGGTCGGAAGCCCGCAGTCCTCTACAACCTCCAAAAATTAAAATCGATTTAATTAACTTTTGGGACCTATACGAAATTGCGGAAATTTCGACTTTGACGTTTAATAACTCCGAAACGCGACACCCTGTATAATTGAATTTTATTTCGAAGCTAGATGCACTATCCCTCTATTAACCCAGAAAATTTGGTTGCTCCCGCACTAACCGTTTTCGAGAAAAAAAAGTGAAAAGGTTGGGTTGGGGTTGGGTTTTCTCACCAACGCCAACGGGGCGGTATATACTCGTAGACCGTCGGAACGACCAAGCAAACCGAAGCAAACCCAAGCAAAATTAGCGAAATCATTCAAAGCTCCAAGGAAATCCCAGGAAATCATTAGAAATTGCGCAACCCTCGCGTTTTTGTTTATATATAATATTTTATAGAATATGTAGAAATGGTTAATGTTTATGTTACAATATTTATTTCTATAAAATTCGATTCATTTTTGTACGAGGATCTAGGGGGAGAGGGCACGCACCCCCTGTGCTCCCCCCCCCCCACAAATCCGCTACTGCTTTGGCAGTCTAATCCCAAGAACTATGACTTTCTTCAAGCAAAGAAAATAAAAGGGTATGATTGGGTCATCAAGTTGTAAAAGCATTATACAACCTTCCTATAGGTACCTACCATTGACTTCTATATACTACATGTTCATAAATATTTTATTCAGTCTTACTGATGGGATTGGAAATAAATATGTTGAATAACAAACTTTTAGTAATAATGCCTTTGATGAAACAATGCTCAACAAGTTAAATGCGCCATGTTGTATAATAAAATCTCAAAATGCAGACGCTTTTTTTTTGGTAGGTATTTATAGTAAAATAATCTTTAGAAAATATAATTTACAGTGAAATAAATGTTTCTTACTGACTTACATACCTCTTTATAGGAAGAACAGAAGCAATTTCCCAATTTTTTAGACAATAAATCTGGGAAAACTCTTGTTATGCACTGCACCGTACCGTAAACAAGAACCAATTTAAAATTTTAAAATGTGAAAATGGCTGCATTTTCCTATTTTCATTTGTTTTTGCGGCTGTCCAATCAAAAATCTAGTCTACATCCTTTCAAATTTTGGCGCGAAGATAAATTTTGGCGCAAGTAAAATTTTCACACATAAGTTTTTAAAAGTATTCTCCCATTAAAAAGATATATTTGCCTATAGAGATATATATTTGCATATAGAGATATAGATAATTTTTTAATTGACTCGACCTAATTAAATAAATCAACGGGAAATAAAAAAATCACGGAAACGCAAGAAATCAAGAGCTTTGTTCCCAATCGTCACCTTCCGGTTGTAATCGTGGCAACTCGCAAGATTATTTAAAATGGCGCCCGTTTACAAGCGCAAACGATTTGCAGTCGTTCAGCGAAAGCATCTCGTTCAGGTGGGTCCTGAAAATTTAATTGATTTTCAAGTGAAAGATTGACGTGAAAGTTATAGAAAAGTACCCCAGATGATGAATTGAGAAGTCTGGAATCCAGTACAGGTAAAATTTTTGTGTTTTATAAGGTTTTAGTTGGTTATTTTGGGATTTTAGGAGAATCAGTTACCAGACTCCGCAATCCGCAATGGTTTGCGATGTTGCCTGGTTGTGGAGTATTACTTTCTTTAGTGGATTTTAGCTTGCTTTTGGAAAACTGTTATTAATGTTATTATGTTTATAAGTTTTATTGCAACCTAATGTTCTTTCAGCAGTGTTATATAACTTACCAACTGCCGCCTGAAACTTGTATTATCTTTTGTATACTTCAGTAATACTATAGTTTTTAAGAATATCAAGTAAACGACGAATAAAAGGCCGAATATTGTTTGTCAATAGTATTTCCAAAGATCCTTGCTATAACTATAATTTTTGCCATACCATAAATTTTATCCTGGTTAATTTAAACAATTCAAGTTCAAGTTTAAAGCTTTCTGATAGGGATACTTGGATTGAAGTTTATTTTAATCCAAAAAAAAGAGATGTGTTTCATAGGAGTAATCTGTGAATACCTGCCTACTTGCACTTGATAGGTAAATATTCATTTCAGCTTATGCAATCAAAAAAAATTAATAGGGTTACATAAAATAAATGATGTAATGCTAAACCTATTAGGAAAACATAGCGTAAAAAGTTACAAACACTATTTACCCTAAAAATACAAACATAACTTTTTCAATTTGCATTTGCCTATATTATTATAATTTTTTTATAATTTTGCTAAGCACTAATTTTCCTACCATCAGAACATCTACTTATATATTGTATCACCGGCTACATTGCATTTATCGTCGTTTTGCCCTACATTGACCCCCCACTGAGCGCTTTAAAAGTGAGAGTGGGGGTGATGTGGCGGGAGAAATGCAACTGAACGCACAGGAGGAAAAATGCACTTTTTCGCCCCCGCATTTTCCCCAATGTTCTTTGTTTGATATTTCGGGCACTGCTTAGGAGGTTGCTCGACGCGGGGGGTAGTAAATGGGGATTTATTTTTGTTGGGAAAACTTTTTTTCTGTAACTTAAGTTAATGACCCAATAAAATACGTTTGGAAGTTCCCAGCAAGAAGTTTCTAGCTTTTATTTATATAAATAAAATAGAAAATTGTGACTTTATTTGAAAATGACATTTTTTCTTCCTAACTAAAATACCTAGCGTGTTAGCCGGTTCGAATCCCACCGTTGGCATAAAACTTTTTCCAACAAAATTTTTACTGATTACCTATTTATACAGACGCTACAAAAACTAAGATAATTTTTTTCTATTCTATTGCTTTTTTGACAATCATAGAGATGTGCCATGAGAATGTTCCCAAGCGAATATGTCTGGAGAACGGTAAATTACCGAGAATATTTCCCAGCATAAATTCTCGAGAATTTATGATTTTTGAAAAAAATATAGATTACTGGAAAATTACGAGAACGAGAAAGTTCTCAGGAAAATTCATATTCTGGGAGAATTAATAAGAATTTACGGACATTTTAGGTAATTTATTTTAATTCCGCCATTGTATCATAGATGGAGCTTGAAGCATCTTTATTTCTTTTCTGTTGTTTTAAACAGCTTGTTTAGCATAGACCACAGTACACGGCATAGACATGTTATTTTATACAATGCATTTCTAGGTGTCTTTTATAAATAAAGTTACTCCGAAATTATGGAAATAACAATTTAATGCGTCTTTATTTTCAGTAAGATGAGTAATCACGTTAATTTACAATTTAAATATTTTCTAAATTAGGTATTGTACAGTGCTATATCTTTATTTTTGCAGACAAAAATTATTGTAATAAGTACTTTTGGTAAAAAAATAATATGTTCTTTCAATTTATGCAGTCAAACAAAACAAAATTCTCCAACATTTAAAATAAATTCTCCAAAATTTCCGATAAATTATCA
The DNA here is from genome assembly GCA_963971165.1 of Philopedon plagiatum. Classification (NCBI taxonomy): domain Eukaryota; kingdom Metazoa; phylum Arthropoda; class Insecta; order Coleoptera; family Curculionidae; genus Philopedon; species Philopedon plagiatum. The sequence continues at coordinate 2,805,601 of OZ020190.1, read as the reverse complement.
TTTTTCTCGGAGAATATTTCCCAAAAATAAATTCTCGAGAATGTTCCATCCCTACATCTCTTTATTTGTTTAGATAAAATTATTTAAGAACCACTTTTGATAAAAAATATGTTCTTTCAATTTATGCAGTCAAAACGTAAAATTCTCCAACATATAAAATTAATTCTCCAAAATTTCCGATAAATTCTCGAGAATGTTCCATCTCTAGAAAATCAAAAAGTCTCTATTGGTCCATTATAGGTATAACTATCACAAACAGTACATGTAAGTGTAGCTAGTACATTTGCCAATTGGACATTGGACTTGCTATAAATCTTTTAAAATTCTACAAGTATAAATAAGATAAATACAAGCAATTCAAAACAAAGTAAAGCATGAAACAAAATATAGGAATGAAAACACATTTAGCGCCATGTCTACAGACTGTCCTCGAAGAACTCCTCCAAAGGGTAGTAGGCCTTCGAAATCAGTAGTGTCTTTAAGTACACCTTCAAGGCATTAACATGTTGCTCTCTAATTGCAATAGAACTTTTGTTGAAAATTTTAATAAGTGATGAGTCGACATTTTTTTTGGATGTTAGTAAAATTACACTTGATATCTTTTAGATTCTCTTTGTGGCGAGTGGGGTGGTGGTGATCTCTATTACAGACCCGTGTTAGTACGTTATGGATTGCACAAAATTTTTTTGACAACCTGAAATATTGTTTTTTAAAGTAAAGGCACTTAAAACTGAATATATTCGTTAGCTAATTCAATCAAAACTTGATAAATCCATAGAATTCAAGCAGTACTTAGTTGATAATGGCAAAAATAAAATACTTAATGTTTTTAGCGGTGTTTTTCAATTAAATTTAAAGCTGATTTAATGACAAAGAAGAAGAGTTAAGCCTCGTTTCATAGGATTTTATTCCAACAATTATTAAAGTATTCCACAAAGCATAGAAATACAGATTTTCTTGAAATTGATAAAAAGGGACTTATCAGCGTGGTTGCTCCTCATATGTGACCCACACCAAATTTTATGCGGTTCTTAAGGTCGGAGTCTGGTACTTAAATAGAAAGAGTATTATTACTGAACGAAATTAAAAGTATACAGTTTCTCTTAATATAAACTTTTGCTGATTCTAAAGGTTTGTTACAGAGAATTGTATAAATCATAATCCCAAAGAACTTACCAACTGTTAAGATACTACTAATAAATGGCCCAAATGTAATGAACAAAATTTGCTACCTCCATTTAGGCCAGTTGTTCGGGATTAGTTCTTTTTTCTACAAAAAAAATGTCGAAGTTGGCAACATTCCTTTTTCTTTCTGCATTAATTATATTGGCAACATTTTTGTGTCAAATATTTGACGATTGGCGACTCAAATTAAGGGTATGTTCCGAAAATCACCAAACAGTATCCAATACAGTATGGTTGACAGAAAAATCCTTCTTTTATGAACCAATCTATCTCTGGTCACCTACGGGATACAAAATCACCAAGATGGTTACTTTCGGAATTATGCCTAAGAAAGCCTGCTGCAAAAATATGATTTTTAACAGGGAAGGAGGGCTTACTAGACGGCAAAGTAGACAAAGATGCCAAATAACATAATAATGAAGACAAAAACGAAACGAAAACATTCTCCATTGTAGTAGTTAGCAAAATCAGCTGATTGCAGTTTGTTTCCTTAATTTGAGTCACCAATACAATCATGATACAAATAAAAGAAGGTATGATATCAAACCGTGTCAAATTCGTTCGGGTTCGCGCATGACGTCACGCCGTGACTTATTTTTGAAATTAATAACGCGCAATATAGAGTTTACGTTATTTAAAGGCGATTTTATATAAATTCTATTGGCAATATACTTTGCCTCCTGCTTATAATACAAATTTTATAATATATGATTTAAAATAATCGTATAAATAAAGGAATAAATACATACATTTTTGATTGATTGTCCACATCACAACCATACATAGCTCATCTCATTTTTACTTTTAAACTCCTAAAAGGAATATAAAAACACCGCAAAATAGTTGAAAACACAACGCGATCTTAAAAAAGACGTGTTGAGTTTACAAAATATCGCGGAATTGGTCACGGAGTGACGTAAATGGCCACGCCTACCTGCGCGGTATAATACCTTCTTTTATTTGCATCATGCAATACAATACTGTTACTCTCTGTCACATCTGAAAGTGTTTCTGTTCTTTATTATCGTGTGTTAAAAAATATGAGATAGGTACATCTTTGCGAACCAGGAAATAATACAAATTTAACTGAATCAACTGTTGTGGCCAATAGGCAAAATTACAACATTGTTACCAAACGAGTAAAAACCTTTTTTTTGCAAATTAACACTTCATATTCTTGGTATATTAACTTGTAAAATCAACAACAGTTGATGTCAAAAGGAACTGTATTTTTTGAAGAAAAAACACTTTTACTGCACCCACCAAATGTTATCAAGAAATGGAAGAAATAATATTTATTTTTATTTCACGTAGATTTTTGAATACACAATGTCTTCGGCTAAGGTGCTAAATCCACCCACTTCGAAGCCTCATTCAAATAGCCGTGGTAACAAGCAGCAGAATAACAATAGAAAAAGAAATAAGTACGATAGGAGTGCTAGAAAACGTTCAAAAAGGTAATTTTTCATAGATAATATCCTAAGGACTTATAATTTTTCCAGAAAATTCGAAAAAATGAGTTAGTAACAATCATATTTTGTTGGATTTTGTAGTTTTACTGGATGTGGTATTCCACTCAACCCCAAACCGGTATTGCCAACCAAATTCTTGCTTGGCGGGAACATAAATGATCCTCTAAATTTGAACAGTCTTCAAGATGAGGAGATAAACAGGGCAATGAATGCGGTGACGCCCAAGTCGTCTCCTCTACCGACCCCACCAAGAAGGAAGTTGCCTATAGAGGTAATAGTGAATGCTTAAAAAAAAAATTCGATCTATAATAATTTTCTGTTGTAGGTTATCGTGTCTCCAAACACCCACGATCCCCTGCATTTGATGGATTGTGAAAATGATGAGGAATATGAGGTGCACCTTTGTTCTCCTGTGAAAAAAGGTAAACAATTTTTTTGTTATATTTTACTTAATATTTTTCCCATTTTTCTGTCTTGTTATAGTTTTGTAAATAAGGAAGTTGCTTCCTTGCTTCTAAGCAAGGAAAATTGACTTAACCAAATTATAAACAAAAATTTCAAAGTATTTGTGTGAATACTACAATGTGTGAGATATAATTAAAAAAGTTTCGTTATTATTTTGTTTTTGCTTTTAGGTTAGATTTTTCTATGGATTTCTTTAAATTTCGACATTTTCATTTAAACACATCTATACAAGTCATAACACACTATTATTCTGAAACATATCTAAGCAAATTTATATAAAAAGAAAACATTAAAAAAACAAAGGAAACATTAAAACACTAAATAAAAATAAACACGCAACCCGTAATACAGATAGTCCATATTTCTCATGGGAAGACCTGTTGCCAAATGTACAAATCGTTTTTTTCGCAAATTTTAACAGCTTTCTGTTTTTGATGAAATTTTGCTCGAGTTTGCTCAGGTTTGTTATTTTGCATAGACACTGTGTATGGCATTTGCCCATGCTCGGGATTTTGAGTAGTACAAATGAGATTAGCAATTATATATTATAAAGCTTAACACACTAACTGGCGCTAACCCGCGTGAATGCGCCATTACATAAAAAATTTTAAAAAGTAAATAATTTGGAATTTATTCGGGCTTGAACCTGGGACTTTTGGTACAAAACGCCTAGCACTATACACGCACGCCAGTAAGGCTTTAAAAGCTGAACTATAATTCTCTAAATTATTTTCGCAGATAAAATTTACAATAAAAGGCGCATTCAGGCGAGTTAGCGCCAGTTAGGGTTAAATAATTGCTAATCTCATATATACTACTCAAAATCTCGAGCATGGGCAAATGTCATACATAGTGTCTATGCAAAATAACAAACCTGAGCAAATCCAAGCAAAATTTCTTCAAAAAATTCGGTTGGGTTTTCATTAATCCGAATAATTTCCGGATTTTATATCTGATTGAGTTGGACAGAATTATAATTTTAGTTTAGTGTGGTTAACTTTTATTTCTTATTATTAATTTTTTCAGGAATAATAAGTAAACGTGGCAGCACCGCACAAAACAATAGTGTTAACGGGTGGGCAAATAATGGCGGCTAATAGGGATTTAAAATGAAATTTTCGAAAGAAAAAAGCGATTTTCTTAGCTATATTTTTGTCTAAATATGATGTTTTTTGCTCTTAAAAAAAGATAAATTATATGTTTACAGATGTTTAAGTGAAACTGTCCAAATTTAAAGATATCCATAGAAAAGCTTAACTGAAAAGGTATTTTTTCCGAAAAACCATGTGAGGCCCCCCGAAAACTGATTTTAGATTCGTGTTCTACGGCCCAAAATTAGGGTGTATGCAAAATTTCATCAAAAAATTCGGTGTTTCCATTATTCCGAATAATAACCGTAGTTAATAATGTCAGTACCGTGTTACCAATTGAAAAGTGTGAAAGGTGAGGGTAATATGAAGTCGGCATCGCGTATTCAGGTGAAAACTTGTTTTAAGGTTAAAACTTGTTTTAAGTAGTTTAATCTCCCTCCTGATAGAGATATGCCCATGTAAAGTTAATTTTATTATATTTTTTTTTGCATGCAACACATCTATTTTACTCGCCCTAATCCGCTACCCTGTCAGTTTCGTGCTCGTTAATATTTATGATCCTTACCTCGAAGGAAAATTTTTTCTAGCGAATTGTTATTTCGTTTTTTATTATGACTAATTAATACAAAAAATGTCAGTCTCATGATTATCAGTTTTGAGTCAAATTGTCTCTAAACTGACGATTTATACGCGATTTGTAATTTTACTGGTTATCTACAACAAAAGAGAATATAGATTCAACCATATTTGCAAAGCATTATTTTTATGTGAAAATTTGAATTGTAGGTCGCAAAAAACGTTTAAAAAAGCGCAGGACAATGTCAGCTTCGGCAGAAGGATGCGTGCCTGACCCGAATAGTAATACTGAAGCGCGCACGCCCGAAGCTACTACAGATTCGGCCAAAATCCCGGAAGATCCGGCCAAAATCCCGGAAGATCCGGACATAAACCTAAAGATCAGCGACGATGTAGTAGATAATAAAGAGGATAAAAGTCAGCTTGAAAATAAGACCAAACAAGAAACTAGAACTACAGCTGTGAAGAATTTGTCATTCGATTTTAGCAAAGAGAAGAAAGAGAAGCCGCCGAAGAGAAGGTAATTCTTCAGTTATTAAAATGAAAATTTTAATTTATTTCGACAATTTTGGTTTTCCCTTTCAATGCAACAATATCATTTACGGGATTCATAATGCGAAGTGGGTAAATACTAGTCTACCGCTACCTACTACTTAATTCAAAATTAATTAAAAACCACAAAAAATAATTATAAGTTCCTTCACCGGCAAAATAAAAACAGCGCCGCGAAAACTACATCTGCGGAGTAGTTGAAGATCTTTCCAATGGCAAGCACCTCACCAGCTAATTTCCTCCAGTCGTATTCATACGGAAAAATACATTAAACATTGGACGTTGTCATGGTAACGGTCCGTTCACGCGATCAACACCATTGTAGCAATACCGCGGCGCTCGGTCGCAGTTACTTCTGTCGGCTTTATTGGAAAAGGACATTGCGCGCCAGCGGTAGCATATTAGAAAATATTGGGTTGATGTTAAATTACGAAAGCGTTGACCGTCAGCTGCCAGTAAATAAGAAAATTAAATTTCTATAATATTTATGGGATTTTCAGGTGAAGTGGCACCTCACACACTCCACCTGAATGGCCGCCACTAGCTGACGTCGAAAATGACAGTGAAATTGATTATATCTTAAAATTCTCTGCTTCAAAACTTCTTCATCATTTTCAAATGGGTATTTCATATTATGTTAGTTGTTTAATGCGTCCCCAGAGAAACATATCACAAATTGTCAAATTGGGACTTTTAGGGGGGCACAAAATTCGACCATTTCGGCCCATCCATCGATTTCCAAATTTGCGATTGAGCCATGCAGCATAATGTGCAGGAAACCCATCGTGCCGAAAATTATATTTTGGCGATATATGTAGCCCCCCCCCCCCCCCCCCCGTTTTTTATGTCGGATTAAGATGAAAGATGTCAGTTTCGTGCCTGTCGCTTCCGTGGCCATCAGTTTTATGGCCAATTGTAATCACAAAACTAATAAATTACACGGATTTATAAACTAATTCGACAAATTAGTCATATTGGACTGTCTAAACGGATCTTAATAGTCTTTTAGAGAAAACTGACACCCAGAATGTGGATTAGATGTGCGATTTTTTCGTCCACCGGTGTACAGCTAATTCACAGTCTAGTCGTATCGTAACAGACATTTTAATAAAGCTGACACAGATATGAATTAGTATGTGATTTTTTTGTCCACGGATGTACATAAATTTTATATTATTCTTTGCAGGTCGGAAGATGGCAATCCACCATCGAAGAAATTCAAAAGTTTCATGGATAAAATCGTAAGTCCGGTCGTTCCGCAGCCTGGCGCGTGGTTGAAAAGGTCGAATTCGATAAAAATGCCCAGGCCCAGGCAGAATAAAGTCCCGGACGAAAAAATGCCCGTTTTTAAAGCAGAAAGTGCGCGCTTTCAATATGGAAATTATAATAGGTAAGGTTTTTATTTTTGCAGTTTGAATTTTGAGCAATAGATAAGCAGTCAGTTTTTTCAGTGTATTGTTGCAATTAAGAAGAGAGGTCAGCTACCATCCCTACTATTTTTTTAAACATTGTTGCTCAGTTATTTATTTATTTCATACAATATCAAAATTTCAGAACTTTAAAAAATTTATATTTTGTTCTATGCATGCACCAAAATTTAAATTTAGTGAATGAGTATACTAAAATAATTATATAAATAAAAACCGCAGTGTTTAATTGTCGGAAACTAATTCGTGTTTTAGTACGTTTAATTCATGTTATCACGTACAATGTATTCACTGGTACTACTAGGCATTTTTTTGTTGATAATTTTAATATCCGTTAAAACGTTTTCTTATCTTTTTTCAACATAAAAAGGTCAGAGCCGCTGAGAATGATGAATAATATTTTTTTTTATTTGTTGCTAAATCATAGAAGTTTTTATCATTCTAGAACTTATAGAAAAAACTTAACTTTTGGACATCTGACCTAGCGCTGTTGTGAAACAGATTTATCGAAACTTTTGCTAGGTTTCTTATTCCATATTTGTAAATGATGTTACAACATAATATTCATTTTTAATCTATTAAATTAACAATGTTAAAAAGGCTTTTATTCGTAGTAGTTGTTGAGATAAAATATCTTCTAACAAATAAAAAAATCATTAACATCCACTACACTGACTCACAAAAAAAGTTACCAGCCCAAAAGCTTCAACAGTTTTAAAACTGAATATCATTTGATTAGATATTGATGTGTAACCATGTCTTCCCAATAATTTTATGCTATAAATACGAACACAAAAATATGAATTATAATATATTTTTATCCTTCAAAGGAATTATATTCAGAAACAAAAAAAATGGACGTTAGGCAAATATATATTTATATATTGTAGCGTTTTTAAGAATAAAAATCTAATACAATTTAAAAAACATAACCATGACACGCGTCATAAAAATGAAATTTCCATTAAACCAAAAATACATAAGTTTATAGCACAAAAGAATTATAAATATTTGTTTTTGTTTAAACGATTATTTACCAGTAAATATTAAAAGAATTACATCATTAAAAAAATATGTAATTGAAATAAAAGCTTGGATATTAACAACAAACGATTTAAAGAAATTTTTGGAATTACTTTGATATTATTTTGTATAATATAAAAATTATTTATTTATTTTTCTCTAAGGATCTCTCTTGTCCTAAAAACGAAATTGTATGTATGTATTTGAATATATATATTTTTTCAATTGAGTAATTTATATAATTAAATAATATAATGTTAAATATAAGATTTGACCCCAACAAGTACGTCTTCGCGGGTTTTATCAAGTTTATTTATAATATATATATATATATATATATATATATATATATATATATATATATATATATATAACATATTTAAATTGTAATTAATTTAAATAACCTTTATTATTATTATAAATAAAAAAATTATTGTGAAAAGACAAGGCTATAAATTTGAACAAAATTTAACAACCCATGCAAATGTTATCAACTTTTAAAACTGTTAAATATTTTGGGCTCAATTATTATATTATGTTCATATTATGAAAAAAAAAAATTAAAGACATTTAAAAATGTTTATTCGAATTCCACAATTAACTGCATATATTTATTTTTAGGTATTATGGTTATAGAAATCCGAATAATGAAACCGATCACAGGCTGAAAGTTTTCTCACATCACTCGTATCTGTTTAGAAATAAAGATATTTTGGATATCGGTTGTAACATTGGTCACATTACCCTGAGTGTAGCGAGGGATTTTGGAGCTCGAACAGTCACTGGTGAGTTGGTTTTAATAGAGGTTTTGGGGACACCAAAAATAAACATATTTTGCATTTTTTGCGATCTAAAACTTGCTTTTATTTTGAAGGAATTGACATCGACCCGAAATTGATCGCCATAGCCCGGAAGAACGTGAAGCACTACGTGAAAACGGTGGAGAACTCCCCGCGGCCCGAGGGAACGCCCGATGCCAAATCGGCAACGCGTAAAAGTAGTAGTGAGTTTTTCCCTATATCTTTGCCTATATTATATGGACCCATTGACATTCCAGGCTTCCGTGACACCTATGAGGGCAGGGGCTTCCCGAACAATGTTACATTCAAGCAGGTAAGTCGATTACTTCCCCCGCTAGGTGAAGAATTTTTGTTTTTGGGTTACAGGGGATATTGCATTTGGAGAGGTGAGTCTATATGGAAAAAAAGTTGTAGTGATTTCATGCAAGAAATTTGGAAATCGCGATAGTTTCCGAGTTATAGCTGTGCTGAATTTTTTTTTTTTTTTTTTTAATTATTTTTTGTCATACTGGATTTAATAATTTCGCATATAGATTAGGTTTTACCCTGGCTCGAAACTCGTCACACTTCCAGTGCAATTTACAGGGTTTTATGAAAATGGTTTAATATATTAGAATGGGTGATATATTAGAATGGGAGATTTTTTTTTAAATTTCCCAAAACCACCCCATATGCGACGCTTTCAGCCGCGGCGTTTCCAAGCTTAAATATTACCTTGATATCGAATTTTTTTAGCAGTTTTAGTGATAACCGAAAATAATCCAAGGCATTTTTAAATCCAAAGACTTATTTTACTAAAAATATGTATTTTAATTTAATAGCAATTTCTTTACTTAATATGGGAAAATATGAACCATGCACTCATGAAATTAGTTTTAAATTGTAAGCGGAATGAAACCCTATACCGTTAACACAAAGATTTATGACTTACCTATTACGTTATTAATGGAATGAGCATTATTTCTACTAGCTTAAGCTTTCTATCTTTCAAAAATGTAAAAAATCAAAACTCAACACAGTAGTCGCACTACACTAGAGCCTTACATAATTTACTAACACATCCATTCCTGTGGTCGCACTAGAGTTTCACATAATTTACATACTATTTTATCACCCTAATTGAGCACAACTACACAGTATTATAAAATTATAACCAAAATTCTTTGATTATAGTAGGAAATTTTGTCAAAAAAAAAACGTTCTGTTAAATACAAAATATGCGAAGAGGTAGTTGACCTTTTAATAAGTCACTGTGCCTTCGGCCTTCACCTGATTGGTCCGCTGGACATGTGCTGTTAGCTGTTCAGGTGACAAAAGTGACGTTAGTATCATGGATGAGTGTTGAGATGAATAATGCCGTGTAAATTTTTGCTTTCTGTTTATTAATTAGCGAAATAGTTTTCAGCCCTTTAATAGTGCTATTAGTGTTAACAAAATATCGTACGCTTTTAATGGTGTGCATTATAAGATTTATAAGTTAATAAAACAAAACAGTTCTGGGTGTTTAGTTGAGCATTATTATTTTACTCTTGGTTTAAAAGTTGACTAGGGGGTTTAGGAATACACAGGTAGAATAATTTTTTTTGAGATCTGCTTCGTAACTACTAACAAGCCTAAGCTTTGAATATTACTGAAGCACCTCCTCCTTCACTCTTTTCAGTGTAACTACATACTGGAGGACGAGAGCCTGCTATCTCTCGAACAGCCCCAATTTGATGTGATTCTGTGCTTGAGCATCACGAAATGGATACACCTAAACTGGGGCGATAACGGCCTAAAGATGGCGTTTAGGCGAATGTACGAGCAGTTACGGCCGGGAGGAAAGTTGGTACTGGAGCCGCAGCATTGGGCCAGTTATAAAAGTAAGAAGAAACTAACGGTATGTAAAAATAAAACCCTTTTCTAGAATACTCTGGGTATTTTTATTCGTATAAGGTAAATAAACTTAATCTAAAAATAGATTATAAGTTTTTACAAGAAAAAATTATCCCCCGCAACTTCTGTTCCCATAAGAAAAAATCTAGGGGAGTTATATCTGGGGATCTTGATGGCCAAGCAAATTCTGACCTTCGTCCGATCCACCTCTGTGTAAATGTCCGGTTTAAAAATTCTGTCACTCTTGTAGAGCTGTGACACCGTAAAGTCAAAAATAAAAAAGTTTTCCATCTGTTGAGATGGTTTCTGGACACACTGTATATTGTTATTGTTTGGTTATTTTATTTTATCCTTAGTATGTAGATCAACATTACTTAAACATTCTTTAATATTTTGCTCTTAGTTGGGATTAGGGATTAATGTAATGCTTTTTTTTTATATAAAAATGAGGCAATGCCCATTAATAAAAAATAAATAATTTTATATATATGTTACACTTGCGGAATATCCTAATACTTTTTAAATCTATTTTATTTTAGGAAACAATATATAAAAACTACAATTCCATAGAATTTTTTCCGGACAAATTTCGGGAGTATCTCCTGTCGCCAGCGGTGGGATTCGCAAAGAGTGAAATATTGGGATACCCTCAACATAAGAGTTCGGGATTCAGGAGACCAATCCAGGTATGTTATTGAATTTTTTATCATTGTAACATTTTTTTGTGCAACACATTTTTATTATTGTTTTTAATTAATTTGTTTTTAACAGTTTATTTGTATTTTAGGTCTTTACGAAAAGCACTATGTTTCCGAGTGAAAGGGTAGAAGCGACGCCAAGCAATCCCGTATATAATGATTCTGTGTACCAAAAAATAATGCAAACAGGTAAGCTTTTAAATAGTTTTTTCTACAACTGCTCTGAAATTTAAAAAACAGTACTAACTACACTGAAAATCAATATTTTCAAACAGCGTGCGAAAAAGTTTACACACGCCGTGCGAGAAGGTTCACGCACGCTGCAAGGAACAATTATTATGCAACCAACCATTCGCCGGGCCTATATTCTCTATATACAGGGTGATCCAGTTTGCTGCGGGTGGTTGTAAAGCCCTAATACGTGGTCTCATGTTGTCCCACAAGTGCTCGATCGGGTTTAAGTCTGGGCTTCTTGGAGGCCAAACCATTGTCGAATTTTGACTCCCTGGGAATTTCAACTTAAGCCCTTCTTGAACTATCACTAACATCGTTCAAGCCTCTAAACTGTTGCCCCCATATCATAACAGAGAACTTCCTACAATGTTACCCTCTCCGAGACGTTGATATACTCTCATACGGCGGTTATTACTAAATAAGTATAACCTGGGCAAATCCGAACAATTAATTTATTGAAAGAATACAAAAAAATTCCTAAAACATACTAATTTAATTTTTAGGTAAATATGAATCTCATAGAAGCAACGAAGATTGCATAGAGCACGTGTACACAAACCTGCTCCAAGATAGTGTTTCTACAAGATATTGCGAAAACACTGAAGAAAACATGGACGTTAACGAAAGTATAGCAAGAAGTATAGAAGAAGAAGAGAGAAAATTGCACCTGGTGGACAACTACAGCCAAGAAAGTGTCAATTCTGTCAATTCTAATAAGACAGATGATCTGTACGGTGGTGTTGACAACACCGGACGGCTGAGCGGGAACATGTCCGAATATTCTGACGTTACGGTCGACAAAGATAAAAATAGTGATATCTCTAGTCCTAGAGATAGAGAATATTGTGAAGATGTTAGTAAAGACACTGTTTCTAGTAGTCCGTGCTCCAGTGACGTTATCACAACGCCCGATCGACAAAATTTGACGGTTGATAACACTTAGATTTTAATTTCTTGTAATTTTGGAAATATTAAATTATATTTGTATAGTTTTGTATATAAGTTTGTTTACTTTTGGATCGAAGATAATGTAATATACGCTTTTGTACATATTTTAGAGCTAAAGGAATAAAATATTAATAGTCGTTGATAAGAGATGTTTTAATTTTAATAACATGAAAAAGTTACTTTCCAATATCTCGGAAATAAGAAGCAACTTGGCAACGTCGTTGATGTCGCGCCACTTTCGATTTACTTCCATTGTCGGGGTGTCTGGTATCTAGGCGAATAAAACAACCGAAACAGTTCAACGCAAAGCGCAGTATATATTGTTAGGCGATGCAAAAATTACAGAATCCGTTTAGTTAGGGAACTGGTGGCAGTAATTTTTAAATGATTTCATCATTTGGCAGATGTTGATTGAAGCAAAGAACTGAGTAGAATAAATAATATGAGCAACTTCTGCCTTTAATTTATTGTTGTGATATCAAATGGGAACATGTCTTGACTGACTGACTGACTGACTGATTCATCATCGCCGAGTCGAAACCACTGAAGCTATAAATATGAAATTTGCTCAGTAGTTTTATTTGATAATGTAGAGATTCACTAAGAAGGGATTTTTCAAAATTCAACCCCTAAAGGGGTCATAAAGGGGTTGAAAGTTTTTACGGAGAAAAAATATTAGTTTGGTCCTATTAACTTAAAACCTCATAGAAGTACTTACTCTAAAAAATAAATGATTAAACACGTGTTTTACAGTTTTTAATAAATCAACCCCTAAGGGGGTAAAATGGGGGTTGAAAGTTTGTAATAGAGTAAAATTGTTATACCGCGGGCGCAAGCTAATGATATTTATAAAAAAATTGTGTTCCTGCGTCAGACATTGCGTTAATTAATAAAATTATTTTGTTTCATCGCGGCCTTTAAGTATTTATTTAATGGTGTAAAGCAGTGTAAACAAATGAAGGAAAGTAAATTTTGAAAAATAATTCAAAAAAAGAATGATATTTAGAAATAAGAAAAAGAATTCTCGAAAATGAATTTGCAACACAAAAGGGCAATGATTAAAATAAGCTACGTTCGCGTTCTAAGAATGTTTACAATATTGAGAAAGGAAAATGTTAGAAAAAATTCTATACTTCACTTAACTTCGCCGAGATCCGCGAAAACCGGTTGGTGCTCTTAAATCGGCCGATCATTTCAAGAAGTTTGAGCATACTGACCGTTTGCATTGATGTTGTCTATGGGGAAGGTTTCACCCCCCGTCCGAAAAGACACCTCCCTAATCACCCTATTATAACAGTACAATTATGCGCTGTCTTATCTGATTGGCTCAACAAGAAACCGCCTTGTGGTGCCATACGAGTCGCGGGAAAGCAAATGTTACCAAATGTAACAACCTCATAAAATCTGAATTTATAGCTTTATGTAGGCGCAAGTCAATAAATGTCTCTAAATAAAGCAGAAAGCAATAAAAACGCAAATATCCGATAAATACCGCTCTTTTCCTTCATTTGCCAATTACAGGGTCGCCCACGTAGAATTTCCTGGAAAGAGCAGGTGGAAACACGATTTATTGGGTTGTAAATAGCATGTTGTCACATTAATTCCGCGAAAAAGTTGGAAAAGGGGGAAGATTTATGGAAATTTTCCCTATATACCTAAGTAGGAAGACTCCGGCTAGAAGAAGATAGTTGAATGATACATACCGATGTAGAGTGTCACGCTGTCCGAACGCGGTCCGAATTTCTGTCCACGGGAAAGTTCAAAAGTCTGGAATCGATAGTACGGGGTTTAGTCGGAAGTTTTGGAGCGCGCCGAATTTTGTTGATAAAAAGTGCGATAAATTAAAAAGTGAACAAGTAAGTGCGTAGAAACCCAAGAGATTGTTTGTGTTTGTGAAAATTGAAGAAATTGTGAAAAAGTGTATTTTTGGGTGGCTCCCAACCGTAATTTGTGGAAATAAAGTGAAATTGATCCAGAATTTTGCATTTTTCTGTTGGTGAACAGGGAAACAGTAAATAGGTAGAATATTTATTTAATAGTCAAAAATCATAGAAAAATTGAAGTTAGTGCACAAAACCTCTGCAGTAAGTACCATATCATTAGGTAGTCAATTGCAAGGCTAGGAGAGGTGTTAGGTTAAGTGGTGGTTTACAAGCAGTAGACACAAGGGACTTCCGGCCCTATGCAAAAGGTTTTTCTTGTCACCGCCAGGTGTATTCCTAGGTTACCGCTAACAGGCCAACTAGATAAGGTAGAGATAGGAATCAGTGGTGGGTGTTACAATTTTATAAAAAGCACGAAGTTACTTCTGCCACTTAGATAGCATTGCATTATAAAACTGCAATATAATTTATTACAAATCACCTTTAAAAATAACGGATATTCTCAAATCAATATCGTTGTTACAGTTATCGAAAAATCACTAGGTATATCTCTCAACTCTAGTAATTGTGCGAAGTCCGGATTTTTCACTGAAACCGAAGTATATTTTCATGCAGCCAAGTACATCTGTTAAAGTTTGTAGAGCCGTATTTATATTTATCAACTCCTTCAAGAGATTGCATTAAAGACAAAGTACTATGCTGTAACTGGTCGACTGCATCCACTAATGTACTATAGTTTTCTTGTATTGTGCGTAAATAGCTTTCGTTTCTTGTGGATTTTTAATTTGGAAACTACAGATTTTACAGCTTCGAAATGTTTGCTGTATAAAATTCCCTGTGTCGCTGCCAATTGCCTCACTCGCCGCGTTGTAGCTCTAGTTATGAATGAACAGTGTCGCCGGTAGATACCATTGCATTTTACATTTTGTCAGGTTTTTCCTGAAAATTTTAAGAGAATCACGAAAACTAAAAAAAGAAAAACAACACAGAATGTTAAAGTGTTTATTTATAAATCAACAAAGTTCTAAAAAAGTTGTTAAATATAATTTTTACAAAATAATTGTCCTAAGTATTTAAAACAAAATTAGATAAACTACAGTTAAATCTTGTTTTAGTAATTAATTAATACAGGATTATATTTACTGGCTTCGCGCATATTTCATATTTTGTTTTCAAATTTCTAATGCAACAACCAAAGCACAGTCGTGGCCAAAATAAAGCCTCATTTTTCATTAAAAAGTATTAAAAATCGTTTTATTTTGGCCACAACTCAGGTTGGCTCCAGTTCTGTCCACCCCTTTCAATGATAGCTACTGTAAAATCAGTATTAACTTATTCATATCCAATATAAGTAGGGTTTTGATTTCTTTAAAAGTTAAGATTAATAAAAATATCTTTTTTTGGGCGATAAGCGCCAATTTTAGTAAATTTTTACCAATTCAACAATTTCCAACTCTAATAAAACAATTTAGGCCGTAAAAGAGTTGAAGTTTAGTTAAATCTTTTTCATTTTTAAATCTGGTAACTTTGTAAATTTCTTCCCATATTTCAGTAAAAAATTTCTAAAAGGCACTTGTGCGATAATGTATTTACCCGTAACATCTTATAAAATCACAAAAACCAGTGCTAATCTTCAACTCAATCATGGTCAAAAAAATACTATAAGCAATATAATTTGTATTTATATAAAAAGGCAATTTTTTAAACTTTTTTACTATTATATAACAATAATTATAAGTTGTGATTTAAGCTAGCATCTTTTTATATCTAATGGCAGTTTTTGTGTACTTAAACTATGACTTTATGGAGACATATAGTTTTTTAAAATTCCATATACAGGGTGTCCGAGAAGTCTTTCTATTAATCTTTGCTAATAGTAAAGATGGAGACACCAAATTTTAGGTGTATCTTTATGGTTAATAAATCTATTTTTTATGAAATTCAACTTTTTTAACCCCCTTAAAATTTTTATATTCAACCCTATGCCGTGCGGTACCGACCTCATTTTAAAGGTCTTCAAAAAGAAACACATTTTAGCAAGTAGGTAAGCCTTAAAAGTAAAAATCGTGAAAAAATAAGTTATAAATTTAAATACCTTTATACCTCTTATTACTTTAAAAGCTATTCAAAATGGCCAGTATGAACTTCTTGGTAATAATAAAGTCGATTTTAGAACTCACTTCTCACATTTTCGAGAATGGCAGGTGTTACTTCTTGGCAGAGTTCCAAAATCGACTTTATTACTGCCAAGAAGTTCTTGGTGGTTATTTTGAACAACTTTTAAAGTAATAACAGAAATAAAGATATTTTATTTTTAGTTTTTTTTTCACGATTTTTAATTTTTAAAGTTTTGTCAATGCCCCCTCATCAGTGTCTAGACCTATGAAAAAATATTGCAAAGAATTTGCGCAAAAGACAACCAGAGCTGAAGAAAATACACAAAACTTTGTATAATTAAAAAATATTACCGCTATATGTCTCACAAAGTCAATCTAAATGTTGGAAAAAGTTTAAACTTTAAACAAATTACTAATTTTTTAAATATATAAATGTTATATATTTACAAGGTTTATAATATAGGAATATACGTAGTTAAATGATTTGTATTTAGACTAGAATGAGTAGAATGCTTCTTTATTGAGGTATTTATTGCTTACAAAATACACGTCCATGTACTCGTATATGTATAATAAAATTTTGCTAAAATGTCTCGAGACGAATTTCAATCAGCGACCACGTTTTGACTAAATCGCATACGTGGCAACACTGTGCCATTAAATATTAATATTCTCCATTTTGAGGTTATACATTGCAACGTTCTAAATCGGTGACGTAGTCAAGGCATGGCCACTGAATTAAAAAAAATTCTACATAATAATAGAAAAAATTAACCCGCATCCTTATAATAATAATTGTTGCTAAACGAAAAGCAAGTTGATGAATAATCTTTTTAATAATAAAATTTAATAAACTGTTTAAAAAATATTTTACAAGAAACGTACCGTTCTCAGGTTTCTTAATTTCGTGGTAAATGTAATGATTTTTCATAGATTTTTTTTTAAATGATCAACGTTTTGCAAAAATTGCCACGTTTTAGATTTAACATATACTGTATGTCCACAGATGGGGTAGACAACAAATTTTTACTTCAAAATACACTTACGTGCATGGAAATAGAACCACCCCACATGAATGCCTTAAAAAGAAATTTTAATTGCCGCTTTTCTGAAACAAGGTGAATTTAATCATTTTGTGCGGGGGGCGGAGGAAACTTGTGACGATTCGTTTTTGACTTATAATAATTTTTAAACGAAAAATAATTTGGAAAAAAGCTTGACAGAACTCGTAGAGAAATTAAAGCTGCATTTAAAAGTTTATGACCCCTTTTGTCGTATCTGTAATAAATAGGACGTAAGAAGCGGATAAAGTTTAAGGGTCGATTCACGACTAAATATGCACATTTGCTTAATTTTCAACGTGGCAACGCCGCATTTCAGCCGGTTATAAACTCAAGCCCAATATTATCGACTCGCAGCAAGAATCTTCATCTCGTTCAGTGCTGGTCCCAACAATGTTGCCATTTAAGTTCTAATCATAAAAAAAGTCATAAAGTTGTTCTAGACTTTTGCGCGTCTCTCACGGCTTATTTACTATAGATAGGAGAAATGTTGTTAGGACCTTTTTCATGTACATTTTAATGCTTTACAACTTTAATTTGAAACTTCTTTCCAGATTATTTCTCATTCTCGAACGAAAAGCCAAAACCCTTCTTCAACCCCTTACGGAGTGTTAAGTGTGCCGATTTCTACGCACGTAAACGCGTTGAGAATTTACAATAAGGGCTGGTCTTATTAAGCCCCCAATTGTGAAATGAGGCTGGTTTTAAATTTAAACCTTTTTCGTGAATCTGCAATTAAAACATTAAAGTATACCTGTGATCACAAAAAAATCGTACACAGTCTAAAATAATCTGACAGGACTTTCTTGGGATCCCGTCGCTTAGACTGTGAATTAGACTCGTAATCTTTGGTTTAGAGATATACATGGATAAGATTTCATTCGAAAATTTCGGCTGCCACCAGCCAGTTTTACCAAAAATAATATCTCTATAATAAGAAGTGGTATGATTTTATTTTTTTAAAATATGTCATATTTTTCATTGCATCTCTAATAATGCAAGTTTAACACTTCAAACGTCGTGCTGTCGATATCTGAATCGATATCTGGCTCATCTTCGTAGTCATCTTGATAATTTCGATCCCATCTGCCAAATCTAGGATTAGGATTTCTTGGATTCCTTATAGCCGGAAGATAGACAGGGGGCTTATGCTGAAAATACAGTTTTTTTACTATCCACTTAGCCTTAAAATCGCCTAATTTTTCGAAAAGCACGGTTCGAAAAATCATTTTGTAAAAAATGTTTTTTTCCAAGGTACATTTTTCTGAAAACGTTTTTTATTTGTAAATATATATTTTCAAAGATTTAATAGTTTGGAAAATGTTGATAAAAGAAGTTATTTTGAACTTTACCAGTTTGGAGAATGTATTAATATTTTAGCAAACCTGATACCTATACTAAATTAAAGTTTTCCACTCTCCTAGTGATTTGACGAGGTCGAATCGCAGAAATAAATAAGTTATTTTATTATTCTTACCTATTCTTCTGTTAGTTGCCATAACATCAACGCAGCATCGGTACCTCCAACAGTGACCAAATTCCTGTCATTGAACAAAAATCTCGCACACGCCACTGTTCCACTGTAGACCTTTTCTTCATTGTACTCTGCTTTTGGACTTAAGCATGGATATCTGAAAGAGGAAAATAAGAATGAAGCAATGGCGCAGCAAGCCTCCTGCGTAGTAAGCAATCTAGTGTCCACTAGGAAAAACCTGAATTAAGGTAGAAAATTTAAGTTTTAAAGGCTCTTTTTTGAAAGGTTTGTATATAATCAATATATATATATATATATATATATATATATATATATATATATATATATATATATATATATATATATAGCGTATCTTTTAATCTACCTAAAGTAAATTCTCGCCAATATTGCATATACAGTCTTTTGGAGACGCGCTAATTTTCATTAATTTTACCTGAATAGTCTTAAATATCCATCTGTGTCTCCCGTGATCAGCAAGTCGTGTGCAGCAGATCTGCTCGCAGTACTGATGATGGATGTCATCGGGTAAAAACGGTTATTCCATACACCTAACAAATATAAATATATTTACTCGTCGACATTTAAAAATGACATTTCCGACACTTACCCGCCACCATGAAACCGACTGTCGAATTATGAGTTGACCATTTGACGTCTTTCATTGCTATAGGACTCTTTTCTGGCGATAGGGTCTTAACATCCCCTAATAAATGATTTGTCGTTTATTATAATACATTTAGTACAAAAATTAATATACTAAAAGTAAATTGTAAAGAATTTGTTTATAATACTAGAGGTGAATTTTGGCGTGTTTCATTACTGTCATTGTTGACATCAGTTTAGTTGACAAATAAAGTTTAAGTCATTGTTTAACTGTCAACCAGGGCCTTAACCAGATGCCGCGATCATATTGCGGTTGTAGCGGCTGTTGTCACTAATATATTTTCATTATGACTGCGACGTTGTCGCCATTATGCAATACCTCCTAAGGAGGTATTGCATTATGTAGGTCTAATATGGCACAATGTTACGTCATCGGGTGGCTGTTTGGCTTCGCCCACAAATCTCACATCAAGCCCTTGTTGCATAAAGTAATTTGTTATTTTTTCGTCAGTTGAGCTATGTTACTTACAGAACGAAAGATCGTAATCAGCAGTTACAGTCTGCAGAAAATTGCTGTCCGAACTCCAATCCATTTGCATCAGGGGCTGAGCGCCCCTTATTTTGTTCGATTTTTTGTAGGAGAATCCGTCCCTGCTGACCCTGAAGAGGTAGATACTGCCATTTTGGGATGATATCGCCACAAAGTCTCCAGCTAAATAATTTGCAAATATGAAACAAGAGAAATTGTCTTTAGTCCGAAAACGTCAATAAAATCTCCAACAAATATACTTTCTTGGTTCTCATAATTTATAATTATATGATTTTCTCTCTTCTTTTTCTCGCAACTTTGGGAGTTATGATATGACAAGAGAATACAGAAAGAAAAAAAATGGTCTAAATAAGGAACAATTTTTTAACTTAGATAAAGTAGAAAACTTGGAAATTACACTTCCTAGCTTGTATTTAAATT
Source organism: Philopedon plagiatum (assembly GCA_963971165.1). Lineage (NCBI taxonomy): Eukaryota > Metazoa > Arthropoda > Insecta > Coleoptera > Curculionidae > Philopedon > Philopedon plagiatum. Next base: position 2,785,126 of record OZ020190.1, on the reverse strand, counting down.
TTATAAAATCTTATTAAATTATAAGACACTTTCCTCGGTTATACCGTCTATTGCTGTATTAAAAATAAATATATTCTGAATGAATAAAATAATAATTACTACTGACGAGGAATTTATTTATGTAATTTTTGTTTCTTACTTGGATTGAATCCGACGCAGTTCAAGGGCGATCCACAGACTCTGATAGTATTCACAAGTTGTCCAGATTCCGAATTTATGATTAGTAAGTGCCCCTCGGTGCTTCCGGCTGCCAGGGCCACTCCGAACGGGTGGAAGCTTAGAGAAACGCATTCAAACGATACCTAAAATGAATTTATAATAAAATGCTTGGTTTGGTATATACCATTGTAGGTTTATTTGCCGAAGTGCATTTCCAGCGTCCTCTAGTAAAACAGTAACACGGGTAACTCAAGTCTGATATTAGACATCTTGTTTAATCACCACTATAGGGACATGCGGTACAACAGTACCTATTTTATGATTTTTGCGGTGTTTATTTGTAGGTAAATAATTTCTTGGCAAAACTAGGCGCATTATTAAAAAAACCTTCCTTAATTTAAAAAGTGTATTTTGCTTGTTGCGTTGATGTCACTAGTTGCCCACAAGATTTTGACCCACCTGTAAAAAAACTCACGGGCCGCGCCTGTTATTGACCTCGCTTACAGGCAACGACACGCGTTACACGAGAAATCGGCCATATTTAATAGCCAGGGCAACGATATTTCTGCCGCCTTCCGCGAGTTTTAGTTTGTCCGGACGAGTTAAAAAATATGGTATATTTTAAGTATATTTATGGATTTTTCGGGGTATATTCGTGTTTTTTATGGCAATTGAGCGACCATCTTCTATGAGTGAGTACAATAGTTTAGACTGTTTGTGTCGTATGTTGTATGTAGTTTATTAAAAAAAACATTTTCTAGTCGAAACTTTCACGAAAAAAGTGACGTTGTTGTCTGGCAGGCCAATGATTTCGATTAATTTAGAGACAAAAGTGAACATATTCCCTTAAGTAAGATATCAGTATAAAAATTATAAAGTTGGGTTATATTGAAATAGTTTATTTTTTACCTGAGTAGACCAAATTAGTTTGTTCTTTCTCCAGAGGGCAATATTTTTGTCATGACCAGCCGTCGCAAATATTTCGTCGTCAGGATGGACAGCCAAACCCCAGAGTTGTCTACCATGTCCAAAAATAACCTAAAAAACAAACGCACATTTAACTTGCACAGTAAAAAATATGTTTACTGCTAACAAGAACTACGTGTTCGTTACATTTACATTTTATTTTTTGCAGTTAATCTTAACGTGGATCATAATCTCTTGGCTTTTTCGCAAAAATTCAATGAATATACCTAAAGCTAGGAAAAGAAGAGAACAATTCAGGCAGTTCTCGGTATTGGAAGAATCATGGACAAAAAAGAAAATATGGACGCGGTATTCCTCTCTACAATAAACCCGTTAAACTGAAGCGTGTTTAACTTATTCGGGTCGATTCTTAAACTAAAGGGAGACTGCTTCTCGATGACTGTTCTCTCCGGCTCAACAATCTGAACCCGAAAACGCTCCCCGCTGGGTATTGCTGTTTCTGCCTCGGATTTGCTGAGCTAAGATGCACAGAGAAAGATAAAATTGGTTATATTGGAACTTAGATTGTGATGTATTTAGGGACGTATCTAAAACACTATAAGGGGGGAGTGGAGGAAACATCCAATTAGGCGGAAATAAAAATCCAGAATTGTCGACCTTTCTTTCCAAATTCTGTCCAAGAAATTTTTTTTCATGACTGGTTGAACTTTTTTAAGGTTGCTGGAATTAAACTGTCAACTTTTTTGCGAATTTTGCCAAAACTCTTCCGAGGAGAGTCAGTCAAAATATCTAGAGAAAAGAAGCGAAAACAGACAAATCACTAGAGACCGAATTTCAATATTACATGACTCAAAAATCGTGGTCGGACTCTAGTAACTGCTGCCTGTTAGTTCACATTTTTGGAAGAAATTGCCAATCGTTCTCTTTTATCTCTCCCCCCTCTTTGTTAATTTTTTTACCATCTGTTGGACAAAATTAAATTTTCGGGCCTTAATAACCCCACAGTCTTGTCAAAAATATTTTTAATGTTTTCTGTGTACATTGTCATTCCAATGGAGTCCGTTCCGGGAATGTAATATTAAAATTCGGTCTCTACAAGTCGCTAACAACGCGGCGATGAGTGGGAGAAGGAAGTTTTCTTGTGAGATCTGGGTCATTGATGAGTCGAATGGCTCTCTTTTGGATAGAGTCAAGGATGTTAGGTGTCGAAGGTGATGCCGCTCCCCAGATGTGGGACATTATCCTAGGCTAGGTCTTATTTGGGGAACATAGAGAGTATAGTATAGACATTCATTTCTTTAATAGCTAATATAAATAAATATACATATGTATATTATAAATTTAGATTTTCCTAGATATGTTAATATTATTTTTATAAAGTTTATTCTGCTTGCAGTATTGTGTAAGAAAAGATATAGTTCTTCCAATAGGTACTAACAGTACATTAGAATTGTTATTTTCTTTTTATAATTTTCTATTCGCTATTAACTTAATTTTTTTAAATAGGGCTCTGAATTGTTTTATTTTTTAAAAGCTCATTGAGTCCTGAATATAACCATATACCATACTTATTGAAAATAACAGCTAATGGGGTTCACATTAAATCGTTATATCTAAACTGTCACTTACTGAATTAAAATGGTACTTTTTAATAAACAAAATGTTAATCAGTGATATTCGAATATTGTGTCTTTATTATCACAATAGGTTTATCTAGGTATCGTTCAGTAAATTATAAATTATATATTAAGAAGTTATCACAAAACCACTTTTTGTAACAGGGTTAAAATCTGAGTAGCACAATCTGTGCTAGATTTCGTCTTTTAAGAATTGTATTTTTCCTTTGAATACGTTCTTAACGAAAAAGCCAAAAACATGGTCTAACAAGAACCAGATTCAAAAAAATACTTCCTTGAAAATTTATTGATTTTGGGTTTAGTCCTTGTTAGAAATTAAATTTAAAAAAACACGTTCAAAAAACAAAATATATATTGGGCGTATTTTTGTCCATTCCAAGCGAGTGGGAGTGTCTCTGGATGCAATGGTGGTGAAAACATTTTGATAATATATAGATGACCAAACGGCAAAATTTTTTTAACAAAATTTCTGTCATTTAAGCTTGAATGTCGACGCAGACAAGTGGTAGCACCTAGTCACAGGGAAGCGCTTAAAGAGCCCAAAATAAAGCTGCTACAAAATTGAGTCATTTTTACACCGTTTTTGTCCTCTATCTCTATAGAACTGTTAAAAGCTGGGGCGTACGGTCCATGGAAGCGGAGGAAGCGCCGCTTCCCCCGCTTCCACGGACAACACGTTTTTTCCCGTGGATATTTACCGATTTACCGACTTTATGTTGGGCTACGACACAGCTTTGTTCATTCCAATGGCAAGACAGCATGTATATTATTTTGTGAGCTAACCTGTCTGAAATGGGGTCTTTCGTAACCTTTTATTCGAGAAGCGAATTTGCTAGCGTCACGTGCTAACCCACCCCTTAAAATCTCTTGAGAGACGAAAGCTTCATAGGGCTAGCAAAGAAAAAACTTATGGTTCAGTACCTGTAATCAGGTTGGATAGGATCCGGGGTGATTCAGGAGTAAAATGCAATATTTTAGATAAGGCACAGTTACCAAACGAGGTTGTTCAGTTAGCGATCAGTAGCGGATCTAAAGCATCCTTAGGTCAATCGGTCATATTGATAACGTGAGTACTAGAGCACCTCGACATTCTTTCAACAAAAAAGAATCGACTTTCCGATCAGTCAGCTAAACAGGTAATCGGTAACAAAAGCGGGACGGGTGAATATCTTATGTAAATTAACACCGTGCGTGGCATATAATCAAAAGTCGTTTGTTATTTCCTTCTTCAACAACGTTACTTCTTTATCTCGGAAACTGCTGAGAATTGGATCCATGTCTATAGAAACTTATAAGTATGTCAATTTTGTGCCGCTGAATACGTTTCTAAAGCATTGCCTTTCCTTCTGAATCACCCTGTATATTACTGAATGTTTTGTCCACCAAATTAGTCACCCTCTAAACGTCGATGGTTCTATGAATGCCATGCGTTTAGAATGTGATGGATGTATGAGATTACGTAAGATCGAAGTTGGTGCAATGTTTACATTTAATACGTTTTTAATGAAACATAATTTCGACTTATTTCCCGTCGAAAAAAAAATTAAAATTTAAAATATTTTTATGGAAATACTCACTTGGTTAAATCTCCGTTGCAAAGATCCTTCTAAAATATTATTTTTGGTCGTCCCGACGTAAATATTTCCATCGTTTCTGCCCGGTCTCTGTGGGTAGATTGATCGGACCCCTCCAAACAGATCTGGTAACTAAATTCAAATTCAGATATATATATATATATATATATATATATATATATATATATATATATATATATATATATATATATATATATATATATATATATATTATCTATTATGGCGTTCTATATGGTAGGCTAAGTACTTATCGATACTCCCTAGCATAGTCTATGATCCGGTTTAAGAAAAAATACGCAGTATACGAATTTTTACCTTAGTGTCAGTGATCTTTTTATAATTCTGCAAGGAGTCCCACGCAGCAATCCGTCTATCTTTTTCACCTCCAGAAAGCAGTGTTCCCTCAGAAAGCATCATCAATGCCCCTACTCCTTTATTATGAGCTTCGTACTCCATTCTTACAAAATAGGCGCCATCAGCATCAACACTGCAAGGAAAACAAAGTATTGGGGAAGCATTTTCGCTTTACATGGTTAGTTTAAAAACTAATAAAGTTAAGCTAAGATAGGAACTAAACTAAAATATTTCAAAATTATTAAAACAGGTAAAAAATACTTCATTCATACTCTTTACTGAGTATAATAAAATTATCTTTGATTTTATTAGGGCCGGTCCTGTTTACAGTTCTTGTAAATTTACCGGGTTTTATTACAGCTGCTGTCGATAATAGTTTATTACAGGCAATAGGCAAACGAAAGAGCTTGAAATGAGCTTTACAGGGCTTTCATTTCCAAACTGGACATCTTCAACAACACTTGATTAAAAATAAATTATTTTTAATTTTTTTCTATATCCTTCAAATACCACCAAATATTTTAACAAAATTCGGAAATTTTTTTTGGGGGATTTTTTTTTAATAATAAAAAATAGTCTGTTTTCCAAACCTGTGACTTTAAAATACAGATGTGAATACTATGTTTACCTGTAAATTGTTATAAACCCATCACTGTCTCCCGTTATAACGTCTCCATCTTGTTCAAATTGTAAAGAAGTAATCAGAGTACGGGAAGGCTGAAAATAAAACTTTATACACTTACAAGCAAAAAAACGTTCTTTACAAGGGTAGTCAAAGTAATCGTACAACTAGTCAATCGTCTAAACAATGGGTTTTTTAGGAAGTTTAGCACTTAGACTGTGAGTTACTTGTACGATTATTTTTTGCCGGCTGGTTTAGATATTTTATATTCGATAGGAAAAATATACATTACATTTTTTGTATAATTTACCGGCTTGATTATGTCAGTTCTTTCGAAGAACCCATCTTTTCTTCTATTCCAAAAAGTAAGATGTCCTTTACCGTGAGTTATCATTAGATTGTCGTCGAGAGGATGAAATGCGGCACCAGTTAATTCTTCTTGCAGTGTCTAGAAAATATTGATAATAGAAAATGTAGTCATTATAACACTATAGATTATGTAAGTGCCACACACACACACCCACACACACATACACACACACATATATATATATATATATATATATATATATATATATATATATATATATATATATATATATATATATATATATATATATATATATACATATATATATATATATATATATATATATATATATATATATATATATATATATATATATATATATATATATATATATATATATATATATATATATATATATACAGGGTGCCCGAAAAGTCTTAGTATGGGCAAATATCTTTGCTATTACTAAAGATGACACCAAATTTTAGGTGTATCTTATTGGTTAATAAATCTACTTTTTTATGTAATTTAACTTTTTAACCCCCTTGAGGGGGTGCCGCTAGGGAGTTGAGGTCAAAAATTTTAAATGTAATCCTATGCCGTGGGGTACCTCATTTTAAAGGTGTTCAAAAAAGAAATATTCTACCGCAAATCCGAGGTCCGTATCATAATTTGTTTTTAAATGACAAGCCTATAAAAAAATTAAAAATCGTAAAAAAAAATTTAAAAATTATGTAGGTACCTTTATTTCTCTTATTACTTTAAAAGTTGTTTAAAATAACCGCCATAAACTTCTCGGCAGGAATAAAGTCCATTTTTAAACTCTGCCAAGAAGTAACACCTGCTATTCTCGAATATGCGAGAAGTGAGTTCGAAAATCGATTTTATTACTGCCAAGAAGTTCATGGTGGTCATTTTAAACAACTCTTAAAATAACAAGAAAAATAAAGGTAAGTTTTTTTATTGATTGAGGTATTAAAAAACATATTTAATAAAATAAACTGTGCTGACCTGAAGGTATTAAATGCAAATTATATCATGAAATCAATCTTTTATGGAAATTCTCTATGAATGAATTATTTAAAGTAGGTTGTTTTGCCAAGAAATAACGTTCGCAAAACGTGTTCTCTATTGCTTATCAATCTATAGCACTTTCGTGAGAACAAATATAAATCACAATACAAGGACTTGAAAACAAACCAGAACAAAACGTTTTTGTGTGTAGAAATTAGTATATTATAAATCTTTATTTCCCTTGTGACATTTGGTGGGTTTACTGGTTTATGGTTTAAAAATTTGTTTGTCTACTGTTATATAAATATGTATACTATGTATCTACATGTATATATATTGGTGGACAAACAAACTTTTAAACCATAAACCAGTAAACCCACCAAATGTCTCACGGGAGAACGGCTTTTCGGTGTATTCGAGTGTCTGTCCATATTCTTTACAGTCTCTGTTATTACATTGTTAAAAGAACTTACCGCCACTTTCCCCAAAAGGTGACCCCACTGCCACTGCCATACTGAAAGTATGCTTTCCCTCCCAGCATCGACCCCTAACACATGACTGCCTCCGTTCTAAAACAAACAATATTAACTACTTTTATAGTAAAGAGTCACTTTAAAAAAAACACAAACTGAAAACTTATTTGTGTAAAGAATTGCAGACACTTTATAGTACACATTTAAATAACTCTTTTCATACCAAATTTGAAAATGCGACGGCCGCCACTCCCACTTCAAACTCCCCCATACCGAAAACATACAGGGTCTGTAACGTTTCCGTACTCCAAATCCTAATATGAGCCTGCGTTTTTCGGTTTCTCCCAGCTCGTTGTCCGGAAGCAACCATCTCCCGCGACGGATGAAGATCCATACTAGAAAGAAATATTGTTTTATCATGTATTTTTTTATTGAATAAATTGTTTAAACAACTCATTACAGACCAAAAACTGTTGTTTTGAAGAACATTACCATAAAATATTTGTTGCCTGCGTAGAGTTCGTAGTATGATTATATTTGTGTATAATTATTATTTTTATTAAACAATAAAACTTTTTAAAAACTGATATATAAGTTAATTACAGATTTTAGTTTTTTACCATTGGATGTCTTCAGTGTGTCCAATATAGTGCCTCTGAGTTTCCTCATCCCTGTCAAACATGACAGCTACTGCAGCTACATAATACAAAAGTTCTCCTGTTGGGAGTACCCAGAGATTTCGTCTCGAATCGGTTCCTCTATAACCGTAACTATAGGAACATTGTTAAGAAAAATATGTTGTTTCTTGCTAGCAATATATACAGGTCGTTTACTAAACATACGGCAAAAATTCAAGGGGTGATTCCTTGGGTCCAAGGAATTTAAGTCCGGGGATCGAGCGGGCCATAAGTTAGGTCAATCTCGACTAGTCTAGCGATATCGATATGTTGCATTTAGAAAGATTTGAGTATTCGGATAGTGGATGGATGACATGCAATAAGTAGCAACCCTGGTGTTTTTAAAAGAGTTCGACAGTCAATGAGGAGAATTCTTGCCGTATGTTTAGTCAACACCCTGTGTATAATAATGTAATAAAGCGCTAAATTTCTACAATTTTCCATTATGATTCTTCGACATGTTAAAGAACATATTTCCATACTAAGTAGCTTCGAACTTTGGTATTAAGGAAACCAATTCGTTAATAATTCATAATATTTCCCCATTTATAAATATTTCATCTTTTTTATGACTTTCTTATGGTTTATGGTGTTTTTTTATTTCTATTTAATTACTTATTAGCGTAGTGTGTTATTATTTCTTTTTTCATTCGCAGATAAACTACCAAGGGCGGATTTGGACTTTCGTCTAGGGGGGGGGGGGGAGGCGCAACGTTAGCTCGAGCTACACAATATTGTAGACCAAGAAAGACGGGCAAGTTCGCGTGCTATTTTATTCTTGAAGCTTAGGGTTCTAAAAAATGAACACTATTTCCAGAAAGAGTGGAACGAACTGCGTTTCAGAACAATGGACGAAAAATCTAAGTCTGTTCTGGCTAAAACAAAACAGTTGGTCATCTTAGCTTACACGTGACAGGACAAACTGACTGATTTATTGATATGGACCCAAGCAAACCCAAGCCAATGGGATCACGTTTTACAAGTTTCGAAATTCGCTCAGAATTTTCGGTAGAAAATCCTTTTTTTTTGTGTTAATAAAGGCCAAGATAAATGGATAACAGCGACCGCCATGGATATTTAAATTTATGCAAAGAATATAAAAAAATATTGTCACAAGTGGAAAAACCAAAAATATTTCATAGTTGCAATTTTAATGCATATTCAATAAATACGCTACATCCTGCCAATGTAGAGGTAGATTGTAGAAGAAATGATCTTCAAATCTTTCACAATCACAAACGTATCGGACCGAGGCTGGTGCACTAGTGTCCTTTCCGACTCTTCTCTTCGCAATCGCCCTATTACCTAGTCAGCAGTTTTCCCGTCTTTTTGAGGAGCGTTGACTTTAGGTCAGAAATATCGATTACTGCTGACTTGATAATTGAGCGTCGTTTTAATAAATTATTTCAAGTAATTGTTTGATTTTATAAAGGAACTATAATATTTCATAGTTGCAATTTTAATGCATATTTGCCAATGTAGAGGGCAATAACTTATGATTAAGTAAAATAGGATTATAGTTTACTTATTGAACTTCCAAATATTGATCTATGAAATATTATTGGTTTTTCCACTTGTGACAATATTTAAGATTTATTTGGGTTATATTCACATTCCCTATTGTTTATTTTTTTTAAAGCACTTTTAGAAAACATCTTTTTTGAAAGTACACCTGATCAAACTCAAAAAAGGTTAGGTTAGATTTTAGGATCTTGTTTCGTCTTTTTTCATTAACATTTTCCAAGCTAGGAGAGTTAATAATTCAATTGGGGAAATACTATTTTCGAAAAAAATATATCCGTTTTCGGAAAACGTGTTTTTCGAAGAAGTTTACTGTCGAAAAGATGTGTTTCGAAAAGCAAACACTATCATTTATTTTCTTTAGAACCAGAACGATCGCGCGTTAATTTTGATAAGATCGCAGTGAGATGTGAGATGTGTAAGGAAGGTTTTTAGAAACAGTTTAAGAGCATGTAAGCGTCACTCCTAAGTCGACCCCTGTAACATAGGCTTATTAAAAAAATGAAAAAAAAAGGATACACCCATTCTAACAGCATCTTTTTATCAGGAGGAGTATTGTCCATAGGTGCATGATGGATGGGAGGATAAAATGTTCTTCTTAATCCCTTTATAGTAACTCTGACTGGTTCTTCTTTTAAAACTTCTAACAATGTATAATCTAAAACATACGTAAATCTCGTAGCACCATATTCGTAACTTTGTAGTAATATTTGTCATCGCGAGAACCGAAAACTAATTGAGTGCTTTTAAATAATCTGATCAAAATTTTGCTTACAATTCTTTCTTACCATTGGTCCTTACGATTTCACTCTCCGGAGCGTATAATGCTCTAGGTCTGCTTTTACTTCTTGCCCTTCTTTGCTTGCTTATATCTTCTACAATGGCAGTTTGGGGGGCTCTGGCTCTTCCCCTTCTCACCGGGGAGAGCATCACTCCTGGGTTGGCTGTTGCTCCAACGGAACCTATACCTTAAAGATAACTTATGTACAAATGTGGAAAAATCATTTAATTCACAGTCTTCTGGCACTTACCTAAAAACGACAGTGAATTAGATGTGGCGATTTTTTTGACGTTAAAGCGTACGTTAAAGTACACATAGATTTCTTGTTAAATTCAAAAATATAATAATTCATAACATAATCACAAACAGAAATGGTTAAGAAAAAGCTGAAAATGGCAGTCTTTGATTTGATTTTGTAAAATAGATAATATATACACACCTAAATAAAAAGTATCTACATCAGCAAATTCATTCCTAAGTTGTGAAAAACTCCTCACTTCTTGACCTGACACCGTATACATCCTTTTTGCACCGTTCATTTTTAAAACTTGTCCTAAATCTTCCAAAACTTCCTCAAAGGGTTGAGAGGTGCGAAGATTGAGTAATACTCTACACTAAAAATCGAAATAAAGCAATGTTGTGAGTAAAAAACCAATGTTCGGATAACGGTAAATCAATTAAACTAGAGTTTATTATATCTAAAAGTGGTGCTGATATTTCATTAAAATTATTTTTTAAAAAACTTATTGATATATCATCTGAACTGGATTTGTTTGAAAAACTAAATATTATCTGTTTTAAATCATGTATATTCAATAAACTAAATTTTTCAAATTTCATATTACTGTCCTGATAATCAAATTTGTCTTTATAATTTTTTATAGACTGGATAATTTCATTTATGCTTTTTATAAAAAAATTATTAAAATTTTCTGCAATCTCAATGTTTGAATTTTTAACGATTCCATTAAAACTTATTTCATTATATTCCTCCTCCTTATTTTTTAATATAAAAGATTTCAAAGTTTTCCACATCTTTTTTGAATCATGTTTACACTCATCCACTTTGTTATTAAAAAATTTTTTTTTTTCTATCCTAATTCTTGAAACTATAATATTTCTATATCTTTTGTATTCATTCCAGTCGTTGTCAAGTTTGGTAAAACTAAATTTTTCATAACACGCATTTCTGTATTTAATTAAATTTACAATTTCTTCACTAAAATGAAATTTAGGTTTCGTATGAAATTTAATTTCTTTTTTTGGAGAAAAATTATCTAAAACTTCTTTAATATTGTTTATAAAAAATTCACATTTTTTATTAATACTTGGTTCATCATAATTATATTTTAAACTACTTAAATTATTTTTAATTGTTGAGGCTTATGCAAGTTTCATAGAAAAACTTTTCGGAGATCTCAAAGTAGACCTATATTTTGTGTCGCGAGCATTTCTCCAGATTTTTCACGAGCCATCGAGAAAGTACTGGTCAGTGGTCATATTTAAGAGAAAGAAATTTTTGATTTTCCAGGAGTCGGCTGCTTCATTGAGCATGGGTCCGCAAAATTAAATTTTAAAACCGCGTTCATCGTTTTAGCTTTAGAAAAATCGAACTCTACATCAAATTTTGCATCGATTATTTTAGATATTTTTCCCTTATGGCAAACAATTTTAAGTTATTTGCCTATAGCGAGATCGATATAACGTTAAAAAGTGTCGATTTCGATTTTTCGGATAACCGGTCGCCTGACAATAATCCGAAAAATCGAATTTTCCAGGAAAACCGCAATTTTCGTCGCCTAAACTCTGAGTATATCTTGATAATCTAAGGGTATATCGTATTTTAGCTTAGCGTGAGCATTATAAGGTAAAAAGTAATCTAAACATGACTTCTGATATTATAAATTGTAACCACAACTATCATTTTGACACAAATGACCAGAAACGTTAAGTTTTAAATGGCAGAAGAAAAACAATAGGATAAAAAACTGAATTTGGAAGAAAATGTATCTCATACTTCGCACAGGTGTAAATGTTATTTTGAGACATTACTAAAAATTAAACTAATTCGGAGAAAATAAAAAAAAGTAGTGCAATAGACGATCTTTGGGCACATTTTCATTTTATAATAAACATACAATTCCTATTTTTTCCACTTTTATGTAGAATAATAATACGTCTAGAGTAAAATATACATTATTAAGCATATATTCACAAATTGGCCTATTTTTAACAACATAAGAGAATTTTTTCGCCCTTCAAACTTCGTAAAAATCACTTCTGATTTATGTATCTAGAACATACCTAACAAGTTTTAATTTACCTACGTGATTGGTTACAGTGTTGCATGATTTTAATATGCATACAATTTTTGCGTCATATTTTTCCTGCAAATAGAGCTAATTTTCACAAAAAATTCTTTACATGTTTTTAAAATTGTTTTCTATAATTGGCTAATTTTTTATTTAAATTTTATATTTGATGGCACGCCATAGATTATAGATTTAGATATGCTTTAAAACGCACTATATTTAGTTCGGCAAGTAATAAATTACAGCAATAATAATTGCCAGTTAGTTACCTGTACAGTATGGTCCATGTTATTAATAATCCTAATAACTCTTCCTGACGAAGGCTTAATAGTACCGCCACCTGGTGGAGGAGCGTCGGTTTCCACTATGGAGGCTTTTCTACTTGTCGCCTTACTCCATCCCTGGCCTCCGGGGGCGGCGTACCAAATTCCGTTCTTTTTCCCATAACTTGCGGCCTGAAATAGTTATTTGTGTTAACGCACGAAATAGTAGTTTGGCTTTTGAGAATAGCAATTTTTTTACGAGGCGTTAGCCGAGAACGAAATAAAAAGGAGCGGCTGAAAATTTTTCCAAAAATGTTAAGTGTGCCATTTTCGGGGTTATTGAGGTCTGAAAATCTAATTTTGTCTAACAGATTAACAGATGGGGGAGGAGGAGCGTTTGGCCATTTTTCCAAAAATGACATATTCGGAGTGTTTAAAAATTGTTTTTTGTAATAGATGTTAAAAAAATTAACGAGGGGGGGATTGGCAGTTTCTTCAACAATGTTAACTAATGTGACATTTTCGGGGTTATTGAGGTCAGAAAGGCTAATTTTGTGTAACAGTTATTATAAAAATTAAGGGGGGTGGGTAAAAGGGGCGTGTGGGAATATCTTTAAAAATGTTAACTAATATGTAATTTTTGAGGTTATTGAGGTCAGAAAATCTAATATAACATGGCCGTTAAAAATTTAAAGAGGGGGAGATAAAATTAAGGGGGGGGGGGGGGAAGAGGTGCTCTAAAAAGAAAAAAATTCTCATAAATGTGAACAAAAGTAAGTTGACCATTAACCGCAGTAATAAATACGTAATAATAATATTTCATACTTTTCAGTGCTTGTCCTTTTGTAAAGTTGGTTCATATTTAAAAAAAAATTTTAGGATTCATAAATGCAACACGACAAAATCTAATATTAATTGCATTTCATTTACCTTTTCTATCAGTTACGTGGGTTCGACCCCGATTTTTGCATCAGGTAATATTGAAATCCGGTTTCTAGATATAAGGCGCGGGGGGAAGCTAGTTAAGTATATCTGCAATAATGGACCTAAATTCTAGACTAGGGCATGAGTTTACCCTCCCATCTAATATCAGAACTTAATAATATTGAATGACTTTTACCATGCGTTTTTATAAGCCGCTTTACAACAAATCGCTGATTTTTTAAAATCATTTCCCCATACTTTCCCATAAAACACTCCTCATTTTTCCTTTATACCGTAGCCAGTTGCGTGTGTTAAATGAGCTTTTTTGCAAGTCTATAAATTGCATTTCAGGAAACATATACATTCTATAAATTCAAAACAATTTCAAATGGTAAATTTTAAATTATAGGTCAATTTGGTGCAAATGTAAACATAACCTATCATTATGGGGCTAATTTTGGGGAAAATTTATAACAAAACAAATTAATAATGAAATTAATAGTTCGACAAGTTTAATAAGGGTAAGAATAATGCAAGCAAATTTTTAACTATGAAAAGAGCAATTCGAGTATGTATTTCTACAAAAATTGAACTATATTTTTGTTAGAAATACATACCGAGATAGAATTATTTTGAAACCAGGAAAATCGAAGAATAACAGACAACTTATAAGTTTTTAATGACGATTTACTAACATTGACAGGACAAAAACTTGTCAAAACCTAACTGGTCAACCAGAAGATCTGACGTTGAATAAGTTTTTACCTTTTAAAGAATTCAGGTGTAAGTTTTTTCTAGTGGTATAAATTTTAGTAAGATAGAGCCTTATTAATAATTGTCTACCAAACATGGTCAAGCGGTACTGCAGTAATCGCAGAATTTGCTCGTGTTATTATTATTTATTTTCTTATAATTCCACGACGCAACATAAAACATTCTAGGAAATTTAAAAATTACCAATTTCACCCATTAAAAATCGCCTTTAGAGTATCTAAAAATATTGTCGTTTTTTTTCTAAAATAACCGCACATTAAATATAATAAAGAAGCGACAATCATAGTCTAAGGAATTGTGAAGCCAAATAGTTTTAAAAAAGAAATACACGAAAGAAGTTTAAATTTATAACTTTCAAAACCTTTAATATAAAAAATAGTATATTAGCGGCTGGTCTATCTATTCTGTACGCATCCTACCAAAAATGTTTTAATAAAGAAATGCTAATCATAAATTAAAGAATTGTGGAGGCAAAAATAAAAAATATGCAAAATAAGTTTAAATTTAACACTTCTTAGACATTTAATATAAAAAATAGAATACTAACGGCAAATTCGTCCATTCTGTATGCTCACCAACTTAAAGAAAATAGTCAAAAATGAATCATTAAAGAAATGTCTATCATAGTTTAAGGAATTGTGGTGGCAAAAATTAAATAAGAATGAAACGCAAAATAATTTATAACTTTTAGGCAAAAATTTATACGAAAAAGAAAGTTCGATCATATATATACACAGTGTCCAAGATAAGGAGAACCAGTATAAACAATTAATAACTAATACGCAATGTCTTAAAGAAGTCATCTGATAATGCCAACGTGGTTGAAGAAACGCGCGCCGATAGCAAAAAATTTTTTTTCAAAATTATAAACAATTATGCCCAGAGTCACTTTGGCTAAGACCAGTGGAATTTGACAGTTACGGTTTTAAATTGATAAGTGTAAGAATAAGACAAAGTACTATATATTTATATCAGAGTTTTTTCGCAAATTTATAATGTGTTTCCATAATAATAGAAATAAATTCGTTGTAGCAACAAACGACAAATTAAAATCATTTAGAAACCAAGTAAATCAAGAAAATTTTGTAATGATTGAATAAACAATATAAAAACTTCAACTGATCTGAGTCCTAAACCTTTTTAGTAAATGAATGAAATTAATCGACATTATTTATGCAATTATAAATTATAATTAACATATAATAGAAGACACACCGGAAAGGTTAATCTTTACCCATTATTACTCTTTCATAAAATGATAGTTAATTATTTACAATTTTTACAAATAAAGGCAAAATAAAATTTATAGTCAAATCTAATAGTAAAATAAAATAAGGAAAGTACTTAAAATAATTCTTAGGTATTAAATCCTTACCATGTTAGGTACAGTAACAACGGCAAACGAAGTATCTTCATCAAAACTAAAATCAAGCATTGGCAAATAAAAAATCTTTTTTTAACTCCCTCGAAACGAACTCTCGACCGAGAAGTAAAGAAAATCTTTTAAATACAGTCCGATTTTAAGAAAATCCAAAAATCAAATTCACATTTAGAAGCTTCAACGAAGAGATACTTAATAATACAAAAAGTAACGAAATACAGGAACGAATTAACCAAATGGCGAACACTTTATGCCAGTTCTGTTATTGGTCTGCGGCCAAACTGCGGGGGGTAAGT
Organism: Philopedon plagiatum; assembly: GCA_963971165.1. Lineage (NCBI taxonomy): Eukaryota > Metazoa > Arthropoda > Insecta > Coleoptera > Curculionidae > Philopedon > Philopedon plagiatum. The sequence continues at coordinate 2,769,106 of OZ020190.1, read as the reverse complement.
AATAAGGATTGTAAAAATGATTGTGCTAATGAGAGGCGCATGGTGGGGGCCGTCAAGGTCAAATTTGAAGGATTGTGAACGGACGGCACGGACCTCTCGCTCTCGCAGGGGTTGCATGATGCCGGACGCTGACATTGGCGTTCGACGGTCTTTCCTTTTTAGGAAGGGTGGGGTATATTTTATTATTTATATTGAGTCTTGATTTATGTGATTGTACAGGGATATCCAAATAAAAGTGAACATGCCTTATAACTTTTTTATTTTTAAAGATGGGAAAAAATGTTAAATATGAAAGCTTTGGAGATTTTTATGAATCATTCATATATCTTGTCAGCAAAACAATTGAGCGTCGAATAAAAAAAATATGGTATAAAACATCGATTTTCTCGCTTATCTTAAATTGCATGATATTCTAGGAGAAGTTCTAGACATATTTTGTATAACAACTATATGCCGTTTTTCAATCGTTTTTGAAATATTTCAAATTAAAAATTATTTCGCGTAAATATACTTTAAACGTAACTATCCACGTTGCGAACGAAATACCTGATACCTTCTTAAATTTTCTTCGAAGGTAAGTAAGTCAAAGTTAATGTCAAGGTTGACAATAATACTTTAGTCAACGTGAATTTATAATTTTATATTTATGCAAAATGAGTTATTCTATTAATGAGAGATACAAAATATTAAAATTATATTTAAAAAATAATGTTAGAACGGCTCAAGGACAATATGAAGAAAATATTGAAGAGGGACAAATAACTCAATCATTAAACACCATAATAAAATAGAAGGCTATAAGAAAGAAGAATATTGGGCAATTGAGAAAGAAATGAAGAAAGGGATTTATTATATTTTTAAGAGAATCCAAAAGAATCAATTCCCGATTGTGTGCGGTATCTCAGATATGGAAGAAGAGGTAAATTGTTTACTTATGGAATAGTTCAAAGAACGTTAAAGTATTTTAAGTATAGACCATATAAAATTATACCAGTTCAGGAGATATATTTTTGTCTCAAATATTAACGAAAGAATGCGGCAAGATGCTAATTTATTTCATACTATCGTTTGAAAATGAAATCGAAGATATTCTCGACGAATTGCCATTTGAAGAACGCCGACGTATTATATGGCAACAGGACGGGGCGCCTCCCCATAATATAATTGAGGTTCGCAATTTTTTAAACTATCAGTATAATGAATTGATCGGTAGATATGGAACGTTACTTTGGCCTGCAAATAGCCAAGACCTCCCCCTTTAGATACATTTCTTTGGTGTCATTGGAAAAATGTCGTATACAGCAATCATAATGAAAATATTGAAGAAATTCAAAGGAAGGTGAGAAATCAAGTAAGAAATCTGAACGAAAATGATGCTGAAAGTATTATAAACACACTTTAGAGGCAGAGAAGAATGTATGAAGAGTGCGAAGAATTAAATGGCGGACATGTTCAAAATTTCTTATGATATTTATTCGCCAATGTTAACATTTATCTGTTTATGTTATAATTCATTTTTTATTGTTTATAATAACTGGTTATTGCTTGCAAATATTAATAACTAATAAAAATCAACATTTATTTTTTAATAGAATAACTCGTTTTTCATAAAGTAAAATTATAAATTCACGATGACTAAAGTATTATTGCCACCTTTGACATTAACTTTGACTTACCTACGAAGAAAATTTAAAAAGCTAGCAGGTATTTCGTTCGCAACCTGGATAGTTACGTTTAAAGTATATTTATGCGAAATAATTTTTAATTTGAAATATTTCAAAAACGATTGAAAAACCGCATAGGGTATGTTATACAAAATATGTCTAGAACTTCTCCTAGAACCCAAAAATATGATAAAAATCATACCATACAAGTTAAAATAAGCGAGAAAATCGATGTTTTATACTATATTTGTTTTATTCGATGCTCAATTGTTTTGCTGATACGATATATAAATGATCCATAAAAATCCCCAAAACTTTCATTATTAATATTTTTTCCCATCTTTAACAATAAAAAACTTATAAGGCCTGTTCACTTTAATGTAGATATCCCTGTACAAGGTGAATACGTAGAACATAAATTCCTAAATTAGAAGAATTCAAACTGAAAAAAATAATTTTTTGCTTCATCCTCATCAAGCAATCTAACTACCTGTTAGAGCTAAATTGCCGATATTGCTTATGCTAAACTGTCAAAATTAGGTTTATACAAAGGCCGCTTACACTGGAGAAAATGCTCTAAATATTTTGAAAAATGACCTCAATATTTTCAAAACAATCTGATCGTAGCCGGTCTCTGCATTGCCGTTGTATGTTTGTGTCTGATTATGTGATTCACCTCGAAAACGGTCGGCTTATTGCCGGTCCCTGACGTGTCGTTGTTTGTCTGATAATGTAAATAAGTATTTAGCTAACAATTCCTGAGATACTTTGGAAGTACCCATCCATCAGTCCAAAGACTATTTATAGTTTAACAGAAGCCATGCTTAAATACAAGTTGACACAATTCTTTAATTGACATTGTCCCACTTTCTTCCCCGCTCATGTTAAGCTCCGTTACACGTAGCAGCCTTAAGTGACCGCCCCACATATCGTGACTGGACTTACTTCCTTATCGCCTGTTTCGAGAAAGTTTTCTCGCACAACACACACAGCAGCGTGTATGAATCCATATTTGCATATTAAACGACATAAAAATCCCAACGGGGGAATTTATTAATTTTGGTGTACCTAGCGTAAGTTGTCATTTATCTGGGACAGATTTTAGTACACTAGTGACCTAATATTTTCGGAATGACACGACCTATTGTCGGTATGTCGAGGTGATATGGAAAAATGACCCATTTCCTACTTGATTGGTATGCTAATTTGATGAAACTGATACTGCGGCATGAGGTTTTGAAATGTCGTTGAAGTGAAATGTTTCGTTTAATGATTTTTTTTTAAAGAAAGGTTGCCAAATCACGCTGAAAGGGAGCCCGTTTTCGTTGGTGAATAGCTTGAGATATTGTCTATTTAATTTGGAAAACTAGACAAAGATAGTTATGTTTCTATATAATTGAAGAGTGGAAAGATTAAATAACTAAGAAAGGGGCAGATTGGGGCAGAAAAACTAAACGGCACAATGAAGCACAATATTGGGGGCAGTTTAACACAGAAAAGCTCAGAAGAGTTTTCGGATATTCGGAACCGTAGTATATTTGACTTATTAAAAATCTACTTTTCTTTTTTTTAATTCTGCCCATTAGGCGCCATACTGTGCTGCGTCTCAAAACATAATCAAGCAACTAAAAGATTTAAATTTAAACCAGTACAAAGTACTAAACCAACCAAACTGTTGTACCAGTGGCAATGGGGACTTCTTTTTTAAATAAGTACATAATACAGACAAAACAATATCAGACTGCGTTTAGATGACAGATAAAAACTTTTGACATTTGGCATGTCGAAGTATAGCAGTTGATTAGGGGCGGGACTATGACGTTTGAGGTATAGAGTGGTGGGGGTTGACTTTAGCGACTCACTGACTACTACTACTTTGAGGAAGGAGTAATAACAAGACATGCATAACCCGGAATTCATTAAAAATAGTGAATTTCGAGGTATGCGTTCATTACAAGGTATTTTTGACTACAAATATTATTTTATTTGTTAGAAAGATGAAAGGGGTGGATCGCTGATGCCTAGGTACGACTAGACGAAAGGGGTAGGATATCTGTAGCCGTGCTTGATTTTTTGACATTTGAAGAAGTATATTTTTAGAACGCTAAAACAATTAAAGTAAGATTTTCTTTGGATGTTTTCTCCGAAATGGGCTTTGTTGTAGCCGATTACTGCGTATTTAGAATAAAAGTTAAATAAACAAGAAATACTAGCTTCAATTTTATTATTTGCAAGGGGTTTTATACTTTATTGATTCCTAATATTTATTAGGAAATAAAGACAGAAAAAAAGAAATTGAAAGATCTGTTGGGTTTCTCCAACACCTATATCTCCACTTAATTAGACTTCGTGTTTTGTATCCAATACGTGCGGAAAGTGCCTTTTCCACACTCGATTGCTGGCCGAACTCCGCTTCGCGACGTTCGGTTAACTGCAGTCGCGTGCGGAAAAATATCACTTTCCGTATTTGTTAGGTAAATAGCTACTACGTTACGTGCGCTTCGCGACCTTAGCTATAACTACAAAAAATGATAGATCATCTATCAAAATTAAATTGTTAGGAAAGTTGAACCCTGGCAAATCTCAAAGATGATCTCTTCTGATGTAACGTTTTTTTGTTTGGGTTTGATCAAATCCACATAAAAAGTCCTTGGCACAAAACCACAAGGGAAACAATCCTTAAACACAACCGAAATCTACGCATCCGGAATATTGCCACTTTTTAAAGATTACCATCAAGCCAAGGTTACCATCAGGAGATTTACAAGAGCTTTTTTTGTAGTCAAAGTGATTTGTACGACTGCTAACGGCCTATATTTTATTATTCATATTTCTATTTTATTCTTATGGATTTATAACAGTTTCATGGCAAAACAACTGGAAAAAATGTTAATATGTAGCGTTGGAATTCTTTAACGATTTAATTAAGGTTAGATATATTATGGCGGATATTAGTGGAAACAAGAAATTCGGCCTAGAGAATAATATATTATGGAAATTTCTTGAGTCTAAGTTTAAAAAATATTGTCTAATATTTTTACTTCCCTCGCTAAGTTTACGACATTTTCTTATCGCAGCTGATCTCCTTACCTTTGTTACACAAAACTGGAATAAGACTATCGAATTTCATAGCGAATTCCAGATTGTATCCTTTGACATTTCCAAAACCATTGACAAAGTATGACAAGCCAATAACCAGTTTGGATTCAGAAAACACAGAAAAACACGGGAGGCGATACTCGCTTTGCAAAAAGTAATGACAGGAAATATTTGGAGTTCCTAACTTCCAACGTTCATCGTGTTTGTAGATTTGGAAAAGGCGTTTGACAATGTGAAGCGGAAAAAATATGTAGCATACTGAGTGTGGTAGATATAACGCGTTTCTTAATAACTTAATTGTGGTGCGTTGTGCATTCAAGTGTACAGCTTGGACACTAGGGAAAGAAGAAAAACTTTACATTCGAAATGTTGTGCTACAGCAGAATGGTAAAGGTAAGTTGGGATAGGCACGATCACAAATGACGAAGTGCTGAATCGAGTCAGGGAAGGGAAGATTTGGGGAATATTACAGAAAAGAAGAGACAAAAGGATCGGACACATTCTGAGACATGGTGGTCTAACACAATTGATTGTGGAGGGAATAGCCGAAAGTGACAAGGCAGGGGTAGGCTTAGACCAAGTTATTTAGATCAACTATCAAAGACATACATCTGAGAGTAAAATTCTCACAACTAGCTAGCAAAAAAATGGCAGTAACTGTCGTGCTAATGAACAGATTCTTAAGAGAAGTTTTAAAATAAGTAATTTTTTCTCGTACAGAAAATAATGGTTTTCAAACACGAAATTAAAAAAATATTAGATTTTGGCTAGTAATTACCTATGTTACGCGTGGTAATGATGTAACAAAGCATTCATAATTAAGTCAAGGTTAAAAATCTAGTTTTATTATTACTAATTTGCAATTCTGCTAATTTACGCATATTTGAATATTTATTTTATAGTACCTAGATTATGCTGTTTTATGAAGGTCACAATAAAAGAACGGGAATCGCGAAGAAATATGTGTTGAAATTTATGAAAATATTTTAATTAAATTCCTACAATTTGTTACAAAAAGAAAAAAAAGCTAAATATAATTTATACGAAAATGGTATATTATAAGAAATGCGTCCCTTATGGAAGTTTTATGTTTTTTTTTTGTTTTTTGCTTCTTTACTAACAAAGTTTAGGTTTAGGTTTTGGTTTCAATTTAGATTTTCTAGTTGATTTGTCAGCTTTTGTCCCATAATTGTTAGTAAATGGTCATTAAAAACAGAATTTTTATTTACTTATGCACAATGCTCTGCAGTTGTCTTGACCTTTCCCTCCTCCGCCGTCTTATATTTCATCCATCTAACGTATCTGTATTTTTTAAATACAATTATTAAAATACAAGTCGTAGAAGAAAGAACTAATTGAATTTGTATAAAAAAGAGAGTTTTCCTTTGTTCATAATTCGCCAAATAAAATAATGAATAGGAACATCGAAACAAACCTATTAAGTATCTAGCATGCAAAGTCTAAGAAGTTTATTTGGTTTACTGTTGGAACTGGTAAATTGGACTAATTTTATGGAGCATTAATTTTAAGCAGATAAGAAATCTCTATAGAAAATGTATGTCATATTTCGCTTTGTTGTGTTAAATAAATCGTTGATGTATATTGTAGATACGTAAGTTATGAAAAATTATAATTTTTATGCGAGGCTTGAAAATCAGTAAAAAAGCTGAGTATGTACAGGATAATTGATTATATTTGTACCAATAAATAACGTTTAAATAAGAAAAATTGTGGATTTGTAAAAGAGCCATCAGAAAACGTAACTGAAAAACAATTTAACATTATATAATGTTAAATATAATCAGTAACCCTGTACATAATAGGGCTTTATTGGACTCGTCCTTTTATTATATACAGGCTCGTCCAATAAAGCCCTATATTATGTACTAGTGACAAATAGCTCTTTGAATAAAAATAATGTGAAACAGATCCATTTATAGGCCAGTTGACCAGTTCCCTAAATCTGCTGACCACCCAACGACTGCGAGCCAAGGTTGCAAATTATGAGCCGGTTTCCGCAGTTTTGGGGTCAATGGCGTCCAGAAGGTGGACACGCCACCACCGGAGTGATATTTCGGCCTGGCAAAGTGTCGTGTGTTTCCCAGACTTGTTTTTATTGACTAAAATTTACCGTTTAACCTCGAATAAAATGTTTTTATTTACATAAAAAACGCGCTGGAAAATGGATTTTGATGTTAATATCATAATTCGGAATATCAAGGTTTTTATAGCTGTAAATTTTGTGTTTCTTTAAGGTTATAACAAGTTATAACAATCACTACTAAGATAGAGTGAAATAAAGTGCTTACAAAGAAAATTTGATAGTTTTTTATGAAGAAAATCCCACTTGTTATATATTTTCTAAAAATTTAGTCTGCACAGGGTCCAGTCCACTGGGAATATGCATTTTTTTGCATTGACTATTTCACTCATATTTACAGCCCATCAAAATATAGTATTAATACAGTTTTACCTGTATTTCATCGAGAAAATTGTGAAAGGTAAAATCTTGCGGGCTGAGTTAAGCCAATGAAAGCTTCTAAACTCTCAAAAGAATCCCATTTTAAATCGAATAAATTAGGTTACCGTGGGTTTAGCTATTATCAAAAAATAATTAATCCAGACGCTAGTGGATGTCAAGAGTTATTGTCAATCGGTGTTTTTAAATGTCGCGTTTTGGTCAAGATTCTTTGGTAAAAATAGAGGAAGCTGTAAAGAACGGTTCCCATTAATACCGTAAAGAGAGTGGAATCTATTTGGAATTTTAACGCAAAAATATTGCAGGAAAGGTATTTTAGAGAGTTTAATATTTCTCTTCACTTTTTAATGACAAAGTTTTAAAAAAGGTCGAGATGCGCGAAACGCTAAAAGACAAATGCTACAGAAAAAGTCAGATAAGCGAAAAGAGAATGCCACAGCTTTGGGCATAAAAGATATTTATGCTATGCTTTCTGGGCTAGAAATTGTCCAGATGAGCTGCAGAGGAAGCCCTTTCATATATGCGCCTTTGAACTGGCATGGAGAGGTAATGAAGCCGCTTACTGTAAGACCGATTATTTAAAAGATGAAATGTACATACAGGAAAACTTAACAGGACGAATAGAATATAACCCTGTGTTTTCTAAAACTACACAGGGTGACTCAAAAAGCCATGCAAATAGTAAGTGGTTAGTGAGAAACACAAACAACGTCAGTTTTTGTCCAGTTGGATTATAAATATTAATTTATGTAGAGAATACAAAAAAATATTTCAGATTTATTTGAATTAAATGCATATTGCCAATTGAAAATGTAGGTACTTTCGTAAACTGATTTCTAAAAAAATATTTTCACAAAGTTTCGTAAATTCATATAAAACGTACACACACACTTAACAATAACATTAGTAAAACAAGACTAATTTACCATGAAAATTCAGTTTTCTCTATAAATGTCAAAAATCGACCCCTTATCAGAAACTTTCCATCTTTTTATTCAACGCTTTCTAATTAAAAGGTATGTAATTGATAAAATGAAAGTGAGTTGCAAAAGAGTAAAACTTTCTGTTTGCTGTGTACACACTATCGATTTTCCTTTGTGATTATAGCGAAATCCGAGAAAGTCCATTCTTAAAGAACGAATGACCGGTGAATACACGGACTTTCCATGAATATTCATTATATTCGGTAGTCTATTTGGATTTATTTAAATGCCCTAACAGATGTTGGTTATTTAGCATGAAATTTGCTCAAGGAATTAATTTATACAAAAAAAATTACCCTGGTACTTTTGTTGCTACTCCCTCCATCGGAGGAAGTGTTGTATTTTCTGTCTAAATTCATTTTTTGACGAATTTTCGCGACCCTGAACCTGGAGGAGACCTGAATAGAATTTTCTAAATTACATTGAACGTCACACTTCATCCTGGAGACCTCCTATAATCCTGTCGGACATACTTCACGGTTTTATTTGTTTATTTCTCACGAAACTTCAGTATTTATCCGCATTAAATATAATAATGACAACAGACATTAGCTTAATTTATGCACATAATTTATCCTACAACTGTGGTAAAATAGCATTACCATAAATAAATCAATGCTGAGGAGATAAGTGGATTGGCTATTTAATTTTCGGTTGTGTAAATTTGCGAAAAGTGGGACAATGACGTATAAATGTTTATTAAGATGGGGCTGTAAGATAAATAATTATTAATACCTACTTTTTGTAGCTATTTTGTTGGAATTTTTAAAAAATGCCAATGTCAGTGATGTGTTCATCGAAAATTAAACCCTATAATGTTCGAAGGATGCATGGTTAAAAAATGAATCTTTACTATACAGGGTGAGTTTTTTAAAGTGTTACAAGGCGATATCTCGAAAACGGTTTAAAATATTTGCATGACATATTGGTGTGTTAATAGAGAGACATATTTAAATATATTTTTGACATTTACCCTCTCTCTCTATTTTTAGAGGTGGGGGTAACTTTTTAATTTTAAATGGGATGATGTAGTTATGTTTATAAAATTCGAATCTACGAAAAAACTACGTATGTGTACAACATTTTTTTTTATTTGCTCTTTCTGTTACGGAATTACGATTTATTAGATTATATAATAAAATAAAAATATTTGCCATTTAATTTCAACTTATTTATCGTCTTTCATGCTTAATAAGTGGTTTTAAATGTCCTCTTTTAACTTTCAACACTTCCTCACTTTTTTTTAAATGAATTTCGTACCCGCTGTAACATTTCACGTGTCACTAATAAGTAGGCAAAGCGGATTCGGTCTTTCATATCATCATACACTTTAGCACTTCGAAAAAACTTTCAATCTAAAACTAAATTGGTAGATCAAAAAAGGCTACAAGTAACGCAAAAGATAAACATTCTTTGTTAGTACTAAAACAACCGAAGGGCGCGTGACAATGTTGCCTCATCTTAATTTGATTGAGAAGATGGCGCTACCTGTATCGTGCTGCTTAAGCAGCTTGACACGTGTGACAAAGAAATTTTGAATAACAATTTGCATAATTATGATACACACTTTGTCGAATTTTACACAATTCATAAGGTTATGACACATTTTTATTATTTAAAAAAATACCGGACTCTGATCTTTTGTGGTGAGCTAAGACACATCAAGAAAACTAAATTTTCTTTGTTTCATCAATGAGGACGCGTGTGGGGAAAGGAAAATGGACTAAAATATCCTTTACGTCTCTTAAAGGAGTTAGCAAGCTTTTTATCTTTCTAAATTAAACAATTTTTGAAATTACTAAAAAAAATCATTCTTAAAATCACCCCTGTATCCAGTACAAGATACTATCTATCATAAAAGATGTTCTATACCTGTATTAGATTCGATTATAAATTTGCAAACAGGTAAGGCCTTAGGGTGTGGTTTAATGGTATTGGAATTATCAAAGCTTTCTTTGAAGCTTTGCTACTTTTAGATTATCTAACATCTTGCAGTTTTTAATGTTTGTGGCCTCGTAGTTTTTAAAACATAAATAAAACCGGTTTTTCAATAAATATTTTTTGTGCGCATAATTTCTCGAGAAAAAATTAAAACAAAAAACTAAATTCTTAATATAGTTATTTATTTCCTGTCTGTGTAAAAACTACATATTTCCAATCGACCTGTTCTGAGGCTAATTTTAGAATTAAGATCAGAATAACAAATATTATGAATGAGTTTTTTTAGTAGTAAGTTGCAACTAACCCATTTTCACATGCAGATTCCGGGTTTTGATAAAGAAAAAGTAACGGTTTAGTGCTTTTTAACACGTGACCAACAACGTAGTTTAATGAAGATAAAGGGGACCATACACGCACCACTCTAAATCCAGCGAATTATAACTTGTGGTATTTAATTCTGTAAAATTAGCATTGTGGCTATAAATAATTTTAATATTAAATATCGCACAGCCAATATATTTGATATAATTTTTATTTTATCCCTTATAAATAAATACATTTTCTTGCTGAATATTCTAAGATTTTGATCGAGGAAAAGGTTATTAAATGCTTAGTGTTAAATATCAAACAAATCGTATTAAATTTTTTTCATACATCAATTTAAATATCGAATGGTAGTTTAAAAATAATACATATTTAATTTTACATTTCACCCCCTCATCCCCTACTTGAAAACTTCAAATGGCACCTCCACCTTGTGATACATTGTTTTAAAGGCCGTGAAAATCCTAGTTAAACTACCTTTAAAAAATGTAATTCGGTTGATTCCTTAACGAGTTATGGTTAAAAATTATTTATTTTCGGTAATGATAATTCTAAGAAATTCACATTAGTACACAAACAAGTAGTTTTGGTTGCGTACTAGCAGAACAATTGGCAATCAAAAACAACGAAATCCTAATACTGTGGTGGATATTAATCCGGCTCTGAAATACTATTATCTGCGGTTAGCCTGTGTTAAAGGTGGAAGACCATTCAAGACAAACAATGAAAAGTCAACAAGGAAGTGTTCCACGTATAAGCAAGGCTGCCAGGCTAGCATTTTCCTGAAAGTAAGTGAACATAAACAGTTTCTATGCATCATGGAGCTTGAACAAAACCACGATCATACTTCATCCAAAGCTTATTTCAATTCTCTAGCAAAACAAAGACTAAATTTGCCAGAAAATGTCTAACTTTACTGCTCAAAAAGCCTTGAAGGCTGGGCCAGATAAAAAAATCATTTTAGATAGCTTAATTAGAGAAGCAGATTGTAAAATGGCATTAAAGGACCTCACTAATCTTGGAAATCGTAGCAAGACTAAGGCAAAAATTTAATGCATGCATATTTTAAGAAATTCATACCATTGTATTGATATTGAGATTTTAGTTGATCAAAATGGGCTTTTCAAGGGTTTATTTTTCCAAGATGATGGAATGAAAAAATAAATGGAATGTTTTCCAGAGATTATTTTTGTTGATGGTAGTATTCTCTATAGTCTCTGATGGTAACTATTGTCTGTAAATCTAAGGTTTGTGACTTACATAATAATGGTAGAAGATGGAAGCGGCCTGAGTAAGATTGTAGCTATTTGCTTGTTGGCGAACGAGGATGAAGATTATTATATTATTCGCAAAATAATAATTGATATATTTTTGAAGCAAGGTTTAAGTTTCGTTACAATTTACACTATAATAAATTATTGTTTTTGATTTAATCAAGGTATTTTGACATTAATTTTCTAATGTTGCGGGCACCGAGCTCGGCTGCCGGTGCCGGCACCCAGCAAGGTTACCGTTAGGGCTGCTGGCGCAGGCATCCATGATGGTTTGCTTAGGTATCAGCGGAATCACTTCCTTATTAAAATCGCTAAATGACTGAACAATCCCATTCTGGAACTTGCAGTTGCAACGAAATACCACCCCTTATTTTTCTTTAAATCGTTTTTCAAATCGCCACCCCTGCCTACTACAAACCATCAGCATCGATATCCGGTTGGAAGCGTCGCCACGTCAAAACATAACTGGCGAGACAAACAGGGGGAAGCCACACCCCGACTAAATAAACATATCCTTAGCGACCAATGACATTTAGTTTAGACTTTTGTTTTGCGGAGGATTGCTTCCCCTTGTCATGATATTGTGACGAATAGGAAGCCTAATTATTTTAATTAAGTAAAGTGACCTTTTCCACGGGTAGCTGTCAATTTTTCTTACGTTTTGTGCAACGGTCGTGGATAATAAAGAATATCTTCGAAACATTAAAATTTTTTATTTATTTTAAAACAGATCAAATTTTTTGACCCGGGTAGATTTTTAAAAAACGAATGTGGTAGGTTAGTATTACCAGATGCTTGCTAGCCGGTGGACTTTATCGTTTTATGATGAGTAAAATTTTTACTGGCGGTCACGGCTTTTGATGGCCCTTGCTAAATATTTTTCATGATTTAAAGAAAGCTGCTATGCATAAACCTTCGAGGCGTGAGGCTCATCGGACCGCGAAGCCGTAGGCGATGGCCCACGTCGCCAACCCCTTACCGCCGCTTCTGGATTGTGTCAAATGTACCGATGTCGTGGGCAAAAAACTCACAAAATCGAAATTTATCGTCCATTGCTCCATTCCTATAAAGAATGATTGATCTAAAAAATATGAATATCACTTATTTTGATGAACTCTTTCCGATGATGTAAATAGAATTTTGATTTGAACCCATTTTAAACCATAAAAAAATTAAAAACCGTAAAAATTTGGGTAAAAATCGTAATTTTCGGTTCTTTCCAAATTTTTCCAATTTCCAGGAGCTTTAACTATATGAAGATGTATTTGAGATTCTATAGTTTGGCATATCACGCAATTTTTCGATCCGATCTACCGTTTTCGAGTTATTAAGTACCAAAGATGGGTCCTGCATTTCTCGGCCAAAAAATGCTTTATTTGCTATTACTGCTATTGTCAAAGTTAAATGAGTAACACTCACCTTAAAAGCCTTGTAAGAAGACACAACATAAGAGGCGCCATCTTCCAACTCGTCCAGTCGATATTTTCGATCGCCATCCATTGAGAAAATATACCTGAAAAGAAAAATATCATAAAACACAGTACGTACATGCATTAAATAATCATTGTTCGTATATTTGCAAAGGGTCGTATTTGTCTTATTTTATACAAATGTTGTTTTTAAAAGTGACTAAAAATGCTTAAAATATAATTAATTCACTGAGCTTTTTTATACGGTATGTTTATTTGCGAAGTGCATTGCGGAAAAAGGGTGAAAATATTGTACTGATTTAATCCATGATCATACCTTGCTCCTCTAGGAAGATCCATCCGTAAAGAAAGTTTGTCCAATAGTGATTCCAGGCTAACAATGTCTCTTCCAGGTTTGAAACGGAATTCGATCCCCGGAAAAAAGGGGTCGCCATTTTTGAAGAAGAGTACCCTTCGGGCTTTCCAGTAGCCCAAATTCGAATATCTGCAACAAACAATTCAGAATTTCAAAATATAAAAAACCGTACCATTTCAAAAAATAAACTTAGTTCTACTTAATAACTTACTAACTTGCATAATTCTCGTATATATTGCTTTCTCCGACAGCAAATTTTCTGGGGATACTAGAAATATACAGGGTAGTCCAACAGTAATGGTACACAGAGTAACAGCAGAGTCCTTAAGTCGAACTAATGCGATTTACTTAAACTAGCCTATTCCAAAGTTGATAATAACCAAGATACAGGGTGTTAAAGTTTTAATTTTGTTTTTAATTTTTTCCAATTATTTCTCAACAAAACGACATAGCGGCATGAAATTAGGGATTTGGGGGTTCTTTGAGGCGAGGAATTCAAATTCCTGCATACTTTTGATGTCACTAGAAGAGGGCGCCATCTACGGCATACCTCACTTCTTTTAAATGATACAACTCTTTTTAAGTTTAGTATATCGATCTGACTATTGAAAAAGTCGATATAATTCTTTTATGTCAAAAAGGTATTCTTTACTGAAGTCGCTAGAAGTAACCCTTTCATATTCAACTAAATTCGCGTGGTTCAAAAGTAATGAGACATACAGCAACAGTAAATTTTTGACATCAAATTATTATGATTTAGCTAAATTTACTTAGTTTAAGAGTTGATATTATAGGAAATACTTGGGATACTGAAGATTTTTTAATAAAAACCATTATTCATGCGGGAATACTGATTTTATTTTAATAAAACTTTCATATTTGATAATAATTAGTTTAATAACACTTAAAAGGTAATAACAAAAGAGTGTGAAACTATCTTAATGAACAGTTTCCTGAACGATGAATATGCTGTGGTGGCCCCTTGTCTTGGCCGTCGCGATTTCCGGATTTTAATCCTATGGACTTCTGTATGTGGGGTCATTTGAAATACATTGTTCAATAAACAACCATACTGAGTTAGGTTAAAAAATTATAGATGCTGTTGATCTGCTCAGAAATGATGGGGATCTTTTGTTTAAAATCCGACAGTCTTTTGTAAAGCATATAGGGAAATGTATTGAGGTCAGTGGTAAACATTTTGAGCAATTGATATCAAGATGTTATCATTTTTAGTTCTAATAATTTTTTAAGGCATTAATAACTTTTAAGTGTTATTAAACCAATTATTATTAAATAAGAAAGTTTCATTGAAATAAAATTGGTATTCCCGCATAAATAAGTGTTTTTATTTAAAAAATCTTCAGCATCTTAAGTATCTCCTATAATATCCACTTTTGAACTAGTAAATTTAGCTAAATCATCATAGTTTGACGTCAGAAATTCACTGTTGCTCTATGTCCCATTACTTTTGAACCACACGTGTTTAACTGCATAGGAAATTTCAATTGCAATTATTTCGAAAACGGTTACTACTAGCGACTTCAATAAAGTATAACTTTTTGACGCAAAAAGTAGGATAATCGATTGTTCCAATGGTCAGATCGATATACTAAGCTCAAAAAAGTTATATCACTTATAAGAAGTGAGAAATGCCGTAGGTGGCGCTTTTTACTAGCGACATCAAAAGTATGGACGAATTTGAATTCTTCGCCTCAAAAAACTCCCAAATATCTAATTTCGTGCCGCTATGTCGTTTTGTTGAAAAATTACTAGAAAAAATCTACAACAAAATTAAGATTTTGACACCTTGTATCTTGGTTATTATCAACTTTGGAATTAGGGAAGTTTTAATAAATCGCATTATTTTGACATAAGGAATCTGCTGTTGCTCTGTGTACCAGTACTTTTGGACCACCCTGTGTAGTAACTTTTTAAGGTTTCATTAAAGATTCTGTTCATAAATTCATAAAAACAGAATTGAGGTTACGAATTGAGGTTACTTTCCTCCCAAAACTTTACATTAATCAACTGTGTCTTCTAATCGAAAGCGAATTCTGGCGACTATTGCATTATGCGGTAGCAATTTTTTTGGAGATTCCAAAATTGAAGAACTTTTTAAAATTTCGTTGAAACTTCTGTCCAAAAATTCATAAAAACTGAGTTAAGGCAGAAATATCAAATTACTATTGCGTTAAATAATTTTTTTATTTTCTAAATTTTCAAAATTCATTCACGAACCTGCTTGTAGCCATTTCAACTCTACTTTTGGGGCGCGGTGCGGGAGGCTGCATAGAAGATGCATCGCTGGCATTGTCAGCCATTGGTGGGCTGGGAGGCCGGGAAGTACCTCCTTGCCTCCAGTATCCGCCGTTAGCCACTGGAGGATCGTCTTCGTCGTCGTCACTTACCTCTTCTGGAATGAGAGGATATACCTTTGTATGGACGTTATGTTAAATTCTAAGTCACCATAAAGAATATTATAATAAAAATTCGCTTAAATTCACCCCACTTTGTGACATTAAAAACTCATTTATCATAATTAAGGGATCAAATTCATTAACATACCTAAAACAGGTAACTGGGAAATTCCCAAAATTGTTGAAACACCAGAAGGCAAATTGATTTATTTGTAATGATTTTCTTGAGTCTGATTGGGTTGAGTTATATATTTTTTTTTAAGCGGTCCACCACGCATCAGGGGATCAAAAATCCTCCTGTGTTGTGTTAAATATTATTTTTATAAGACAAATATCGTTCGAGTTAAAAAAATAGATTCCTATATAGTTTTTAGATTTTCACCCTAAGAAATAGACCGACAGACGCAAATGGAGAACATGTGGTCAGAGGTTCCCAAAATGCAAAGTTTTAAAAGTAAATTTTAATCAAAAAGTATATTTTTACTATTTGCAATATCTACTTTCTTCTAGCGATTAAGGGACGACATTTAATTCAACAAACACGGAAAGGCTTATCATATAATGCAAAATTATGTAACCAAATAATGTTTAATTTTTTGTAAACAAGACTACACTTCTATGCAAAATTTTAAATGTAATTTTTTAATAAAAAGTATTGTTTTACTATTTGCAATATCTACTTTCTTCTAGCGATTAAGAAAGGACATTTAATTCAACAAACACGGAAAGGCTTATCATATAATGCAGAACTATGTATCCAAAAAATGTTTAATTTTTTGTAAACAAGACTACACTTCTATGCAAAATTTTAAAAGTAAATTTTAATACAAAGTATTGTTTTACTATTTGCAATATCTACTTTCTTCTAGCGATTAAGAAAGGGCATTTAATTCAACAAACATGGAACGGCTTATCATATAATGCAAAATTATGTAACCAAATAATATTTAATTTTTTGTAAACAAGACTACACTTCTAGCAAAATTTTAAAAGTAAATTTTAATAAAAGGTGTTGTTTTACTATTTGCAATAGCTACTTTCTTCTAGCGATTAAGAAAGGATATTTAATTCAACAAACACGGAACGGCTTATCGCATAATGCAAAATTATGTAGCCAAATTATGTTTAATTTTTTGTAAACAAGACTACACTTCTATTCTATATGTTTTGTAGTGAATTCTTAAGACTGAATTAATGTAATAAAATTATTTTTCCAAGTTATACCAAATTTTCAACTACACGACGTGAATTTAAATGCACATAAAATTCTCGGAAGCTGATCTAATTTCGGAAATTTCCCACATGCGGTACATCTCATCCGCAGAAACGTCAAAACTTACCCCGTTTATTGTGTTGCGCGCCATTTCCAACCGCTGGCACCAAACTGAGCGCGTTTTTGTCGTCGTCCACATTGGCAACGCCAGAGTCTTCGTGATCGCCGTGGGGAGCGCCTTCTGCCTGCTGGCCATTTTCTTCTTCTTTTCCGGTGTCTTCGTATTGCTGCATGCGGCTGCCGGCACGAGAGGGAGCCACAGACTGCGGAGGAAATTAATATACAAAGATTTTAAGAAGGGACGCCCTCTCGTGTAGTGTGGTAGAACTTGGTATTGACGGTTGCATTCTGTAAGGGGCGAAATAGGGCAGTTGCTTGAAAATCTTTTTTAGAAAAATTGATTTTATTTCAACCATATAGGTAATATTGACATTTCTGACTTTTTAAAAGTTTGAAAGTGTCACTTTTTTGGCTTTTACTTTCGGCCCACGCCTAAGGGTGGAAAGTTTACTTTCCACCCTTGAGTGGAAAATAAGTGACAACGTGAAATTTTAGAAATAAGTATTTTTTTCTTTATTTTTTTTTAATTTTTAAACAAAGTGCATTTTTACAACAACTAATACTAAACATAAAAAATAACAAATTTATTTATTAAAATTAATAGTCACATAAGATTTATTATACACATTAATAAATATGGATAAACCTCTCTGCTGATGCATGTCAGTAGTCGAAACGTTAATTTCTTGATTTGTTTCACTACTAATATTCCTAGTCGTGTTTACTGAAGAAAATGTATTGGGGCTCGTATGGGACGTCGAAGGAGTAGACAGCATTTTTGCTGTTTGGGACTGGTTGTCCATGGATGAATCTACGTATCCTTCCGTGACTGTACCCGACTTCCACCTTCCCAGGCGTTTAAGTTGTAGGATATATGCACCACTGTTAGCAAGTAATGTGGCAGCCGTTCTTCGAAATGAGAGGCCCGTAAACTTGTTTGGTTGGGGGAGCTTCAAAAATGTTGCGATATTTTTGGGAATTTGTGAGTTGAATTATGCCCAAAAGTTGATTGGTTGCCTTTCCAAAGCGACATTGGACAAAAATCTATCATTTTGAATGTTTTCCCGAAGATTGAGATATTCTTTTAGTATCTTGACCTAACTTACATCAGTAATTAGAAAGTATCTACTCCTGTAAGTCTTTGTCTCTGAAATCTCAATTAACACTTTTTCTCCTAAAAAGTTGATGTCTGGCATTATCGTTTTCATCAGTTCGGCATGCCCCTGATACGCCGACTAGAAGCACCACCTGAAACAATGGAAAAAGAAATATTTATAAACGATAATTTAAGAAAAGAAAAGATTTTTTAAAAATTTTTTTTAAATAAATTATAAAACTTCTTACCTTGAAAAAAGAAATTCCTTTGATGCGTTTTAAAGAAAATAACTCTATATTATATCCAGAAAAGATGTTAGACTTCGTTGGCTTATAGCCCACATTTTGTTCCTTTAGGAAGGCGAGGAGCTTTCCAAATTTTGAAATATCAACTCTCTTCCTAAGAGCTACCATGGTTTTTATCACGCTTTACATTTACCTAAGTGTAGGCGGATTCTTATCTTTGCCCATATCGTCAAAATAAGCCAGTAGAATGATTTCTGAGGCAATATTTCTTGCGTTTTTCTCCGTGCACCAGTTTTCGTACATTTTAAAGGATTTTCTCGCAACACTTCCTACCTTTTTCGGACGGCAAATTTTCCGCTACCTTCCCAGCTTTTTACTTAAGTTCAGGAGGAGTGCAGTTTGGATCACTTTCACTATCGCTCGACATTTTTTTATTATTGTTGTTGTAAAAACTAAAAATCCGGTGGCGTGTTTATTTCTAACAACTTTTGTTTCATAATTGTTCATAGCTTCAAAAATTTGCCAACTTGACGATTTGTCTATTTGATATTCTTGACAAAACATCTCTGTGGCATCAGTCACTCGCAAATAAATGTCATGGTTGACTAAATTTCTTCATCAGAAAAATCCAAACAATAAGAGATAAGTTAAAAAAATTAAGGTTTTTATTAATTTAAAACATTAACAGCCAGATTCTCCAATGCTAGTCCGGTCTAATTTGACAATCAAAAGTTTTAAACTCACAAGGGTAAGAATAAGACAACTAAGTTTTATTCTATGAACTTATTTCTGAGCTTTTTCGCAAATTTATCAGGAAAAGGACAATTGTATTACGTACTTTCAACAATAATAGAACTAAGTTCATTACAGCAACCCGTTCGAAAATGAGAATCATTTGGACACTAAGTAAATCGCTGAAATATCACAATAATTCATAATTTTTTAATGACAAGGACAGGACAAAAACCTGCCAAAACATAACTGATCAACTATAAGATCTTAATTTAAACCAGTACTAAATCTTAAACTTTCTTAGTGAATCTGAACGTAAAGTTTTTATCACAGATCTTCACAAAACGTAATTTGCATGTCAATTCATGGTATGAACAGTGTAAATATGTTATCAAACGTAAGGCAATCTTTTATGACTTTGATAAGGTTGAGTAATGACTTATTTTAAACGACAAGACGTAGCTTAACTGGAAAAATTTGCATTTCTTTTTTCTTTAAAATATTTATTAAGATTTGCTTTGTTTATTAGCGTTCATGATTAAAGCTTATATTTTTTTAATATTATAAATACCATAGTTTTGTAGTATTCAAGTAAGTATTATACCTGTCTGTAAAAAGCAGCCATATGCCTTTTTAAAATGCGAATTTTAATTTATATTACAAAATTGACCTTTACGTTTCAGTCTCGTTTTTAATAGATGGTAATTTAAAGTTAGAAACGTATTATTTGCATTTATTTAGATGAATGCAACATGAAAAAAGAAAAGGAAATTGCGAAGAAAATAGTGTAATAAATGTTTGTAAAGTTTCACTTTAGTTGAATCAGACTTAATAGACTTAAACAAGACACAAAAACAGAATATTTGTTAATAATAAAAATAGGAAAATAGTGTCAAAACTACAGGATTTTCTACACAATCATTAAAGTTTCAAGACTGTTGATGAATTTCAAATAAGGTTTCTTGGGTTTATCTAAAGAATTTTTGTTACTCGCGACTAATTCGTTACAAAACTTTAACTACCAGGTTTACTGTTGTTAAAACCGTTCTATTTTGATAGTAAAGGGTTTAAACTGACACGTGTAAAGACAGAACAACAAAGTCTTGTACTATAAATTTGTTTCTAGGTTTTCTCGCAAATTTATAAAGAATGGGCAAATAAAATATGTATTTTCTACAATAATAAATCTTAATTGATTGTACCAACAAGCTTCAAGATAACAATCATTGGAAAACAAAGCAAACCATAGGTTTTTAATAACAATTTATTAATAGCGAATTAGAGCAAAAGCCTGTCTGAATCTAACTGATCAACCAGCGTTTTTTAATCGGGGTAAAGTTTGCAATGAAATTACCTTTAATTGGTCTTCTAGATCAGTTTAGATTCGTCTTGTACTACATTTGGCCCTATTTATGCGGATCCTTATTTAAATAATAAATTGTAATTCAATTACAAACATGGCAACAATGCGATTATTCTCATATTTATCTCAGAATCAACCCTTCTAATAAAATAGCAGGCCAACAAAGAATATTAGGCAAAGCAACATACTACTTTTGTCATTATGATATGTTCTTATGACACTACTGTTACTACACATTTTGTAATGAATAAATGTATGTCATATTCTATGCAATCATGAAACAAATAAATATATGTGAATCATATTCGTCACTATTGTGATGTACATTAAAGCAACACGACACAAGTGATCAGATTTGCCAAATGTATAATTTTAGGGAATATAAACCTTGTTCCCTAATGGGATTTAATACAAAGAGTTGTATTTACTGTCATGGAAATTAATTCTAGTGCACTAGTAGGATTTTCTGTCACCGTTTCTATGGTCGAAAGCTAATGTTTCTTGAATTTTTGTTTTTTGTTAATAAATTTCAATACTAGCGTATTTTTTACGGATAAACTTAGTTCTTAGAGTAAGAGAATATACTTAGAGCATTTGTTTCGTTGTAAATTTAAAAGAAATACCCTATTTTAAAAATCTAGCTTTAAACGGAAGTTTAAAACAAATTTTGAGGCTGAATAAAAGCTTTACCCTACCCAAATAAATTAAAGCACTTTTTACACCAACAAGCAATACACTTACCATTATTTTTAACGTAGAAGCAACACTGCTATTTCACAATAAAGTAGTAAAACACCTTCAGCACAACTGCATAACTTTCCATAAATAACCGTGCTGAAACTATGCGTCTTATTACCATAAAACTCCGGGTCACTAACCGCTATACGGTTCAGAAATTTCAGTTATTAATTTAAAAAATTTTATGCGTTAATATTTTAACAAGTAAAAATCCTCGCTAACGAATCAAGCCTTGAGCTTGACCGATCAGAAATTTATCAAAAAGCTACTGCCGGCTTCCGACGTGAATTTTTGTATTAAGCATGAATTTTGCTTAACGGTGGCCCCCCAACAGTGTACGTATTGCTGGATCCGGGCGCTAAATAAAACTTGTTGCTCTAAAAGTAGGATTATTGACTCCGGCAGGGAGGTTTTGGAGCTTGGGTAGCTATGATTGGCCCTTGACAAAGTGTCCTCGACCAATGAGGTTCAGGGATGGATGGCCTCTTTGTGGCGCGCTTAGGCCTCAAAGGCGTAGGGTGATGTGTGAGTAAACAAATATTTTAACTGTGGAGGATTATTTTTTTTTAGAATCGACCTCGTCAGTCGACAAATTTTTGGTCTCTTCTTTCAAATAAGAATACCACACCATTGTTAAACAATAAATAATATAAAAATTAACCACGCAACTCATTTTTTTACGTTGGCACTACAAGGGAGTGTATTGGCCCCGGGACCTATAATTTAACGTGGGCTCCCAACCACGGTCCTCAGTAACACGAAAACTAGAGCGCTATCCTATGCTGCCTTTTTGTTACCTATCGACTGGGAGTGTGAAACGGCAGCTTCATCCTACGAGATATCTGACCTTATCCATTACTTTACACTCTTCCCTACGCTTTTCCATCTACCGCATGGTAGCGTGATACTTTGCGTAACGTAGAATGGGCCTAGAACGTCTTACGGTAGAGGTTTAAAATGGGGAAGTCCGACTCACACATCCAGAGCTGGAAACATCCGTAGGGATTTCACCAGCCCACTATGCGGTATTGAAATAAAATTTTGGTCAAAATTGGTTTAAGATGTTTTTGGGTTTAGGATATTTACAAGGATCGTTATATAGTTTAGTTTCTCTTTAATTATGATAAACAGAATCATTTCTACTAAATAGTTAGAGTTGTCTTAGGAATATTACATTAAAAAATATGACAAGTAATAAAAGTCGATTTTATGGACTGTCCCAAACTTCATCAGATAGTGGGTCTTCACTACTTGCTTCTTCTTCAGTATCTTCACTCGTCGCGAATTTTCCTGGTAGCAGCAAGTTTACTGTGTCCGTCGAAAAAGGTTTGGACTTCTTTTTCTTTAGTTGCCTTGAAAAAGACAAAAATGGGGCAGAAGTTAACAACAGCGCACTAAATATGTCTACATCGCAATCTTCTTTTGAACATTTTTGGGCATAATTGGTTCTGTATAGACGGAAATTCTTATTCCTTGTCCCTGCTGCCTCTTCTGAGAGTTTCACTATAGGCAAAAGGGCATGTAACATCACGGTTCCTCCATACACCAAAATTTTGTTTACGATTGAAGACATCGGATACCTGGAATGCAGCTCCACATATAATTTCGCAGTGCCGAAACAGTACATTTTAAATTTCCGCACGTCTACCTCATGTCCACTTGAGATAGTTTCCAAAAGTATCTGCTTAGATTTAGAGATTTTAGAGGCCACGACGGGATCCTGGAAAACCCTAAGAACTTGTCGAAGCTCAAAGAAAAAGAAAGAAGCGTAGCATACAAAATGTAAAATGAATAAAGCGGTTTTTCATAGTTTTAAACTTTAACAATAAAACAAACCACTGCAATGTGGTTCACGAGCTTTCACGGCAAAGGCTTGTTAATATGCTTCCTATAGGACACCTTCTTACTTTTTGTTAAAAAAAATAACTTGGAGAGGCTTGGAAGCAAAATTTATTTCTTCAAATTTACAGCAATACTTTAAAAATATTTGAAATTTAGGTATTAGTTTTACAGTAATTCAGCATACACTAATCTATACTAAAATATGAATTAAATATGGGTAAATTATTCATACATACCTCGTGAAACAGAATCCATACTAAAAAAGTTAAATACAACTTATTTTTATCACTAATAATACCGAAAATAAAATGCCCGTATTGACGAGCACAGGGACAAACTACTGAAGTCGAGCGGCACCTATTAAACTATCCCGTTCAGTACTTTTCCTCATCTTAAAATCATTTTCACAAATTTGAATTATGACCAGTGTTTAGCAGTCGATACCTCTTAGTCCCTTTAAGAGGATGTGTGGGGTGGTACCATCTCGGCCGAGGAAGAATTCCTTTACCACCTTTCAAACCAACCAAGCCACCGCTGACCCTATGGAATTCATAAAATGGTTTAAATCTTTAAAATGATCAATTAGGTTCTGGAAGTTTTGTATCCTATCATTCTTAATAAATCGTCATTAATAGTTTAGTTTATTATTTCTGCAATTTGCTTGACTTTGAAATGGTTTTAATCATGGAAATTGTTGCTTCAATGAAGTAAGTATCCCAAAGAGAACGCAAATAGAAGCAAAAATAAAATTGGTTTTGCAGTTGTTTTCTTTTTCTTTCTCATTTTGGGTTAAGTAAGACAAGAATATTCGAACTTTAGCGAAGTAATGAACCATCGTTAAACAAAGAAACTCTGTAGTTTTGTAAACGTATAATTTACATACTACAACAAACTAATTCTGAATACCTCAAAAACGAATGCAATTTTATTTAAGGCAAAAAGGTCCACATTACAACAAACAGCTAGTATTCCTGTTAATACTAGTGATCTACAATTTACAAAAACAACCAAATTTCTAGGAATCGCCTTGGAAAATACCTTACCCCGGGAGAGCCATGGAGAATATGTTCTTAAGAAATTAACTAAGGTCTGTTACACCCTGCGAATATTGTCTAAATATTTGAATAGGCAAACATGTAGAATGTTTTACTATGCGAATTTTGAGTCTCATATTAGGTATGGAATTATCCAGTATGGGAACTGTAGGGATGTGGAACGGCTATTTATATGTCAAAGAAGAGCATTAAGAACTATATTTGGGTATGGTAGTCGAGAATCTTGTATGGGTAAATTTAGATAATAAGCCACTCACGGTCGCTGCAATTTACATACAGGAATGTGTTTTATTTTTCTTTAGGAATCGCTCTCTGATTGTAAATAGGGTACCACAAAATGTATATTCAAATAGAACACTAAATTATGTACTTGCTAAACACATACAATATATGAGAAAAATCTGAAGAACTGTGTATTTAAATAGGTAATAGACACAGAACCCTACAGTGTGGAAGAATATTTTATGAGAATTGGGAGTGGTTAGTGGACTGTAGGTTTTGCTTTATTTGAACACTTTCCTTTTCTGACACAGTTGTTACTTATTATATAATTTTGAAATAAAGATTATTATTATTAAATCCTAGTAAAGCTAAATAATAAATTTACCAATGTATCGATTTGTAAAAAAGAAATCCTCCTTTCACGGAGGTCAAAAATTAAAGTCGAAATGTGAAACTAATCCAATTCCTTTAGCACACTGGACGTGGCAGCACCGTCAACGTCGCTTGAGATTCCAAATCTGGAATACGCATATCGTCGCCTATCTCAAAAATCCATAACTTACAGGAGAGCAATTCAAAAAAGTTGCAAGAATTTTATCTCTTCTTCCAAAAAGCACTTCAAAAATATCTTAAGTAATAGGTATTGTTTTTTATGTAGACGACAACCATAGTGAATATTACCAGTCATAAAATTTTACTTATTTTTCTATTTTTCAAGAAAAAAATTGTATATTTGAGGTATGCCTTTTCGTGTACTGTTATTTTTCGAAATGCCTTATTTTCTAACCACTTACGTTTTTTCAAATCTAATCATGAACTAATGTTTATATTTACTTGGAAAGCAACAATAATATACCTTAAATATGTTTAAACCATGGATTTATTACATAAAAGGATTCGATGTCTGTATACTGTGAGCGTATCGAACGTGAAGCCTTATATTGTGTTGTTTGTTATTCCCTTGGGGGAGCTGTTTACGAACTACGAACATAGACAAGACTACGAATTAGTACGTAATTGAATCAAGAATGGTAGTAGAAAGAGATAAAATAGCATTGGAGTGTTGGAGCTCAAAAGTATTGCTGTTTGCAGGTTGCTTAGGAAAAACGTCTGCGAACGCTGTCTAATGAACTAGAAAAGAAAAAGTGCGACTTATAGATTTATAAATGACTCTGAGCGACTGTCAATAAACACCTTTAAATAATAAAACCTTTTTAACTTAAATTTATTATTATTTAGCAGAAAAATAAAATATTTTAGGGCTTTTTTACTTTTAGTAAATCTTGTGATGCTTCTAACGTATTTTTTGTGACAAAAATACAAGGTAAAATGCGATGTGGCCAGTGTTTACAAATTGTGTTTACAGTGTCGTTTAGAATGGTTTGTTTTGGCTTCAAAGAATGTGAAATCATCCCGTATCCATTTATGTAATAAATCCATGGTTTAAACATTCAGAATGAAAGTGAAAAATAAAGATTTTAATTAAAAAAAAACAAAGAAAGAATAATTCTACAAAAGTTTACAAAAGAAATGTTACAAAACGGATTTATTTTGTTTGAAACAAAAGTACCAGTTCATGTTATATTATGAAGAGGTACAAAATATTAGGCTAAACAGGAAAAAAACCTATTCGTTCAGAAGAGATTTACAAATCGCAATAAGCTGTCTCGTGTCTCTTGCTAATGCGGGTAACAAAAAGGCGTCTCTCAGATACGCCTTTTCGTTTGCCATATTAATGAGCAGTAAAGCGTTACGCCCAAATATGAATAACTTTGAAACTAGGCGAGATTGAGATACGCCCTTTGAAGAGCAGCCAAGCAACACAGATGCGAGTACCGTGGAAACGCAACTAGAAATCAATGCAATTTTTGAGATACGCCCCTTTGTTTGCAAGCCGACGATATTATCCGAAAAAACCTCAAGTATTCATATTATTCTCCACATAAATGAAATATTTTTGATGGTTGTTTTTATCCATTCATTTTGGTCTTTATTGACAATACAAAAAGATTGCCCACTACAAATTTTCATAGAAAATTCGGAACTTGCAAAAAAAAATTTTAGTTATATTACCAAAGTAATTTTTTTAAAAATAATATTTTTGGGTTTGTAATGACTTCCCTAAAGGAATGAGACAATAAGAAAATACCTGCATATTCCGTATTTGTTTGCTGAGGTTTTTTCAAGTTTGCTCAGGTTTTTGATAAAAGTTATTCGGTTCCGTACGCCTCTGACTTTCTGTGACCCGTATAAGTCCTTCCGGAGTGGCGAACCGCAATGTATTTTAGATTGTTATCGGTCATGCGGCGATTCCAAATAATTATGATAAAGGTAACTACTGAGAAATTGCATCCTTTGTCGTTTTTATTGCCCTTTTATTACTAGTTTTACCCCATCTGTGTTTTTTCTTTATATTTATGTGAAAGAATTTTTATTATAATGTTTTTTAGAACTTTGAGTTAGTTTCGGTTTAGCACAACGAAAGAAAATAATGGCGGTGTAAGGGTCTTCGGCACAATATCAGATTGAAATAAGTTTGTCGGAAAGCAGGAGCAGGCAAGGGGAACTATGGAAAGATTGATTGTGCAAGGAATAGTTGCGTTGTATTGCATTGCATTGCATTTACCACTGACGTTCGGTGACAATTATAAAGGGGGGTCGGACTTTCTAGCAGGCTAATCATTTACATTTTTCTTAAGACCCCACGTGTTTAGGGAATGTTTTTACCGACTTTTCCACTTTTGTCTCTAAATTAATAAGAACCATTGGCCTGCCCGACTTAATAATTCCACTTTTTTCTTGAAAGTTTGGACTAAAAAATATTTTTTTAATAAACTATATGCGACACAAACACAGTATAAATTATTATCCACACTCACAGAAGATCGTTCATCCATTGCAAAAGAAAAACAGAATACACCCCGAAAAATCCGTAAATAGACTATTTACAATTATCAGTGTCTTTTTAAAGAATTTTATCCATAAAGTTTGGATAATGATGCATCAGCGTCAAGTATGTAGAAAATTGGGGTCTACGTTTATGGCATGAAACATTGTGTTGTTTTAATTTTGCGTAAAAACTATAAAACATGAAAGTAGGTGATCAATTTTCTTAAAATGAAAATTTTAATTGCGTTTTGGTGGATTACAAGAAAGCCACAAACAATTAGTTTTGGTTGCATAGTAGCAGAACAACTGACAATCAACGAAACCTAATACTGTGGTGGATATTAATCCGGCTCTGAAATACTATTATCTGTGGTTAGCCTGTGTTAACGGTGGAAGACCATTCAAGACAAAAAATGAAAAGTCAACAAGGAAGTGTTCCACGTATAAGCAAGGCTGCCAGGCTAGCATTTTCTTGAAAGTAAGTGAACATAAACAATTTCTATGCATCATGAAGCTTGAACAAAATTACGATCATACTTCATACAATGCTTATTTAAATTCTCTAGCAAAACAAAGACTAAATTTGTCAGAAAATGTCAAACTTTACTACTCAAGAAGCCTTGAAGGCTGTGGCAAATAAAAAAATCATTTTAGATAACTTAATTAGAGAAGCAGGTTGTAAAATGACATTAAAGGACCTCATTAATCTTGGAAATCGTAGCAAGACTGAGGCAAAGAATTTTGGAGAATACATGCATATTTTGACATATTTGTTTTAGCATACTCGTCATTAATAATTTTCCAAACATTAAATATAAAAAAGAACAATTGTTCCTAACTTGTGTACAGCAGTTCACATTTTCCCTTTTAAACTAATGGTGGGATTTGTGGCAGACATAATAACTGATCTGAGGTAGACATTATTACTCAAATGTTGTGTCACGATGCTTCATTTCCCACATATAAAAGACACATAAAGGTTACAGTTTCGACTCATGAATTTTTGGGTAGGCCCATAGATTCAAAACAATTACGTATTTATTCCTTAAATGAAACCTAATTTTGCTTACTAGATAAGTGAGCAAGCAGTTCAGCAATTTGATCAATAGCCCTTCGTAGGAGTTACCTAGGTACATTAGCGGGTCCACTTGATTTTTTATTTGTTTGTATACCAGTGATTTAATTTCCTGCGTAATGTAGGGCCTTAAAAAAGACTGCAAGGTATGGAGGTAAAATTATGAATATTATCACCTAAAAAAATTTTTGGCAGGTTTTTAATTGTCTTTTTGGGAGCGTCAATGAAATGTTCATTAAATTAATCGGAAATTTCCCCTGGACCAGTCACCGTATTATCACCACGAGCAATAGCAATTTGACCAAAACAAAGGAACTAATTTTGTACATGTTAACCTAATTCACTTATTAGTTTTTGAAAAAAGTACAAAATAATATTAGGGAACCGTTTAATTTTAATACTAAACGGATTTCTTGCTTTCCCGTATAAAACGCCCCTGCAATTTATAAGCTATCCTGTATTTATTAATTATTGTCAAGGTATGTTCTAGTTAACGCCAAAATACTGCATAAAAACAAAATGAAAGGAAATTAACCGGGTTGGTGTTGGTATACTTACGAGTATGTACACGCGATCCCCTTCATGCCATTACAGAATATATTATCAATCATTTTCACCTCTTATTATTTGGCTGGAATTACCTGTATTTATACCTTGTTTCTGATTAAATTTAAGATTGTTTGTACCGGATTACTCCGGGGTATGTTAACGCGCTCTTGCCCTAAAAAGCTCCTGAAATTAACACGCACTTGTTTCTTTCAGAGTTTAGGTGAGTCCGTATGCGTACTCGCGAAACAGCGAGCCTGCGATTGAGTGATGACACTTTGACGGTTATCGCAATATGTTAAGCTTTAATTCAGTGGAGTGCAGTGACAGTTATAAAGGGGGAAGCGATAAAATAAAAATAATTAAAATTGACATGTCGCTTTACACTTTTGTGAAAGTTATTTAAATGTGTAATGCCGACTGGGTTCTAGTGGATCTTCTCACTTATATTGAAAAGTACTGCTCCCACGTCTGGGCAGCGGCATCACCTTCGACACTTAACATCCTTGATTCTATCCAAAAGAGCGCCATTCGACTTATCAATGGCGCAGCCCTCACGAGAAAACCCCTTCTCTCGCTCATCGCCGCGCTGTTGGGGATTTATCCCTTTTCTACCGCTACTTCAACGGATTTTGCTTTGAAGAACTAGCCGGCATTATTCCCCCCTTGACTGTTCCTAACAGAACAACAAGAGGCGAGTTACGTATGCATCCCTTTACTGTCCAGCTACAAAAGTCTAGAACAGACCACTTCTCTCGCTCATTCATACCAAGGGTCTCCAGATTATGGAACAAACTGCCTGCAGATGTTTTCCCTTCCCGTCCCAACCTCCAATCCTTTAAATCCCGTGTCAATTTCCCTTCTCTTCAGACGCCCACGGTACGTTAGTACTTAGGCTTGAAGTCTACGTGGGATGTCTTAAATAAAAAAAAGTACACAGGGCCAGCAGAGCACAATAATTTTGATAATATTATGCACCCGGTCGACCACTCATATTTTTTGCAAAACCCCAAATGTCGTAACCCCAAATGTCGTGCCCGACTTTTCCATTTTTGTCTCTAAATTAACCCATAAAGGACATAATTTTCTTTTTGTTTAGAAATAACTTCTTTTTCGTTTATTTTTGCTTTATTAGAAATAAAATAAATACATATGAATAATTTTTATAAAAATATTAAATTGTTTTGCAAAAAAATGACGTTGTCATATAGCAACGCTAGTCTTTGCTACTAACGAATTTAACAACATTTTTTCAGCCAGATTCTCCAACGCTAGTCCGGTCTAATTTGACAACCAAAAGTTTTAAATTGACAAGTGAAAGAATAACCCAGCTAAGTTTTATATTATGAATTTATTGCTGAGCTTTTTCGCAAAATTTATAAAGAATAGGGCAATTTTAGTACGTCCTTTCGACAATAATAGAACTAAATTCATTACAGCAGCTCCTTCCAAGATGAAAATCATTGAGAAACCAAGCAAATCGCTGAAATTTCAGAATAATTCATAAGTTTTTAATGAAGACTATTAACAATGACAGGACAAAAACCTGTCAAAACATAACTGATCAACTATAAGATCTTAATTTAAACCAGTTCTAAATCTTAAACCTTCTTAGTGAATCTGAGCGACAGTAACTTCAAAACATTAGAAAAAACGAAAAATTATTAACAATATACAGTATTATGGTAATTTAAAGCAAATACACAAATTTTCTATGGTATACAATTATATTGTACTTAGGCATTTTTTGTATAAGTCTACATTAACAGGTAAACAAAGACAAAAAAATTTAGGCTAATAGTATATAATTAGCTAGGTGCTAGGACTGAGCCTTGAGGTACCCCAGCATTGATAGGATAAAAGT
This sequence comes from Philopedon plagiatum, assembly GCA_963971165.1. Lineage (NCBI taxonomy): Eukaryota > Metazoa > Arthropoda > Insecta > Coleoptera > Curculionidae > Philopedon > Philopedon plagiatum. Next base: position 2,738,140 of record OZ020190.1, on the reverse strand, counting down.
TAGATGAGTGAGCGTCCACCAGGGCAGATATGCGCCGATTATAGAGAAAGCTACCGATCCAGGTAGGGGTGACAATTGTAACAAGTGTCAATTGTAACATTCAGTATACGTCCGCCCTCCGCCGGATTATCGCGAACCGAGTTACACATGTTCAACGGTTGTTGACAGATCTTTCTTTAGATTGTTAGTTGCTTTAAGAATTCTGATGAATACTGTTGTTAGATCTGAAACGTGACTTTCAACACGAAAAGTAAGTATTTAGTTTTATTTTCTTTTGTAAATAATTTCTTAACCATATTTTCAATACATATTTAAAATATACCACTGAAATATGGATTATATTGACTATATAATCTTATAATAAGAACACTTTAGGAATTAGATTACATAGTTTAATAATGTAAACAAATCATATTATATGTCCTTTGGTGTCAATTGTAACATGAATAAAGGTGACGATTGTAACATGTTATAAGTGGAACCAATGTAAAAAGTATGTATAGTATCATCACAATGTATTTCTTTATAGAACGCTTTACAATATGAAACCCAACATTTGTGGAGACCTCATACTGTGCATACGGAAGAAAAAATACTCGTATATTAACTTAAAATTAATAATTTGTAAATTTTTCCTATAAGAGTCTAAGCCAAAAATTTTGAGTAAAAAAGTCTTCTTCCGCACGAACGATATACTTAACTCAGGTGAAGAGTATGGTCTTTTAGTAATGTTAACATACCCACGTTTCTTATCTAACATTTTTCATTTTAAAAGAATATTTTACTTTGCATTTGTATATCTTCAAATATTGTTATTTATATTTTAATAGAAGTTACTAATACAGATTGTTACGAATTTGTCGTGTTTTTTTGGTATATTTTTATCGACTTTAACAACAGAAAAAAACTACTTTTTTATTTGTGTAACCCTTTGTTTATTTTTTAATGTTATTATTTGTATTCAAATAGGATATTTAAAATAAAATATAATATGTTTGTACGTACTGTTACTACTGACACCTGTGTCCGTTACAATTGCCACCAGTCGGGTGTCAATTGAAACACTTGTCATTGACTTGAATTATATGTTCTAAACAAGAAACTAGATATTTTTTCTACATTCTAAATTTATTAGGTTACTTACAAAGCTCAGGGACATCCTCAAAAAAAAAATCAATAAATTAGAACTGACAGGTAAGGTTGAAAAAAATCACATGTGTTTTTTGTTACAATTGTCACCGGTCTCCCCTACATAGTTTGAGAGGAAAACCGTAGTTTGTTGAGTGCGGCATGCCATACTAGATCAACGGCCTTAGAAATATCAACAGAAACAACTTGGGACTCGACATGAGACTTAAGAGACTTATTCTAGATATGTGTGACAAAGGTAAGGATTTAAGGGTTAGGTGTAAGAATAGCTGTCTCCGTTCTGGCCTTAGCTAGTACCTACTATAGTGTATCTAATAAAGTCGATTATTATTATTAGATATTATTATTATTATTATTAGCTGTGGATGTTTGGTGACGAAATCCGAACTATCTGTCATGGATGATTTTATGTTTTAGAATTTGAAAGTTAACGACTTTCTCTATAACTTTGCCGACAACAGAGAAGAGAGATAGGTCTACAATTGGATGGCAAGGACTTGAACCTTTTTTCGCTACAGGCTGCACATGAACAGTCTTCTAGCTATCTGGGAAGATACCCTTGTTATAGGAGATCTGGAAAAGACGAGTTAAGATGGGTGTAAGTTCTGAAGCCCATTTTTAGAACAATTGCTGGTATGTCATCCAGGCAGAAGACTTTTTGGTGTTAAGGGATAAAAGAATTTTTTGACCTTGTTTGACCTTAAGTATTATGTCGAACATTTAGTCGCCCACGATACGTAGTAGGCTTGAAGTCCACGTGGGCTGTCCCAAATAAAAAAGCTGTTATATTACATAGTAACAAATGCAGCTGTTGTAAAAGAATAATATACTAAGCTATAAAAAATTTCGAAGCCATTACCAGTCGCACGACTTATTTTATTTCCCATATTATCATTAATAAAACCACTCGTACTACTTTATAGTTTGCAGGTATACTATTAAACTCTTTTTACCCTATATTAAGGTTTTATTTTTATTTCGCATGTATGTGGCACCGTATCGTTAATATTATTTAAAAAGCCTTTTAGGTCATAATATACGACTATTTTTATGCTACTAAAATAATAATAAAAAAAAGTTTCGCAAACACTTTTCTTGATGATGAGGGAAAGAAAGGATTTTTCTTGTGAGGTCTGGGTCATTGATGTGTCGAATGGCTCTCTTTTGGAGATAATCAAGGATGTTAAGTGACGAAGGTGATGCCGCTCCCCAGATGTGGGAGCAGTACTCTAGGGTAGGTCTTATTTGGGAAACATAGAGATTGTGTAAGTTGGAAGGGGAGAAATATTTTCTGGCTCGAAAGAGAAAATCAAGTTTTTTAGCTACCGATGTGGCTATTGAAGTAATGTGTTTGTGCCAGCTGAGATCATGCTCGAAAGCGGTGCCAACAAAATCGAACGTTCCATTGTCCTGTAGGGCTTGGCCATTCATGTGAATGGATTGACAGTCTGTCTTTTCCGCTTTGCGCGTCCTATGAACTAGAGTAGTGTACTCTAGAATAGGTTATGTAAATTTGGTTTATTACTGCGGCGATGTTTTAAATGTTTTTTAAATATTTTATGGTCTTACATGTTTAGACTTAAGGGAACCCCTTTAGAACTGGAGATATGTACACCAGAAGGAAAGTGACGTATAGAGATCGGAAATAATCGATAAATAAATATAGATGGATGTTCTCACTGCAAAGCTTGTCAAGTAAATTTCTGGAGTGTCTGGAGTTTGTGTTGTTTCCCTTAAGAACAAAGGAGTGGCGGTTTCATGTAGTGGTATCTATGATGGACAGGAAGTGATTGGTTAAGCTGCCAAAATAAAATTATGAAAGCGAACAAAGAAGGCGGACAAGGAACTGCACGCAACACCCTGAAGTATTTATCCAAGGTTTAGAAATACCCTGTATAGTTCTGGGTCTCGGGCCCTAGATCTACTCGAAAAGATCTAGAGTAATTATTCTTATTATTTCGGTGGCCGCTTATCAAAACATAAAACACTGTTTGGTGTGCAAAAAATGACCAACTTATTTTTGCATGTCTCTCTTTAAGTTTTCGTTCGCGTGTTTTAAAACCGATATGCAGCACACTCCAGTTAATTTGTTGGTTAAGATGTAAAACAAATTTAGGTTAATTGGTGTATTTAAATTAATGCAATGTCAAAAAATAATAGCAAACAGTGACGATTGGTAATACGCCCCCGCCCATTATTTTTTAAATCCATGCAATTTTTTCTTATCTTATAATACAATTGAGAATGATGGCAGAAAAAACAATTAAAGAAGAATTCGCCCTATTGGTTAGTTTCAGGAACAGTTTACACCAGAACATATTTTAGTGATCACACTATTCATCTTTTCTTTCCTGATAATCACGGAGGGATCAGATTTCTTTCTATCCGTGTTGGCGAAAGTGCATTAGAAAAAGACAAATAAAAAAAGAATATTATCAAATTTTTATCGTACCTTCTTTGCTTGTGGGAGTATTGCTGGTTATATACTTTGAAAGATTGACCATCGCAAAATTATTTTCTTTTCTGATAAAATTCCCAACGGAATCAGATTTCTTTCTATACTTGTTAGCAGAAGGGGCACTAGTAAAAGACAAATTTAAGCAGTGTTGTTGCCAATAAAGAAGAATATGTTTAAACATCTTATCACAGCCTGCTTTATTTGTGCAAATATTTCTGGTTGTCTACTCTGAAAGTTTTATCGGAATTGTCATAAAAAATAAATTCCCAATCAACAGCATCTGCAAAAATCGCGTTGTTATTAAAAAATTTGGTAATTATTTAGATTAACGTAAACAGCGAATTTTTTCATGAAATTTTACACAGACCCTAATTTTGGGTCGTAGAACACGAATCCGAAGTCAGTTTTTGGCGGTCTCGTAAAAATTTTTTTTAAACTTTTAGGTTAGCTTTTTCAATGAATTTATTTAAATTTGTTGGGTGAGCAAAAAGGTGGTCAGGTTTGCTCAGTTTTGATTGATATAGATACATATATATCTATATCAATCAAAACTGAGCAAACCTGACCACCTTTTTGCTCAGGTTGGGTGAGCACAAAAAATTTTTTTTTACGAGACTGCCAAAAACTGACTTCGGATTCGTGTTCTACGACCCAAAATTAGGGTCTGTGCAAAATTTCATGAAAAAATTCGCTGTTTACGTTAATCTAAATAATTACCAAAAATTTTATAAAAAATTGCTGGGTAAGCCCATTATGGTTAAAAATAAAACAGTATCTATACAAACTTTGCGCCTTGTTCAACTATCTTATCTCTCGACAGTTGTAAAACACTTTCCACCTCGGAGTGTAAGAATGCTATTGCGTTTACGTAAGATTTCAGCCATATTTTTATAAAATTATTATAGTATAATGTTAAAAATTATGCATTATTAATGAATAAAAATGTATTCTTTATCTCCGAAAAGTTTAGAGAAGCAGTGCTTCCCCCACTTCCATAGACCGGCGTACGCACTTCCTTGCCCAAACCTCTTTACAAAGCAATCGTGATATCAGGAACAGCCTAGTACAAAGTTTCAGACTTTCAGGTAAAAATAGATAAAATTATTAAGAATTTACTGATAAAATATTTTTTATTGACTAATGCTGAGTCAAGCAGATATTTTGCCGCTGAAAATAACAATTAAATATATTTATTAATAGCAACAAAGTTAGCTTCAAAAATTAAAATGAGTAAACTTAGGGTTTTATTTTCAAATGCAAATGTTTACGTTGTGGGATCAATAGGTTTAGCTACTGCTGTTACAGTGTCATGGATTGTGTTCAAAATTATCAACCCCAGTTGCTTGAAGAAGAGATACAGTAAGCTGAGCGGAAAGGTAAGAAATAGTATATTATGTACCTGACCAAACCTGTAGGAAAAGCCAAACATTTCCGGATGACTGTGAAGATCGCTGGTCATGGCGCTAGTTGAGGCCAACAACACAGAGCCCAGGAATGTGACTTTTGCTAAGTGATATTAGTTTTCCCCTGATCATTCAAAAATCGAGAGAAAATATTAAAGTGTTTAATTCTGAAAAAAGCATGATCAGTTTTATGCACAAATAACTGATGTCTGGAAATTGTTAATTAAAATTGGTTGTGTAACTATGGCAACGTATCAGTTTTTTATTTTCAAACATGACGCGTGTAAATTTAATTAGTTGGTTTTTTCAAAAAATTAAGCTGTTATACAGGGTGTCCGAAATGTCTTAGTATGGGCAAATATTTTTGCTATAAGTAAAGATAGAGACACCAAATTTTAGGTGTATCTTATTGGTTACTAAACTAAATCTACTTTTTTATGTTATTAATTTTTTTTAACCCCCTTGAGGGGTGGCGCTAGGGAGTTGAGGACAAAAATTTTAAATGCAACCCTATGATGTGGTACCTCATTTTAAGGTCTTCAAAAAAAAACACTTTACCGCAAACCCGAAGCCTTAAAAAATTAAAAATCATGAAAAAACAATTAAAAATTTAAATACTTTTTTTTCTCGTATTACTTTAAAAGTTGTTCAAAATGACCCCCATGGACTTCTTGGCAGTAATAAAGTCGATTTTGGAACTTCTTTCTTACATTTTCGAAAATGGCAGGTGTTATTTTACCTCCTGGCAAAGTTTCAAAATCGTTTTAAAAACCCGACAGAAACCGATATGGTTTGATCGTTGGTAACGTATAAGAACATATTGAAATTGCATGTCTAAATTACTATAAAAACATATAGGATATACACGAGTACCTACATACTACATAAATGAAAATATTTAACGTCGTTTTTCGGGACGGTCACAAGACGCAAAATATGCAGTTCTTAAATATATATGTAGGTACAGCTAATGGTTCCAAGACCGTCCCTTCTTTAAGTATCCTTTTTTTTAAGCCTGTAGGGCCCCTGCCAAAACTGAAGCTAAAATATCGCTAGAATTCTGATGCCTCTAAAAAAATACATTTTTGTACACCTGGGCCAGAAATTTTATTTTGCTTTCACTTTAAATTATAAAATGGTACTTATGTACCTACTTCTAGTTTAAAAGTGCAAAGTTAAACAAAAAAAATACAAAATTGCGTTTGCACTAAATGAAATGTTGTATTAAATTTAGCTACTATTATAATATTTTACTAGCAGTTACAAATTCGGTTAAATTAGCAAAACTGTGTAAGCAAAAACGTTATTTCCAACTATGTTTTTTGCAGTTTTAACTGTTTTATGATATATTTATTTTGTACATATTATGATCAATGTGCTTGAGCTTAATAATTTCCTGAGCACTGCCCTTCGATATAATTAAATACTGCATATAGGTTTATCAACAAATAATATCATAGGCTAAGGAGAAAGGGAAAAATTCCCCACTGGTTTGTGAAATTCTCTTGTTGTATTCTGCCTATCTTCCACCATCTTGAATTTAAGGAGGAATTTTTCTTTTGCTAAATAACTCGTCCATTTTCAACTTTTGACTAAAATTGGTCATAATAGAACTTGTAGGAAATTTAATTCTCTATAACTTTCGTTTCAACGATGTTTTATCTACGATCGATATTTTTCGATTTAAAGCTGAAAGAAAGGGCGAAATAAAATTATCTCGTTTATTTCAAACTTTAGCGCATTAATGAACGTGAACAACCTTGTAGAGAATGAAATTCTCGACAATTTTGTTCCTAACCTTTTTCTCCTAGGATTAATATTTATGGTCCTACGCCTATGGTAAAGGAAAATATGGGTGCAAAAAAATTATTTCACTAATTTTATTATTTATTATTATTTATTTCAACAAATTTTTATATTCATTTTTTTTCGATTGTTCATAAGTTTTTGAAATTACTTTGGAATTACTTCTTTTTTACTTTACCAGCACGTTCTTTTGTTCGTACAGCATCTCAGGTACGCTGGTCAATAAAGTCCAGTCCACCCTGGGCCCTGGGTAATGACAATGTTACCGTACTATTATTAGTAATAGCCAATATTACCGGTCATTAATGACACTAATAATTGTAGGTTGTAGTAATTACTGGAGCTAGCTCAGGGATAGGCGAGGCCCTAGCACACGAGTTCTACAAGAATGGTTCCCAAGTGGTTCTTTGTGCTAGGCAAAGACCAGAACTAGAACGGGTCCAAACCGATCTTTTACAGACAGAATGTCAAGTCGCTACACTGCCCCCAATAGTCGTTCCGCTAGATCTAAAACACACTACTAAACTACAGACTCCTGTGGAGGAAATACTTTCTTTAACTGGTCGTATAGATATTTTGGTAAATAATGGGAGTATAGCACATGGAGGAAGAGTACAGGACACTGTGTTAGATGTGGATAAGAAAATCATGGTAGTAAACTATTTTGGACCAGTAGCATTAACAAAAGGTACCTGTACAAATATATATTCCACTAAAAAATAATAATTTTGGCTTCCCTTGTTAAAGGAAGTATTTTATTCCTGAAGAAATCACCTTTAAAGATTTTCCTATAAGTTATTTAATTTTTTTTTCAGCTGTTTTGCCTGGTATGTTGGAAAACAAACAAGGACAGATAGTTTTTATCAGCTCTGTTTTAGGGCTAATTGGACTACCTGGAAGATCGGCGTACTGTGCCTCAAAACATGCCCTACACGTTTTCGCTGACTGTCTACGAGCAGAAGTGGCCTTAGAGAACATTTCTGTTTCTGTGATCAGTCTTGGTTATGTCAAAAATCAGGCTAACTTTCGTACCTTGACGGGCGCAGGAACAGTGCGTGATAAAATAGATTCCAGCACTGCAGCGAGGTACACTGCAGAACATTGTGCTGAAGAAATCTTAGAAGCAATAACCCGAGAAAAAAAAGAACTAGTGATGACTACACCTATGGTGAATATAGCGATTGCTGTGAGAAAATTCTTTCCTTCTCTGTACTTTTTTGTCATGGATCAGATATCTAGACCAGAAGAGATCAATTAAACTAATTATCTTGTACATTTGACTTTATGTGTTGCATTTTAATATTCTAATAATTAAATTGTATATTTTCGTAATAAAATTGTTCTGCATATTAAAATTAACTATAATTAAAAGAAAATGCTAAGAAACGGAAAATATAACATACTAATTCTACCCTTCCTTAAGACCCGGCAAAATAACTTTTAAGAGCAGTATTGGGCACCTTTAACTACTATCTCTTTTTTAACATTTTGTAGCGCTTCGCTACATTAAGTAAATTTATTTATACAGGGTGTCCGAAAGGTTTTAGTATGGGCAAATATCTTTGCTATTAGTTAAGATAGAGACACCAAAGTTTTGGTGTATCTTATTGGTTGATAAATCTACTTTTTTTTTGTAATTTATGCCGTGTGGTACCTCATTTTACCGCAAACCCGAGGTCCGTATCTTAATTCGTTTTTAAATGGCAAGCATAGGTACAAAAATTAAGAATCGGGGAAAAAATTAAAAATGTGAGTACCTTTCTTATTACTTTAAAAGTTGTTCAAAATGACCACCATAAACCTCTTGGCAGTAATAAAGTCGAGTTTGGACCTCTGCCAAGAAGTAACACCTGCCATTCTCGAAAATGTGAGAAGTGGATTCCAAATTCGACTTTATTACTGCCAAGAAGTACATGGTGGACATTTTGAACAACTTTTAAAGTAATAAGGGAAATAAAGTTATTTAAATTTTTAATTTTTTTTCACGATTTTTCATTTCTAAAGGCCGTTTAAAAACGAATTAAGATAAGGATCTCGAGTTTCCGATAAAATGTTTCTTTTTGAAGACCTTGAAAATGAGTTAACACAGTATAGGGTTACATTTGAAATTTTCTACCTTAACTTCCTAGCATCACCTCTCAAGGGGGTTGAAACAGGTAAATTACATAGAAAAGTAGATTTATTAACTAATAAGATATACCTAAAAGTTGGTGTCTCTATCTTTATTACTAGCAAAGATATGTGCCAATGCTAAGACTTTTAGGACTCCCTGTATAATAAGAATTATAATTTAAAATACCAAATTTTAAAGTGCTACCTCTGTACTACCTAGTTATCTGGCGCATTCGGCATAAGTACAGAAAATTAGTACTAACAGACTAAATAATACCTAGACGAACACTGCCGTGCAACGAAAAGCGGGTCTCTCTTGAGACATTTGGTGGGTTTACTGGTTTATGGTTTAAAAGTTTGTTTGTCTAACATTATATAAATATGTATACTATGTATCTACATGTATATATATAATGGTGGACAAACAAACTTTTAAACCATAAACCAGGAAACACACCAAATGTCTCAAGGGAGACCGGCTTTTCGGTGTATTCGAGTGTCTGTCTATATTCTTTATAGTCTCTGCTATTACGTTTAAGTGAGATTTCAGATAAGTTATAAGAAATTAAATCCATATTTTTATAAAATTATAGAATAATGTTAAAAATTATGCATTATTAATGTACACAAATTTATTTTTGTATTTCCGAAAAGTTTAGGGAAGCTGTTCTTCCCCCTAGGCATATAACTAGACCTACATTTTTGGAGGGGCACAGAGGGGGCACCTGACAATTAAAAGCGGGCACATATATTTGCCAAGCAATTCTAAAGTGTATACATTATGTCCGTATATCCGCAAATGGATTTTACAAGAGGACAAATCAATCAAATTTTGAAAAACAAGAAAAAAGTAACACTTGATAAAAAATTTTGCTTAAAAAGAAGATTCAACCAAAACCTAGGTTTCTATGGGATTAGACATATAGGTACATCATTTATAATTTTATCTCAAAAGGTGATTTTCTTGCAGTTCTTTCTGTTTGGCACAGCGTGGCGTGGAGAAATTCAATATTTACAACTAAATAAATTTCAATTTTTTTTTGGGTGGGCACCACCACTTTTTCGGTGGGTCTGTGTCCACCCAGGCCCACCCGTAGTAACGTTCCTGCTTCCATGGACCGCACGCCCCTGTCCAATTTTTTTGCATAGCAATCGTGTTATCAGCAACAGTTTCAGACTTTCAGATAAAAATAGATAAAATTCATTAAAAATTTACTGATAAAATATTTTTTATTGACTAATGTTGAGTTAAGTAGTTATTGTGCCCCTGAAAGTAGTAACTAAATATATTTATTCTTAGCAACAAAGTTTGCTTAAAAAAATAAAATGAGTGAACTTAGGGGTTTATTTTCGAATATTTACGTTGTAGGGTCAGTAGGTTTAGCTACTGCTCTAACAGTGCCATGGATTGTGGTCAAAATTATTAACACCAGTCGCTTAAAGAAGAGATCCAGTAAGCTCGCCGGAAAGGTAAGAAGTAGTATATTATATATGTAGTATTGGCGTGCGGTAATTAAGAAATACACCCCGAAAAATCCGTAAATACACTTAAAATATGCAAAACTTTCCAACCGAACTCGTCTCGACAAATTAAAACTCGCGGCTATTAAATTTGGCCGGCTTATTTATTTATTTATTTATGGTACAAACTAATAGTATGAAGAAATTAAAGATTTAAATTTATCGGTTTATTAAATAGTATCAGGCGCGGCCCGTGAGTTTTTTTACAGGTGGGTCAAAATTTTATGGGCAACTAGTGATATCAACGCAACAAGCAAAATACACTTTTTTAATTAAGGGAGGTTTTCTAATAATGTGCCTAGTTTTGCCAAGAAATTATTTACCTACAAATAAACACCGCCAAAATCATAGAATAGGTACTGCAGAATATTGAACATTACTACTCTTGATGTTTATGACTTTCAGTATCACTCTTCTGTTTATGGCTTTTTTCTATGTGTTTTAATACTCTAAGTTAGTAGATTTTAGCGGTTTTCGTTGTGATAAGTTTAGCTTCTCCTCAATAGGTGTCGCGCCTTGTACTAAAAGCCCAGAATATAAACAGAAAAAAATTCTGAGCTAAAAGTATGACTATTCATAAAATAAAATTAGGAACGCTGCCGAAACTCCGTTTTCTTTAATACATACAATGCTGGCGACTAGACATAGTAATACGATATTTGTCTGCGCACGTGCAGGATGTAAGCTGTAGTAAATATGAGATTGCCAACAATTTTAAAAATATTTTATCGAGGAAGAACTTGTTGCCAATACACCTTTTAGAGCCGAACTAATTTTTTAAATAACAAAAAATTTAAAAAAAAGTTCTTGCCCCAACACAGGTGCGAACCCGCGAGCGTCGGATTACCTCGCTGCGGTTATATCCCTTGAGCTACGCTAGCTATGTAAGAAAATCGATCCGATACTGTTAAATTCGATGGCTAGCGCTGGCCTGACAGAAATCGTATTTATAATTTTTTATGTTTAACCACTAATTAAAATTGTTATTACAATGCGCATATTAGGTACCTAATTCGTTTTTCTTTTTCCGAACCAAATTTTTTCAAATAATATATTTTATAGGGCGGTTTGAGAGTATTTCCATAGTGGGAGTGGCCAGATATTATTGGTGGGCCATCGACCAATTGTGTCTCTTTTTAACTTCCTAAAGCGCGTATGTCTGTTTCTCTCTTGCTTTTAATGAATTTATATCGTCCAAATAAACCTATAAGATCAATTTACAATATGACCCAGCCCGGAACAAGCTTGGATATCCTTTGACGATGGCTGGCTTGACTTTATTCATTCTTGGGGAGTTTTAGCATGTAACTTTGAAACAAAAGATTCTTTTTTGGTTTAAAAAAATTAAAAAATAAATTATTAGGTAGATCACTGAAAATTTTAGGTGGGTCATTGACCAAATGACCTTATGGACGGGCCGCGCCTGAATAGTATGTTTTTTGCTCGTTTTATTTTATCTAAAAATTATATTTGGCCACAATTTGGAGATGAAGTTAGTAAAATAACATAAAATACATATGTGCATTTATATTTAGGATTTTTTTTAAAAATTTAGAACTTTGTTGGTATATTGAGCCGACCCGGAACCAAATATTTCGACATATTGTATGCGATCGGTTAGAAATGATTGAAATAATGCCATAAGTGAGACTGAAAAGCCCAAATTAGAGAGTTTATGAAGTAACAGTGGATGGGCAAGCCGGTCAAAGGCATTGGTAAAATCTAAATAAACACCATCCGTTTGAAAACCATCATCTATTGCCTCGGCTATATCCTGTATTACAATCATAAGATTTGTGGTCGTTGACCTGCCCTTATAAAACCCATTTATCGCGTAACGTGTGCTGCTGTCAATAACAACCTACATGGAGGCGTAATTAGGCGAACTGTGGTCATTGCGAAACGCGCTTCCAGGTCCAGGCCACGACTGCGACGTGAGAGTAGTTGGTTGCGTCTAAGTAGAATGTTAAAAATTTTGCATTATTACTGTATGAGAATTTATTTTTTTCCAAAAAATTTAGGGAATTGGTTAATGACACTATTACCGTTCTATTATTAGTAACAGCCAATATTACCGGTCATTAATGACAATAATAATTGTAGGTTGTAGTAATTACTGGAGCTAGCTCAGGGATAGGCGAGGCACTAGCATACGAGTTCTACAAGCATGGTTCCCAAGTGGTTCTTTGTGCTAGACGAAGACCAGAACTAGAACGGGTCAAGGCCGATCTTTTAGACACAGCCTGTGCGCGCAAGACACTGCCCCCAATAGTCGTTCCGCTAGATCTAAATGACACTAGTGAACTACAGAATCCCGTGGAGGAAATACTCTCTATAACTGGTCGTATAGATATTTTGGTAAATAATGGCGGTATAGCACATAGAGGAAGAATACAGGACACTGTGTTAGATGTGGACAAGAAAATCATGGCAGTAAACTATTTTGGATCAGTGGCATTAACAAAAGGTACCTGTACAAATACATATCCCACTAAAAAATAGTAATTTTGACTTCCCTTTTTAAAGGGAAGGGTTTGCGTGAAGAAATCACCTTTAAAGTTTTTCTATAAATTATTTAATTTTTTTTTCAGCGGTTTTGCCTGGTATGTTGGAAAACAAACAAGGGCACATAGTTTTTGTCAGCTCTATTTTAGGCCTAATTGGAGTACCTGGAAGATCAGCGTACTGCGCCTCTAAACATGCCCTACAGGCTTTCGCTGACTGTCTACGAGCAGAAGTGGCCTCAGAGAACATTTCTGTTACGGTGATCAGTCCTGGTTATGTCAAAACTCAGATATCCGTTAATGCCTTGACCGGCACTGGGGCAGTGCGTGGCAAAATGGATCCCAGCACTGCATCAGGGTACAGTGCAGAATATTGTGCTGAAGAAATTTTTAAGGCAATAACCCAAGAAAGAAAAGAACTAGTCTTGAGTACGCTTCTGCCGAAGATAGCGATTTCTTTGAGAAAATTCTTTCCTTCTCTATACTTTTTTGCCATGGAGCATAGAGCTAGAACAGAAGTGCTCAGTTAAATTAATTATCTAGTACATTTGAGTTTATATGTTGTATTTAAATATTCTAATAATTAGGTTGTATATTATATTCATAATAAAATAATTGTCCTTCATATCAAAATAATTTTTAGTTTAAAAAGAGCTGAAATACGGAAAATATAACATAATAATTCTCTGCTCCCTATGAGCCAGCAAAATAACTGTTAAGAGCAGTAGTATGTAACATCTTAAAAGTTTTTATGTTACATTGAGCGTATTAAACGTCGTGATAAGTCATTTTGATTTTTAAAACAAGCATTAAAAAGTTCATGTCTGCAGTCAGTGCAGTGAGTCACCTTTAACTGAACCTGTCCCGACAAATGTTCATGGGAAATGACCACATAAGGTCAAGAAACTAATAATCGCGGCCACCTTATTCCTGAAAGTGAATTCTAAAGAATTGTTGCAATGTATTTAGCTTTGTTTGAAAGCGAGTTTTATTTTTAAAAACTTATTTACACTTTTCCTATTTTCTTTGTATATTCTTTACATAAATTAAATATTTACAGCAGTTGCTTTTATCCATTTATTTTGAGTTTTTATTAACAGATAAAAAGATCATCTATTACAAATTTTCATACTTGCAAAACGTGATCCCATTGGTTGCGACGTCACGTGAAATGTAAAAGTGCTATCATGGCATAAAATGTTAAATGTATTCTGGTTATGCACTCGATCTTTGAGCCATCCCCAGAAAGATCTGTCCATCAGTGTGAGATCAGCGCTATAGTGATTAGGGATTCACGATCTAAATCGATTTTTTAGAAAATCGATATTTTCCAAATGAAAATCGATTTTTAAGAATCGATCTTTAACCCTTCGATCTTGATCGGCGATTTTACACAGAATCGATTCTTCTGGTATCATCATGTGGGTGAACTTTAAGACTTAATTAATAATTGGAAATTAATTTTTATATGTAATTTTTTACAAAAGATAGGGTCGCTGCGCCACGATCAAAACGATGCTAGTAAGAATTAGGAAAGGAATAAGGAAACGGTTAAACTGCGCAGTCTAACATTTTCTAGAAAAAAACTCAAATCTGAAATCGTACAAAACAGCGATGCCGGTCATGTCGATCGGTATCTATGGGCAGTTTCTTATTTTACGGTTGTCATTTTTTCGTTATAATGTTTTCAATTTTATTAGTTTTCAATAAATTGGTATGTTTTTCACGAGAGCATTTTAAATCAAATATTTCCCCTCCATAACTTAAAAATAATCATGAAAAGTATATAATTTAAATATTTTTATTTTTTTTTACCCAAAACTGTACAACTTATACTTTAAGGGTTTAAATAGCATTGGTTTGGAATTGACACTGTTTACTCTCCCGGCTCTCCTCTCATATGCCCAAATTTTTCCAAAGATCGATTTTTTAAAAGATCAATCTAAATAGTGAATCGATCTCCATGATCACGATCTAAGATCGATTCGAAATATCGATTTTTTTGAGATTTTGTGAATCCCTAATTGGGATACCATCGAATTGCATAATTGAAAAATTGAATAATGGGTGTTATATCTATTACAGACGCTGTTTGTAGCAAGGCAAGCCTTATCTATCCATATTGTCCTGTTAAAAAAATGTCATCCCTGTTAGTATTTTGCGATTATTTTCTTCAGAAAGCTGTTGAGCATGGAGGAAAAAAGGTGCGCCACTGGGTCAATAAATACTTCTAGTAAAATACTGAGTATTTAAATACTAAAAAATATTTAAATAAAAAAAGTATTTACAAACGCAAATATTGCCCAGCTCTGAAATTACGTATAAAAATTTTCAAATCTAGGAAAGTGTATTTTTAATAATAAAAACAAGTTTTACCCAAATCCGTCATCTTTAGTTGTGATTATTAAAATGATTTTAAAATTTATTGCGCTGTATCAGCTTGCATGCGAGTTTGTGTTGACACGAACGGGTTTTTCCTTTTAATTATTTATTCAAGTGGGCAGGGCTAGTTAACAAAGATTTTATGTAATTTAATTTATGTATAAATAGAGTTTTTCTACCTACGCATGATGAAAAAGGTGATTATTTTAGTTATTGAACTAAAGCAATAACAAGAGGATCAGCTTTAAAAGGAAAAGGAAGAAATTTGTATCACAGAGTTCATTTTCGATTTTATTGATTTCCTAAGGACAGGCTGTTTGCTTTTTTTAAAAAGATTTTCAACGTTTTTTAGCAAAAATAATAAGATTATGTAAAAGTTTGCTATCATTCAAAAAAGTAGTTAGTTTAATACAAAAGTGCCGTTTATTTCTGAATAGGCGGAATTGTCACTTTCTGGCACTAGAAAAAGGCAAAATTAAAACGATTTTTATTACGTATTTTTCTAAATACCCTTGGCAAACGTTCGATCTTGTTGACATCGCTTTCAAACATGATTTCAGCGTTGCTCAAACACATTACTTCGATAGTCACATCGGCACCTAAAGAGCTTGGTGTCCTCTTTCGAGCTAGAAAATACTGTCACAGATTGAATCATTTTGTACCTATATCAGATTGAGCCAAGTGATTCTGCAACAACAATACGACACGTGGGTTCTTATAAATTTATCTAGATCTTAATTACTATGACAAAGACGGCGTTGACCTCCTGAGACTCTCGTACTGCTCTAAACGAAAGGGAACGAAAGATAATGGAGTTAGTACGGTTATTCATTCTCTACAATTATTACTCAAACCTCAATCTTTCAGCCAATCTAGATCGTAGTTGGCGCCATTTGAAAATCAAAGTTCTAGAAGATTCTCGAAATTCTGCATAAGCTGCACAATGTTTAGCGAACATCGTTCACGGACCAACGTAGTTCGAACTTATATTTAATATGCCTTTATTTCTATTCAATAAGACCACTTGTTTTTGTACAACATCTAATATATTAACAAGTAAAAAAGCAAACATACTGTACTAACAAAAATAATAATAATAATAATAATATCCTTTATTAATAGCTTTAGCTAGCATTACAAAAAATAAAAATAAATAAATACAATTTCAATTATTAGGTACAATAAGAGTGGATCTGATCAGCTTGAGTATTATCACAGTTAGATTGCTATATTTTCTTTCACGTATGTCCGACATTTTCTTTTGAAGTCCTCCAGAGAGTTGGAATTTTTTATAGAATTAGGCAATTTATTGTACATTTTTAATCCATTATGAAATATATTTTTTTGATCAAATGTCCTACGTACTGTTTCAATATAAAAGTTTCCAGCATTTCTGGTATCTCGACTATGGACGCTGCGGACCGGCACACAGTACTGTTGTAAATTTCTGGGCAGAGATCCATTTAAGATTTTATATATAAATACACATGTCTGTAGGCAAACTGTTTGTTTAACACTTAAAACTCCCACTGCTTGGAGCATGGCTTTAATATTTGTTCGCCTGTTGCAGTTCAGTATCACCCGTAAAGCTTGATTCTGCTTCCTTTGTATTTTCCCAATTTCAAAGTTATTCAAGGTAAACAGCACTGTTGGGCAATAATATAAATGAGGTTGGATTATAGTTTTGTATATTAAAGTTTTTGCCCACACACTTAGTATATTCCTTACTCGACCTAGTGCATACACCTTTTTAGCCATTTTTCCCATCACGTAAGAGGCATGGTTGCCAAAAGACAAATGTTCATCAATAATTACTCCCAGATATTTAAAGGCTGTTACTTGTTCTATTTTAACACTATCTATTTCCACACCATTGTGTGAAAAAACGTCTTGTTGAGTGTACTTATTTTTTATCACCATAAATTTAGTCTTTTCGATGTTTAACTTCATACTATTAAATTGCAACCACTTTAAAATTTTACTTAAGTCTTCATTAAGGATTTCTGTTATCTCACTCACATTCTTGCCAACACAGTACAGTAGGGTATCATCAGCAAACAGTTGTATGTTGCACTTGGTAATCCATTTCACAATGTCATTTATATATATCACAAATAGGTTTGGCCCTAATACAGTCCCCTGAGGTACACCTAAGGTACACTCTCTGCTAGCTGATTCACAATCACCGTATCGTGTTTTTTGTGTTCTGTTATGTAAATAATTTTTAAACCACTGCAATGCTGTTCCATTTAATCCTAATTTTGATAATTTTTTAATAAGCAATGGTCTGCTTATGGTTTCAAATGCTCTACGAAAATCAAGGAACACAGCCCCTATAATAAAGTCTTCCTTTAATGCAGTCTTCCAGCATGCTATCACATTTTGAAGAGCTGACTCACATGAGTTGTTTTTCCTGAATCCAGCTTGGTATATTGTCAATAGTTTATTATTTTCTATGTACTCAATTATTTGTTTGTTAATAACTATCTCCAATAATTTTTCGTATAAGGGCACCATATTTATAGGTCGGAAATATAATAAATGACGTAAATAAAAGTATAAAGGTGAGTTTCCTATGGAGCGGCTGACGCTCGCGGCTGCCGCACAGCGTCTGCTGACGCCAGTATATCCATTGACGTTGACACTTGCGTCTGACGCTCGAAAAGAAACGGATAAATTAAATTGTCACTTGGCAGTACTAGGCCTCAGACGCTGTGCGGCAGCCGCGAGCGTCAGCCGCCCCATAGGAAACGCACCTTAACAAAGAAAAATAAAGAATGAACTGAACAATGATCTGGACGAGCGTTTACTAATACAATAGAACTGGGACTAAAACGATGAAAAAAGATCATTGTTTTGTAATCCATAAATTCCTTAATTAGCCACCGTCGTCGGTACCACGCTCCTATCGATCGAAGCACTACCGTCGAAACCCGGTTCGGAACTCATTTCGACTATCTCCTCTGTCACCCGGTTGGAAAGTGCGTTTTCCATCTTTCCCCTGGTACCTCGTACCCGCTTAAGATTTTGCCCTCTACAACCCCACTAACGAAACCTTGTCTTAGCCTGTTACAGAGGCGGAGCATGCCGATTTTATACAAAAATAAATTAAATTTATTGAATTGAATATATAAATGTTATATATGTCGGTATATCGCTCTGTTACAGTACTTCTCCCCTTTCAACTTACACACTCTATGTATGCCAAATATGGCCTCACCTAGAATACCGTTCCCACATCTGGGGAGCGGCATCACCTTTGCCACTTAACATCCTTGATTCTATCCAAAAGAGAGCCATTCGACTCATCAATGACCCAGTCCTCACAAGAAAACTCCCTTCTCTCATTCATCGCCGCGCTATTGAGGATTAACCCCTTTTCTACCGTTACTTCCACGGATTTTGCTCTGAAAAACTGGTCGCTATAATTCCTTCCTTGACTGTTCCAAACAGAACTACGATGACTGTTAAAATATGTAAATATATGGGTTTCGGGTTAAAAAAATGTTACGACGCTTTTATTATGATTGTTTTTGTCAGTACCTGTACAAAAAACTTGAAAAACTTTAGGGTAAAATTTTTAATATAAGGCTCTTAAATCATTGTCAATCAAGTTTATTGGATTGCGACGTGATAAAAAAAATATCACTGCGTAAAATTTTTTAATGGTTATAATATTTCACAGATAATCCAAAAAATGTTTATCTACAAAATTTGATTAAACCCTCTTCGAAAACGTGCAAAATGAATCAGAAAACCCAGAATAGAATTAATGTGTTATCGTCCTGTATTCGGAAACAAAGCCTTTCGGGTCTCGTGTTAAAAGCAATTTTGATAAATTATTTTTATTCCTCCTGTCTGTTTTTCGATAAAGTTGGAACACGCTGTATATCGAGTTATTAAAAAAACACCCGTTTTTTTAAATCTTACAATATAGTACCTGTAACCAATAATTTGTTATACAGGTCATCCTCTATATCCGTCTATTTCACTTTTTCCTTTCCATTTAAGCATTATGTATTTCCGGTATCATATTAAATAATGTGATTGTTTATAGTATATGTTCCATATCTAAAAAAAAAGTTAAATGAGAAACTTGAAATTTTTACCTATTCTGTGTTCAGATTTCTAGTTGGCTCATAATTTGATAAGATATGATATGCCAATACTAATATATTTCATAATATGATAATGTATGATAAGCCAATATTAAGTATATTATGTGGTACAATAATTGCCAATTATGCAACAAGTGGTAAAAATATCACTTTTAACATATCATATCAAAAGTTTCTCGATATCGTTTTCAGTATCGTAATAAGCTTTTTATGAAATAGCTGTTTAATTTTTGAAAGTTGGTAATGGGGTGTGTAGTGGATATATAATAAAATGATTTGTTAATTTATTAAGGCTGCTATGGTAAATAATTTGATGGTATTACCAATATAAAATTTGTAATAAAAATTTACAAAAATTGTATGACATTTTATTTTTAAATATGGATTTTTTATTGAAAAAAAAAATACAAAATAGAAAAAATAGTATAAAGTACATATTTTAAGAAGCTATTAGCGCACTTGTTTTCTAACGTGGACGCGTGCTCTAACTAACTTGTACTTTAATATACTATTTCACACTCGTTCGACTTGTGGCCTTCATCTTCAGCTCAGGCCCACAAACGTTTCACTCGTGTGAAAAGATTCATTTGCAAAACTTGTTGTACAACATACTATTTCACACAGTTTAACTGTAAAAAGATTTTCTACACATTGAGATACATCAGTAACTTTGAACCGCAAATGACCATATGCGTTGGGTAAAAGTTTTTATAGCAGTTACCTTCACCATAACTGTTCACTTCCAAAATTTTTAACTTACAACTGTCTGTAAATGTGGCAACGCCACCTACGAATTCGTTTCGCAATAGATGAGTATATGATATACCTTTATGTTTTTTAGATATGATAGTTTTTTTTTATCTTCTGACAGCCCACGAAGACCGAGGTCTAAGTACTATGTACGGTGGGTGTACTGGGGGATCGACTCACACATCCAGAGCTGGAAATACCCTTTGGGATTTCACCAGCCCTTTAAGAGGATGTGTGGGGTGGTACCACCTCGGCTCCAGTGTTTATTAACGTAGTGCCTGCATATTAATATAAAAAGTGCGCTGGAGGGCTTGTACTTTTGATTCATATTATAAAATAAGCGTACTAAAAACGAAAACCCGAAAAAGGGTCACAAAAATATTTTGGGTGATATCTTACCCAATAGATTTAAAACACTGCCATGTTCGACAACGTGTACACACAACTTCACTCTGATTTAGCACTTTCCACGAAATCGAAAACTGCCATATATAGATCCTGATTTAATCGAAGCCAGCCTTGGAGGCACGCTGGCATTTCACAACTCTTTAATTATTCACATGCAAAATACCTGATGATGGGATTATACACTGTAAGTGGAAAGTTCTATTAACTGCAAGCTTTTGTTTGTCGCATTAGGTACCTAATTTGAATATTTAGAAAATGCGCTTACAGTATTACCATTGAGAAATCTGCAGTGGGGGTTTGTCCTGAAGGGCACGAGAGCTCTTACTCACCCTGTACCAGTGGCGTAGTCGAAGCTAAATTTAGGAGGGGGTCTAAACATATTTTTATGTCATAAACATAGGTATACACGTTCAGATTCACTAAGAAGGTTTAAGATTTAGGACTGGTTTAAATTAAGATCTTATAGTTGATCAGTTATGTTTTGACAGGTTTTTGTCCTGTCATTGTTAATAAGTCGTCATTAAAAACTTGTGAATTATTCTTATATTTCAGCGATTTGCTTGGTTTCCAAATGATTTTCATCTTGGAACGAGGCTGTAATGAATTTAGTTCTATTATTGTTGAAAATACGTACTAAAATTGTCCTTTTCTTGATAAATTTGCGAAAAGGCTCAGAAATAAGTTCATAGTATAAAACTTAGTTGTCTTATTCGTACACTTGTCAGTTTAAAACTTTTGATTGTCAAATTAGACCGGACTAGCGTTGGAGAATCTGGCTGACAATGTCCTACGTGAAACTTTACTGGTCGGACCATTTTCCACACGATGACAGAGGTTAAACTACGCCCGCCACGGTTAGTACTTGGATGGGTGACCACTTGGGAACGCCGGTTCTCACTGCTTTAAACAGGCTATGAATTTCTCTCATCTTTTCGTTTCCATGGTAGGGTATGTGCCTAAGTTCGCAGCAGCCTTTTTTGCACCAGACTCCCGAACCTGGAATTAGACAAGCCCGATGTTCTCTGGCTAAAACATACTTTAATCGGTCCTTAAATCTTCCACTAAATTTACCTGTTGCATCTACCGCTCCCCATCAGACAACTCCTACAATAAGTTCTTTGACTTTCTCTAGGCAGAAATTGACTGTCTTATCCTGAATTTCGCTCTGCTGAAGTTATCGTCCTAAACACCTTTAACATCCATAGCAAGGAATGGCTAGGACCCACAAGAACCCAACCAGAGCGGCAGAAATCTTTGCAATTATCAACTCGCCTGTTTCCCTGTGAGTTTTGAGGGAGGGAGAGAGCCCATAGGTACACTAGTACCCCTTATTATTATACACGTCAAGCTAGAAGTAACATTGTCATAGTTTTTGAAATAGTTCTTGAAGCATTTAACACAATATATCCATAATATGCTAGTTCAAGGGGTTCGCAGCGAGTTAGCAAAATTTAATTTCGGGGAGTTTAATAGTATGATTCTCATCTTACTATCTTAAATCAGCTTAGACGTCTTCGGCGATAATCACAGTACCAAAATATCTCAATTTGGGCCACCATCACTGGTTGGGTTGGTAAATGTCACTTTCGGGTTAACGTATCCACCCTCCCCTCTCCCTCAAATGAAAGAATTCACGAGCCCCCACTGCACACTTAAGATATAGTGTTCAAAGCTTTTCATCGCAGTTTTAGAGTGTACTTACTTAACACATTGTCAACAACATTATGCAAATCATTATTATGTAGGTAAAGCTGCTTTAAGGGCAATCTAAATAAATTTTAAAATGAGTTAGCATAGATTAAATAAATTATGTCCACGTCCACATGTAGGTCTATTAATAGTAATACAGAGCCTGAGTAAGAATAACCATTTTTTTAAAAAGCTTCAAGTCACTGTAACGGTCAAATTTGTTGAATAATTATTAATTTGCCTGAAATGACTCTTTTGAGTTAAAACTCAAAAACAAGAACCGATGACTTTTGTATGAATGTTCTCTCTGTTATGTATTCTTGGGTTTGGTTGGACTCAACTCTCTATCTTTGGCAACTCTGCGCTAAATATTTCGTTTCTTGTAGCTAGCCTTACCTTACCTACGCCCTGTACCATTTAAATGACAGCCTAGGCTTACCTCTGCCTTATCTACCCTCTGCCATTCCATCCACAATCGTACATATACGGTGAGCGTACTTTTAGGAGAAAATGTAGTTTTCCTCAAAAGGTAATGACGTGCAGAACAGATGGTCGTTGGTCGTTGGCTAGGAATACTTACGCTTTTTAAGGGAGCCACTCAGTTTTTTTATGTATAAGTTTTCCAGAGCTTCTAAACTCAGAAACTAAGCTCTTTTAATTTAAGGTTACTGATGGTAATAAATAGACTACCTGAGATGAGCTTCAATCAACTTAATAAGAGAATTATGTAATTTGTTATTACACACCCTCTAGGTTGAGGGGATGCGACAAACTACGCGTACATGGCAAATAAGAAACTAAAACGGGACTATTCCCACCAAGAATAATTATGAAGCGGCAAAAAGACGTAATTAGACAATACTATATATCAAAGTAATCTAAATTGGTACATAAAATAGCACTGTAAAATTAAAGAAAATCCAGTCAACAGAATCATGATTCCTCTATACATACGATTATCCAAATCAAAGCCCGGGAAAATGGTCGGTATGCCGAGCTACCATACATGGATACTAGACGACATCTTCGTCTGCTTGGATACAAATGGTCAAGATATTGTGGAGGTTGGCAAATGCGCTGGATCATGAAAATTTTGCAAAAATATTGGGTAGTAGTTGTTAAAAATGTAAACGCTGCAATAATCTGAATTTATTGTTTTTCCTTTATCAAGTAATTTTCAAGGAATATGCGTACTTTTTACAAGACACCTAAGGTATCATTTTCATTAAGAACCTTTAATTAACTAAATTTAAATGCTGTTTTATAAGGATCTACATAAATTCTAATCATCACCTTGAATCATATCCAAATTGGGAACCTACTAACACGTGATTAAGGCTTATTATTACAAAAAATTGCCGCCTGTGGTGAAAATATATAATTATTAAATTAAGTTCTAAGTATGGACGGATTGTATGCCAGGAACGATTTCGCCCTCGTTTTCGAGAAAAATGTTGTGTGTCTTTGGCTGTTTGCGTGTTTTCCTATAAGTATTCCGAAATATGAAAGAGTTTTCGAGAAGGACGTGAGACAAGTGAGTTTTTACGGTATTTGTGTAAATAACAACACGTATGTCTTTAGGAAAATTAGAACTTAAAGAGAGAGTTAGTTTGATAACTGCTTCAAACCCAAATAAAATTTGTCGAAAGACATATTTTTCGAAAAATATATATATTTTTTTAAAATACACTTATTTGTTCAAAGGACAGAAAAAGGACGAACTATTTACAATATATACGATATTCTGTGAGAAGGGAACAAAATAGACACCGTTAAAAAATATCTCCAAAAATCGCGTTTTTTATGAATTTGACATTAACTTGCAACCTTTCTTTTGTTGTTGATAGTGCAGAAAGGCTTTCAAAAAAGTAACACCAAGTTGTTCTTTACCCGAATTTTTTCTATTTTCTGATGGAAAATAAATAAAATACGTCAATTTCAGAAATCGAGGAAGCTGCAAATAGGAGTACGTTCACCCCCCCCCCCCCCCCCCCCCCCCGCCCATCACCATGGATGCTCAAGCTGGCTAATTGGCGACTCATATTAAGGAAGCCAGCTGCAATCAGCTGGTGTGCAAGTTCTGGAGCTCATTTTTTTAAAACAATTGCGGGTATGCCATCCAGACCACAGGACTTTTTGGTTTCAAGGGATAGAAGAATTTTTTGGACTTGTTTGACCCTAAGTATGTCGGACATTTTGTGGGGAACAGACGTAGCGGTTGGAAGAGCGAAATTGGCAGAAGGAATTCGGGTGGAATTGGCAGCGAATTGTTTGGCAAATAGTTTAGCTTTCCCTTTAATGGTGAAGATAATTTCGTTGTCAGAGGTCAGGGGAGGAAAAGTGCTTCACAGAAGGTTTGACTAATGATATTGGCAAGTGACCAGAAAGATTTGCTGCCGTTGGAACAGGAAAGCATGCTATCTCTTGTGCGGTTGTTAAAAGCACTTTTACACTCTAAGATAGTTTGTATTGATTTCTTGCCTCGGTGAAAATTTGACGATATTCGGGTGTTGGATTTTGAAGACACCTTTTGTGAGCTTGAACCTTTTTGACAGGCCTTGGTAAACCATGGTTTTTGATGGTAGAGTTTAGGTTTCTTGCTGGTATGTGGAATGAAACTTTTAATTCCTGCTTGAATATCTGCGATATGAGAGCGATTTTTGTAGGGATCGGGAGTGGGAAAACAGACAGAGTTCCAAGGGAAAGCAGAGAAGAAGATTCGAAGACCATCCCAGTCGGCAGAATTGTACTGCTAGATCGTAACTTCTGGCATGATTTTAACGAACTCGGGATGTATGGGACAAGAGACGGTAATGAGGCAATGATCTGAACGACCAAGGGGAGCGCATATAGATGTTAAGTTGGCTCAGGATGAGTGGTAAGGAAAATATCTAGTGGGTTTAGATTATGGGTAGGAACGCGGGGAAAGCATGTTGGCTATCTGATTAAATTGGTGAACGAGTTGCTGATTGCGAAGTTTTCTGCCGCTCTGGATCGGTTTTTGTGGATCCCAGCAATTCCTTGCTATGGAGTTTGAAGTCACCTAGGACGATAACTTTAGCGGAATTATTGTTTATTACAGTTTATTATTATTTCTGAGTTTTGTCGGGGGAGGCTGGCGCCCCAAAGCCCCTATGTACCGGCCGCCTCTGGGAAGAACACTACAAAAATTGTCTTAAATCGACCAACTGGAAGGTGGGCGGGCGCCATAGTAGATTTTTGAAAATGCGCGGCCATTTAAAGTTAACGTAACAAGAACTAAAACTATCCTAAGCGGCACTTAAACCCGCTAACTACGCCAATACATAAAAACTTCGCCACAAGTGGACTAGTGGACGTGTTTGACCTCAATTACTCGCGCAACATATAAAAAATAATTTTCTACAGCTTTTTCTACGATCTATCCATATTTCGGTCATTTATATTTATGAATTATTTATCGTTTTGGGATATTTTCGCGGCCCAACCTAATCTTTATAACCTCGTTTTTGGGGGGTCGCCTAACGACCGAAAAACGACGTTGTATTACGTATTGGCGACGATAAAAAACGAAATAAATGACCTGTACGTGCAATTCGTTGGACAAGTTGGGTGTCATATATTAACGAATTAGGAATGTTTTGCTGATATATTAGCGGTAACAAATTAAAAAAATTGTAATAAACAACTGTGGATATTGTACGTTTCGATTAGTATGATAATATATCATATTAGGTAGCACGCAAAGCAAATTTTTATATTTTGAAAGTGTTTTCGAATGTAGGCGTGTGTATTGTTCAAGGCCACAAGGTATCAATGCGTTACCTTACCCAATATTAAGTAAATTTTTGCGTATTGATCCACCGATTTGCTAACCTCTATAACGGGGAATGTTTTAGTTTCATTTTTGTCTTCATTATCGTGATGTTTGGCATCGTCAATTTTGTCGTCTGGTGAGCCCTACTTCCCCGTTAAAAAATCAGCTGATTATAAAACTGACTTCCTTAACTTAAATCGCCAATAGCGTTTACCAATGTTTAAAACATCTAATTATTAGAGATAGCATTTTACAACTGAAAACTAATTGTCTTTCTCTCATCTTCCTTCTTTTCCATTTTCTCCCTCTCGTCTTCTCTCTTTTTTTGATGTTCAATAAAAAATTAGGTTATGAGAAACATATTCATATGTATATGACATATTTCAAGTTTGTGCTATAAGTTTTTCTGTAGTATAAAAAATATACCCAAGACGTTTATATAAATGGGAGATTCAAATAAAAGTGAACAGACCTTAAAACTTTTTTATCTTTAAAGATGGGGAAAAATGTTAAATAATAATATGAAGGTTTTGGGGATTTTTATGGATCATCTTATCAGCAAACCAATTGAGCATTTAATAAAAAAAATATAGTATAAAACATCGATTTTTTCGCTTATTTTAAATTGGATGGTATGATTTTTATCATATTTTGGATTCTAGAAGTTTTAGCCCTATTTTGTATAACATACCCTATGCAGTTTTTTCATATTTTTGAAATATTTTAAATTAAAAATTATGTGGCATAAATATACTTTAAACGTAATTATCCTACATTTTTAAATTTTCTTCGTAGGTAAGTCAAAGTTATTGTCAAGGTTGGCAATAATACTTTAGCCACCGTGAATTTATAATTTTATTTTTATGCAAAATGAGTTATTCTATTAATGAGATACAAAATGTTAAAATTATATTTAAAAAATACCAATAATGTTAGAGCGGTTCAAAGACAATATAAAGAAAGTATTGAAGAGGGACAAAGAACTCCATCATTAAACACCCTCAGCCAGATCCTGATTTATTTCATGTTATCGTTTGGACAGACGAAGCAATTTTCTCTACTGCGGGAATGTTTAATAGACTAAATGCACATGTTTGGTCGGATGAAAATCCCTTTACCGTCGAATATATTGCTTTTCAGGGGCGTAATTCAATCAACGTTAGGTGTGGGATATTACAAAATCAAATCCTAGGACCGTGGTTTTTTCGGGGAGCATTAACTGGCCAGCACTATCTTAATTTTTTAGAAAATGAAATCGAAGATATTCTAGACGAATTGCCACTTGAAGAACGTCGACGTATTATATGGCAAAAGGCCTCCCCATAATATAATTGAGGTTCGCAATTTTTTTAAACCATCAGTATAACGAATGGATCGGTAGATATGGAACGTTACATTGGCTTGCAAATAGCCCAGACCACATACCTTTAGATACATTTCTTTGGGGTCATTTGAAAAATGTCGTATATACGGCAATCACAATGAAAATATTAAAGAAATTCAAAGGAAGGTGAGAAATGAAGTAAGAAATCTGAACGAAAATGATGTTGAAAGTATTATAAACACACTTCAGAGGCAGAGAAGAATGTATGAAAAGTGCGAAGAATTAAATGACGGATATGTTGAAAATTTCTTTTGATATTTATTCGCCAGTTAACATTTACCTGTTTATGATGTAATTCATTTATTGTTTATAATCACTGGTTATTGGATTCAAATATTAATAAATAATAAAAATCAACGTTTACTGTTTAATAGAATAACTCATTTTGCATAAAAATAAAATTATAAATTCACGGTAACTAAAGTATTATTGTCAACCTTGACATTACCATTGACTTACTTACGAAGAAAATTTAAAATGGTAGCAGGTATTTCGTTCGCAATCTGGATAGTTACGTTTAAAGTATATTTATGCGAAAAACTTTTGAAATATTTCAAAAACGATTAAAAAACCGCTCAGGGTATGTTATACAAAATATGTCTAGAACTTGTCCTAGAATCCAAAAATATGATAAAAATTATACCATCCAATTTAAAATAAGCGAGAAAATCGATGTTTTATACTATATTTTTTTATTCGATGCTCAATTGTTTTGCTGATAAGATATATGAATGATCCATAAAAATCCCCCACACTTTCTTATTTAACATTTTAAAAACCCCCCTATCTTTAAAAATAAAAAAGTTATAAGGCCTGTTCACTTTTATTTGGATATCCCTGTACATATAGTGTTAGCAACTTAAATTTCTATGTTCTATAAATCTGGGATCCCTGTTAAAAAAATCAGCTGATTAGCGATGCAGTACAGTGCTTATATTGAAGAGTAAACAGGACCCCCTATTATAGTAAGAAATAAATTAATTTTTATCTCGAAAACGGTCCTTCAGAACAAAAGAGCTCAAAAGACACTTTTCACGCAGAATTAATTGGGCTTAAAGACAATAATGTCAATTTTGCAAAAAATCAGTGGCGTGTCTTTTTTTCGCTAAAAATAAAGACTTACCAGCACGCACGCCTCTGATGCAAGTACATTAGAAAATAAATTTTTGCACGTAAAGGTACCCTTTGATTACATACTGGCGCGTACCAAAATTCATGTCAATATCTTAACGCATTTTCGAGAAATTAAAAAGAAACATTTAAAAAAGAAAATATTAAACACACTCTATCTCGAAAAAGAAGCGTTTAAGGATCCATGTTTATATAAACTTACTTCATATTTTTAGGTGTAGAATCTGCCCTTAAAATCTCTCAACATCTTTTTCTAACACCCTGTATATAAAAGAAGAAACTGACTGAGATATCAACGCACAGCCGACACAGCTGGGTCTAGAAACTTGAAATTTTGCAAAGAGGCTTCTTACATAACGTAGGCATCCACTAAGGAAGGGGTTGTCAAAATTCAACCTATTAACTGGAAACTTCATAGTACTCTAAGAAATAATTGGGTCATTCTCAAAATACTAGAACATATGGCTGGTTAAATCTGAAAATTTAAAATTACATTTAATATTATATTTAGCTAAGAGAGTCTGTTACAGTTGGGATGATCTTCAGAATATTTGTAGTGGTCAAGCTAAATACTACATATTTTGTCTAAAAACGAGGAAAATTAATTTTTTGTGTCCACGGACGTGAGGAAGACCGACCACGGATGCGATTAATTATATCATAACAAGATTTTCAATTAAAATGTGCAAAATAAGATTATTGGAATATTATTAATTAAATAAAGGCCATAATATATTTCAAACAAAATTTATTAAGAAGTGTTTATAAGACACATTATGTATTTAGAATCAAATACTCAAATTGTTTACAAACATGTTTAAAACCAATTAACTGAAGAACCGCAGTTAATCACAAAATCATAACACAAATTTTTGCATGGAAATATAAAGGAGTAATATTGAACCTACTTATTTATAAACAAAACTATTTACAAGTACAGCACAGCAAACAGAATATCTAAAACAAATTAGGAAAACAATTTAAGTTATTGTCAAAATCATATTCGTTTTTTTTCTCAACATATTCTGGAGTTCTTAACACCATTTGAATATCAGGTTCATCAATTTATTGCAATCTCTTGAATTTTAGGGAACTCAAACGATTTATTTACGTTTTTTTTTCATAAATTTAACTGTATATATGTTTCTCTGTCTTTAAAATTTTGGCGGTAACACCCAAAATGGTCGGAATTTACAGAATGTGGCATAACTAATATTTTTAATTTCCGGATGAGAAACAACCAATTTTCTATGAACATTTAATAGCGTATCATTCAATAACCTTTTGTTTTTTTGATTTTTGTTTTGGTATTGTTTCTTTTTTCCCAGCAGTAAATCTACTGTTTTCATCTTTTTCTAAAAATTCTCTTATTTTCACTTTCGCAATTATTATTCTTTCTTTGATTGTTCGTTTGTATCTACTCTTGTTTATTTTTAATGAAGTTAACTTGCCGATATGAGTGGTAAACTTATATTTTTTAATAATCTCACCATTAAGCATGGACAGAAAATACCTTTTGTTTTTAACCTTTTTTTCTCGAGAAAATTTTTGCTTTACTTGCTCTTCAATAAACTTCAGCAAAGACGAGTTTTTTTATTACAGTTGATGGTAAGGAATGCCCCTTTATTATATTCCTGACTTTTGAACTTGGACTTTGAGTTATAATAAGGTTACTGTGATGTGCTCTGCTTCCCTGTTTTTTGTATTTATTGACATATTTTATACGTATAAGTGTATTAACTAAAATCTCAAAGTCTTTAATTTTCTTTCTCATTCTGTCTCGGGTTTTCCTAGATGATTTCTTTTCTCTTTCCTAAGGTGTACTTTTTCGAGAACTCGGTCCTGGTATATCTTGCAATACCGTTTGCGGACTGGCTGGTGAAGTTGAATTTAAGAAGCTATTTTAATATTCTGCATCTCTTTTGGCTTTTATCTGTATTTCCCTATACCGCTTAGAGCGTTTTCCCCCCGCTTTTCGCATTCTTCTTTGATCTCGTTCATTTAATTCGTTAATAGAACAGCGGCCACGTCCACGAAATCACAGAAAAATTTTCCTCGGGCTAACGTCCGTGGATATTATTAATTCACGGACGTGATGTCCACGGATGTGATGAATTATGTAGTTTAGGCGGTTTAAGAAACAGGGTTTTCAGGTGAGGAATTGCTTCGGTAGTAAATAAATATAATTAGCGCTATTTTGTTAATGGTTGGCTCTTAACACTGAAAAAATTAACTTTTTCTTACCTTTTTGACAATCCGCGGAAGTGACGAAGCTGGTTTCACCAAGAAAGATCTCCAAATTTTAGAAAACTGAGTTCTTTAATTAGTTTAGTTGAATTCTGAATAAGTTCTGTTACTTAATGTCTGTCTCGCCGCCTAGCGAGGTTATTTACAACCCAAGCTTGCCCGCGATTTTTGAATTTTTAAAGTGGGTCCACGGACACGATGATTATTCTGCGACATCATTTTAAAATGTTAAATCTAATTAAGTTTTTAGTTAAATATTTTTTTGGATCCGATACTTAATTGATGACCTAAAAATCGTACAGAGGGCTACAAAAAACATTGTTATATGTTTTTAGTGCATTTTCAGGAAACGTGAAAACTATATTTAGTTTGGTTGTGACCGCCCACGTGACAAATCACGTTCAGTGGACAGAAAAAAAAACCTTAGATTCATTTTTTTCTTAAATAATTTGGTACGACTTGGATTATATGCATTTTAATCTAAACATTTCTAATAAGAAAAAATTAAAAATACAATTTAATTTACAAAAAATGTCAAAGTGACACGATCTCTGCTACATTTATAAGAATGACCCAATTAGTGTTCCACAGTTTTTAATAAATTAACCCCTAAGGAGGTGAAATGGGGGTTTAAAGTTTGTAGTCGAGTAAAATTGTTATACCGTGGACAAATTCGCGGGCGAAAGCTAGTAATTAATAAAATTATATTTCTATAGGGATAAAAACCAAGGGTAAAAAAATAAAACAAAAAATAAAATAATCAATCAATTTATTTTTTTCCTTAAGGGATATCTCCCACTTCAGTACCCCTGGGGTTGTAAAAATTTATCTTTTTAATACTATCTTTTTACTGATAAAAAAATTAAAAACTCTTATTCATTATTTAAGGGATTAAAATACACTTTATTCTCTAGATTTTGGCAGTAGGTCTTTGACAGACGGTCGACCGGAAAACACCTGATTAAACTTCATTTGTCAACCAAAGTGGTGACGTTTGAACTGTCATTTAACTGTCAAATGTAACAATAACTAATTTTTACCTAAAAACGTATTTCCAGATTAAAAGTGACGTCTTGAAAAATAAGGATGAGGAAAAAAAGATCTAATTTGGAGATATACATCTCCCTCTCTCTCAAGGGTACTCAAGCGAAAAATACACCAA
Source organism: Philopedon plagiatum (assembly GCA_963971165.1). NCBI lineage: Eukaryota > Metazoa > Arthropoda > Insecta > Coleoptera > Curculionidae > Philopedon > Philopedon plagiatum. The sequence continues at coordinate 2,706,120 of OZ020190.1, read as the reverse complement.
ACTTTCGCTGGAATACTTATACAATATTGGCACATTCTTATTGATTTCGAGTTATACTTAAAATTAAAATTCTTAAATTAAAAAAGGCTATATACAAATAACTACGCTTTGTTATTCTTTGATATATTGTGTGACGCCCAGTTCAGCGACGTCTTCCAGGAATTCGACAGGGCTTCGTCGAACTTTGCCCTGAAGTGAGCCAGGGCTTCTTCGGAGGTTTTATTAAGCACCTGCAAAAAAATTGAAAAAAAGCGCTTAAAATGTACTAAACTCACTGGAATTATGTTACTTCTGGCAACACTGTATACTTATTTGTGGCTATACATTTTAAACACACATGGAAGCGAATTTTAATGTGCACGTTGATATGTTATTAATTTTGGGGGAGTGCAAAAAAAAACTGCAGAGAAGATGCACTAGCGTGGGCGGAGAGGTTCGGTCGACTGGCATGCTAGGTCCCCGGATTTGACCTCCCTTGACTTTTTCTTGTGGGGTTTTATAAAGGATAAAGTGATGGCGACTGTACCTACAACTTAAGATTATATGAAAGACCGAATTCGCTTTGCCTGCTTATTAGTGAAACCTGAAAAGTTACAGCGGGTACGGAATTCATTTAGAAAAAGAGTGAGAAAGTGTTTGAAAGTTGAAGGTGGACATTTCGAACAACTTTTCAAGCATGACAGACGATAAATAAGTTTAAATTAAATGGTATTTTTTTATTTTATAACCAATAATTTCCAAAAATTTCTTGTACACATACGTAGTTTTTACGTAGATTACCCCCTACCCCTCAAAATAGAGAGGGGGTAAATGTCAAAAATATATTTCCCATTCCCATCTCCGTATTAACTCAGCAAAATTTCGTGGAAACATTGTTTTCGAGACATCGCCTTGTAACACTTTAAAAAAACTCAACCTGTATAGAGCTGTATTAACTGTTGCCGCAACACATAATAACCGCCGGCTCGGGAACCGACTGGGTACGTGTTGACGGCAAGCGGCGATGCATTACGCTACTTTGAATGTTTCAGAAAGCGTAATGTTTTTATAAATGAAAAACTCGCAAACAACATTTTAATAAAATTGAACTGTTTTTTGATTTTTTGGATTTGGATCCCCTAAAAATTTAAAGCTCTACGGCCATGAGTACCAAAAACTAATTACAGACAGACATGTATCAATTCCAAGCATTTTAAATTTTGAGAATTTTTTTCAACATTTGACCCTCTTAAAAACCCTCAAGCCCTACGTCTATGAGTATCAAAAACTAAGCAGCTCCCTGCTCCATACATGTACAGTACATCAACAAATATTCCTGAAAGTTCAGTGAAAATAATTGTTTATAAGGGCCATTATTCATACACCACAACTAACAATAATAAACAAATAAATTAATTAATAAATTAAAAGAATTAATGGATTTTACTAGTGCAAAAAGAAGGTATAAGAACGGCTACGACCTAGGTCAAACATACTCTGAAAGCTTAGCTCCTCGGATCCCGGCACTATCAAAAATATCAACTTTAGGTAGGTTTCTTGAATCCCCACGAACAAAACCTTCCATTTTCACAATATCATATTGCAAAAAAAAATGCGAAATGTAGACCTCGCTCAGTAAACATCACAATAAACATGAGCATACTAAAATAATACCTAAATGTAAAGTAAACAGGCGAAAGCAGCAGCAGGCAGCTAGCCCGGCGACAATGTTGTGTATTGTGACGTCACGAGTCGCCACAAGCCGGGCGCGTAGTAATTAAAAATTTAACATATAAGAAATTGAATAAGTTCGTCAATTTTGAAGGTATCGAGATGATTTTTTTTGTTTATATTTACTATTTTTCCCTATGTGGTATTCCACATTATATAATACGTGCGGCGCTGTTTGCGACGTTGCCATTTGTGCTTCATGGTTCTCTTGTTAAAGAAGGATGTTGCCACACTATCAGTTACGTGGCATATTTGTAGATTGCTAAACTATACTAAAATAATGCAATTACTGTAAGTTAAGAACTGCAAACCTAAATACCACAGGCTAAATCATATGACTAAAGATTAATAAAATATAGCAGTACACTATTATTTTTCGTGATAATAAATTTTTAGTAATTTATTTCCATTGCATAGTAACGAAATTTAGAGAGAATGGCAGATTTGTCAAGGCGTAGTGTTTTGTGTGTAACGTTTCGGACAGGTCGGAATATACCTGTTGCAGTGAAATTTTAGGTAATTTTTGGTTTTTCCTAAAAGGACTGTATCCATAAATCGTGCGTCAGTGCCAAGTGCGTGAAAAAATTGATTATTTTCATCCGGAATTGTCTTTTCACAGGTTTGCTCGGTGAAATACAGACTGCCCGGAAAGCCATTGCGAGTGAGCGCGAAACCGGAGTTATAGCGTTTTCTCTACTCTTTCTTTGTCCTACACGCGCATAATATATGAAACAAACAATAGGCTGGTCCGTTTCTTCTTGCCGAAGGCGATCGGGTTTGCTCAACAGCGTTGCAAAATTACTTCAAATCTCGAAGATATTGGATATTCTTGAAGACAATAAAAATCCCACGATGTCAACAGCAATTTTATTGGTGTAAATAAAAAAGTATGAAGACCCTCGACTTACCAAGGTTTCTCTTAAATATTGAAGATCTTTCTCGGAACCAAGTTCAGGAAGACCCGTGGAGATCATCATGGCAAATAATGATAAAATTAAATTGCCGTGCTTTCGTAAAATCATGAAAGCCTAAAATTAAAAAAAAAATCAACAAATATGTAGAAATTATAAAATATAACGAAAATGAAATGAAAATTTCTCAAGAAATAACGGAAATTTAGCATCTTTCAAGTTTTTTCTTACCTTTTCACAAAATTCTTGGAAAATTTTAAATTCTAAAGCCGTCCCTTGCTGAGGCTTCTGGCCCTTATTAATTACATGAACAAAATCGTGCGTTAACACAAAGGGTACCCGTTCTCTTTTGATTCCGAACTTCTCCTTGAAGTGACCCAGGATATGGCCGAAATCTATGTGAAATAACTATAAAAAAATAAATACATTAATCGAAAACATCGCGTGTGTAAATCATGTACTATGTACTAAGACCCAGGTTCAAATCTGGGCGGGGCCAAAAACTTTTTTTAATTTTTCGGTTATATCTACAGTCAGTCACCAGGGGTGGGCAAAATAATCGGTTAATCGATTATTAATCGATTAATCGATTGAACGATTACAAAAAATTCAAAATCGATTAATCGATTTTTCGATTAATCGATTAATCAACTTTTCGATTAATCGACTTTTCGATTAATCAATTTTTCGGTTAATCGATTTTTTCGATTAATCGATTTTCTCGATTAATCGATTCTTTTTTATAATCATAACTCGACTATGAAAGACGTATTCAACGAAATAATTTGAATGCTTTTCGATCCGCGCTCCTTTAATTTTTACGGGTCTAAAATTTAAATCGCCCGCCGGAATTGTGTTCAAGATAGGCAAGTGGTAAGCGCTGGAGTCGCTTTCATTATGTCATTAGTAATGACATAATTTCGACGAGTTCAATAATCGATTTTCTCGATTAATCGATCTTTCGATTAATCGATTAATATAAATTTGATCGATTAATAGATTTTTCGATTAATCGGTTTTGCCGACTAATCGATTTTTCGATTAATTTCGATTAATTGGAAATAATCGATTATTTCAAATAATCAAAAATCGATAATCGCCCAGCCCTATCAGTCACCTTAAGAGGTTTAGGAAAATTTTTCAAAAAACACTTTTGGAAAGTGAGTTTTCGCAAGTTTATTTTTTTTGAAAATACAATTTTTCAAAAACGATTTTTTTTTAAATACAATTTTTCGAAATTTGAATTTAGAACCATTTTCTAATCTAAAGAGAATTTCCGCGAGTATTGCGTTACCCAATAGCAAATTTTCTGGAGATTTCAGAAATACAGGGTGTCATCAGCAGGATACTTGGACAGGCGATTCTAAACGACAATTTTTTTGGAGTTACAGCCTATCAAAGTTAAATTTTTTTCTTATTTTTTACACATTTCGATTATAATATCGTAGCGGAAGCATGACACCCGGCACCGGAACCGATTATCGTTTCACTGGCTGCCTATATAACAGTAGCAGCTTTACTTTAGCGAGATCTGTTCTTGCAATACAGTGGCTTCCTATAGATGGCGCTCGCGCGTATTCTGTACCGTCTTTGGTCACAAGGATGGATTGAATATGCGAGATTGCTATGGGGAAGCTGCCTTAATGGTTACGTCAGTCTGATGATCCCCAACAAGGGTGAAAGCTTACTGTCCATTAGATCGTGGATTCCCCGTACTTTAATGCAAGAGCATAACTCACTGTCTTTCTTGTCCGCTTTGCCACATAAAATTTTCTTTTACTAACATTATTACGGACGTTAAAACCCTTCTTCATATTTAATAAGGTTTCATTAAAGATTGTACCAAGAAATTCACAAAAACTAAATTAAAGTAAAAAAAAATTAAACTTTAGGCCCGTCCTTTCAAAAAGTTTCCATTTAATCGATCAATGAAAAATTTCTTTTTCAAAAAGCATTTGCACAAAAAATTCTTAGATATCTCATTTCAAATATCATTACGGAAATTTGTTACAAGTGATTAAGAAAAACAAAAAGAAAATACGTTTATCTACCTGTCCCGTCTGTTTGACCATAATATTATCCGAGTGCCTGTCAGCTATGCCCAGCACGTAAGTAGCTACGCAATAGCCTGCACACGAGAGCGTGAATTCCTGGATTGCCTTATTCAAAGCGGCCTCGGTGGTGTTGTAGTCTTTCAACCAAGCTAAAGAAAATTAAAAACAAATATTAGAATGAGCCAGTACAGTTTTTTTTAAAATCTAAGTGAGCTCACGTAGTCAAGGGAAATGTAATTTACTAATACAGGATTTAATGGTTAGAAGAGAAAACCTCTGCAGGCAGTGCGTTGTTATTATTTATGAAATTAGGTGCATTTTTCAAAATATTTTTTTACCTAAAATTACTCCCTTTCTAAAGGCCGCCGTCGCCGTGAAGATACCCTTTTCCTTCTGGATATTGGCAATGGTTTCAGCGTTCAAAACTACCTGTATCATTCCCACTCTGTGCTCCAGTGATATGCAATTATAAGGATTCATTCTAAAAAAAATCAGCAATCAGTTAAAGTTCCTATCAAGTTCTTTCGTTGACCTATTGCCTGTAATAAACTATTATCGACGCCAGCTGTAATAAAACCCGGTAAATTTGCAATGACACAAATAACCCCTTTTCCCTATTCCCATTGCAATAAAAACTAATAAGTTTAATGGGTTGCCTATACCTTGTCACGAATGACAAATACCTAACGTGTTTAATTAAATCTTTGTTTTTGTTATTAAATAACCACCATTTTTTACCTGAGATCAAGTCCTTCTCTCTTCCAAAGCCTATCCATAATTTTTAACATCTGCAAGGTCAACATGTCCTGCCTGAGGTCGTCGCCGTGCTTAAAAATAATATAAATATCCTCGCCGTATCTGTCCGAGTTTTCGTATACTATCCACAGCGGTTTCATTTTACTATCCATTACTCTACATTTCTCAACTCTGAAAGAGAAACATGCGCAATTTTAAATACTACAAAATGCAAAAATAAAAATTGCTTTACAAATTTCAACCCAACGTAAGGCAAACTAGTCATTTCATTCACAGAGCTTTCTTATAAGCGGCAACACTGTGTGTTTATTTCATTTATCAATGTGCATTTTAAGAGGCCTTGACGGGAAATATCATGGATTTATTAAGAAAGGATTCGATGTCCGTATACTGTGAACGTATCGAACGTGAAGCCTTATATTTGTTGTTTGTTATGAAAACATGAAAACAAAGTTTACAAACTTTAAGGAAATACGTAATTGAATCAAGAATGGTAGTAGAAAGAGATAAAATAGCATTGGAGTGTTGGAGCTCAGAAGTGTTGCTGTCTCTGCTGGTTGCTTAGGAAAAACGTCGGAACACTCGGTTACACGTACGTCTTTGTCTAATGAACTAGAAAAGAAAAAGTGGGACTTATAGATTTATAAATGACTCGGAGCGACTTTAAATAAACCTTTAGAAATAACATAACCTATAAATAATAAAACCTTTTTAACTTAAATTTATTATTATGTAGCAGAAAAATAAAATATTTTAGGCCTTTTATTACTTTTAGTAAATCTTGTGGTGCTTCTAACGTATTTTTTGTACAAAAATACAAGGTAAAATAAGATGTGGCCAATGTTTACAAATTGTGTTTACAGTGTCGTTTAGAATGGTTTGTTTTGGCTTCAAAGAATGTTAAATCATCCCGTATCCATTCTTAATAAATCCATGGGAAATATGATGATTTGACAAGATCATCACAAATTTAAATTTTCTACCTTATTTCAATTTTTAGGGATTTTAAATATAAAATTGAAATAAAAGCCTGGATATTAACAAAAAACGATTTAAAGAAATTTTTGGAATTACTTTAATATTATTTTGTATAATATAAACATCATTTATTTATTTTTTTCTAAGGATCTCTCTTGTCCTAAAAAAGAAATTGTATGTATGTATTTGAATATATTTTTTTCCAATTGAAGAATTTATATAATTAAATACTGTAATGTTAAATATAAGATTTGCCCCCAACAAGCACGTCTTCGGGGGGTTTATAAAGTTTCATATTTAAATTGTAATTAATTGAAATAAACTTTATTATTATTATTTTAAAAGAATCTTCAATGAAACCTTCGGATTAAAAGTTAAAGTCGATTAAATAAAAACTTCTTGAATAGAGGTTCAACAATTTAAATTTTTCATTTTCAGTTTTTATAAATTTCTTGATGGAATTTTCAACAAAACCTTAATAAGTTATACATTTTTGGATTCTCCAGAAAATTTCCTATGGGATAAAGGAATCTTCACGGGAATTCGCTTTGGAATAAAAGATAGAGTTGATTAAATAAAAACTTTTTGAAAAGAGGGTCAACAATTTCAATTTTTCTACCTGTACTCAGTTTTTATAAATTTCTTGATATAATATTCAACAAAACCTTAATAAGGTATACATTCCTGGATTCTCCAGAAAATTTCCTGTGGGATAAAGGAATATTCTCGGGAATTCGCTGCGGATTAAAAGATAATGTTGATTGAATAAAAAATTTTTAAAAAGAGGGTCAAAAATTTGAAATTTTCTCTACCAGAATTCAGTTTTTGTGAATTTCTGGATAGAATGTTCAACGAAACCTTAATAAGTTATACATTTTTGGATTCTCCAGAAAATTTCCTATCGGATAAAGAAATATTCGCCGAAATTCGCGTTGGATTAAAAGTTAGAGTTGATTAAATAAAATCTTTTTGAAAAGAGGGTCAACAATTTCAATTTTTCTACCTTATTTCAGTTTCCATGAATTTCCAGACAGAATCTTCAATGAAACCTTAACAACATATATATAATTTGAAATCTCCAGAAAATTTTTTACCCTAATTCAGTTTTTGGGAATTAATTTATTACATACATTAGTAAAATTATTTGTATAATTGCAAAACACTTATAATATTCCCTTACCTTATTCTATTGCACCTATAACTAGGATCTAACGGACTCCTAACCGACTCCTTATCATCACTATTATTAAGGCATTCCTTCAATGCCGCTTTAGCCTTTTCCTTGTCTCTCCTACTCCTCACTATTTCGCAACATTTCTTAAGGTTTTCTATGGATTTTAGTTGCTTCTGCAAGATGGGTATGTGCTCCTGGCTCCCTCTGCAGTACGCTTCGAGTATTAGGCCGAAACGCACCGATACCGCTGGAACTTGCATCTCAGACCTAAAGAGAAGAGGCATTTTGAAATGGCAACATTGGCAAGTAAATATTTATACAGGGTGTACCTAATCGTTACATAAATTTCTCAGACATTTCAGAGATATTTAAAAGAAACACATGTTCTTAAAAACACCCTGTATATAGGTTTCTCTTACCTTAAATGCCAAAAAAGGAAATGCCCAATTTTCTGATTACTTAAGGCCCTTCGGATCAGAAAATTGACTAGATCACATTCTAAATACAACTCGTGTTTGATAGCTTGCACCAGCTGAAGGAGATAGAGCAAAAGGTCTTCATCACTGAAATTAAACAAAAATAAAACATTTCGCAGTTTATACTGCTAGTGATGTAACAAGTTCATTACGCCACTAGCGGTGTAATAGAGCTCATTGTACGACAAAGACACCATAATGAATAGAATGAGAAGTGTTTTTAGAAGAAAGTTATGTTCAAAAAAAAATTCGAGTTGGTTTTGGAAAAAATATGATTTTGAAAGATACTATTTTCGAAAAATTGTACGTTCTAAAAATGTGGAAAAGAGTGGTTTAAAAAAAAGTTTTCGGAACGCCGTATCATATCGCGTATGCGCGGAACTGAGTGGGGAGCGTTTCGACTGAGCCAAATTAAAAATTTTGAAAATCGTGCAAGGACCAAAGTTGTTCCTTACATCGTGACAAATATATTTTGTCGAAAAACTTTTTCTCTAAAACCAATGGTTCGTAGTTATAAGGAAATAAACAATTAAATTGTTTATAACAATGGATTGCGCTAGAATTTTTAATGCTGATAATTTTTTTCAATCTACACCTAGTTCTTAATGTCCATGATTTTTCTAGGATTTTTCTGAGATCCTTCTGGTGATAAGGGTGGGCGACAGCAATTTTTAAGCGTTTTCCCAAAATATGTACTTCAATAAGCTTTCATTTGATACCCTAAACGATGCCCTTGAAATTTTCTTTCACTATCCCCCTTTACCCCCTGAAATTAACCCCCAGAATCAAAATTAAACTTTTTATACTTCACGTCTATAATTGGGCCACCACACTCTATGACTGTGCTAAATTTCAAATTTTTACGTCGAATAGTTTCAGAGAAAATCGCCTGTGACAGACGGACGGACGGACGGACACCGAAGTGATTCTAAAAATGTTTCGTTTCACTTAACACTAAAAGTATATGTGTATATATACTCTCGAAAATTGTACGTTCTAAGAAATGTGAAAATTAGTGGTCTCGAAAAAAAAAAAATTCGGAAAATTTGTATTGGAAAAAAAATATTTTCGGAAAAAATGTTTACAAAAAAAGTTTTCAAAAACAAAATGTTTTAGAAAAAAAGATTTCGAAAAAAATGTTTTCGAGGAAAAATATTTAAAAAAGGGTTCCTAAAATGCTTTGAAAAAAAAATGTTAAAAAAGGTTTTCGAAAGATATTATGGAAAAATTTTATTTTCGAAAATAGACTTAAAATTATTATTGTATTTAAAAATAAATATGCTCTCCAAAATTGTCCGTTCTAAAAAATGTGGAAAATAGTGATTTCGACAAAAATGTTTTCGGAAATTTTCAAAAAAATGGTTTCGAAAAAAAAACGTTTTCGAAAAGTCTCCGAAAACGTTTTAGAAAAAAATATTTCGAAAAAAGATGTTTTGAAAAAAAAAAGTTTTCGAAAAAAAAGTCTCCGAAAACGTTTTAGAAAAAAATATTTCGAAAAAAGATGTTTTGAAAAAAAAAGTTCCCCCGAAAAAAATGTTTTCGAAAGATATCGAAAACTTTTATTTTCGAAAAAGTAGACTTAAAAATTATTGTACTCTAAAAAAACAACAAATATACTCTCGAAAATTGTCCTTTCGAAAATTTTCGTACAAATAGCCGACTAAAAATGACGTCACTTTCGTGACGAATCACCCCTATTCCTTACAAGACCCTACCTGACATCCATCAAACAATGTACAGCGAAACTTCTCACTTCCTGATCGGCGTAAGCGTAATCCAACAATTCCAGGGACTTTTCCACGGGCAGCTTCGGCCAGTCCCGCAACATGGCGATAACTTGACTCACTTCGTCCCGTTTATCCCAATCGACGCACGAGAGCAATTTCGGGAATATTTCTGGAACGTGACGCATCCAGGCGTGCCGGTGAGTCCAGAGATTTTTCCTATCCTAAGAGATGACGCTCATATTTACATCATTACAGTCGTGGACAAAAAAATCGTTCGTTTAATTTACAGTCTAAGTGCCAGAAACCTGACAAAGTCCATTAAGAAACATATAGACTGTGAATTAGATGTATGATTGTTGTGTCTCTAGTTATTTTTTACAATCATACAGCACACTATTTTTAGTTCATTTTGTTTTTTTTATGTAAACTTCTTGTTACAACACGAGTGCTATAATAGGAACATTACATTACTGTATTTCATTATCGAATATATTGGAAATTTATTTACCTAAAAAATTAATTTACCTGGTCATGAACATCGTAAAAATTCTCCATATCATTAATCAGTCTTTTACAGCTTTCCATAGTTTCGGGGGTTAAGGTTTCAGGAACTTGTTCTAATTCTAAATTTCTAGAGTATTCTATTACTGTTTCTATACAGGGATATACAAGGATTTGATCGTTTGCGTAACTGAAACGGGAAAAAATTCATCACTATCAACGCGAGTTTGGAATTATACAGGGTGTCTAAAATAGGTGATACCACTATTGCTATCTCCGAAACGGTAAAAGATACGAGGTCAGTTAAATTAGAAAAAATGTGCCATTTTTAGTCCCTATTCATATTCCGTTTACGGAGTTGCCAAATTCTCTATAGTTTCTGATCTACAGGGGATTTTTTAAAAATAGTCAAAAATTTAATTCTTAAATATCCCGAAAATTATTATAGTTGGAAAAAAAATTGTTTTAACAAAAACCACACGATTTTTTACCTTCTCTAAAGTAACGTTATTGTTTTGTTTATACCATTTGTTTTTATTGAGTTACTGATACTAACTTGTTTTTTTCAAATACGGGCCTGGACTTTTTGCTCCATTTTTTGTAAGAATACTTTACACCCTTTACAACTGTGTATAACTTGTAAATATTTTCCGACGTTTTGATTAAGAATAGCAACATCATCAGGATTTTCCAACAATACCGACCTGGGATCTTCCATGTTAAGGCACAATTCACAACCTATCGCTATGGTTTGTAGTTTTTGTAGTTGTGAAATGACGCATTTACTTGAAAAATGCCAGGTCCGTACTGGTAGAATATCCTGATGATGCTATTCTTTACTAAAACGTCGAAAAATATTTTCAAGTTATACACAGATGTAAAGGGTATGAAGATTTCTTTCAAAAAATGCAACAAAAAGTCCAGGTCTGTATTTGAATTTGAAAAAAACAAGTTAGTATCCGCAACTCAATAAAAACAAATGATATAAACAAAACAATAACGTTAATTTAGAAGGTAAAAAATCGTGTGATTTTTGTCAAAACAATTTTTTTGTAACTATAATAGTTTTCGAGATATTTAAGAATTAAATTTTTGACAATTTTTAAAAAATCCCCTGTAGATAAGAAACTATAAAGAATTTGGCAACTTCGTAAACGAAATATGAGTAGGGACTAAAAATGGCACATTTTCTCTAATTTAACCGACCTCGTATCTTTTACCGTTTCGGAGATAGCAATAGTGGTATCACCTATTTTAGACATCCTGTATAACGCTAATTGGCAAAACACATCTCTTCTTGTACACACAGTCATGTACATGTCAATTCCGGATAGCAAATTTTCTGGAGTTTCCAGAAACATGTAACATATTAAAGTTACCTTAAAGATGTCGCCCACGAGTCATAATATATACATAAGCTGTGTTCGCGAAAAAACCAAAACTTACCTTTTAAAAACTAAGGTTAGAGCAGTGGAATACTCGGTATTTGGATTACTAACTACGGTCCCCAGCGGATGGAGCACTTCGTCGGACATCATGTCCTCCGCGTAAGTCCACATGTAAAGTGTCATGGCGCCCGTCCTCAACTGGCCTTTGAAATCGTATACTGACGTGTTGGCCCAAGCGATCGGGTTTATTTGGTTCTCCTAAGACATATATAGATACATATATTACCAAAAAGTACAATACAGTACATAGGATCGTCACATTTATACATTTAATATAAGCTTACCTAATTTTATTTTAAGATATTTAGGTAATTACTACTAATAATAATAATATTAATAATTATAACTGTGCCTATCAAACATTAAAACCTACTAATTACGACTTTGACAACAAGTTGGCGACGCAGCTGCAGCATCCAACCCGTCTATCGATTTAAAAAAACATAGTATATAAAAAATATACAAGATAGAAGTCTCCTAATTAAAAGAGGGCTCTTTTTGGTGATAAGGGTGGGGAACAGCAATTTTCAGGCGCGATTTGTTTAGTTTTTACATGATTTTTATAATACTAAAATTTCTCTTTTTTTTCTAAACTTTTCAAAAAGCAACAAAAATAAATTAATAATAAAACTTGTCTTATTTCTACATTGTCAATTTAAACCCTTGACAGTCAACTTAACAACAAGTTTTTTGAAACACCCTGTAAGAAATTATTCAATATATAATTAATTGGTTACTTTTACTCACTTTGGGATCCTTAAGTTTCCGGGGCCTGGTTCCCTTATAATATTTGTTCAGTTCGTAGACGACAAGACACAACTTCGCGTTCCTCGGTATGTTGCACACATGAATGTCGAACTCCAACGAAACGTCAAATATCACCTCGCACTTCTCCGACATTGGCCTTTCGTCGGTCTTAACGGGTTGACATAACGGTTTACCACCGTGAAATAAACTTGCCTGAATACCAAGCTAAAAACAAATTATTATTATTATTATTAAAGGTGTGCAAAATGAGCGCGATCGAAAACCATCCAATTAAATTACGCCGACGTATACCGTAAAATATCTTTGTACCGTCATACTTCAAATCTGGGAATCGGCTAATAATCGTTCTAAAACTTACCTCAGTGGGTTTCTTAATATCACAATTAATTTTACTGGCAGTGCTTATTGTAATTGAGTAATTTTCCGCCGTGCTCCACGACGATTTGGTATTTTTCTTTTTCCTCAACGTATTACAAGAATTATTGTACGACGTCGACCATTGTTTCCTAATCTCGAACGGATCGAGGTACTCGTAGTCGCTATGAGCAACTGAAATTTTAAAATAAATTATTTTAAATAAACAATGTTTTGAATCAATATTTTTATAGGAAAAACTAATTAAAATCGTGTTCTAGCCCTGTATCTACAATAACAAATCTCTTAGTTTATGAGCAAGCACTGTCGGGGGCGTTGGAGAGGGGAATGTCGGTTGATTCTGTATATAGAGACTTCTCCAAGGCTTTTGACAGTGTGGATCATATTTTACTCTTAAAAAAGCTGTCCAAATATGGAGCGGGAGGTGTCTTAAAATGCCTACAGTCATATCTAACAGGCGTGACTCGAATTGTAAAAGTTAAATCATTTAAATCTGTTATGATTAATGTTAAAGCAGGTCCTCAAGGGGGTCATCTTGCACCTCTCCTCTTCAACTTCTTCATTAATGATATTGATAATGTTAAAAAAAGTAGTGATGGATGCTGACTACATACTAGCCCTAACAGCAACTCACCCGGTATCCTATCAATATGTACAGTTAACAATGAAGGAATCACATCCTCCGACAGGCAGTCTTGTATATACTGAAACCGAACTAAGGGGTAGTCTCCCACCAGATACTCGTCTCTCCCGCACACTTTCAACACATACTCAGGCACTCTTTCGTTTTTTATATTAAGATTCGCCCTCTTGGACAGAATCATTTCGATGAGCTCGGTCGGACGAATTTTCGGCGAAATGTTGAATTTAAAAGAGCTTTGCAAGACCTAAAAATAAATTGGATAACTAAATTTAATTATAAAACTTTATAAAATACGTATAATATATAATAACAGCTGTTAAAATTATCTTATATGATCGTTTTGCAAACTTTCAACAAATGCAAATCGTGACATCACACTTACTGTTTGTTTTTTATCTTACACCACGCGAGCGAAGCAGTGGGTAACAATATACAGCCTACGGTAATTAAACAATACCTCTTTTTCCGGTTCCGCGAAATCGTACTCATATTCGCACTTAGTCTCAACTTGCATGTAATTGAGTTCCTTCAAAGTCCCCAACAAGATAGTGTTGGTTTCCGCTAGCATTGGAGGGAACTGGTACAATAGTTTTTCTTGCCAAGTACCCTGGTTCCTCCTCTTGGATATCTCATCCCCCATCTTGCGCATTTTGAACCGAAAATCGTTTATTTCCGAGCTGTTTAGAGCATCAAAGTCTTGTAAACCTAAATAATAAACCCAACAAAAAGTCAATTTTTGGTTTATATACAGTCATTATTAATACAAGAGCATTGGCTCGAGTTCTTGGAAGATTCTTGGTTAGACCCAGTGGTGTGGGCTGTGGGTTGATATGTCAGTCAGTCAGTCAGATTAAACCAATGCTCTTGTGTTACAGATAAGTCGTAGCGCTTTCAAAAATATATAATTTTAAAATTAATTGAAATATATGTATAGGGTTCCCAAAAAGTTGTGACAGATAAAAATTATATTTCCTTAAATGAAAAATTTTTTTCCTTTACCTTTCCCAATTAAATGTCCGATGGCAACATTGACTGAATGATCTGTAGAATTTTCCCGACGCTCAGTGATAATTAAAACGCACCCTGTAGGTCTTATATCACATAATCTTTGCGTTATTTGTGAATCATCAGTCAATTCTTCTTCTTCGGCCATAGAATTGATGATTTTAAATATGTAGACTGACATGTCGGATTGCAGTTTCCCATAGAGGGGAAACCGCGAGGCTTCATCCCAGAGGTCCTACAAAAAATATATATATGGAAAAAATAATCTATTTTAGGTAAGCTGAATCATCCGCAAGTCATATTAAATGATAAACTACACCACAATAAAAATATTATAATAAAATTCATGCCTATTATGGTATTCTGCTTATACCTAATTATTCAAAACTAAGAATTAACTGTCAAGAGATTGTCAAATTTAATAAAACAAAATAGCAATGTGAAATCTGATAAAAGCATATTTTTTAAATTCCTTGGTATAAAAATCTCTGGGTACTACAACTTAAAGTAGAAATTAATACTCATTAATAAAAACCTTATGGTTCTAAAAGTGAAATTTTAGAGAATAGTCCAACTAAGAAAAATGCGAAAACAAATTTTCCCCAGTGTTGCCAGTTATGATGAGTTAAGATGGGTGCAAGTTCTGGAGCACATTGTTTTGGAACAGTTGCTGGTATGCCTTCCAGACTTTTTGGTGTCAAGGGATAGAAGAATTTCTGACACATTTGCACAGATTGTCTAGTACCTACAGAGACGGGACCAGCATATGAGTGTAAAATTTTTTAACAAGCTGCCTGCAAATCTTAAGGATGTGACTAATTTTATTGATTTTAAGAAATCTTTACTTAGATTGATTTTAGAAATAGAGCCTTACTCGGTGACTGATTTTTTAAATTACACTTTTTAAACTGTTTATTTGAAATGTAAGTTTTCTGTCTTATAGTAAAATTTTGAATCTATCTATGACATTATTTGTCACATACTTAACTTGAAAATTTTCAAAAACATCTTTAAATAAACATTATTTATTCTGTTCACCAGGAGTGTTAGGTAATCAGCACGCAATTTTATGTATAAAAATAAAGGTATAACATGTAACAACAGATATGGGACTCAGGTACATCACAAGTAATTCTATTACTTAGGTAACATTCCAATATCACTAATTTTACATTGTAAAGACTTAAGATGTATTTTGTGCAACTATTGTAATTTGTAATATTAATATTAAATAAATAAATAAAATATAAATACAGGGCGTATTTTACTGTACTATTTACATGACGCCGCATCATTCAATTGCAGGGTTTGTAAAACCATGTAATTTTTTGATTAGAGATTTTTGATTTGATTTGAACTTGTTTGACCTTAAGTTGGTATGTCAGACATTTTGTGGGATACAGGTGTAGAGGGGTGGAAGAGTGAGATTGGCAGGGGGAATATGGGTAGAAGTGGCAGCGAATTGTTTGGCAAATAGTTCAGCTTTTCCTTTAGAGGTGGAGATAATTTCATTGTCAGAGGTCTGGGGAGGAAAAGTGCTTTTACAGAAGTTTGGACTGTTTTTTGGTAAATGACCAGAAAGATTTGCTGATGTTGGAACAGGAAATCATTTTATCTTTTATGCGGTTAATATACTACTTGACTACCACCCTTAACTACGATTCCATAAATAAATTTATGATTCCAAAAACCAACCTTAATACCTAAATTTTAAATAGTAGGAGGTAAAGTGAAAAATAAACTGATTATCAATTTCAGATATTCTTTTGAACTAGTTATTTTTATAAAACCACTTAAAACCAATGTTATCAGGAACACAACTATTGCTCCATCAAAAATCAAAATTTTGGTAAATTACTGGATAAATATTATTTTCCTATAATCTAAGAATGTAAATAAACATAGTTGTTGTTACAGGAAGTATGTTATTGACCTACCTCTTTGATTTCAGCCAATGTTGCATTATAATTAACCTTTAGTAGAACTATTATTCCATTGGGCAGTAAACAAGTTAATTCTACCTGGGGATATTCTGAGGAAACCTGATTCCAGAAATCTGGCATATACTCAGCTGGTATTGGAACCATCTTGGTAGTGCTAATTTGCCTGGTTGTACTATCCACTTCGGGATTTAACATTAAATCATGATTAAATAGCACCTTATCTAAAGCAATTCGTAAAATCCATCAACAACAAACCGCTATTTCCTTGGAATTTCCTGAGGATTATTCATTGTGGTTGGTTTGCAACTTCCCTTGTAAAATTTTTAGTTATGGCTTAACACGCAGAAACAAAAAACAACAATTAACACGGCTATTAATTTATAGGGCTACATTAATAGTCTTTTATGTAAAGAAATAACACCAAAACCTTCAATTTTATACAAAAATATCAATACGAACTTTGTATGAGTCAAAATTCATTGAACTGACAAACAAACAAACTGACAAGTCTGACAGTTATTGCACCTAGGCGTGTTCCTTTTTTTGTAAGGAGGCAAAAGTTAACATAATATCACGTGATATTCCGAAGCAATTGACGTTGAAAGTCACGTGATCTGAGAGATTGAACAAGCACAACCACAACGTCTGTCAGTTCAGTTGCCGTTAGATATGGCAAGGTTTATCGATGCAATGACTTTTCTTGATAATATCGATTTGGAATTTATATGAACGACGTAATTACAAATTTTATAAACAAAGAATTACTCTGTATAAATCACACTCAGCACTCAGCATGAAACCGTCAAATACGTTTTGATTTTAATATAATAAAATTGTTTTAGAACTAAGGCTGTGTACCGTTGTCAAACCTGCTTAACCGCTCGGTTTCTTCGGTGACATTAATGACAGATATTGCGTTTCCAATCTGTCAACTTTTCAGATTACCGATACTTACGGGACACAATAGGGAATTATTGGATTACGTCGGCAGTAATAAGGGAAGGCCTTATGTTAAATAGAGAATTCTTTTGCTATCTGTTTCACGTTATTAGCATAAACGTTAGGAATGCGATCAGCGGATCGTTTTAAAAGAGTTCTTTTGCTACGTATACGCAAACAACATACCCGTTAGCCACAGAAGAAAATATTCTAACCTTACTTTTAGTTAAAATATTCTTGCGGTTTCGAGATTTTTGAAAAGTTAGAAGTGCTCGAAAACGTGTGAAAAATATGGAAGAAATATTAAATGTGGCTGCTTTGGGTGGTCTTAATAACCAGGATCTAGAAGATGCCGTCATTCATCACATATTAAATCATGGTGCTGATGGTGTTGGTAATAGAGAGGCAATCTACGGCCGTTTTGACTTGGATGCTTTAACAGATGAAGATTGTTGGCTTATCTTCAGATGTTTAAAGCAAGATATTCCAAGGCTGGCCGTAGCATTGAATCTTCCAAATCAAATAAGGACTCCAGCTGGATACACCACTACAGGTTAAAAAATGTTGTCGTATTATGCATAATATTATCCTAAGAGTATTTCCTATTGCGATCATCATATCTTTTTTACACCTTGGTTATCATATATTTTTTTATATTTGAATTGTAGGTGTTGAAGGTTTATGCATTGCATTAAGAAGATTAGCTTATCCTAACAGGTGGAAAGACCTAGAACCCCTCTTTGGGCTGTCAAACAAAACATTATCAGGTATTGGAAACCATATAATAGATCTCATCTATAACAATAAAGGAGAATTACTTTCTGATCTTGGCCACCTGGAATGGTTAGATCAAAATAGAATGAGAACATATGCTCAGGTGATTATATCTAAGTACTTAATAATTATTCTATGCCCCACCATCCTCTTTGTAATCCTATCTCTTTCATGATTTCTTTTATCTGCTGCAGCAGGTGATCCATTTCGTTGTATGGCTCTTCGATTCCTGTCCTACAAGATCCAAAAACAGGGTAAATACCATTTACTTTATATGTACTAATTATACTTACATTGTTTTGTTCTTTCCATCTTTAATGACAAATTTTTTCAAGAGCAATTCTAGGTGCTCTCGCAGGGCTCGTATGGTAAAGACTTTTCTTGTTTTATCATTGAAAACTTCCTGTAAGGTAACCCATCTTCCTCGATCTTCCAATGGATTTATACTCAGAACTTCCCTGAGGAAAATTAAATCTTCCTGTGGTGTGAAGCGAACACGTTTATTTTTATTTGGACACAGATTTTCCATAATTTCCATTTGATATTCAGAAAAATAAAAAGTCCTGGAGAACAATCACAAAAAAACAAAGACAATACATTTTTTGACAGTTTTGACAATTATGACATCGCATAGCGTTACGGTATGAAGCCCGTTAACTTCCCTTACATAACGGGATCCGTTAACGCTAATACCGTTAGCGTGGGTATTTTTGACAGATAGCGTTACGTAAATAACGGAAAGACAGTCAAAAGAACTCTCTAATAAGGTCGTAACCTTATTTCTCTAAAAGATAAGGCATATTGGGACGCCCCGCTTGAATTGACATTTACGCCAGCAGCGTTATTTCTTTCTAACCTAAAAAAAAGTCTGCGTTTACTTTTGTTGTGGTCGTGTTGTGTAAAATTAATTGATTTGGTTTGTTTTATAAATTGTTTGATACCACGGTTTTGAAGAAGTATGGAAAATGTTTTGGAAGCTGTAATTTTAGGAGGTGGGGCCGATGAACATATAGAATTTGCTATAATGGACAATATTTTAATTGATAGAGATGAAGAGGGCCAGGGTCCTCCTTTTGATTTGGAGAACCTCAGTGATGAGGAAGTAGTAAAAAACTTTAAGTTTCAAAGGGGCCATCTTCAAAGACTTAAGAATGTTTTTTTAATCCCAGATGAGATTGTCACGGAGGCTGGTGATCGTGTTAATGGTAAGCTTTAGTGTTAAGCAAGATGTATCTTATTTGGCTGCAGTCTATTGTACACATAGGACTCATTTAATTAACGATTTATTGAGCACCTAATTAAGCTTAGATGTAAAAGTAAGTCATACTTTCATTAGAATCAGTTGGTAAGTATATGATATTGGAATGAAGATAAATAAATGATTTTTTCGTTCATACTAGAGTGACAAAAGTCATTTGTAATCATGTGCTTTATAAATGGGCAAAAAAGCCCTAGGCAAAATCCTTACGAAATTTATCTACAGGCATTCATATTTATGCAAGCACAAAAACTTAAATTACAGATTTTTTTTTTGCTGATTTCGACCAGTCCATGTTGCATTAGCATTAAATTTTACATGGTTAAATGAGGGTAGTTGAAATGTTTTTTCAACAAGATAAAATGAGGGTCTAATAAAATGGACTTGCCATTTTTAATCTCTCTTGACTGTCCATTTTTGGCACCTATTAAGCATTAGTTAAAATGGCATATTGTAGAACAACTTTTGAAAACAACTCCTTTCTCATGAGCAAGGGAGTGTGAAAAGAGGTTTTGTAACTTTTTGTATATGCTACTTTTACTACAAATTACAAATTAAAAAAAAATAATTAATTTTTGAATGTCAAATGTGAAAAAAATTCTAAATGTTCTGGCACTTTTAAAGTAACTTTAGAAAAATTAATTTGCTTTACAAAGTTTTGATAAAAATATATTTTGAAAATATTTAGGCTTTTTATTTTGCTCTATCACCTCAAGTGATCTGCCTATGTGTGCTCTGTGATAGTTTTAAGATAGATAAAAAAATTTTGTTTTAGGATTAAAAGCTTTGTGTATAGTGCTAAAGAGGTTAGCCTATCCGAGTAGACTTATTGATCTAAAAAACTTTTTCAATATGTCTCCACAATCATTGTCCCAAATAATAAGAACAACCGTAGATGTTATGATTGCCCAAAAAGGGGGTCTTTTGATGGACTTAAACAATCTACAGTGGTTAGACAGGCGAAGAATGGAAGCATATGCTCAGGTACTTATATTGATGTTGACGATCTCATTAATATTAAAACACTCAACCATTGACATGGTTGATGAACAAAAGTTGAAAAGTTACAGCTTTGCAAACTTGCTTTAGTTACATTAATTTATCTAGTTTTATTCAGGATTTCAGGAGGATATTTAGGTTTATTTATATTTACTACATTATGGTAATTTATTTTAGGCAATCCATGCAAAAGGGGCAGCGATAAACAACTGCTGGGGATTTATTGATGGCACTGCCCGTGCAATGTGTCGCCCTTCAGTTAACCAGGTAGACTATTATTCTGGACACAAAAGGTTTCACTGCCTCAAATACCAAAGTGTGCTTTGTCCAGATGGCATAATCGCAAGTCTATTGGGAGGATTTCCTGGACGGAGGCATGACGCTGGCATATTTAGGTATTATGGTCACTGACTAATGTCATATTTTCAAGATTAAGGACAGTAAAATTTGTTTTTAGGGAAAGCAATTTGTACCAGCAACTGGAAGAGAAAGCAGTGTTTGGAGAAAATGACAAATTTGTTTTGTTTGGTGACCAAGGATATGGGCTTATGGAATTACTCATTACCCCTTTTCCAGGACAGCCAAATCAGTTGCCACCTGAACAACTCCGATTCAATGACTCAATGAAAATTCTTCGAGTTGCAGTTAAATGGGGATTCGCAAAAATTATTCAACAGTTTGCATTTGTTGATTTTAAAAAAAAACCAAAAACTGTTAATGCAGGACTTGCAATCTTTATATAAGGTCACCATTTTATTAACAAATGCACATACATGTTTATACGGCAGTCAGACGGCAGACTATTTTAATCTGGCACCTCCAAATCTAGAGGAATATTTTGGATAGTAGGTTGTAGGTGTTTAAATAAAATATAATTTTTAGTAATTTACATCAGTGTTTTATTTAGACAGTCAAAATAAAATATTTTGGACTAGGATTATTATTAAATTCAAGAAATTAAAAAAGTAACATTCACACATCACCTCCCATGCTTCGGGATTTGATAAAGGATTTTGCCCCACAAATTCTCTTAAAAGGGCCAAATCGTCGTTATAAGTAAACCTTAATCTGCATTTTTTTGTGCCGCTTTCTTTATCAAGGCTTTGGATAAACCTACTCATGTTTTTTGCACTTTCAGCTAGAAAATTTATATAAAAAACCCGACAAAAAACACAAACTTTACCAATTTTAGGGTTATGAAGCAATCATCAGGTGTTTTGTGAGGTTAGGTTTAAGGGTAATAAGGAAAGCTTTAAAACTTACGGTAACTAGACGTAAATAGGGGAAGGCAGTATTTTATTATGGTTCCCTTATTAAAAACTTTGTTGTGCGCATGCTTAGCTGTCATTATAAGGACGACCATAATAAGGCCTTTACCTTATAGCGTTTCCAATAATTCCCTAAAACCGTAACCGAAGTTGACAACGGTACACGCCCTAAATATACAAGAATAGCCTACAAATTCTTTTTAGTTTTATTGGCTATTTGTCTTAAGACGTGCAGCCAGCTTACTAAAAACTTGCGATGTGGCAGCAGTCATATTGCAACCGTTCAATAATAGCTTTGCAATCACAGTCATTGTAACCCCAAGTTTAAATTGTACAAAAAGAGATAAAACCCCCCTCCCAACGCCTATAACTATGATTGTGGGACAATTGTCCGTGTCCGGTAAATTACCATTTATATTTGGCCGACAAGGACAAGTCAAATTGATATTTGCCCGAACATTTTTCATTTTGACCGAAAAATCTGTTAATTTAAATTTCCCACCATTTATTTAAATTTGACAATTTTTTTTCTTAAATTTACTTTCAATGTATGTTCCTGATTTAGAAAATAGAAATTTTTATTTTTGTCTTCATGTGTCTTATTTGATTTACAAAATATGACTTTTTACCAATTTTTTTCAATATTTAAAAATGTCCAATATTTGATTGGCATTTTTTTACCGATCAAATTAACCGGACAAGTCAATTCTAAGAGTCAATTATTATATTTGACCGGACATTTCACAACACTACCCATAACCCCCTACCTGGGAGTTTGGCTTCCGTTGCGTTCATTGAACTAATAGTTCAATGCTTGCGTTAAGATCTCTCGGTCGACTACAAAGTTTAATCTTGGGTTAGATCACCTAGTGGCGGTGAGTAAAGTGTTTTGTGACGGAATACAAAGGAAAGCTCTATCGGCTTTTGAGGGAAGTTTGTTCCAAATCTAAGGGAGTGAGTGATGAGGCCTAAAATCCCTGTCCGTGCTACGTTTTTTTTATCCACACGAGGTAGACATGTGACGACCCATGTCTTCTCGTGGGAGGAGCGTACTGTGGAAACGTGGTTTACAGAAAAGGACATGGGCAATAGTCTCTAGCAAGTACCAAAGGCGGGCATCTCCTAATCTCAAAAGTGATTATAAACAATTATTTAAACGATCAATAATTGCACCGATAATTATTATCGGTGTAAATCACCTCGGAGGCTCGCCCGAGTAAGTGTGTTACGAGCGGATGTTACATCGGGCTGGCTGTATGTTGCTAGTCGACGAGAAGCCATTATATCTAAGAAGAAAAAGAACCCCCTCCACCCCTCTGTCTGTGTCTATATAATAAGTGTATGGTGTCCAGTGTTGTCAATGCGTGAGGCGTGAGGAATTCCTCAAAATGTGAGGAATTTGCAGGTGTGGTGAGGATTTTTGAGGAGCGTGGGATTGTGAGGAAATTGAGGAATTTGTATGCTAATGCTAATGTTAAAAATAGGTACATTTTCCGAAAATGTAATTTTTCCCAAACAGTATTTATAAAATTAAATTATAAACTCTAGTAGCATGAAAACTGTTTATGAAGAAAGATCCTAAACGCAACTTTTTTGGGTTAGATTAGGTTTCCTTAGGTTTGATATGTTTTCTCGTAAAATACTTTTTCAAAAAGCCGTTGCTTGAAACAATTAATATCCGACAATAAATAATTTCGAAAAGGCTGTTCTCTGAAACATTGTACTTTTGAAAAGTTCATTAAAAAAATTAGTTTTAGAAAAATTGTACTTCCGTAAGTACTCGTATTATATCCCCCAAATGAGCAGAAGGTTGGTATAATTAAAAAAATTCTACAATATTTGCACTTTCATATTAATCAAACAATTTTTCCTGTCGCGTGTGAGCTAATTTAAGTAAATTTTTTTAAGAAGCAAGTACAAAAGTTTCTCGAAAATATATTTCTTAGAAAACATAGTTTTTCTAAATTTAAATTATGAACTCTACTGGCTTAGCAAATGTCAATGAAAAATGACAAAAAATCCTAAACTAACCTAAACGAACCGTTTTTGTGTTTGGTCAGATTTACGTTTAATTATGTCTGCTATGTAACTCTGAAGTAAATTACTTAAAAAAGTCTTTTTCGAAACAATGTTTGAAAAAATGTACTTTATAAAAACATGTTTTTTTAAAAAAATTAATTTCGAAAAGTGGTTAAAAAAAATTCTAAAGGTGAGTTTCCGAAAAAAAAGTTTGAAAACATCCCTAGTTTTCGAATAACTGTGTTCGAAAATGTATTTTCGAAAAAAAGTGCTTTCAAATGTTTTCGAAAAATTTTCATGAATCAGTCCAAATGGACAAAAGGTATGAATAAAAAATGCCAGAATTTTAGCAAGTTAAGATGACAAACCGTTTGGTTTTTGCAACAGGTTAAGATATTTCGTCTTTTATGAAATAGTATACATTTCTTAGAAATTTAAACAATAAAAAAATAATGTAGCACACGAACTTGCCCGTTCTTTTTGGTACATACTTTTGTGTAGCTCGAGATGACGTCCCCCCCCCCCCCCCAAAACGAAATTCTAAATCCGCCCCTGCGATCAACGTGAGGAATTTTGAGGAATTCCATCGAATTTTGTGAGGAAAACGATAGGATGCTGTTGGCAACACTGATGGTGTCACTCATTGTCCTGTCAGAGAAGCGGCTAGAACCAAGGGTACTAAACTTAGGCTAGAACTGCAAACAAACCGACGTTGCCATTTTCGGTGTTCCTTGTCTTGCACCGGTAAACTTTAATTTCCTTTGCAGGTAGATCAGCCACATATAGCCCAGTGGATAGAGCATCCGCTTATTGTCCACCCATTTTAAGCTGGGTTTTTGCCTTTATTTTTCCCAGCGATCCTTAACATTAATTGTATATGTTAAATTGTAAATTTGTAAATACCCAAAAAACTTTTAAAACCTTGTGTAAAGCTAACCCCCCCTGACTCTGTAAGCCTAGCGGGAAGAGTCGCCACCCTTGTATCCACGCATCATGGAAAAACCAAGGGCTAAGACCAGCCCCGGCCGTACTCCGGCCGCGTTGTCGGATTGGACCTCCTCGTGTGAGGTTGTAATCTGTACCTCTTGTAAATAGTAGTTTTAAGTTTGAAATGATGTAAATAATTACGTAATTAATAAATATGTTTGAAAGTAAGAAGGGCCGTTTCCACCGCTTTAAAATAAAGTGTAGCTTTAGGAAGCCACCGTTAAAATGTAAGCGTAGTTCATATCCTGTGCTCTTGCACCGCCCAAAAGTAAGCTAGCCTTTAATAAGCGAGGCTTTTAAGGACAAATGAACTACTTTTCAGTTGTTGCTAACTTCGGAGGTATTAGATTGACAGTTGCCATTTAAATTTTCTATATAACCTATTAAAAATCAAAGTAAATTTTTGACCGTGTTTTTATAGATTTTTCGAAAAATAAGCCGTTTTCTTCAGTTTCCACTGTTCAGTGTGTGCAGCAATAAAATTAGAAATAAATAAAATGAGTGATAATGATCAGCCGAAAAGAGCACACTGTGGAAGTTTGTACACCAGTAAAGTCTGCTATGGCATTTAAGTGTGTCCCAGTGGCACATAATCTTAAGAATAGCAGTAACTGATTTATTGGGGAAACGCTTTCATTCCTAAAAATATAATTACGGTAACAAACAGAAAATTATTTTTATCATTATTTCTTTATTCAGACAATTTTGCATTTATAATTTCTATAAACTAATATTTCTTTATTTCATTTTTATACTTGTTACGATTACTAGAAACAGCATAAATATCAGTAAACTTACAAATCATTATGGGGATATTCAAGTTCTTCCTCGATAAACGATAATACGTATAAAACAGTGTCCTTTGTTAGCCGAAATTTTCGGAAGAAATTTAAATCGTCCATTTCTTGGACGTGATTTCTACATTCCCTAATATTTCTTGGAAATACATAGTCAAGTATTTCCAGCAACTCTATATCATCGTTAAAAATGTCACCAATATTTTCCATTTTTTTATAAAAACAAGGTGATCGCGGAAAAAAGACGCATATGGCAATAAACTTTTAGGTTAGGAGAAAACTCAACCCAGCTTAAACAGCTTAAGCCGTCGAATTTGAAGGCTTAAGTTAACTTGGGCTTTTTCACATTTAAACCTAACTTAAGTAACGGTGCAATACAAAATTTACTTTTAAGCCGAGTTTTTCACTAAGCTTGGCTTATATAGCACCGGTGGAATTGGCCATAAGTAGCTTATTGTCCGAGATGTGTTGGTTCGAATCCCGGCTCGGCCGCATCTTTTTTTTATTTTTAACGATGGATCGGAGGGCACCCTAAGGTCGGAACAGGGTTAGCACCTGGTTAGGGGCCCTAACCAGTCTCTTTCCTCGCAAGCGAAGAGGGATCGGTGCGAAAAAAATCCACTAGTTTAAAATCTTCGAGCTACCGCACATATGGCAACGTCGGTTTGTTTGCAGTTCTAGCCGCTCCTCTTGTCAGGGTTTTGTTTTGTTGGTTGTGCAAAAAAAGCATTTTGCCAAAATATAAAAAAATTAAAAAGATGCAATAATTTGAGATGGAAACTGACGAACCACAACAAGATCAAAAACCCACGTTTAACGTTGAGGATCTGAACATTGAACTTTTGCCTGTAGTTTACGAAATTATTCGCAGGTACGAAGAAGTGAGGTTATGTTTTTTGCTTTTATTTTTTGAAATATTTTATAAATAGATAAAATTTGTCGAAATTTGACGTATATTTACCATAAAAGTTGCGTAAGTTGTTAACGTTCATATAACCCTAATCTAATTGCAATAATAAAGTAAGTAATAAAAGTAGTTATAGTAGTATTAAAATATTAAGTAGTACCATTTTTAGCATCGACAAGGATCATCACGATAATACTGCTAAAACTAGAGAATCTCAAGATTGCAGTCAGAAAGTATTGGAGTTACAGAAACGTTTGGATCAGGCTAGAGCGGATGTAAGTAACAATTAAATATTACACCAATTTTTTGCCTAAAAAGTGTCGAACAGGCTTTTCTTACCATATAGCTCATGCTGTAGTACTTATAATATATTATTTCAATTAGATCCGCATGCTTCCTGGCATAGAATTCAGCAAAGAACAACAACTGAACCACTTGGAAGCATTGAAGACACAGCTTCGCCTTAAACAAGAACTGTTGCAGAAGTATAGATACCTCTATCCTTTCGACTTTCAGAAACCATAAGACAGTTTTCTTACTAACAAATAACTACCGAACACTACCTTTATCACAGCATGGTATTGCGCTTGTTAATAAGATTATTTACCAACAATGAACAGCTAATCCAGAGACTTAGTGAGTCCTATCCTATGCGCAAAGCAGCGCAACTTGCAGTTCGTGCTATGTTTACTGGGAAAAACTTAATTGAAGAAAGTAGACTGCATGAAAAACTGACTCCTGAGCAGTTTAGAGCTCTTATGAAAGATATTTCTATGAGTTTTCAGAAGCAGATCAAACAAGCTCAAGAAGGCTTACAAAGGAAGATGAAACAATAATTTGTGTGTAAAATTTTAGTTCCTTTTAAAGCAATGTCAAATTCAGTGATTTTTATTGGTTCACCAGACCATTCAACGTATAAAGCAACATTGAAGGTGAAAAACTACACCCAGCTGTTTCTAGTACCTGTGCAAGAAATATTTTTTAGAATATTAGCCTCATTTGTGCCCCCTATAACTAAGAGGTATAGAAAAGTTTATGTGGACTTTACCGGCCCTATCTTGGGCTTTGTATTTCTTACTTCTTTTCTGATATACGGGTACTCTTTTAAGCACTACACAACTGGCATTTCACCTGCAGAAGCCATGGTTCTTTTTGCAACTTTTATGCCATTTTTCTGTTTTATTTTGGCCAAACTAGGCAAGTCGAATATAAATTTTTATGAAACTCTAGCCCTTGTAGGATATTCTTTATACGGACATATTTTGACACTTCTAGTTTCTTTTATATTCTTCCACGAGGCTAGCAATGCGTTCTTTTTCGTGTGTCTGGTGTTTTTCGGCGGTTTTAGCACGTTAAGGCTTACTTTGGTGTTTTTAAAAACCATACCAATTCCAGGTGCAAGATTTTTAGTATGTACAAGCATCTCGGTAGTTAATATGTTGTTTTTGATTTATTTGCATTTTGCTTTTATGCACAGAACGTGGTGAAGAATGTAGTTAAAAGAAAAAATTAGAATAATTCAGATATCAAGAAATTATGTATTTGAATAAGTAGTATACACGGTGTCCCATATAAGAATGCACACTACAGGGATCTCGTAAACCAGAAGAGATACAAAGATGATTAAATTAGAGAAAAGTTGCGCTTTGCTGAACCCTTCAAAGTCACAATTCGAAATCTAAAAAAATCCGATTACTTCCGAAGATATTTGGGAAAAACCGGATTTTCCCGATTTCGTTTTTATTTTTTTCTGACTCTATTTAAAAAGATATTACAAAATAAATTTCACATTCTCATTGCCACTTTTTCTGCTCTACAAGCCGGCGTTCTTAGATTTTCAATGCGACGTTTCGTTTCTTGGCAACCATCATCAACTTAATTTTTTTAAATAGTCGAAAAATTTTGTTTTATTCCTAAAAAATTCTAATTTTAATTCTAAATCCCACGACATACCGCTTCTTACATTTATCCGACGTTTCGGACGAAAAAATCATCATCAATATTATTTGATGATTATTACGAAGGAACGAAACGTCGGATCAAAAATCGAATTACGTTATCATGTAGAGGAGAAAAAATTACATGGGAATGTGTTTTATTTTGACCTGTCTTCTTTTGTGAAATCAGAAAAAAATTAATTGCCAAAATTTATGTTTAAAATTTCAAGAATTCGTAGATTTTTTCTGATTCTACTGTAGGAGATAGATTAAAATAAATTTTACATTTTTATTGTCATTTTTCTCGTCTACAACATGACGTCATTCAATTTTTGATTCTACGTTTTGGCTTTTCTCGACCATAATCAACTTTTGTTTAAATAATCAGAAAATTTTATTTTAAAACAGTTAAAAAAAAGTTGATAATGGTCGAGAAAAGCCAAAACGTAGAATCAAAAATTGAATGACGTCATGTTGTAGAGGAGAAAAACGAAAATACAAATGTAAAATTTATTTTAATCTATCTCTTACAGTAGAATCAAAAAAAATCTACAAATTGTTGAAATTTTAAACATAAATTTTGGCAATTAATTTTTTTCTGATTTCACAAAAGAAGACAGGTCAAAATAAAATTCACATTCCCATGTAGTTTTTTCTCCTCTAAGTCAAAGTCAAAGTCAAAAATAGCTTTATTGTCTGAAGAAATCGATTCTCATTGACAAAGCACTTACTTACTAAAACAGATAAATAATATAGATCAAAGAACAAAAAATAAACTATTATACAAAATTAATGAATATAATAAACAAAAGTCAACCTAAATTAGGAAGGCTTCATTTAATAAGACATTGACAAACATGTCCATAACTGTGAGAGAGAATAGTTAGGACTCCAAAAAGAAAAAAAAACAGTGTGATAAAACTCATCACTCCCAATATTCAAATGTAAAATTCCTTACAAAACATTGCAATAACAGTGGTAAATTAAACATCATATTAACATATTAAAATCCGAAAAATCCATAAGTCAACCACTGTAATAAAATATATACATACATATACACACACACACACACACACACCTACATACACACACATACATACACACACACACACATACATACATAAGACAAACCATAACTAACAAACAAAACAAAAATATCACAGAACGTCATTATAAAACTCTTCCAAACTATAATAGGCCTTACCAATCAGTACCTTTCGAGTCCTTCCTTTAAATATTTTCAACGTGGGACAAGATTTCAGTTCGTTTGGAAGGTGATTGTACATTTTTAAGCTTTCATATATAATGAATTTTTTGGTTAATGTTAAGGAGGGGATGGGCAAAGGTAAATTAAGGGATTGTCTAGTACTATAGTGTGAGGGTCCAGAAATAAAATTTTGACGATTTTTGTACACCAGACATACAGTTTCCAAAATGAACAAACTAAAAAGAGTCAGGAGTTTCTGTCCAACAAACAAAAGTCTACATGAATCCCTCCTCTTGGCACGACAAAGATATCTTACAGCACGCTTTTGTATAACAAAAATGGTGTTAAGTAAATAGAGGTTCGACATTCCCCAGAAAGATATTCCATACCTAAGATGAGATTCTATAAGCGCGTAATAGACGGCCCTGCCCATCAAAGGACCCAACTCACTAACGGTGACCCGGACGGCATAGCACCCTGAAGCCACTTTTTTGCCTAGAGCAACTATATGGGAATCAAACTTAAGCTCGTTGTCTATAATTAATCCTAGAAACTTGGTATTTGGGCGGCTTTCAAGAATTGTATTCTCAATAACCAAGCCCTCAAGGTGACATTTAAAGCCAAGAATACTTGTTTTACTAAAGTTAAGCATCAAAAGGTTAGAGTCACACCATGTTTTAATTTTTATAAGATCGCAAGAAATGACATTCTTTAATACTTGGCAACGTAATTAGATTTTTGATCCGACGTTCCGTTCCTTCGTAATAATCATCAAATAATATTGATGATGATTTTTTCGTCCGAAACGTCGGATAAATGTAAGAAGCGATATCTCGTGGGATTTATAATTAAAATTAGAATTTTTTAGGAATAAAACAAAATTTTTCGACTATTTAAAAAAATGAAGTTGATGATGGTTGCGAAGAAACGAAACGTCGTATTGAAAATCTAAGAACGCCGGCTTGTAAAGCAGAAAAAGTGGCAATGAGAATGTGAAATTTATTTTGTTTTAAATAGTCAGAAAAAAATAAAAACCAAATCGGGAAAATTCGGTTTTTCCCAAATATCTTCGGAAGTAATCGGATTTTTTTAGATTTCGAATCGCGACTTTGAAGGGTTCAGCAAAGCGCAACTTTTCTCTAATTTAATCATCTTTGTATCCCTTCTGGTTTACGAGATCCCTGTAGTGTGCATTCTTATATGGGACACCGTGTATTGAACTCAAGTCGAGGTAATTTTTTGTGCATGTAAGTAGATAAACTAGTAGTTATCGTGATAATATATTGGTTAAAATTAATGACTGATTTGTAAATCCGCTGTTCTGGTCTCAATTCACATTTGTCAATATCTATTACATTATTTGGCATTTGTATATTAAAAAAAAATCACTTCTGGTCATTTTGTCTCACAACCGTTTTAATATTTGTAATAAATTGTAATTCTTAAAATAATTTATGTGCATTTTCAATTTTAAGTTTGTTTTTTTCATTTAACAACAGAATCAGGAGCGGCTGGTACATAAGGGCTGCAAAGCTGCAGGACGACGAACAGTTTCAAGCAGTTTGACTTATTTTTTCATACTTTGCAGTAAAAAAATAAGTAAAATTAAAACACCGAATTTTCGGCCGAGAATGCTATAATAGGCCAGCGCTAGTCAACAAACGCCACGCGGCCCGGCACCAACGACATCATGGTAGAAAATTTTTAAATTAAAAAAAAAAATGTTAGTAGAAAGTTAGTCATTTGAATTTTTTTAAACCTAAAATATAATTAACAAAAAATTCAAATGACTGTAACTTTCTAGTAACACATTTTTGCTCTTAAAATTTAAAAATTTGCTACAAAATATAAAACTTGTTTAGAAAAAATTAATACATAAGATACCTAAACGTGTTCATTTTTCCCGGGGAAGGGGAGGGGGGCTCCGCAAGAATCAACAGCGACAACTTACTTATTTTTAAACTACCTATATTAAATTATACAACTTAAAAAAATAAGTACAAAAAAAGTGTAAAAATAAAAAAGAACACAAATTGATTGTAATAATACAAAAATACAAGGACTATATTATTTTATAATTAAATACAAAAAGTACAAATTAATATTAAATTAATATATAATTTAAGGAATGGTTTTTAACATTAATTTTTGGAAAATAAGCTATAGAAAACTAGATGCATATATAGTTTTCTTAAGGCACTACAATATAGGATAAATATACCATGTTCGGTAAATGTTCAAAGAGGTCTACAGTACTAATATTAAAAAAGTGAGTGCATAGTACTCATAATGGGAGCATATGTAAAGATTCTGGAGCTGGGTAGATTAATTTATCCAACTTTCATATTTTTTGGGACAAAAAAAATGAATTTAGGAAAAATTTTCGAAAATCAATTCCTCGAAAGTAATTTTTTTGAAAAATAAATTTTGAAAGTCCTTTTTTACGAAAATACAATTTTTCCAAAATTTAATTCTGAACTTTAATGGTTAAGAAAATGTTAATTAAAAAAAAAAGGAACAAGATCCTGAGCAAAAGCAGCCACCTTCAACAACACTTGATTTGCAGGCAATTCCGTTTGAACAAAAAGCACGTCAATCTAGACATCGACGGGGAAGTTTATATATATATATATATATATATATATATATATATATATATATATATATATATATATATATATATATATATATATATATATATATATATATATATATATATATATATATATATATATCGGTTGGTTCGACCATTTAACACCTGCTCGACACAGAGCAATTGGCCTGTCCCCGGCCTGAATGAGATCTAACAGTATCGAAACCGGTCGTCGGGGTGGCACGGTTCATTTGTACCTGTGATATCAGGTCATTGAACCACCAAGGATGATATTCCTTGGACAACACGTTGGCGTAGTGTGAGAATAGTATTTTCAATATCGTTCCCAACGGACAAACCCAGAATCAATCGTGTAATTCAATGCCGGTAGGGGTATTAGCCCTCGGAGTAGTTGTTTCGGTTGGTTCGACCATTTAACACCTGCTCGACACAGAGCAATTGGCCTGTCCCCGGCCTGAATGAGATCTAACAGTATCGAAACCGGTCGTCGGGGTGGCACGGTTCATTTGTACCTGTGATATCAGGTCATTGAACCACCAAGGATGATATTCCTTGGACAACACGTTGGCGTAGTGTGAGAATAGTATTTTCAATATCGTTCCCAACGGACAAACCCATAATCAATCGTGTAATTCAATGCCGGTAGGGGTATTAGCCCTCGGAGTAGTTGTTTCGGTTGGTTCGACCATTTAACACCTGCTCGACACAGAGCAATTGGCCTGTCCCCGGCCTGAATGAGATCTAACAGTATCGAAACCGGTCGTCGGGGTGGCACGGTTCATTTGTACCTGTGATATCAGGTCATTGAACCACCAAGGATGATATTCCTTGGACAACACGTTGGCGTAGTGTGAGAATAGTATTTTCAATATCGTTCCCAACGGACAAACCCAGAATCAATCGTGTAATTCAATGCCGGTAGGGGTATTAGCCCTCGGAGTAGTTGTTTCGGTTGGTTCGACCATTTAACACCTGCTCGACACAGAGCAATTGGCCTGTCCCCGGCCTGAATGAGATCTAACAGTATCGAAACCGGTCGTCGGGTGGCACGGTTCATTTGTACCTGTGATATCAGGTCATTGAACCACCAAGGATGCTATTCCTTGGACAACACGTTGGCGTAGTGTGAGAATAGTATTTTCAATATATATATATATATATATATATATATATATATATATATATATATATATATATATATATATATATGTATGTATATATATATATATATATATATATATATATATATATATATATATATATATATATATATATATATATAAACTAGACGTAGACTGTGATACTTCTCACGAACGAAAGACTTGCCAGG
Organism: Philopedon plagiatum; assembly: GCA_963971165.1. Taxonomy (NCBI): domain Eukaryota; kingdom Metazoa; phylum Arthropoda; class Insecta; order Coleoptera; family Curculionidae; genus Philopedon; species Philopedon plagiatum. The sequence continues at coordinate 2,672,612 of OZ020190.1, read as the reverse complement.
TCACGTAAGTGGCTGAGAGACACCACAAACCTCTTGTACAGGGAGACCAGGACAGGAAACGGAACATCTGAGGAGATGGAAGCGAGGAGTGGGGGCCCGCAAATGGGATTCCCCTGAATACTCCGGCGTCATGGGCAAACAACAACTTATGAAGCCCAATCGTCCATACACCACACACCTCGGCTTTACAACCGGGTCGGAGGGTTAAATGGAGTTAAATCCGTTCCCCTAGCGTGATGTTCCACCAAGGGTGGAGCCATTCCATATCCGATGTTTCGTCCTATCTGGGACTCATCAGGAGCGCGTGAGCGCCCCTGTATATATATATATATATATATATATATATATATATATATATATATATATATATATATATATATATATATATATATATATATATATATATATATATATATTATATAATTGAATTTTCGATATCGGTGTTTTTTGAAAAAATTACGTTGGAAGGTGCTTTTTTTTCAAAAAAATGTATATTTAAATAAAAAAATTCGACGAACTGTTTTTCAAAAAATTTTCATGGAAATAAAATTATTTTTTTTATTCAAAATAAAATTAATAAGTTTTAGTCGAGCACTGACTTAAAATATGTTAAAAAGTGTGCGTTTTACTTACTTAAATACTTCTTATATAGAGTGCATGTTTTTGTAAAGAGGACTATAGGGTTTTGCACGCTAAAATTTCAACCCCGTGTTAGGCCCTGTTAGAACTACATATATAGATAAAACTCGCCCTAGGTAAATTTCAGAGTCTTAAGATTACGTTAATTTGCCAAATATACCAAAAAAGGTTCAAAAAATACCTAAAAACGCATTTTAAATACTAGGGCATATGCATATAAGAATTATACACAAATTACACTGTTATAAAAAAGCAATCAAACCACAAACAACAGTTATTACAATCTGGCCAAATAAGGCGCCTCTCCACATGCTACTCGTCTAAACGCACACCCACAACCCTCTTGAGGGGACCCCTCAAGAGGGTTGTGGCACACCCTTATTTCCCGAAGTTAAATTTCTCGCCTGACTGGTAAATGTCGTGTGGCGAAGAGGTAAAAATAAATCGGATAGAGTATGTGACGTTAGGAAATGTGACGAATGGAAATTAATGGTTTTAAAAAAATTAATGCATTTCGTAGGTATGTTTTGGAGCTTTTGTGGCATAATCGACAAATTGACATAATCGTAAGACTCCGAAATTTACCCATGTCAAATTGTATACTTCCAATAGAACAGGGCCCAACATGGGGTTAAAAATTTAACATGTAAAAACTCCATGGTCCGCTTTAAAAAAACGCACTGTATTTATTTGATAGACTGTATACCAAATGCAATTTAGAAAGTAATGGAAAAAGCAATAAATAAAAGCGTGTAATATGAGCAGTTAAATAGATTTGGGTGTTCTGCTCTTACCACAATTTCAAAACAAAAACGAGAAATGGCTGCGAGTACCCCATTTCCATAGTTATCTGGTATAATGGTTAGTGTGGAAAAAGTTACAGAAATACAATATTAAGAGAGCGACATTTGAGATCTATATCAGGGTTAAATAAATTTATAAGACGAAAAAGTATGAAAATTTTCAATGCTTTTATATAAATATAGAAGCATTGAAATTTGCATTCTTTTATCCATAGATGAACGCCTTAACGTCGTGGTTTTATGAAAAGAGGCAGACTATTTTTTTATTGAAAAATAATCAAAAACTGTTGTATTTTTTATGTTAATTCCCAAGGTTAATACATAAAGAATAATGTAAAGAAATACAATCCCAAAAAAACTTAACCAATTGTTAAGATGCTATTATACTTGACTGTGTCACTAGTCGCCTGCTTTAAAATTTTCCTAGTCTACGTTCTAGAACATCGGCGGACGACGAACATGCGTTATGTTCACGTGATTTAGCAAAGCAATTTGTATTTATAATAACGTGACTATCACACCAGTACGTCGCCCGACAACGTTCTCGAACGCGGTCTACTGGTGATTCACCCAGCTACCAGCGACAAATGAATAACAGCTTTTTTGTGGTCTGTGAATAAAGGTGGGTTTATGCAGACCACTTTAAATTTAATTAAGCACGAGTAAATACACGTGAAGGCATAAGGGCGTTTATCCACAATTTAAGAATAACTTTAATTTAATTTTGTATTAATTTTACGTTAAGAAGTTCGCCAACTTTTATCTTCTTAAGGTTAAATTAAATGAAAATGAAGTTGCGCATGTGCGAGCTGGCCTGGTAAAATATAAAATTCCCTAGACAGAAATCGAAACCGAATTCTAACCATTCTCCTAATAATTATAACGTTTTCTTTGTACACTCGTGATCTCCCACAAATAGAAAATGTAACTGCGTCTACATTCGCAGATGACACTGATTTATTAGCAGCAGGAACAAATCTATAGATGCAGCGACCTGCCAGCTTCCACAAACTAGCGACCAGTTTTACAATTGGACCTCAGATTAGCTCGATCTCGTTTTAACATACGGCGCTACATCCGTCCTTTAATCGGCTATATAGGTGCTGCCTTCAAATGCCGCTATAGCGTTCATATAATTATTTGGTCCACCTTCATCGCGCTCTTATGGACCACCTACAAGGGGAATATTATACTGATTTCGGTCGGTTAAAATGCGATTATTGGACGATTTATGATATCGACGACAATGTTATATTTATTGGAACATTCTCTGATGGTACCTATAATGAAAAAGTAGATAGGAAAACGCATAATAATATATATTTCTGTAAAAATTAAAGTGGGGAATTTTATAACTTTTTTCTCGTGATTTTACAATTTTACTAGGGTAAGCAATGCCTTTTTGCCAACATTGTCGGCACGTCACTGCCTACTAGTGCGTTTTTTTGGGATTATATTGCTTTATATTACTCCTTGTATATTTATCTTTAGAATCAACATAAATTTATATCGAAATAAAATGTATTTTGTTAATTTTATGCAATAATAAAAATAGTCCGTCTTTTTTCAACAAGATGCCGATTTTAATCATTTGAAAAAATCATAGTTTTTTGGGATGAGACCGCGCCAAAGTGAAATAACTTCCCGACGTTTCACCTTCGATTGCACGAAGCATCGTCAGGAATCTTTACTCTGCGTGGTTAAAATGACGAATCTCACAGAATGAAGTTCCCTGAGGATGCCTCAAGCAATCAAAGGCGAAACGTCGGGAATAAGTTTCCGACGTTTCGCTTTCGATTGCACAAGGCATCTCCAGGGCTGAAAATCGTCGTAAACTTATTCTACTCTGACACGGACTAATCCCAAAAACTGCAATTTTTTTACTGACTCGAGAAGCGAAAGCTATGTTAATCGACTTATCAACTCGTCTAAAGACAACCCTGCTTTGTTAAAAAGGTAAAGCATCTGACGGTGCTGCATAATGCCCCTAAGTCATCTAACTTAACTATGTACGTTTTTAACGTAATAACCCATAGTGCTTAAATGCTGCGAAAAAATATAATAAATTTTGTAATTTTAGTTTTTTTTCCAATTTCTGTTTGGTACAATAATTTTAAGACTTATTACTTCATTTTTATTAAATTTCCACAAGAAAAACTATAAAAAAAGACGTTTGTTCCCTATTGTGTTTAATTTATCTTTTCTACTTCCATTAATTAATTGACTTATTAGACTTTTACTACCTGTACTTTAATGAGATTCATTAAGATACAAGTTTATAATAATAATAGAAATGCAACATCACAGCGATATCAATATCAAAGATTGCCAAGACCATGACAGATTTACAATTAATCAATTTTGATGGTTCATGGTTACGGTTTACTTAGTAAATTCGTAATATTTGTGCTTTTTGCAAATAAAATCGATGAAAATGTGCGATAGCGGGAGTGAAATTGAGAATTTAACTCCACCAGAAATTGTGGAACAAGGCCACAAGAGCCGCAAACCATTTATTACCCGTAAAATCAGCAAAAACATACGAAAAAATAAATTTAATGAATTTTGAATATTGAAATTTTTGTTTTTCATTATTGTTACTGGTCGTAGAATAAACAGTGTATGCAACTCACATTTAATGCCTATTAAGACAGCACTCGTATTGATTATTCTCATACTCATGTCTTAATAGCTATCGTTAAATGCTCATTACATTTTTAAAAATTAATAGGTACGTTGTTTCGCCAGGTTTTAGTATACAATGCGATTTTTTAAAGCGGACCATAGAGTTTTACATGTTAAATATTTAACCCCATGTCAGTAATTGTTCTATTAGAAGTATAGAGATAAAACTTGACATAGGTGAAATTCAGAGTCTTAAGATTATGTTAATTTTGCAAATAAGCCAAAAAAGTTCCAAAAATTCCTAAAAAATGCATTAAAAATTGTAACAATAACGTTTAAATGTTACAAAATGTGAGTCATCTTCACTTGCACACCCCCCCCCCCCCCCCCAAAGAGGCCTAGAAAGGTCGGCGGTGTCATCATTGTCATGTATTCCAAATTTCATAATTTAAGTCGTAATTACAAGTTAAAAAGTCGAAATTTAGTCATCGACTGCTCCCTTCCTATAAAGAATGAGAAATTTAAAAAATACAAACCACGTATTTCGACGAGTTCTTTCCGATAATATACAGGGTGTTACAAAAATGTGTTAAGAAATTTTAAGGGCAGATTCTACGTCTAAATATATGAAAATAAGATTATATCAACTTGAGGCGATTTTAAATCAGTGACCTAGTCATGACTACGTCACCTTACTTGGCAACGTTGCTCCATATACTCGATGTTTAACCTAAAAAATCAACGTATTAAGATTAAATGAGACAGTGTTGCCCAATGGTCTGACTAGGTAAGGACTTGGTCACTGATTTAAAAATGGCTATGGATCTTTAAACGCTTCTTTTCCGAGATACAGGGTGTTTAATATTTTCTATTTTAAATGTTTCTTTTTAATTTTTCGAAAATGTGTTAAGATATTGACATAAATTTTGGTACACGCCAGTATGTAATTAAATGGCACCTTTACGTGTAAAAATTTATTTTTTAAAGTACTTGCATCAGTGGCGTGCGTGCTAGTAAGTCTGTATTTTTAGCGAAAAAAATGGCACGCCAGTGATTTTTTTGCAAAATTGATATAGTTTTCTTTAAGCCCAATTAATTCTGCGTGATCTTTTTTGTTCTGAAGGGCCGTTTTCGAGATAAAAATTAATTTATTTCTTACAATAAAATCAAATAATGAAAATTATCTTTTTTTTTTAACATTTTTTGTTCAGGAAACGGTGCTTTTTGATTTAGGTTTATAGTAGATGCTGGAAATGGCTTCTCCGTGCTTCAATACATGCTCTAAATCGTCGTGGCATATTTCTTCTAACTTTTCGGAATACTCGAGGTGTGAAAATATTAAACACCCTGTATCTCGAAAAAGAAGCGTTTGAGGATCTGTGTTTATATAAACTTATTTTCATATTTTTAGATGTAGAATCTGCCCTTAAAATTTCTTAACATCTTTTTGTAACACCCTGTATACGGAATTTTAATTAATTCGGATCCATTTTGACCTCCAAAAAAAATTAAAAACCGCGAAAAAATTGGGTCAACAATCGAAATTTCCGATTTTCCCCAAATTTATCCATTTTCTATTGGTTTTAGGTATAGGTAAATGTAATGCAAAAATAAAGTATTTGAGGTTTTAGTTTTACGTATGCAAACAGCATTTTTCGACCTAAAAAAATTTCAAAAAAATTACTTTCCATTTTACGATCCCCACCTGTTTCAATGGGGTTCCGTAGCCCCGGGTCCTCTACAACCTCCGAAAGTGTAAATCGATTTACTTCACTTTTGCGACCTGTACCCGATTTATCGCATCGCGGAAATTTCGACTTTGACGTTTAATAGCTCCGAAACGAAACACCCTATATAACGTAATTTTTTACCGAACCTACTCCCATTATCCCCCTATTAACCTGGAAAATTTGAACGTACCCTTTTTGGCCGATTCCAAAAAAAAAAAAAAAAAATCGAGGACATCCAAACATTTACCTCGATCACGGGGAGGTATACAAGCAGCCCTAGGCGGTCCGTAGCAATAGTATAAGGGGTGGGAAAAATTAATGTTTTTCAAAAAATAAATGCATTTTTTAGGCATTTTTTGACATAATTGACAAATTAACATGACTTTGAAATTTACCTATGCCAAGTTGTATCTCTATACTTCCACCAGAACAGGGCCTAACACAAGGTTAAAAATTTACATGTAGTACCCTATGGTCCGCTTTAAAAAACGCACTGTATATTTTGTTTTGCTAGGTAATATAGGAAATTAGGAGCAACAATTTTACTAAAGCAGTATGTACTGCGATTCTAACGTATTTATAAGCGCACCCAGGGCTGAGTAATGCCATTAGGTGGATTTTTTCAATTAGTAGTGCACTTTTTAAATTTTTGTGTCTGTTGCTTGGGGGCTACAGCCCCTAGCTCCCCCCCCCCCCCCCCCCTGGGTGCGCCACAGAATGCGTTACCGACGATCGCTACGAACTTTCCTCTACTAATAAAAACTGTTAAAAACAAACACCACGCGGACGAAGCCGCGAAGGCGTTGCTACTACGCTACAAAAATCCAAAGAGTTTTCGGTGTAAACACAAAAAATACATACAGGGTGTTTAAAAAAAAACGTGTGCCGTCGCTTAAAGGGAGATTCGTTGAAAGTAACTAGTTCTAAGGCAAAAAGTTTATATGAACATGGGTCCCCAGGTGCTTTGTTTCAAAGATACATTTTTTTTTTAATTTTTTCAGTTTTTTTTTAATATTTTCATACAGGCTTCCGCAATTTTGATGAAATTAACGTTGTGTAAAGTTTCCTGGGGCTACATTGCTTTGTATTAATTCTTTGTATATTAAACCTATAGAATACTCAAACGTTCCTATCAAAAAGAAACTTTTTTTTGTTGATAGGAACGTTTGATGATTCTGAAGGTTATTATAAAACCTATTTTTACATTACATTGCGTTATATTAATTCTTTGTATATTAATCCTTTAGAATCACCAAATGTTCCTACCAAAAAGAACCTATTTTCTAATTTTGTTTACTAACAAAAAGTAGTCTGTCTCTTTTTACAAGACCATAAACAATTTCTTCTCTACGTTTTACGTTGTTTATGAGTCTTGAGGACGGAATCTTATAAAATAGAGACTATTTTCTATAGAACAAAATTTAAAAAATAAGACTTTCACAGGTCGTCCTGAGGCGCATAAAAAGACAGTAAAATATTTTTTTTTACATTTTCGTACAGAGATAAATGCAGTTTTCCCAAACAAATTAATTGCACATTTTAACAAGAGCATTTGAAAAATTTAACACCCTGTATCTTTGAAACTTAGCATCTGCAGACCCATGTCCATATGAACTTTTTGCCTTAGCTTCTTTCAACGAATCTCCCTTTAATCGACGGCACATGTTTTTTTGAATCACACCATACAATTCATTAAAGAAACAGGATTTTATTTTGTACTTTCCCTCGAGAATCGCGTGCCGTAAAAATTCGACAGACGTATCGCATTTTTGCAGGGCGCGGTTTAATAGGGCAAGTACGCAATGTTAAACAACCGATATAGTAGGGATGTAAGCTGACAACTCTTAAAACCTAGTTGGTGTTCTACTTTTTCTAAAGGCGTAATTCCCTAAAAATCAAAAAGGGGTTTCCTAACAATAAGCAACGTTTTAGTAACTTTTGGGTTCAGCTACTATACTAATTAGGGTCATTTAAAGCCTCGTTACCTTTCTTCTCAGTTTTTACCAATCTTCACACTCTTCCTTCTAAAAAATAATCTTTGCGCGATTCAGTCTTCTTCACAATAATAAAACTAACATTTAGGGTCCTTACATCAACCAAAAAATAAGTTCTTGTCAAGATAACCAGAAGAAATTTTTTTAAAACAATTTCTTTTCACCTTTAACGTTGTTTGTGTGAGTGTTAAGGACGGAATCTTGTAAAAAGAGACGGACTATTTTTCTATAGAACAAACTTTAAAAATACAGTTTATACACTACATTTAAGCCTTGTGCTAGAAATATTTTAACAAATAGCAAGTTTTCTGGGATTACACTGCTTTGTAATAATTCTTTGATAACCTTTAGAATCATCAAACGTTCCTATAAAAAACAAATAGTTTTTTTTTGATAGGAACATTTGGTGGTTCTAATATACAAAGAATTAACACAAAGCCGTATATCCCAGAAAAATTAGAAAATTCTGATTTTGTTCACTAATAAAAAGTAGTCACTCTTCTTACAAGACCACGAACAATTTCTTTTCTACGTTTTATGTTGTTCATGTGAGTCTTAAGAACCGAGTCTTATAAAAAGAGACATCTTAACAATTAGCAAGTTTCCTGGGATTACATTGGGTTGTATTAATTTCTAGTATATTAAACTTTAGAATCATCAAACGTTCCTATCAAAAAAACAAATAGGTTCTTTTTGATAGGAACGTTTGGTGATTCTAAAGAAGAAAAACACAAAGCAGTGTAATCCCAGGAAACTTACAAAAATTAGAAAATTCTAATTTTATTCACTAATAAAACGTAGTCCGTCTCTTTTTACAAGACCACGAACGATTTCTTATCTACGTTTTACGTTGTTTATGTGAATCTTAAGGACGCGGTCTTGTAAAAAGAGACAGACTATTTTTTCTATAGAACAAAATTTAAAAATAGTTTATACACTACATTCAGGCCATGTGCTAGTAATATCTTAACAATTAGCAAGTTTCCCGGGATTACACCGCTTTGTATTAATTCTTTATATATTAACCTATAGAATCACCAAACATTCCTATCAAAAAAACCAAATAGGTTATTTTTGATAGGAACGTTAGGTGATTTTAGAATCACCAAACGTTCCTATAAAAAAACAAATAGGTTCGTTTGGTGATTCTGGAGGTTAATATACAAATAATTAATACAAAACAGTGTAACCCTGAAAACTTGGAAAATTCCAATTTTGTTCACTAATAAAAAGTAGACTGCCTCTTTTTACAACACCACGAACAATTTCTTTTCTACGTTTTACGTTGTTTAAGTGAGTTTTAAGGACGGAGCCTTATAAAAAGAGACAGCCTTTTTTTCTATAGTACAAAAGTCAAAAATATAGTTTATACACTACATTTAGACCATGTACTAGTAATGCCTTAACAATTAGCAGGTTTTCTGGGATTACATTGCTTTGTAATTAATTCTTTGTATTTGTATGTTTAGAATCACCAAACGTTCCTATCAAAAAGAACTTATTTCCTAACAATTATTGTGTTCACTAACAAAAAGTAGTCTGTCTCTTTTTACAAAACCACGATCTTAAGAGACCCTCTAAAATCCAAATTACCGACATTTGGAACCCAAAAACCGAGAAATTTCGGTAAACGAGTCAAGTCGAAGTTTCATTCAAGTCACCTTTTAAAAAATTTAAAACTAAGAAATGGTTGATAAGAAGCACCCTATCACACTCCTAATTTTTCCTCCTCAACCCCTCAAATTTTGACCCTATTCATCATAAAAACGTAAGTCGAATTAAACCTCTCCATGTACTTGTACTTTTTACTGGCCAAAAATTTCTTGATTGTTCCAATCTCGGATTCGTCTTCTTTCAAGTCGACTCCGATAACCTCAATTTTTACCCTCTCAAAGGGGATCGTTTCCAGTACTTGTAGTTCCGTACCGCCTGTCTCTAGACTTAAATAGTCTATGGTACTGGCGTTTATAGCGAGTATAAGGGAATAAAGTGGGAAACACTTTACTCTGACGACTAGCCAATCAGGGTTTTCGATGGAGTTGCTGTGTATGTCGTTGATTTTGACGTCATTCTCGTTATGTAAGGTGACCTGTAAGGGAAAAATTATCTCACTAGTTGTTTTTTTGAAGCGGCTTGAATTTTTAAAATAAGAGCAAACAAATTACATTTTTTACATTTGTTCAGTTTTTATCAAACCCAAGTCATATATTTTTGGAATCTCCAGTAAATTTGCCGTCAGATAAAGGAATATTCGCAGAAATTCACCTTAGTTTGGGTGATACAGCAGCTTAAATAAAAAATATCTTAAAATAAGAACACAGAGATGAATTTTTTTTACATACCTCCCTAGGGTAGGGCATAGGGCTAATGCAAGCGTGCATGCACTGACTCTTAACTCTGTTATGTCTCCTCAGATTGAAGTAGTGTCTAGGATCAGGTTGAACTAAAAGACCTCTCCAGCCATATTTTCTTTCCAGAGCTTCGGTTTTTGAAATTTTTCCATCGCTATAGGCGCCTGTTTCAACGAAAATTCCATTCTTCTGCAAACGGAAAAAAATGTATTCAAAGTGAGGCAAACGAATGGAATTCCATGATTTTTCCAGGTGTGTGGCAACGCTGTTATTTTCCTACTAACCTTATTATTAAGCAGCTTCAACACATACTCAGTTTCGCTGGACATAGATTCTTGAGATTCGAGAGGTTTGTGGTGAGGTTCTATAGCAGGGAAAATTGTCACTTCTCGTAGGTACAGGATAAGTTGAGGGTCATCTTGTGCTATACCGTTGAGTTCCATGTCTTTATTTAGACTCAGAGTAAATTGGTAGTGCTTCATTGCTAAAATGTTTACCAAGATGATGATTATTTCACTGCACGCTGTACGTAAAAAGTCCAAAGCCGACTTATTATTTCAAATACTAGACGAGTGTTGTACTGTCGATTCTCTGGGTGGCAGTTTAGATAACGCCGTCAATAGTTAAACAATGAAAGTGGAAATTTTTACACTATTAAAAGTTAAAAGGTTTTTTTATTCATTTTAAGCATATTTTCACAGCAATAATGTACCTGGATTCATAACCTGTATTCATAAAAAACTCTGTTTGTCAAAAAAATTAGGTATCCATATAAAAATTTCAGATCAGATGTTAATAATAAATTGAGAAAACATAAAAATGCTTTAAGATAGAAGTGCCATTATTTATTACTTTAGATTTTTTTTTTATAAAATAACAAAGATGTTTATAATCCAAAATAAAGCCTAAATATAAAATTTGAAATCTGAATTCTAATTGTTAAATTTATCTCAACTTACATTTTTTTCAAACACAAACATTAATCTTGTTAATAACAAACAATAAAAATGAAACAGGAATTTGTACAAATGTGGAAAAAATGATTTCTCTACATATTCTGCTCTAATTTCCACACATTTCCTCAAATTAGAAATAAATTTACCATAGATCTTACGAACGGTTGAGATAAATTTAAAAAATAGAATTCAGATTTTAAATTTGCATTTAGGCTTTATTTTGGATCATAAACAACTTTGTGTTTGTGTAAAAAAAATTCTAAAATAATAAATGGAAATATGCTAAAATTAATAAAAATTTTAGCTTTCAAAAATTCGCAACTCCATGAAAAATGGGTCTAAATTTCTAAAAAAAGCAAATGAAGGAATTTTAGGTCTAGTTTTAAAAAAATCATGTGCATCAAATCCCAACAGACAGTAAAAAACAGCGACCAAAATAACGAAAAAAAAAAAAGCAAAAATGTCGAATTTTACGTGTTTTTTAGGGCATTTCCAATAGAAGGGGCACTTTGTGTATATTTTTCCCAGATAGATAATCACTTAAACTACAAAACGCCGTTTGGTTCACCCCGAAATCTTTTTCCGATCCTTTTGGTGATAAGGGTGGGGGTGGGGGACAGCAATTTTTAAACGATTTCCCGAAAAATGTTTTAAAAAATGCATTAAAAAAATACTTCATATATATTGTTGAATTCGTGCTTCAATAAGCTTTCATTTGATACTCTACACGATGCCCTTGAATTTTTTTTCCATTTTCCAATTTACCCCCTGAAATTTACCTCCAGAATCAAAATTCAACTTTTTATACTTCACGTCTATAATTGGGCCACCACACATCTCTGTGCCAAATTTAAAATTTTTATGTCGAATAGTTTCAGAGAAAATCGCCTGTGATAGACGGGCGGACATCGCAGTGAATCCATAAGTGTTCCGTTTTCACGGAACACTGAAAAAAATAATTTTGAACGTATTTTACCTGTATTATCCATGTACAAAATCAACACCGTCATGACAGTAGCGAAAGCAACAAAAAACCCTGCAATTGGCAACAGTTTCTTCGTCAGAATTCTTGTCGGATCATCGGCCTCTGAAGATGGATTTTTTATTGGAGTTGGAGGCATCTGGGGAATGCTTGTAGGTAATCCGTTCTGTTGGGGCAGTGGTGGTTGGGTAGAGTTTGTACTTTGCGTAGCTGTCATTTTAACTTCGATGATTTGTAATGGCTGCTGTAATGGAGAGAGGCTATTACACACAGTGTGATGAATGGGGTAAATTAGGAGCTATACACGGCAATTATAGAAAATTCGCTTTGTTAAGTATTCAAAATGTGCTGCACTATTGGCTAGACAAGAATGCGGCTTATTTTCGAACCCTTGGCGATTGTTTTGAAGTGTTTCGGCATTAAACCACCTTAATTATTGGGTAACCAAAAGCTCTTAAATATTCTCAGGCGAAGTTCTGGAAACTACCGTTTTAAGCGATTCCAGAGGAAGAAATCAAGCGGTGTCATATCTGGAGATCTCGCCGGCCAACACAAAACATTCTCGTACATGTAGTGCACAAAGTGTGGGGGGGAGGGGAGGCGGGGAGCATGTCAAGTTTTACAGAGGGTGGCTACTTTTAAAATGAAAGCACCATGTAATTTATTGAAACAAAATTTGTACTTTTAAATAAAATTAATTGACGAATTGACGATCCCCTAAATTTATTTTCAATGATCCACCTAATAATTTATTTTTTAAAACCAAACTTTCCTTTTAAAAAAGTGCAAGTTCCATGCGAAAACTCCCTAAGAAAGAATCAAGCCAAGCCATCGTCGAATGATATCCAAGCTTGCTCCGGGCTGGGTCGTATTTTAAATTGGGCTCATTGGTCATTATATGGACGATATAAATTCATTAACACTAAGAGAGAAACAGATATACGCGCTTTAGGAAGTTTAAAAGAGACAAAATTTGTCGACGGCCCATCAATAATATCGCGCCACTCCCACTATAGAAATAAACTCGAACCGCCCCGTGAAATACTCTTTCAAAACATTTTGGTTGGACAAAGAAAAACTAATTAGGTACCTAATATGCGCCTTGTATTTGCATTGTATTAATGTATTATTAATTAGCGGCTAAACATAGAAATACGATCTCTCAGCAACGCCAATGTTAGTCATCAAATATAACGGCATCGGCACGGGTTTTCTCACATTAGCAACGTGGTCAAGATGTAGAGTCTCATCTATAGCTATTTAAAAAATTAGATAGACTCTAAAAGGTGCATTGGCAACAAGTTTAGCACTTGTTCCTCGATGAAATGTTTTAAAAATTATTGGAAATCTCATATCTACTACAGCTGGCAGCCTGCGTGTGCGTAGACAAAGATCGTATTACTATATCTAGCCGCCAGTATTGTACTTATTAAAGAAAACGGAGTTTCGGCTAGCTTTTCTAATTTTATTTTACGAATAATCATACTTTTAGTACAAGGCGCGACCTCTATTGAGGCGACGCAAACGTATCAAAACGGGAAGCCGCTAACAATCTTAGAATAAAACATAGAAAAGTAATAAACATCTAGAGTAGCAATGTTCAATATACTACAGTACCTATTTTATGATTCTTGCGGTGTTCATTTGTAGGTAAATACTTACGTTCAGATTCACTAAGAAAGTTTAAGATTTAGTACTGGTTTAAATTAAGATCTTATAGTTGATCAGTTATATTTTGACAGGTTTTTGTCCTGTCATTGTTAATAATTCGTTATTAAAAACATGGATTATTCTGATATTTCAGCGATTTACTTGGTTTCCAAATGATTTTTATCTTGGAACGAGTTGCTGTAATGAATTTAGTTCTATTATTGTTGAAAGTACGTACTAAAATTGTCCTTTCCTTGATAATTTTGTGAAAAAGCTCAGAAATAAGTTCAAAGTATAAAACTTAGTTGTCTTATTCTTACACTTGTCAGTTTAAAACTTTTGGTTGTCAAATTAGACCGGACCAGCGTTGGAGAATCTGGCTGTTAATTTCTTAGTTAAAACTAGGCACATTATTAAAAAACCATCCATAATTAAAAAAGTGTATTTTGCTTGTTGCATTGATATCACTAGTCATTGTAAAAAAACTCACGGGCCGCCCCTGCAAGGCTCGAGCACCTACATTACACAAATATAAATTTAGACCATATCAAGTAAAAATCGTTTAGTATTTAAATCCTTTTTGCAATTTGTTCTTGCAGCAAACTCAAGCTTATGTGTATTTTGGAAGATTTGTGATATGTTCCGATGAGGCGTAAAGCTCTGGTATTTTCAATGCACAATACCAGACATTGGTATCAAGAAAACTATCATCTATACTTTGAGCGGGAGCAGCAGGGAAGATTCCGTTTCAGCGTCGCTTGTTTTATTTTGAGAAGGCAACTAACTTATAGAAGTTATGGGGGAAGCCTTTCATCAAATCGTTACCTAGCTATATTGCAAGATGTATCTGAATTGCTACATGGTGTTCCCTTGGCTTACTTAAACAATAAATATTTCCAACAGGACCGGGCGCCTGCCCATAATGATGGAATAATACGCCTTATTTAGAAAATAAGTTTCCTGAAAAATGGACAGGAACAAACGGACCTGTAAGATGGCCACCACGATCACCCGATTTTTCCCTCCTTGACTTTTTTTTTGTGGGGTTACTTGCAAAATAAAGTTTATAAGTCTCGACATTGCACTATAGAAGAATTACTGTGTAAAGCCATTACACTCGAATTTGAAAATTTGCAGGGACTCATACTTTTAAATGCCATACAATGAATAAGTAAAATGTGCTAGTTTTGTGTAGAGAAAATGGTCACAATTTTGAGTAACTTTTGTGACTTATTAAATATAAACAAAGATTTTTTACATTTGGTCACTGTTTAAATTGTAATAAATTATACCGAGAAGTAAAACAATTTTTTTTGGGTATGTAATGACTTCCTTAAACGATTAAGTGCATATTCCTTATTTAACTGATAAAGATAAAATATGATAGCTTACCTAACTTTAACACTACAATCAAGCACTATCAATAAGAATCATACCTTAAAACTAATACAAATATGAGTCACTGTAGGTTAAAAAGCCAGCAAATCACACTTGCAGTAAATAAAATAAAAGTGAAGATTAGTTAATTAGCCAATGAATCCACTAAATACAATTATTTTCAATTGGATAATTGCATCGCTAGAAATTGAGAAAACCTTGTTCGATCAGAGGCTAAAAAGATGTTTAGCGATCAATAGTTTTCAATGAACAGTCTCCTTGTGCATTTTCTTGTTTATTCAATAATTTTATAGGCAGATTTACTATTGCTAAGGCCAATCTAATTTGACAATCGATACTTTAAATTAACTAGTGTAAGAATGGTAAATCTAGTGTTGAACCAAAGAAAATATAATAAGTTTTGTACTACGAATTTCTTACTTAGTTTTCACGCAAATTTACAAAGAAAGGGGTAACTCAAGTTTGTTTTTTACAATAACGGAATTAAATTCATGTTGGTAACATTAAAAGGTTAAAAACCATTTGGAAACCAAGCGATTTTTTTTTATTTGAGACAGACTACATAGACTTCAAGCCTAAGTAGGTACTAACGTACCGTGGGCATCTGAAGAGAAGGAAAATGTAATCTACTGACACGGGATTTAGAGTACTGAAGGTTGGTAGGGAGAGGGAAAACATCTGTAGGCAATTTGTTCCACAATCGGAAGACCCTAGGTATGAATAAGGGAGAGGTAGGGTGTTCTAGGGTTTTGTAGTTGAACAGTAAAGGGATGCATACATGACGCGCCTCTTGTTCTGTTAGGAACAATCAAGGGGGGAATTATGATGGCTAGGTCTGCAGAGACACGAGTTATTGTGTGCTGTTGCAGGATCATAACTAAGTTATTGCCATAGTGTGAGAATAATAAAATGTCACTAAACACAATCAAATATAAAGTTATATCTCTTTCCAGAAAAAGGTATTGTGGATCATGTTTATAATATTGATGGCTATCTTCTACCAAGGGTTACACTAGTCAATGATCTTGGTATCCTTTTCAATAGGGAACTGAGATTTATTGTCCATATTGACAATGTTACTGCAAAGGCTTTGTCATGCAACAGTTCTGGCAAATTAATGGCATCGAGGTCCTTAAGTCTGTTTACTACGTAGTGGTACGGAGCCCCCTAGAGTATTGTTGCATGATATGGGCTCTTTATATAGGGTTTCTAAAATACGTCATACCACTATTGCTATCTCCGAAACGGTAAAAGATACGAGGTCGGTTAAATTAGAGAAAATGTGCCATTTTCAGTCTCTACTTATATTCCGTTTACGGAGTTGCCAAATTCTCTATAGTTTGTTATCTACAGGGGATTTTTTAAAAATAGTCGAAAATTTAATTCTTAAATATTTCGGAAACTATTATAGTTAGAAAAAATTGTCTGAACAAAAATCACACGATTTTTTACCTTCTCTAAAGTAACGTTATGATTTTGTTTATGTCATTTATTTTTTATTGAGTTACTGATACTAACTTGTTTTTTTCAAATACGGACCTGGACTTTTTGCTGCATTTTTGAAACAATACTTCATAAGCTTTACATCTGTGTATCACATGATTATGATTTTCGACGTTCTGGCGAAGAATAGCACCATTATCAGGATATTCTACCAGTACGGACCTGTCATTTTTCAAGTTAACGCGTCATTTCACAACCAGAAAAACCACGAACCATAGCGATAGGTTGTGAATTGTGCCTTAACATGGAAGATCCCAGGTCCGTATTGAGAGAAAATCCTGATGATGTTGCTATTCTTGATCAAAACGCCATAAAAAATATTCAAGTTATACACGGTTGTAAAGGGTATGAAGTATTCTTTCAAAAAATGCAGCAAAAAGTCCAGGTGCGTATTTGAAAAAAACAAGTTAGTATCAGTAATCTTGTGATTTTTGTTAAAACAAGATTTTTCTAACTGTAATAGTTTTCAAGATAGTTTTTAAGTAAGCTTTAAATTTTTGACTATTTTTAAAAAATCCCCTGCAGATAAGAAACTATAGAGAATTTGGCAACTCCGTAAACGGAATATGAATAGGGACTAATAATGGCGCATTTTCTCTAATTTAACTGACCTTGTATATTTTACTGTTTCGGAGAGTGGTACTTATCACCTATTTTAGACATCCTGTATAACATATTAAGAGAATAGAACGGGTACAATCGAAGTTTGTCAAGTTCTTATTTGTTAAACTAAATATGGACAGTTCTCTATTACTATACCATGAGCTGCTCAATATATTAGGCCTGGATACCCTGAAAACATGCAGAAATCGGCTGACCTTGGTCTTTGGCCACAAGCTACTGAATAATGAGATAGGCTGCACAGACCTAATGACCTTTATAAATTTTAGAGTGCCATATCGCCCTACGATGCAACTAGAACTATTTTCTATAAACTCTAGTCGTACTGATATTGGAAAAACAGCAAGATTAACCAAAATGTTGTACTAAAACATGCTACCATATAATAATCTGAATCTTAACTGCTTAACTGTTGTTCAGTAGATTTAAAAATAAAATTAGAAATATCATAGACAATCTCACTATATGATTAGGTATATACATTCTTATTCCTTTTGTGGAATGGAGTAAGTAACGAACACTGAAAAATATTAATGGTTATGTTTCAATGTGTTGTATTGTTGGACCAGATAAGTTTTGTTCTACCGAATTTGTACTTTTTGCATTGATTTCTTTTCTTTTTTTGATTTCTTTCTTTTGTGTGGTTTGTACTATTTGGAGTTTCTCTGCAATGCATGTACCTCGGTATGTACTATCTGAATATATAAACAACATAAAAAAATAATATTTAGGGTATAATATAATTTAGGAAAGTAAAAAACAGTAGGTACATTATAAAATAATGGTAATTATTGATATTACTGGAAACAGCGAATTTTTTCATGAAATTTTGCACAGACCCTAATTTTGGGTCGTAGAACACGAATCCGAAGTCAGCTTTTGGCGGTCTCGTATGGTTTTTCCAAAAAAAATTTTTTTTTGCAAAACTTTTAGGTTAAATTTTAGGTTACCTTTTTTTTATAGATTCCTTTAAGTTTCGACACTTTCACTTCAACATATCTGTAAACTTATAATTTTTATTAGTTTTCGTCACACAAAACACCACATTTAGGCAAAAATAGCTAAGAAAATTGCTTTTTTCTATAGAAAATTCCATTTTATCGCTACTAGATGTCATTATTTTGCCAGCTGTCAATTTTCCGGCGTTGCCACGTTTACAAAGCATTTTTCTCGCAAATTTTAACAATTTCCGGCCATAAATAAATCCAAAAAAAGAGATGGCAATATGAGAGTAAAATAAGACAGATAGCATTTTATTTTCCCTAAAAGGGCAAAAAGATGACCCCAACCAACACCCTGGGGCACCGATCCCTCTTCGCCTGCGAGGAAAGAGACTGGTCAGGGCCCCTAACCAGGTGCTAACCCTGTTCCGACCTTAGGGTGCCCTCCGATCCACCGTTCGTATCAAAAACTTTTCTAAGTCGGTGAATTAGGTGACAGATCTAATATTTTCGATATAACGGTGGATCGGAGGGCACCCTAAGGTCGGAGCAGGGTTAGCACCTGGTTAGGGGCCCTGACCAGTCTCTTTCCTCGCAGGCGAAGAGGGATCGGTGCCCCAGGGTGTTGGTTGGGGTCATCTTTTTGCCCTTTTGGTTAAATTTGGTTCATTTTCGCATTTTCCCGCCAACTTTTTATTATTCCTAATTTACAACTTTGTCTTGAAAAATAAGTAAACCTGGCAACGCCGGACATTTGACAGCTGGGAACGTAATGGCGTCTACTACCAAATACAATGGAATTTTATATAGGAAAAAGCAATTTTCTTAGCTATTTTTGGCTAAATGTGGTGTTTTGTGTGACGAAATAAAATAAAAATTATAAGTTTACAGATATGTTTAAGTGAAAGTGTCGAAACTTAAAGGAATCTATAAAAAAAGGTAACCTAAAAGTTAAAAAAATTTTTTGCGGAAAAACCATTCGAGACCGCCAAAAACTGACTTCGGATTCGTGTTCTACGACCCAAAATTAGGGTCTGTGCAAAATTTCATGAAAAAATTCGCTGTTTCCAGTAATATCAATAATTACCATATTTTATTCTGCAACCTTTTTGAGCCTGCAAAAGGACTTTTCTACAATAAACAACAAATAAGAAATAACAGGGATGCAGAGTTCATAAGATAAAGAGAAAATATCCTGGTGAATTAGAGTTCCCGATAACAACCTAGGCATCTCACGGGACTATTCACAAACGGAACTTGGATTTCTGCTTATTCGCCTTGTTTTTTGATTTAAAAACCGTAGTAAATACCTACATAAGAAGAAAATGTAGTTAATTTCGACTGTATTATACCTAATGTTTTTTAATTTACAGCTAACATGTTGAAGATGAAGAATGTCCTTTAAGAATATAAATATACCATTAAAAAAAGGAGGTACTATTGTCTCTGTTTACCATTTCTAATCCTAATTAGCATAGGCTGAACTATACAAGCAATTTAAAGCCAAAAATTCACAAATACAGTCTAAAAACTAATCTACAAAACAATTCAAAAATTTACCTTTTAAAATAACACCTTTAACCTGCCTAAAGGTCCACTTGTTCTCAAATAAACACTTTGGACGACGCCATAAGTCCCTTCTTATGTAAATGAACTGTGAAAAATGAACGTGACCAAAACAACAAAGGTAAAAGGCCCATACCCTTTTTTAAATTTTTAATTGTTACCTGCCAGGTGCTTTATGAGCCTTTAAGGCTTTCGCCGTGGGGCGAAGTCGCGTGAAAACGGGCGATTTTGGACCTTAGGTCATTTTTGAGACATCCCTGCTCCGTGCCTTTTCTTCGAACACTAAAGACAGGTTTGTATTTTGAAATTTTCAATCATTTTTTCTTGGTTACTTTAGTAACTTCCTCCATTCTTGATTCAATGACGTAATTTTGATTATATTTGTTAACAACTTTTTCCTATCGCAGATTTTGTTGTCGATTTTGTATAACCAGTATGAAATATAAATCATTTATTTTATTTTATTAACATCTAAAGTCTGACCTGTCGTTGGAACATCAAATAAAACTTTTTTTTTCTGTTCTTCGAACAATCAAAATTGTTTTCCACAGGATTTGTGCTGCTAACTTCATTAAGCTCCAATTCAGATCAGGATTCCAAAAATTGCAGTTTTTTAAATAGTGAATACTGAATAGTGTTTAGTTTTTAATTTGTAGCCGTCTTGAATTAACTGTTCTATTTTTATTCTCTGCACCTCAAAGAATAAGCGCTAGAAAATCACAGTACTGTAAAAAGATTAGAAATTTGTGTATGCTTCCTGAGCCTTATAAAGCCGCCTCTGATTCAGACAAATTACTGGTTGCCTGGTCTTGGAGCCTGTAAATTTGTTTTGTTGTTTATATAGTATGTCCACGAATGGGGTAGACAAGAGGACAAATGGACCAAAAAGTGAGATACGAAAAAGGTCATTATTTATAAAAGTTTTTGCTTGCTTTAAAATTAAGATACACACAGATGTTTGTACAGGGTATGCAAAAAATACAAAAATTTGGTTGTGTACCTATAAAATTGTCTTTTTTAAAATTTTAATGCAAAACGTTAAATAAAAAAGTTTTTTTTAATATTAAAAGAATTCTTATTCCAGATTTTCACGTAAAAATTTAAAATTTCTAAATTACGTTGTTAAAATCAAAGTTTTTCTAAGTCACATATTTATGGTCACCTGTTTTATTTGATTAGGTACCAGTGACGGATTTAGGCTTGCTGCCGCCCTAGGCCCCGTTCGATGCGCCGCCCTTTTTGATAAAATGAATTTCATTAATTTTGATCCAATATTTTTATTTTAAAATAACTTTATTTTATTGAAATATAATTTTTAAATATAACTAATAAACATGACATAAATAAGTTATGAACTTTAGACAGATAAATAATAATTTTTTTTAATATTAATCAATTTGAAAATTTCTTTTTCCTGGCTTTGGTCCGCGCAAAAACGTCGATTATATCGTCATAATTAATTTCTTGGACTAGTTGAGCTTCAATAGACAGTAATGCAAGAGCATTAAGTCTATCTTGGCCCATGCTTGCGCGTAAATAGGTTTTTACCCTTTTTAGAGTGGAAAAAGATCTTTCTCCTGAACAATTTGTAGCCGGAATACTCAAAAAAATTCGTAGAGCAATGTCCACATTCGGATAAACATCTCGAAGACTCCGTGAATGCAATACATTGCATATTTTTTGTGCAGAGCGTACATCTTCCGTTTTTGCTAAGGAATCTTTGAGTTGACAATGTAAATGAATACATTCATTGCCTAACGTCTCTTCCAAATCGGCAGAATACTTACTGACTAGTTTATTGGCAAGATTTTTCAATTCGTTTGTATCTATTTCAGCTAAATCATCAAAAAAATTGAAATTTTCGTAAAGCTTTTCATATGCACTTTTACGCCCGGCCAATTGTACACTCAGAGTGTCTAGAATAGGGTAATAAACATTTGTGCGAAAATTTTCTTGTCCAGAAAAAGGTGTTCTTTCATTTACCCGTGAGTCATCTGGCTGAATTTTTCTGGTTTTTTTGCGACGAGTATCATAACGATAATAATCGTGAACTCCAGATAGTGCTTTGGCTTTTTCTTCATATTCAGAAAATTGTCTGTCTCTCATGTCTTGAAGAAATAGAGCCAGAGAACTATAGATCTCTGCACAATGGATGATAAATCAGCTTGAGATTCTTGAAGCTTCTTACTAGCAGCATTAAAACGATCTAAAATTACATTCCAAACAATGACTAGGATTGCTGTTTCTAAATGCTGCAATTTTCGCTGCAATCCCGTAGCTTCAGATCTCGTAGTCGGTTTCTCATCTCTGCTTTCGGCAATAAATTCCAGTGCATCAATTATTGCAGACCACTCTTTTTCTAATGCGTAACATGCATCATGTCGAGCAGACCAACGAGTTTGAGAAAGACTCTTAACTCTTAAATTTGTACGCTGCACCAAGATCTCCCAACGATGTGTAGATATAGTAAAGAAATTGTATAGTTCTTGCAAAGTAGAAAAGAAGTCGACTGCTTCTGTTACCGATTCAACTGCACATGATCCTACCAAATTTAAAGAATGGGCGGCACAAGGAACGTAATCTGCTAAAGGATTAATTGTTTTGATTCGTGTCTGAAGGCCAGAATATATACCTGACATATTGCTTGCATTATCATAAGATTGGCCACGACAGTTCATTATGTCCAAACCATTATTTTCTAGAGATTTTAACAAAGCATCCTCAATATCTTTAGCTTTATGGCCGATATTTGGTAGAAATTCTAGAAACCTTTCAACAATTTCACCGTTATCACGTACATATCTTATAATTATAGTAAGCTGATCGACATGTGCAATATCAGGAGTAGAATCTACAATTATACCAAAATACTTAGCAGATTGCACTTCACTAGAAATTTGTTGTAGTACTTTATTCTGAATCAACAATATAATTTCTTCATAGATTGTTTTAGACAAATACGACGTATTTCCACTACCAGGGTGCGCGTACAATTTTAAATGTTCAGATAAAAATGGATCAAATTCAGCAAGAAGCTCTACTGTTCCTAAAAAATTCCCATTATGAGGATCTCCTATTCGTTCTGAATTTCCTCGAAATGGCAACCCTCTTATTGCTAGTGATTTAATAATTGCAATTACTCGGTATAAAATTTTTTTCCAATACGTTATTTCCTCATCGAGCTGTTTTATTAGAAGTTGATCAACACGCCCGTGAACTACTGCTCGAGCTTTAAAATAACTAACGTTAGTTTTATGAAAATCAGAATTTTCATGAGCTTCGATGCGTGCTTTTGAGTTTTTCCAGTCACGAAATCCTTCGCCAGTAAAAGCATTCATTTCACCACTTCTACCAAATAATAAGCATGGAACACAAAATACAGACCCTTTAGTTTCTGAATAAATTAACCACTCACGGCGTTGAATCTCTCCGTTTTTTAAAGTACGTTGAAATAAACTTTTGGAACAATGCCTCGTTTTATCACTATAAACATTTCTGGAATTTTTAAAGTCCGTATTATCATTTCGTGGTATACCGTTTATAGTTATGAAATCCCGTGTTTCTTCATTCAAATTCCATAAAAAGGGATCAGTATTAAATTTTAAAATATCAGTTGTTGACTGGATTTCTTCAGTATCTTGTGATGAAGGAAAATTTGACGGCGTCTCGTTCGTATCTTGTGATAGAGAAGGGTGTGACTGTACTTCTTCGATATCTTGTTCTGAAGTCTCTTCTAATTCCGGCTGGAAAAAAAAGTCAATTTCAACAACTGGCATTTATTTAATGTTTACCACGACTAACGTTATATATATAAAAAAGTTATTAGCAATCATAACAAGATACTTACGACCGATGAACATGATGGTTGTTGGTCATTATTAGAAGACTTAGTTGAGCTTGTCATAAAACTAGATATTTTTGGAATTTTTTTAAGTAAATTATCTATTTTCGTGGATTCTTCTGCTTTTCTTTTACGATATTCTGCACCGCTAAATTTTTTTCGATAGCCACTCATATTTAATTAAAAAATAAAATCAAAACTACCACAAATTATATAAAAAAAACAATGTCTAATTTAAAGTTATCAATCAATTATTTTTTTAATGTTAAGAAACAGAATAAAATAATTCGAGACTTGTACACATGAAGAGCATTCGTAAAACTAAAATGATTGCTGTGCCTTTTCTAGAGCGCGATGTTTCGTTCTATAGGTACATTAAACAAAACAAAGTCAAACGCGTCAGTACCTGTTAAAGTTTGACACATTTATCTGTATCAGTGAAAATAATTCGGGCAAAAAACAACAAGGCACTATGCAATGTTGTCTAATTATTTTAATGAAATGAGTAGTTTTATTTAAAAAATTATTTGCCCCACATATTGACTTTATTTAATAATAAAATAATAACATGCAATGATATTCTTATCATATAAAAATATATTACAATTTAACGTTCAAATTTTAGGAAACAAAAAATTGTATAACCGCTAATAATTAAGAATTATATAGGTATATTTCAATATCTGTGTATACTAATGCGTAAATTTGGCGACATGCCCTAGTTCAAAGGGTTGCAGGTGGCTAGATGAATTTGGATCGGCTCGCGCCAGACGAAACGGACCTAGAACGTTTTGGAATGTGAAGTGAAGGCAGACGCGGCCACCTGTTTCGAGACAACAATAACCAGTGTCGGCTCAATAGTGCAGCGAAAATATGAATAATTATGCGAAAGGAAAAATACTGCACAGCCAAACCCGTGAGGTAATCGCTAATGTTTATCGTGTATGAGATGAGGAAAGAAAAGATAATGCTTTTAAGCTGCCCCTGAAAAGAAAACTAGACCGGGTTGCCTTGTACACAGGGGTTAGTACAGGCGCAATAAGACAAATCCACAAAGAAGACGAAGATAGGAAAGCAAATAATCCTAGCCAGCTTTTAAAGTCTCCTTCTCCCTTCCTCCCTAGAGCCACTCATTATAACACTGGGAGGTGAAGAAGATAGTGAAGCGACAATGACAGTGACAGCGATGGCGAAAACGTTGACGCAAATTTAAGCGGACTCGATGAAACTGAACCCCATGATTAAAATTATTATGTTTTCCCGCCATTTTTCGTTAGGACTATAATACATAATGTCGTGTTTTTAATGTTTTTAACAGAAAGTAAAGAACATTACTCGATAAAGACTATAATTGATCTATTAAAAAATTAACATCTTACCCACAGATTAAGAAATAAATTGATGAATTGAATTATAATATATTCCATAGAAATTTTTTTATAAAAACTAATCTGAACCAATTTTTGAAATGGATTGTCTTTACTTTTTTTCGACTCTAAAATTTTAGCATTTCAAAAATTTTGCCGCCCCTCAAATTATGCCGCCCTAGGCCCGGGCCTCACGGGCCTAGGCGTAAATCCATCACTGTTAGGTACATGATACAAATATAAAAGAAGATATGACACCGCGCAGGTAGGCGTGGCCATGTACGTCACGCTGTGAGTAATTCCGCTATATTTTGTAAACGAGACACGTCTTTGGTAAGATCGTGTTGTGTGTTAAATTTATTTTTTGGTGTTTTTATATCACATTTAGGAGTTTAAAAGTGAAAATGAGGTGTGTTGTGTATGGTTGTGATGTGGACAATCAATGCAAGGGATTTATGCTTGATATTAAAGTTTTTAGCTTCCCCAAAGACGAAACACACAGTGTGTGGAAGCGTCTGTGCAAACGAGAAGATAAGTTTAATGTGAAAAATGCTAGAATCTGTTCTAGACATTTTAAGCATGAATTGTGTAATGTCGTGAATGTCAGAGGTGTTTAACGTTTTTACAAACTCGCTTTAATAAAAAAGTTTACTGTGACAAACAATTGCTAAAAATTTCCACGGTAACGAATCACCAGACTTTAATCGAGAAAATAAGACAAAAAAGAGACTAAAAAAGGCTATTTTCTTGAAAAATAAAATCTCTTGTTTTACCTAATTTCATAAATTTAGATAATTTTTGGCACTTTAAGATTTTTTTAAATTTAAAAAATCAAAGAATACAAAAATACAATCATTTTTAATAATTTACTATTTAAAGTGTAAAAGTCCCAAAAAAAGACTATCCTAAAAAACATGATTCCGTCGCAAACTTACAGATGATATTCACTGCAAAAAATAATTGACAAATATAGGAACAAACAAAATTCTTATTTATAATATATTTTCGGAAGACTCTATATAGGTATATATTTTAATAATAATATGCCTCTAAATAAAAATTATTATCTTAATTATTAGGCATAGTTTTATTTTATAAAATTATTTACCTTTTTCTTTTCAGGTAAATAAATACATGGAACGCATTTTGCAGGCAAATTACCAATATCTATTATTTTAAATTAATTTATCCCTTTATTTATACGATTATTTTAAATCATATACTTTAAAATTTGTATTATAAGCAGGAGGCCAAGTATATTGCCAATAAAATATATATAAAATCGCCTGTAACTAACCTAAACTCTATATTGCGCGTTATAAATTTCAAAAATATCTCACAGCGTGACGTCATGCACGAACCCGGACGAA
Source organism: Philopedon plagiatum (assembly GCA_963971165.1). Lineage (NCBI taxonomy): Eukaryota > Metazoa > Arthropoda > Insecta > Coleoptera > Curculionidae > Philopedon > Philopedon plagiatum. The sequence continues at coordinate 2,646,275 of OZ020190.1, read as the reverse complement.
TTTGACATGGTTTCCTTGGGACATGGGACCTTTGATAACTGTGACATATTATTTATCAAAATAATAAAGATGTCTTTAGAGCATAAAATTACTGACTCATACAGGTTAAAGAAAATCACTAATAAGATATTAAACAATAATATTATGTAATAGGTATTCGAGAAATATTTCTTATTTTATTAAACTTTGAAAAAATTAAGGGCACATCATATTTATTTTTCAAAAACTACTCCTTCATATTCTCCGAATTTTTCTGATGTCGAAAATGGGTAAATGCTTCTTCTTATTTCTTCCAGTGAGATCGATTCTACCGCTCTTAAAATTCTCTGCTTTAAAACTTCTTCGTCAGTTTCAATGGGTCTTTCATAACTTTCACATTAATATATCACAAATTGTCAAATCGGGACTCCTAGGAGGCCACATAACTAGATCATTTCGGCCCACCAATCGATTTCCAAATTTTCGATTGAGCCAATCCCTTTTACTTCTGCAGCATAATGTGCAGGACACCCATCGTGCTGAAAATACATATTTCGGTAATTCTTTTAATTTGCCTAACAAAAATGACTCCAGCATATGTAAATAAAAATGTCCACAATTGTATTATCAAAAAATGTATAATTTCAAACATTCACTTTTTTAAAACACTGGCCGGCGCGGCGCGGCGCACTCTGGTCATTTTGTTCAAATTAATCTCGAGTTTGTGCCAAAACCAAGCATCCAATATCCAACCCAAATATAGGCGGTTAAAGAGATGATACTCCAACTAGTATATACTTGAAATGAAGAAGTGTTATTAACTTGTCGTAAGTTGGGAATCATGCCAATACATGCAGATTTCCTATTAGTTGTTTATGTGATTTCGTGAGAAGTATTTCCTTTTTTCAACGTTATTGCAAGTAAAGAGTTGTACAATGTCAGAAGAAAAACTGCAACGTCTGTACTGCTGCACACTTATGGATTCAAGTTATACCGACCTCACGGCTTTGGCTAAGTGTGATTGTAAAGTTGGTCATTTTTTTCTGTGAATTTCTCTTCCAATACCTGACACGTAAAAAAACAAACTTTTTTTTGCATGTCATTGCATATAAAACAATTAGGCTTAAATTAAAGATGTATGACTAGCTGTATTATTAACCAAGCCCTGATAGTCATAATATATCATAAAAGTTTTTTACAATTTTTTTTTGCATAATAAAATTGTACATTTGGAAACTTTGCTTGAAAATCTGGAAAAAGAATTCTTTTAAAATTTAAAACAACTTTCTTATTTAACGTTTTGAATTAAAACTTAAAAAAGTAACTTTACTCTTAACCAAATTTAGGTTTTTGTATTTTTTGCATGTACAAAAAAAAATAAATTTTTGCCATCGTGGATCTTATTTTTAAAGCAACCAAAAACTTTTATAAAGAATGACTTTTTTCGTATCTTTCACTTTTTGGTCCATCCGTGAACACACTGTAGATTTTATAAAAAAAATGCGAGTATTGTACTCGTCAGAGAAGTGTAGTCCAAATTCTGTACGTCGGATTTTTCGTTATTTAAATTTTACGGAGATACAGAGGAAATTTTATTACACTTTTTTTAATTAATGAAAATGTATTTTTTACAATTAATTATTATGTATGTAGGTAGATTCAGAATTAAACAGAAAATATTAATTATTTTTTTATGAACTTCGTATCAAACGACTAATTACTTTATAAAATAAAAAGTAATAACGTACCTACAGAGACATAAAAATTATTGTTCCTAATAATTAATGGCGAATCGAACAAAATAATGATTAATTACTTATTTTCGAAATCCACCTTTTAATTACATTTAGGTACACCACGTGATAAACATAGAGCGTTAAATTATTACCGGTGATGTATTAATTTCCTTATTTTACGCAAAACATTATAATTAATATTTTTTTAGGTACCTAGCTATGATATACATGTACAGGGATATCCAAATAAAAGTGAACAGGCCTTATAACTTTTTTATTTTTAAAGATGGTAAAAATGTTAAATATGAAAGTTTTGGGGATTTTTATGGATCATTCATATATCTCAGAGGTCCCCTAAGTCGCTGACATGGACTCCCTGCAAGTCCTGGGGGTCGATTTCGACCACTTTGGGAATCATCGATATATCTTATTAGCAAAACAATTGAGCATCGAATAAAAAACTATGTATAAAATATCGATTTTCTCGCTTATTTTAAATTGGATGGTATGATTTTTATTATATTTTCGGATTCTAGGAGGTTTTAGACATATTTTGTATAACATACCCTATGCGGTTATTCAATCGTTTTTGAACTATTTCAAATTGAAAATTATTTCGCATGAATATACTTTAAACGTAACTATCTGCGAACGAAATACCTGCTACCTTTTTAAATTTTCTTCGTAGGTAAGTCAAAGTTAATGTCAAGGTTGACAATAATACTTCAGTCACCGTAAATTTATAATTTTATTTTTATAAAAAATGTTATATTAAACAATAAATATTGATTTTTATTAGTTATTAGTATTTGAAAGCAATAACCAGTGATTGCAAACAATAACAAATTAATTATAACATAAACAGATAAATGTTAACATTGGCCAATAAATATCAAAAGAAATTTTCAACATGTCCGCCATTTAATTCTTCGCACTTCTCATACATTCTTCTCTGCCTCTGACGTGTTTACAATACTTCCAGCATCACTTTCGTTCTGATTTCTTACTTCATTTCTCACCTTCTTTTGAATTTCTTCAATATTTTTATTATGATTTCAGTATACGACATTTTCAAATGACCCCAAAGAAATGTATCTAGAGGTGTGAAGTCTGGGCTATTTGCAGGCCAATGTAACGTTCCTTTCAATTAATTGTATTATGGCGAGGCGCTCCGTCGTGTGGCCATATAATACGTCGATGTTCTCCAAGTGGCAATTCGTCGAGAACATCTTCGATTTCATTGTCTAAAAAATTAAAATTGCGCTGGCTAGTTAATGCTCTCCGAAAAAACAATGGTCCTAGAATTTTATTTTGTAATAACCCACACCAAAAGTTGATTGAATTACGCCCCTGAAAAGCAATATCTTCGACGGTAAAGGGATTTTCATCCGACCGAACATGAACATTTCGTCTATTAAACATTCCCACAGTTGAGAAAGTTGCTTCGTCTGTCCAAACGATATAGTATGAAATAAATTAGGATCTTGCTACATTCTTTTGGTAATATTTGTGATTCTTTTTGATCGGTGCTAAGTTTTTGAACTGGCATAACTTTATATGGTATATACTTAAAATACTTTAACGTTCTTTGAACTATTCCATACGTCAACATTTGATCTCGTCTTCCATATCTGAGATACCGCACATAATCCGGAATTATTTTTTTTGGATTCTCTTGAAAATATAATTAAATCGCTAGGTCCCTTTCTTTATTTCTTTCTCTTCTTCTTTTTCCATTGCCCAGAATTCCTCTTTCTTCTAGTCTTTATTATGGTGTTTAATGATGGAGTTCCTTGTCCCTCTTCAGTACTTTACACCATCAAAAATGTGATCGTTTGATCGTCTGATTAAAATAATCAGCGTTAATCAATGCTCAAAGTACTTAATGGGATGTATACTTAAATGTGGCCTGATTAACTATTGTCGGTTCTCTGCATGGCAGTTGAGATAACGCCGTCAATAATAATTAAACAAACAATAGGTTAAACAGAAATAGTGTCTCTTTTCATTATTTATATACATAGAATGTTACCGAGATGGGTCACAGGGTTTGTTACAAATACGGGTGGTTATAGTAATACATACATGGAGTAGACATATAAAGGGTATTGAGTAAACGCGAGCAAAGTCGCGGGTACTCGCTAGTTTAAAATAAAATTCGGTGTTTCATTGGTCTACGATTGCCTTTGCTTGCCAAATGTAGGTCTGTAATGCTTCTTAAAAGTAGGTCCATTTGTCTCTTACATAACTCTCTCTTTTTTAGTCATATCGTACTTCGTGCTACGACGACTGCTCGGATTTGGTTGCACAGTTCCAAGGTCGACTTAACAGCCCAAAGTTCTTTCACTTTTGACACTGAATTTCTCTTTTGCAACAACCACGCATTGAACGTATCCACTCAGTTCGGATCTTAATTCTTTTATTGGCCGTAACGTTATTTCGATAGATTTGGATCATATTATTAGAAACATTTATATCGCTTTCATAATAATAAAATAATGTGAGTTTTAATTGGCAACTTTGTTGTTGTTACGCAGTGTTTGTACCCGACTGCGTACGCCAAGAATTTTGCCTAATATTTTTCACATCTATGATCGTATCAGTATTACACATGTATTACCCATATATTTGGCAACAAGGAGGAGTTCGTTATATATTAGAGTATTAGAGCAATCGGAGATTTCAGGGTTACTCTTAATCTGGTCAACTATATGGCCCGCCCTCTACTTTTAAGATAAGAACGGCTGTTGCCAGGCATTCAGTTATGTGGCATATTTTCAGACTGTTAAACTGTACTAAAATAACGCAATTATTTATTTATTTAAAACTTATTCCGTTGATCACAAATATGATTTGGAAATGTCACACTTCTTATTAAAAATTAATTTAAATCTAATACAGTAAAAAATATATAAAAATAAAAGTACCTAATCAAATTAAAATACAGAGTAATTATGGCATTTCGAATAGTGGATGATATCCGAAAAAATATAATTTAAAAGGATTCTTAAGACTACAGGAATGTAAAGAAAATAAAACCTAGAAAATGAAACATTCACTTTACCAGCTAAGATTAGCATCCGAGAAGACCCATCGGCAATGAGGTCATCCAGCGTATATAACTCCTATGTATGAGAATTTTATTGAATTTCTTTCTGAAAGGTTCATATTACAATGATGTGAGATGTGCGGCTCAAAGGCAATCTGGAATATACTCACAGCCCCATAAATTTAGGAGATCTTGACCCTAGTTTTGTTTTTACTAAGGGTAATCTAAGTTTTTTTTGTCGAGTGGTAAAATAACCTTAAAAGTAAATTAAAAGTTGAATTTAAAGAGGACAGCAAGGCAGACAAAAGGAAAATGTTAATTTTTTAGCTAGCTCTAGGATGTTGCAATGCCTTTACAGTGCTAGGACACTATCTTAAATCAGTTTTCCTCATAAAAATGATAATTTAAAACATTAGGCTTTTCTTGACGGTTATAAACTAGGTACTTATCTTGGTGTCATTTAAAGCTTGGACCCTAGAACACTAACCTTCAGATTCACTAAGAAGTTTTAAGATTTAGCACTGGTTTAAATTAAGGTCTTCTAGTCGATCAGATATGTTTTGACAGGTTTTTGTCCTGCCATTCTTAATAAGTCGTCATTAGAAACTTATGATTTATTCTGATATTTCAGCGATTTGCTTGGTTTCCCAATGATTTTCATCTTGGAACGGGTTGCTAGAATGAATTTAGTTCTATTATTGCCGAAAGTACGTACTAAAACTGCCCTCTTGTTTATAATTTGCGAAAAACGTCAAAAAGCTGACTTCCAAACACCGTGACTCAATGAGATAATTTCATTGAATAAATAAACCGAATAAATAATTGAACCATTAGGCGGAGTCCTCCCTAAAAAGAACAGAAATGAAATTCTGACACATGAAATTGTAGGTTAGAACTCCCGTCCATACGAAATATATAATAAAAATTAGAAAATCAACACTACTCACCTTTTTAGAGTCCCTAACAAAGATTCATCTGTAAAAACAGGAGGGATGAAACTAGATTTCAATTTCCTCTAGAAAAGGGGCTTTTTTTCTTAGGCCAGCTTTCAGAATGTCATGTCGGACAAATGACAGTTCAAAAGTCACAAACGTCAAACTAGACGGTATGACTGACACTTCTACTTTAAGTTCATGCTCTCGCGAATTCACGCGTTTCATTCGCTCGGGTAGTACGTACTTTCGACAATAATAGAACTTAATTTGCTACAGCGACTCGTTACAAGACGAAAATCATTTGAAAACCAAGCAAATCGCTAAAATATCGAAATAAAAGTTTTTAATGACGACTTATTAACAATGACAGGACAAAAACCTGTCAAAACATAACTGATCAAGTATAAGATTTTAATTTAAACCAGTACTAAATCTGAAACCTTCTTAGTGAATCTGGACGTAAATTTTTAGCAGAATTTTCGGGAAAACCTATGGCCTATGAACACAGCACAATTTTTTTTTAAAATGACCTGCATTAGCTCGTTATCTACACTTAGGTAAGTTGACGCTACTGGCCTCTTCTAAATATCAAACATAAATTGTATTAATAATAATTATTTTCCTGTTTTATTGACGCTTGACGCAACGTTTAGATGTAAATTGATATTGATGCCAAAGGTGGTACTGAATTTTTTTCATAGAATTTCTAGGTAAATATCCGTAATGACGTGACATAATTATATTTGTTTGTAAGTATGTTTCCTGAAAGTTCATTACTTTGTAAATATGTATTTTGACCCGTAAACAGACGGTTTATAATGTCGCTGATGTACAATAATTATTCTCAAATGATTGATTTGATTTTTTTATAATAGCGATAGGTTAATAAATTTAAAAATGTTCGTTCAGTATATTTCATTTCCTAGATGTTATTATTACTTGAACACAAAGTGGTAGAAAACAGGGTCCACAATAGCAATTAGAAAAAAATTCAATGACTCTTTTGAAGAATTTTTCTTTATGTGCAAAATTTATTTAGCGCCGTGGATTCAGAAACAAGGAGGAGAAAAAATTATACATTTTAGATCGACCAGAGATTTCAGGGTTACGCCTTATCTGGTCAACTATACGGGGTTGGCCAATGAAAACGAAACAAGCCCGATTTTTCATATTTATGGTCCCTTAAGGAAAAAACGCGTTGACACGCGTATCTTGTGTGGAAGGGAGAAACCTTTTGCTTATATTTTCAGCCCTCTAACTTCAACCCTCTAGCAGGGGTGAGCTTCACCCGTCAAATTTTAAACGGGAATAAGGGTCAAGTGATAGCTCATTTCAAAGGTAATTAAATTCTCTTTTTAACGCAGCTAAGCTTTTTTAATTTGGTTGAGTAATTTTGAAGAAAATGCCTTTTAAACATGGTGACCCGCCAAAATCGAAATAGTGTTTTTTTTGTTTTTATGAGACGCCTCTTTCCTCACATTTTTGTAATGCCATTTACAACCCTAACCGTGGATGGTTATTGGTGAACGATTAATTAATAGTCCAAATTTTCTTTTTAACATTCGTTTTTCAGATGAGTGTTCGTTTTTTTGTGAACGGAACTGTTATTAGTCATAATTGTCGATATTGGGCAGACCAAAACCCACACATATTCCATGAAGTTCACACTCAAAATCCTGAAAAATTAAATGTCTGCGCTGGAATTTATGGCGATTGTGTTGTTGGTCCATTTCTTCTACCAGGAAATTTAACAGCTGGCATGAATTTGCAATTGTTATAAAATACTGTCGATCCAGCAGTAACACAAATAAAAAGTAAAATTTATAGAAGCCAGCCAGAATCCCTGAATGATTTATGTCAACGAATCATCAACGAATGTCGGCAAACTACCCCAGAAATGTTTCAAAACGTCAGTAATCGATTTGAACAAAATCTGTACCCCTGTATGGAAGCGGAAGGTTGACATTTTGAACATTTAATAAAGTAAGAAAGGCAAATTATCTTTAAATTTCTTATTTTATTTTGATAAAATTTAAAGTAAAAATTTTTAACAGGGAATTAAAATTGGTCCATTAAGGTTGTAAAAACCACCCTTAATGGACTTTTTAGGAATTATCTTTTAGCTAAAACAAAAAATGCCATGCAAAAATTAAGCTAAAAATGAAAGCATGAATTTTGACAGGTTACCTATCATGTTTAAAAATTTTCTTAAAAAAAAAACTAAACCAAATTTAAAAACTGAGCAGCGTTAAAAAGAGAATTTAATGAACTTTGAAACGAGCTAAAAAATTAGCAAAAAAACCTGGCGTCGCCTCTGCACTAGAAAATTTCCTCAGTAATTAGAGACCAAAAATAATTTTTATTATTGCTATATACCTACAAAATAAAATCGTAGCAACAAATGACGTTTACCGGTAAATTTTTCATATTTTAGACGTTTTAAAGTATTTTCAATGATTTTTTTCCGAGACTACCTCACTCTTATTCAACTTTTTCTATAAGCCCGCAATGGCAGACTGTTGTAAAATAATTCGTCTTCTGAAAGAGGTCAAAAGAAAGGCGGACACGTCTTTTTCTGAGATAAACCAGAAAATCGCACGGCTTGAAAGCAGATACAACATGTTGTGCAAACAAAACGACGAACTGAAGAAGAATATAGAAGAAAGCAGGAAGAAACTAGCAGCATTTAATAAACCACCACCGAGTTCTGCCTCGGCTGTCATAGAACCTACAACGCCGCTTCGAAGAAGTCTTCGCAGACCATACTCGCGAGGGTCTAAGAAAAGTTCTAGGTCCATGTCGCGAAAGCGCAAAAGACCGCAGGCTAAAAAATTACGCAAGAAAATGGTGAAAAGAGGTTATGGTAAAAAATCTAAGAGGGGAAAGCCGAAGAAAAGAAATCCGTGCTTGTAGCTGTAATCTGGTGAAGTCCCTGGTAAATTTTTGTAGACCAATAAAAATTTTGATACCATCATGTGTTGTTGTAGTGTTTCTTTTTTTGTTAGGTACATGTTTTTAGTTTTTTTTTGGTAATTTTTCTTGTACAAGATCTATAAAAAAAAATAACAGAGGTGCTTCGGTGATCTCTCCTAAGACTAGTCACTTTTTATTATTAGGTAATTGAACACAGCGTACATTCATGCTCTACTGTGTAAGAACAGTGATGTATTCGTATTCGTGCTGATTTTAGACTTCCGGTTTTTGACATATCTTTACGTTTTAAGATGTTCTGAAGCCGTTTTGACTATTTTCGGAGTGATAAATGTATGTAGGCCTCGGTATAAGATGAAACTGCGACGGTTCTTTTACTATACAGGGTGGCCCAGTGGCGCACCCAGGATTTTATCTTGTATTTTTGAGGTCACACGAATCGGTTCGCATTCGAACGTGTTCGAATAAATTTCGTATAATTTTAATTTAAAAATTTTAATATTATACAACGTACCTAATCATTTTACGTAAAACGATAAACTGCTGGTTGGTCCTACTTGGTCTATGGGCCATTCTTTCAGCGTCCTCTATCGCTTCACTTACATTTAAATAAGTTAAATCATTCATGCTTGCCATTTTATTATTTTTGACAGTTTTGTCACGCCATCTGCACACGAAATCCGCAACTCAAATGGTATACCGCTGCATGCGAATAAATTCGAATACGAACTTAATTTGCATGTTTAAAAATAGGATTATTCAGTTTTCGTGCGAAAATCGTCATCTTCTTCGATCACGCTCGAAAATACGGGCATTAGTGCAATTCGGTGGATTTTTTTAGTTAGTAGTGCACTTGTTAAAATTTTTGTGTGGTTAGGATGTTGGTCTAGGGGGAGGGGCTGCAGCCCCCTCCTAGATGCGCCCCGGGCACCGATTATTCGAAATCCAAGTGGATCAATTCGTAAAACAACTTTGTAAGTGTACAAATCAACTGTACATACAATTTTAAGAAGAGATTTGAAGTTTCATCCATACAGGATCCAAATAGTCCAAAAATTGATAATTTTCGCTTAATCTACACCTAATTCTCAATGTTCATGATTTTTTTCAGATTTTTCTGAGTGATCCTTCTGGTGATAACAGTGGCGGACACCAATTTTTAAGCGTTTTTCCCGAAAACTGTTTCATAATATATCGTTGAATTCGTGCCTCAATTTCATTTGACAACATACACGATGCCCTTGAAAAAAAATTCCATTGCCCAATTTACACCCCGAAATTAACCCCCAGAATACAGCATTTTAATAATTTTCCCGCAATCTACACCTAATTCTCAATATTCATGATTTTTTTTTTCAGATTTTTCTGAGCGATCCTTTTGGTGATTTGGGTGGGGACAGTCATTTTTAGGCGTTTTTCCCTAAAAAAACCGAATAAAAAATACATCATATTAATTGTTGAATTCGTGCTTCAATAATCTTTCATTTGACACCCTACACGATGTCCTTGAATTTTTTTCCATTTCCCAATTAACTTCCTGAAATTAACCCCCAGAATCAAAATTCAACTTTCTATATTTCACATCTATAATTGGGCCAGTACACTCTATGTCACTCTAAAAAAAATTACCTGCGGCGCTAGATGGTCTGCCCCCCCCCCCCCCCCCACCCAATTTCTGGGTGCGCCACTGCTCATATCTACTGTAAATAGTGATCGTTATTGTGCGATGCTTCGAGATTTTTTGGTTCCTCAGTTACAAGAATTTGATGGCTTCAATCAGGATACATGGCAGAGACTATAAAGAATATAGACAGACACTCGAATACACCGAAAGGCCGGTCTCCCTTGAGACATTTGGTGGGTTTATTGGTTTATGTTTTAAAAGTTTGTTTGTCCACCATTATATATACATGTAGATACACAGTATACATTTTTATATAATGGTAGACAAACAAACTTTTAAACCATAAACCAGTAAACCCACCAAATGTCTCAAGGGAGACCCGCTTTCCGTTGCACGGCAGTGTTCGTCTAGGTATTATTCAGTCTATGTACGAAAAAGGTCATCTTCCGGGTTGGAGGTCTAAACTGACCAGCTAGTTCGCCCGACCTCACCCCACTCGACCTTTTTTGTGGGAATACCTTAAAAGTAATGTTTATGTTAATACACCTATCACTGGGCAAGGGGTAAAAAAAACTGAAAGAAATTAATGGACTACCAAACCTAAGTTGTATTTAACAGTTTTTGACCACATGAAGACGGCATTGCAAGAGTGTTTTGACCGAAACGCACCTCCACAGTATAATTTTTAAAACAAAATCCGTATAGAGAGCCTTAATAAATTATTTTTAGAACTTCAAGAACATTTTTAATTACCCTTCAAAAAGGGAAATCCATTCCTGGACTTCTTGTATCAGTAAGAGATGATTTAATGACACTCTAAATTATGAGTAGCAGCTTTAACAACCAAAATACCATAAAAACATCAACACAAATACGCTTAACCAGTTTTTGTACATTGGAATAACCTGAAAAAATATTTATAAAAGTTCCATATATATAAGCAGGAAAATTTATTTTTTGACTTTACTACAAGACAAAGCGTTTTAAGATGATAGTACAAGGTAATCAGCTATCATCTCTATATATAAACGAAGAAACTGACTGATGTATCAACGCACAGCCCACACCGCTGGCTCTAGAAACTTGAAATTTTGCACAGAGGTTTCTTATATAATGTAGGCGTGCACTAAGGAAGTTTTTTTTTCAAAATTCAGCCTCTAAGGCGGTGAAACAGGGTATCAAAAAAAATTGTTTTCAATGGCATCGTGTGTGTAGGGCATCAAATGAAAGCTTATTAAAGCACGAATTCAACAATATATATGATGTATTTTTATCCATTTTTAAAAATATTTTTTGGGAAAAACGCTTAAAAATTAATGTCCCCCACCCTTATCACCAGAAGGATTGCTCGGAAAAATCTGAAAAAAATCACGAACATTAAGAATTATTAGGTACAGATTGAACGAAAATTATCAGCATTGAAAAATTCTAGCGCGATTAATAGTTTTTAACAATTTAATTGTTTATTTCTTTTTAACTGCTGCTTTTAGAGACAGAATTTTTTGACAAAAAATATTTGTCATGTAAGGAACAACTTTTGTCCTCACACGTTTTTCAAAATTTTTAATTTAACGCTCCTCACTCAGCTCCGCGCATACGCGATGTGATACGGTATTGGTGCCGTAGGCAGCGGGTAGCGCGGCAGATGGGCGTAGATCGGGCGGCCGAGGTTTGTTCAGGATACGGTTAACTGATTGCACGGAACACTAATTGTGCAAGTATAGCTTGCACTTGACCGATTTTTTAATATATACGTAGAAGAGACAATGAACAAAGTCAGAAGGACTCCAGCGCAGGCTGCAAGATACAAGGTGAGAGCATAGCCATGTTTCGGTTTACAGACGACAGCTGTTTTAGCTGAAAGCGAGAAAAGTAATGACTATTTAAAGGACGACAAAGGAGAAATCAGATGATGGAACACCCAGTCTAAGACATGGCAGTCTAACAAAATTGATTGTGGAGGAAGTGGTAGAGGGTAAACGAGCTAAGCTAAGTTATTTAGATCATCTAGGTAATGGCACAGGTAATTTTAGGAATACGAAGAAGAAAGATTGAGCACAGAATCGCCACCGATGGAGAGTTGCGTCCAACCAGCTTCAGGATTGAGGACCTGAAGAAGAAGCTGTGATACCCTGTATAAATAAGTAAAAGGATCTATAAGGATGGGTTTATTATCGATGAATGGATAAATTATTTACACAAGGACAAAAATAGATGTGTCTATGACAATAATAATAAAACAAGTAAATAAATAATGATTTATGTGGTTGGGGATTTATGTTTTGAGATGAGTATTTTTTATTTGTCAGTTATTTTGGGTAATCCTTTTTTAAGTGGTTAATTCGCTCTGTTAAGTGTTTTTCTCTCTCATGGTTTTACGCTTAAAAGTTTCCACTTACCAACTTGTTTTTGTTTTTTTACAAAATATTTATAGTTTTTAGCTTCTTATGTATTATAGTTTTACACCTGTGCACTCTTTTTTCCAGTGGCGTGTAGTGGCAATCATGAGCGCCCTCAGACTTTTTCTCAGGGGGGGGGGGGCAAAATAAAAGAAAGTAATATATTTTTAAAGATTTTATTACTCATAATTAAAAAGTATGACAATCTCACAACCTCAGGGGGGCCACGGCATTTGACAAAAGTTCCTTACATCGTGAGAAATAGTTTTTGTGGAAAAACGTTTTCTCTAAAATCAATGGTTTAGCAGTTACTAGCTGGTACACGCGGGAAACGCCAGCGTGTTTTAATCATGAAATATAATATTTGGAAATTAGGTACTTCGTTGTAAACGATATTAGTTGTTTTTCGTAGAGGCTGCAAAATAGCCAAGCTGTTTTAGAGTTAAGCAAATCTACAGTATCATATTATACAGTAGTTATATGATGTATTTTTTTTATGAATTTTTTAACATTTTTCGGGAAAAACGCTTAAAAATTGCTGTCCCTGACCCTTATCACCAAAAGCATCGCCAGAAAAATCTGAAAAAAATCACGTACATTGAGAATTAGGTGTAGATTAAGCCAAAATTATCAGGATTGAAAAACTCTAGCGCGATCAATTGTTATAAACAATTTAATTGTTTATTTCGTTATAACTGCTGAATCATTGGCTTTAGAGCAAAAGTTTCTCGACAAAAAATATTTTTCACGATGTAAGGAACTATGTCTATGACTATTTGTCAAAACTTCAGCTCAGTCGAAACGTTCCCCACTCAACTCTGCGCATACGCGATGTGATGCGGCGTTGGTGCCATCGGCGGCGGGTAGCGCGGCAGATGGGTGGAGATCGGTCGGCCGAGGTTTGCTCAGGTTAAGCGAGGGGCTGATGGCCCGGAACACTAATTGTGCAAGTAATAGCTTGGGTTGACCGAGTTTTTTTTATGTACTCTGGATTCTAGTCAATGATTTTTTGTAGCAAATAACTAAGCAACTACAATGTAAAAAAATAAAATTTTGGCACATATTGCTGAATTTTAATTATGGAAATAAAAAAACGCAGACATATTTTAATTAAGTCTAAGCTGGCAATAAATCGAAATAATATGATTAACAGATGGTATAAAGGAGAAAACGAGGAGGCAATTTTCGACGGAAATAATACGGTACTCTTGCCATCATTATCGAGAAGCAAGTTTTTAGAAAATTTCTTGGGAACTAGGCAATCTCTTCGACGAATAAACGCGACGGTAGATCTTTCAGTTGGTCTTGACCATGACCGAGAAAGTAGGTGAATTTTGCTAAGTGCACGAGAGAAATGTACGTTCTGTGTACATCAAAGTAGCATTTTTGAATGGCGTTTTAACAGAATAATTCCGGAAAACTTTGTGAAAAGGGTGGAAAGTAACAAATTTAAACAATAAAACTTTAAATAATAAAATAATAAATAACCCGTATGTGATCGGTCGAAACGGAACTAGAATTTTGTGGAACAAACATTGGTGAAAGTATGATAACTAAAAGAAAATTGTTTTCAGAAATTGCATTTATTGTTCCTAGTGCTTCGTGAATCTATAAAGTTCGGGAAGTGTTTGTTAAGTCGGTTTCGATTTGCCATGGTGTCCGTTACGATTTTGCAAACGATATTGAACATTATATCGCTGATGTTTTTCTTCAAAAAAATTGTGAAATTCAGAGAGATGTATCAGAGGGTGATACTGGTGGTGTCGATTTATATTATTCTGAGTGTAAGTATTAAAAAAAGTTGTCTTTGTTATGTCTTAATTGAAATTAATACTAATTTTTCCAGCTATTCAAAAATTCTATATTTGCTAGAACTTTCTCTTCTTAATAATTCACTGGTTTATTGTAACCTAAATACAGGGTCTTAAAATTATACATTTTCTGTTAGTATGTACACTGTGCGAGGCTAAGCGCAGAGGTTCGCCTAAGGTCACAATTTTAATTCTTGTTTTAGTGTCATTCAGAGTTTATACTAGGGGTGGGGTGGGAGGGGGGGGGGGTTGCAAACAGCTTTCTAAGGTGCTACCAAATAAAGGTTGATAACATTGACATCGAGCAAGAAGAGACAACAGCATTTATTCAAAACTAGCCTTTTGCTTTACGTGTGTAGGATAAGACCAACCTGTGAAAAGACAGTTTCGGATGAAAATAATCCATTTCTACGAAAAAACCGTGTTGGCACGTATCATTCCTAAAAGGTTATGGATAAACCAAAAATCAAAATTATATTCAGACCTGCCTAGAAAGTACAAACAAAATTACGCCTTTCAGATTCCACCGATATTTAAATAAAGCAGACGACGCCCCGTAAAGCGACTTTGCCACTCTCTCTCTAAATTTCGGCACCATAAAATGGAAATAAATTACTAAAAATTTATTATTACGAAAAATAATGGAATACTATTGGTATGTATTATTTTATTAATATTTAGTAGTATGCTTTAGCCTGTGGTATTTATGACTGTAGATAATGCGGATAAATCGGAGCCAGAGCCCCCCCCCCCCCAAAGGAAATATAGTGGGGGCTCAGCCCCCCCCTAACTAAAGGTAAAAACTGCATATTAATTTTTACTAACAAATATAAAGTAAAAGCAAGCAGGGCGTATCGAAAGCACTATGTTGGGGGGGGGGGGGGGGGGAATATACAACTATGAGAAGATATAAATTCAAATTTGTCGACCGTTTTTTTTTTACAAATTTCCTCCGAGAAAAACTGTCGACATTTTTTTTATAACTGGTTTCCGTTTTACTGCTTAAACTTGTCGACCTTTTGCAAATTTTTCCAAAATTCAACTGTCGGAAATTTTTTGATGCGAGGTTCTAATAGCCAACTCGTACTCTAATTAGCCATCTCGAGCATCCACGGGGGGACGCTCCACCCCACCTCTCACCATGCGTACGCCCCTGAAAGCATGTCTCAAATTAAAAAAGTCTGAAAATTAAAAAAAAAAGAATTATTTTTTTATATTAAATCACAGGGGCGGAGTTAGAATTATGTCTGGGTTGAAATATTAGTGTCCGAGAAACTATTTTTGAAAAAATTTGCTAATCCGTTTTCGAAAAAGCTGTTTTTGAAAAAAAATACTATCAAAAGAGATGTTTAAGAAAAAAACTATTTGGTTATTTGTTTTCGGCGGAAATTTTGATAAGATCACAGCAAGATGTGTAAGGAATGTTTCCAGCAGCAATCTAAGAGTATGTAAATCAAAAATGCCAAAATGGCTTGCATTTTTTATTAGTATTGATATATTATTCATATTTTTGTCATACAATTCATTTCAAAGACCTTATATTTTACATAAACGGCAAATGTTTGTTTTTGTATATAATTTTTTGCAAAATATATGGGAATGGTTAATATATTAATTTTTATAAAATCCTTTTTGTACAAGACTTTGGGGGGGGAGGGGGTGCACCCTGCAAGTATAGCTTGCACTTGACCGAATTTTTTATTTTGCAGTATTTCTGCCCTAGCAAGAAAATTAAAAATTCATTGCAACTGTTTATTTGCTTAGCATCTTACCTAAAGGTCAAAGGAAACAACTGGAAAGTAAATTTCTACACGTTTTCACTTTTGTAAAATAATTAACATATCAATATAAACTACGATAAGATTCCAAAGAAGATGCTTTTGTAGTTGTAGTTATTTCGTGGCTACTATTAAAGTTGAAGCAAATCTAGGGTATTTTCTTTAAATTAATTTCGGAATACAATGTATTTTCGTCTGATGGTATCTATAACAGGCTTGCTTATACATTGCGTTTTTAAAGCATTTTTTCTATTAGAAATTTAGACATAAAATTTAACATAGGTAAATTTCAGTCTTAAGATCATTTTAGTTTGCCAATTATGCAAAAAAATTCCAACAAATACTTAAAAAGTGCATTTATGTTTTGGACAACGTTTTCTTTTTGTGTGTATCTACCCACAGGCGCATCCAAGATTGTGTCTTGGGGGGGGGGGGGGGTGGTGCTGAATAATGCAATTCTGTGAATTTCTTCAATTAGTAGTGCACTTTTTTAATTTTTGTGTGTCTAGGATATTGCTCGGAGGGAGGGGGGAGAAGGGATGCAGCCCCTCAGCCCCCAGACCAACATCTTGTATGTGCCACTGTATATATGTACCCAAGGGTGCACATAAAATTTGGTGTCTCTATCTTTACTAATGGCAACGATACTTTACAACGATTTTTTAAACTTTTTTACAGGTTTTATTAGGTACTTGCATGATTTCTGATTGTCCCTCAGATGATTCGATTATATTTCTTCTTATATCTAGATGAAATTTCATATGATAAAAAATACAATAACAAAGTTTTTATTTTATTATTGCTTCCAACAATAACCCTCATAAAAAAATTAGCCATTGCCCAGGCCATCAATTTTTAAGTAATTATTCGCGTTATAATTGATATTACATTTAATGAGTTCACATTCTATTAATGATGTTCGTTTCTTCAAATTTAATAGTCAATAAATAATATACAAACTTGTTTTTTCTTTGAGAGTTTTAACCTTTTTAAAGCAACATGTTTTTGTACGTCAAACGTCAAGTTTTTTTCAGCGGTTTGCGTCGCAGAATTTTTAATTATGTTATGTTCCGTCTGTAATTTTGACAAATTAAAATACTTTTTATTTGGATGATGATCTTAATAATAGTTAGTAGGGGGGGTTCCATGTCCGACTAAAAATATGGTTAAAACTGTAGGGCCTATGGAACTGAAATGTGGCAGGCTGGTTACTGTTACTTCAACAGGGTGTACGTATCAGTACCTTGGCGATCTTTCCCTCCACCTGGGGTATAAGCTAATTTAATTTCAATATTAAATTAATGACACATTTGGCATATATGTGTATTAGGGTGTCCGTTATTTCCCAAGTTGATTTTTTTTCTTGCGACGCCCCTAAATTTTTAGTTTATCGTCTAAAAAAAAATGTCAGACCAAAATTAGCCCTTAATATTCAGAATAAACCGTGCCCTTAAGACGATACATTTCCCATTTAAATTACATGGGATTTCGCCACATTTTACAATTAATTTTTTTTTCTCGGACAAGATGATTTATAGCAATGAGACATACATATTCTTATAGCAAATTGAACGCTCTACAAAAAAGGTCTCTTATAATTTTTCGATTAATTTACTCCTTCAAAAGTTATTCAAGGTACTAAATGCGACTTAGCGCGCTTGCGTGAATAGAAAATCCGTGTGTTGGCGGAAATGCTTGTACTGTAATTGTGAGTCACTTACTGTATTGAAGGGAAATTTCATGAAAGTATACAAAAATTTATGAAATTCAATAAACATTAGTTGACTGCGTGTTATAAATGAATGGTCTCAAAAATGATTCAAACTAGAACCAGCTACCTGTTATGCGGTATATTATTTTCCATGTTTAAAATTTTTTTACCCTAATACCATCAGAATTATCTATTTTGAGAAATAACCTAATAACTTTATCAAAATTATAATCACTTTGCCGTAAAAGTAAAAAAATCTGAAAATTTACATAGAGTTCAAATTTCACCTTGAATAACTTTTGAAGGAGTGAATTAATCGAAAAATTATAAGATACCTTTTTTGTAGAGCGTTCAATTTCCTATAAGAATATGTGTGTCCCATTGCTATAAGTCATCTTGTCCGAGAAAAAAAAATTAATTGTAAAAAGTGGCAAAATCCCATGTAATTTAAATGGGAAATGTATCGTCTTAAGGGCAAGGTTTATTCTGAATATTAAGGGCTTATTTTGGTCTGACATGTTTTTTTAGACGATAAACTAAAAATTTAGGGGGCGTCACAAAAAAAAATCAACTTGGGAAATAACGGACACCCTAATGGGTAAGGTGGCGGTATACCTATCTGTCGTAGTGGACGGTCACTTATCCAACTTACAATCTATGTATCAATGCTACTGTACCCCAAGGTTTCAGTTTTGGCACTCTTCTTGACAATAATGACCTGCTCTCTTCAACTACCAATCCTATCCACAGTTACGCTGACGACGATAGTACTGGGATATCCAATTAAAAGCGAACAGGCCTTATAACTTTTTTATTTTTAAAGATGGGAAAAAAGTTAAATATGAAAGTTTTGGGGATTTTTATGGATCATTCATAATCTTCCTTCCACGATTTGGCAAACTCCTGACCCTCTAGCGCTAATCCAACCGCAAACATTTATAGAGAAACGCCCACTTTGGTTGGTTTTGTGGGTGTATAATACCGCATGCCGGAAGGAATATAAACCCGAATTCTCCCATTATTACATGTGAAAAGTTTTCTCATCAGAAAATATAACTGTTTCACAGAAATTATTCTGATTTAAATGTTCATGTAGAAATTCTCAACTGCCCTGTTTATTTCTTATTGCAAATAACGTTCACCTTCAACAGAGAGTGAGATTTTGCAAACAAAAATTCCAGATACGCTAACCCCTAAACGCTAAAATATAAAGTGATGTTTAAAACATGCGATTTATAAAAACTTTAAAAATTGAAGACATGTTAAAAAGCCTTCCCCATTTGTGGTCGGTTCATCTTTTGTTTAGGATTATCAAAGCCATTTAAAAATAGTAAATATTTTGTCTAGGACTTGAAAGATTATACGCCTTAAAAATTTTTGATACAACTCTTTTTCATAAAATAAAGCCGCTGAACCTAAAAAAAATTGGTAAAATCAAGTTTTCGTTTCAAACTACTGATCTAGGATTTTCATTTTGGGCTTAAATTACTTAGACCACAGAATCTGAAAAAAAAATGGAACCTTAGGGTTAAACTTAGTTAAGGCACACCGTGTAGGGTGGCAAATAACACGCGAATTCAGCAATTTATATGATGTATTTTTTTATTCATTTTTTTAGGGAAAAACGCTTAAAAATTGCTGTTCCCCACCCTTATCCCCAAAAGGATCGCCCAGAAAAATATGAAAAAATCATGAATATTGAGAATTAGGTGTAGATTAAGGGAAAATTATCAAAAAGTTGAATTCTGATTCTGGGGGTTAATTACAGGGGTAAATTGAGAAACAAAAAAAATTTTCAAGGGCTTCGTGTATGGTGTCAAATGAAAGCTTATTTAATCACGAATTCAACAATATATATGATGTATTTTTTTATGCATTTTTTTAACATTTTTTGGGAAAAACACTTAAACCTCCCACCCTTATCACCAAAACGATCGCTCAGAAAAATCTTTAAAAAATCATGAACATTGAGAACTAAGTCTATATTGAGCCAAAGTTATCCGAATTAAAAAATTGTAGCGCAATCAATTTCCTTATAACTGCTGAACCTCTAGTTTTAGAGAAAAAGTTTTACGACAAAAAACATTTCTCACGATGTAAGGAACAACTTTTGTTCTTACAAGTTTTTAAAATTTTTTAATTTGGCTCAATCAAACGCGAATTATTACTATTATTAAATTTAAGTGAGGAGCTGATGGCACGAAACACTAATAATATTGTGCAAGTATAGCTTGCACTTGACCGATTTTTTTTATTTATTATTTAGCTCCAGTGTGGCACTTGTACCTATGGTGCTTTAAAAGCGTTTTCTGTCGTAAAAAGAACCAATTTACTTTATAAATCTCAAAATTTACTTCAATCCGTTGACTTTTCAATGGACCATCGGAAGCTAGTTAACAATAATTATCTATACATCTTTTAGATTCATAAATACTATAATTAACTGTTATTTGGAAACTCATGTACCTACTAGTCATTTTCTATTTGAAATTGATTACTGATCAGGTTAGGTTTTACGCATTACTTAAATTAAAACCTTGTTAGTGAATACGGATTAATACTCGTATTATATTTTACTTGTTTTAGTAAACTAACGATCCCGGACGTTTCTCTTAAACTTTTCTTCTGACAAGGACACCGACAAAACTAATAAAAAAAATCAAATATAAATATTCTTTTTAACCTACTTCACAAGAGGAGGTTATCAATTAGACCCATGATACAAATAAAAGAAGATGTGATACCGCGTAGGTAGGCGTGGCCATTTACGTCACGCCGTGACCAATTCCGCGATATTTTGTAAACGAAACACGTCTTTTTTAGGATCGCGTTGTGTTTTCAACTATTTTTTGGTGTTTTTATATTACTTTTAGGAGTTTAAAAGTAAAACTTAGATGTGCTGTGTATGGTTGTGATGTGGACAATCAATCAATCAATGTAATCAATGTAATCAATGTATGTATTTATCCCTTTATTTATATGATTATTTTAAATCATATACTATAAAATTTGTATTATAAGCAGGAGGCAAAGTATATTGCCAATAGAATTTATATAAAATCGCCTTTAACTAACGTAAACTCTATATTGCGCGTTATAAATTTCAAAAATAAGTCACGGCGTGGCGTCGTGCGCGAACCCGGATGAATTTGACACGGTTTGGTACAATGACTTAATCTGTATGTCGCTGGTTTGGTATCATTCCTTTCATGAATTAGACCCGTATGTGTCATTTTTTTTAGGTATGTTCACGCATAATTCTTGAACAGATTACCGGATTTCGATAATTTTTTATTGTTTTGTAGATGAGTTCTTCCGAGTGGTCCCATTTTAAGGGTTTTTGTTGAAGTGAGTGGAAATCTAAAAAAACTGCGAAAAACTAAAAAAACTCTTGAAATCGACAATTTTGCGTGTGTATTTCGGAATGCCAGCACCGATCTCAATAATTTTTTCTCCGTTGTGTTTAGCATGACGGTCCGGTGGCCCTGTAGGTATTTGACTTTAAAAAATAATGAAGGGGAGGGGATGAGAGTGGTAAATCCGGAGCGGCTTAGAATTTTACCGAAAATGCAGACATATCTCGTTTTCGGGGTTAATGAGGGCATAAAACCTAATTTTGTCTAGCAGATGTTAAATAAATTACCGGGGGGGGGGGGGGGGGGGATAAAAAAGAAGAGACTGGGAAATTATCCAAAAATGTTAACTAATGTAATTTTCGGAGTTATTGAGGTCAGATAATCTAATTTTGTCTAACAGATGTTAAAATGATTAACCGGGGGGGGGGGTTGATGTGATAAAAAAGAATGAATAGGAATTTCTTCAACAATATGAACTAATATGTCAATTTCGGGGCTAACAAGGTCAGAATATCAAATCTTTCCTTACAAATGTTAAGATAAAAGTTACGAGGGGGAGGGATTGAGAGAATAAAAGGAGCGGCTGGGAATTTCTCCAAATATGTTAATTAATGTATCATTTTTGATGTTATCGAGGTCAGAAAATCTAATTTTGTTTAACCGATGCTACAAAAAATTTTTCAAGCCGATAATAATACCACCAAAAAATTGGTATTTTTTCAATGTCATTTCGATAATTTCAAATCTAATTTTTAACACAATTTAAATTTTATTTTAATTAGGGGGTGGGGGGGGGGCTTAAAAATATTTTTTAACCTCTTGCTACCATCAAAACCGTATTTTGATACTGCCAATTAAAAAATTTAGCAATATTCATTACATTATATTTTTAAAATATTTGCTTTAACAAGCCGCCATTCTGTTCTCAGGGCGAGTACTGACGTAATATTCTAGGATCATAAAGTACTCAAGGGGACCTTTAAAATGATGTATCGCAGGACCCCTCTTTCCATTTAAATTTTTATTCCAAGCCATCCTGATTTTCCGAGAGTCATTTGTGCACCGAAACATAGTATTTTTGTATTAATTACCGTATGACAATTTTCAATTTTCTAAATGTAAGGTTGTGGAGAAATACTGTGAAAGAGTTTACATAGGCTTGCTCAGTATTAGTTGGTCAGTGTTTTTAATAATATAACAAAAAAGACAGAAAAGAATCCTGAGCAGACCTATTTTTTCATTGTGAAAGGGTTAATGTTAATGGCGAACGCTGCATAATGAATCTTAAAAACTTTTAGTGGCCCCAATTAACAATTAGATAATATGCACTTTAACAATATGTTCTTTCAACAAGATGGCGCCACGTGTCACACGGCGAGGGAAACTGAATTGTAACGTACACGTTTTCCTAGCCGCCTGATATTCAGTGGCATGCAAAATCATGCGATCTAACCCCCTCGATTTTTTCTTGTTGAACATCCTCAAGGACAAAGTCTATTCTAAAAATCCGCAGATCAGACGATTAATGACCTGAAGCAAAACATTCGTCTAGTTATTGGTGAAATTGAACAGCAATATTTACGCAAAGAATGGTCATCTGTAGAAACAGGCGAGGGGACATTTGAAGAATACTATTTTTAAAACAGAACTGCCATGTCTCTTCTTTTCGATAAAACAAAACAAGGATGTTGTTTTGTCTAAAATTGTTGATTTTATTTAAAAAATAAATCTCGAAGTACTTATTGGGACACCCTTTACAAGAACTGAGCTTTCCCTCGCAAAATGAAAAAGAAAGATAACAAATTTAAACAAAACAAAAAATTTAGTGAATTCCAATCTTTTTAAATTTTCACCCTGTGTTGCTGCTGTGGTGTTGTGTGTAAAATTGCACCTAAAACCCTAAGCTTTAGACAAACGAAAACTATTATTTTATACTGGGTTTCTTGAGTTAGAGCAACAATAACCTGATACTTTATATTTTCAAATTTTCAAGAAACTATGGTTTTTGGATATTTCTCTCTTCTGCCATTTATATGATATATATACATATATATATATATATATATATATATATATATATATATATATATATATATATATATATATATATATATATATATATATATATATATATATATATATATATATATATATATATATGACTTTGTTGCACTGTTTAATAAAATTAAGTAACTTATTCAGCACAACCTGTAATTTCAAGTTTAAAATAAAAATCTCCCTTTCCAAGCATGTTTTTACTAAAAGTATGTCAATTATAGATAAGTATGGCTTTTATCAAGTTTATTATATAACAGTCAATGGGAGTATGCGAATTCAAAAATAATACATTAGACAGTGTACTACTCGGGCTTTTACAAGCTACTACATTTTTTGGTAATCCCTTAACGCTCTATTTTGCCTTTCGTATGCATTTTTCAATAAGGACCCATCAATCTGTAATTTGAAACGAAATGAATTAAGGCTTATCTACCGTTTGCATACTCCACACAGAATAAACATTCTACAGTCAAAAATAAAACACCATAATTAAGTATGTCACGTACTTATATGTATACCCGCAAGATATGTTAAAACCCATGGCAACAATCTTTCCTTGTAATAACTTTGTTGAGCCAAGAATACGTGTTTCTTGGAATAATGAAATAAGTTCTTGACAAGTATATTGCCTATAGAAGCATAATACTAAGCCCCCCTGCCGCAAGCAGCGCCCCTATTCGCCGCAACAAAATTTTGGCCACATTATTTTTACTCGCTTTCAAAAACTTCCCTATACCAATTTATTCGGTAATATATTAAAAACTTTTTAGAATATAATAGATTACGAAAAAAAAATCAAATTTAAATTTGATACATTTGGGGATAAAATAATAAATTGTTATACATTAATAATGCATGATTTTTGACTTTGTACTATAACTGAAATCTTACGTAAACGTAAAAAATTTTACTGCGTAAACGCAACCAGTTTCTCTCGCTTCGTTGTCGTGGCCTGGACTTGGAAGCGCGTTTCGCAATGATCGCAGTTCGCATATTACGCCTTCATGCAGGTTGTTATTGACCCCGCTTACAGGCAACGGCACGCGTTGCGCGAGAAACCGGGCAAATTTAAAAGCCAGGGCAGCGATTATTCTGCCGCCTTCCGCGAGTTTTAGTTTGTTTGGACGAGTTCGCTTGGAAGGTTTTGCATATTTTATGTGTATTTACGGATTTTTCGGGTGAATTTGTGTTTTTTAAACACGCTTTTCACCTTCAGGCACTTCCTATGTCTATGAACACTCACAGGGTGGATTCTTTAGTATCCAGAGATCTCTCTATACGGCCCGCGACAGTATGGAGAGCTGTATCCGTAGATCTTCCTGGTGTGTACGCATGTTGATTGGGATGAAGTGATTTGCCGATAAGCACTGTATCCCTAATGTATCTTTCGCAAAGCCTTTCTAAGGTTTTAAAGCAAAACGATGTGAGACTTATTGGTCTGTATGCTTTAGGAATAGAATAATCCATCCTGCCAGGTTTGAGTATGAAGACAACCTTTATCTGCCTCCAGTTTATGGGGATGTAATTCAAAGCCACAGAGGATCCGAACATCCCTACCAGGTGCGGCATGAGTATGTCCAGACCCCACTGAAGCAGGGCTGGATAGATGCCGTCAAGTCCTGGTGATTTAAATGGAGAGAAGCTTGAGATCGCTCACCTTACTTTGTCTTCGTCAACGATGTATATCGCTGTTTGCCAGTCGTCTGCAGAAGTAATTTGTATTTCCTCCGTCCAAACAACCTTCTCCGTAGTAATGGAGTCGGGGAAATGCGTACTCATTAAGAGTTTGATAATTTCTTGGAGGTCTGCAGTCTGTGTGTTATCCTCCTTGGTTAGTCTACCGATGCTTCGGTGTGGGTCTTTTCTGAGAGCCTTCTGGAGTCTTGCCGCCTGTGGTAGATCGTCTATTTCTTCGCATTAGCTTGACCTGTAACTTTGTAACATTGTAATGGAATCTTACAACTGACTTTTCACCCACTTTCCATTGTCATATCAATTTAAAACTTTGCAAACTTATGTAATTCTGGTGACAATAAAATAATATGTTTTTTTTTTATTAAAAAAAAAAGTTCGGAAAAATTTTTATTATTGATTTTACGAAAAAAAGGGTCTCTTTATAAAAAGTTCTGCATCGTGAGAAAATAGCATTGCTATTTAAAAATTTGATCTAGGACACGCAGGGTGGCTCAAAAATGTAAAAGTCCTAATCCTCGTGAAGCTAAAACGACATAAAATCGTTATTTAAACATGTTATCTAGCGCATACAGGGTGGATAAAAATTTTAATTGAAATTGGAACTTTCAGCTTTTTGAGTTACTCTGTATTGTCCTACATCAAGTTTTTGAATAACCATGCTCATTTCTTTACAATGTAGAACTTTTTATGAAGATATACTTTTTTTGTAAAGTCAATAATAAAAATTAATTTTATTTTTGGGACCTCCTGTATGTTCCAAACCTAATTCACTAAATAACACGCTTTTATGAGGGGCGCACTAGAAAGTTGAAAATAAATTATAGTTTAAAAAACTAAAAAACACGCTTTTATGGGTAGCGCACTAAAAAATTTAAAATAATTATTTTCTTTTTATAGCTGTACAAGTTAACAAAACCCGAATGTGCAGTGCGCGCATCATGCAGAAAGTGAAGCAACTAACAAACTGCGCTTCCCTTTACTTCGCACACATGCATACCCCGATTTTCTGTTAACTTGTACAGCTATAAAACATTTGGTCTTTATTTTATTTTATTTATTTATTTCAACGAAAAATCAATTTTACAATTTACATACACAATACTGGACATGAATTATTTACATTAAACATAAAATATACACATCTGTAACACAGAACCAATAAACATACCCTTAAAAATCAAATTGGCCACAGTGTTTGTCTGTATGTAGCATATTGCGTAATTTCTTTTTAAACCTTATCAAAGTCCCACCGAAAGGGTCCAAATTAAAATCGTTAAACCAGCGAACCATGCGCGACATGGGGCTATGAAAACCAGAATTAGTTGGATGAAGTGGAGTGATAAACATGGTACTATTTCTGGTTCTGTGTACTAGATTAAAGGAAACAAGTTGAAGTAAATGGGGGCAACGGATGATACCATTCAAAAGCTTAAACATAAACAGAACGTCAACAGAAATCCGTCGTTTCTTGAATGACCTTATATCATACCTATCCATTACAATATTATAATTAATGTAATAATCAAAATCGTTATAAATCGCATTATATTTCCCCTAAAGGCTAGTGTACGTAAAAATGTGCATTGAACACTTTCGATTGTAATAATGTGACCCTGATAATATGGTAACACAGAGGCATATTTGAGACCAGAGCGCACCAGTGAACAGTATAATATCTTGAATGGGGCAGGTGAAAGATCTTTGCCATATCTTGAGATAAATCCCAAATTTTTAAATGCCTACTGGACTATTTTATCGATATGAGCTTTAAAAGAGAGTTGGGTGTCCAGTAGTACTCCCAGGACTCGAACCTCGGTAACTGATCTGAGCGTTACGTCATTCAACAAATATCTGTGTGAGACTGGGCTCTTGGCATGACTTAAAGTAATAGAAAAGCATTCAGACTCAAACCGTTTCTTTCAGACCACAAAGACAAGCTATCAAGTTCATTCTGTATGTTCTGGATATCTGAAATGCTCCTAATGTGATTATACAATTTGAAGTCGTCGGCAAATACGAGAAAATTAGAATAAGCAATAGCGCTGCCAATATCCTTAACGAACAAATTGAAAAACAAGGGACCACGTGGGATCCTTGAGGAACTCCAGAAAATACTGAAATTTCCTTGGAAACAGAGTTATTAATTCGTACGTACTGACTACGACCCGACAAGAAGCTACATATCCAAGCAAGAGTTGACTCACTAAAGCCCATGCAATTTATGCAGGAGTAACCCGTGATTGACCCTCTCAAACGCCTTCGACAAGTCAGTATAGATGCAATCCACCTCCAACCTCCCGTCGAAAGCACTCAACAAGTACTGCTCGTATGTGAGCAGATTCGTTACCGTTGACTTGCCCTGAACAAACCCATGCTGCTCAGAAACAATCAGTTCTCTACATTTCCAAGCCAGTTGGTTAGAGACTAGTTTATCGAACCATTTGGGCAACACTTATTGTATTGATATGCATCTATAATTACTAACATCTTGTTTGTTTCCAAAAATGGGCATCAAGAAACTTGTCTTCCAATAATTTGGAAAACAGTCCGATTCCAGTGAAATCCTGACTATAAAATGCAAGGGTTTGCTCAGGGAACATATACAATTTTGAATAAAAGCAGATGGTATGCCATCCGGGCCAGAAGAATACGACATTCTCAAGTCTTGAATGCCATTAAACACGTCAAGAAGCGGTAAACTTATGGACGAGACATCAGCAGTCTTTTCCGGTACAAAATCAAACGGTTCAATTTCCTTACGAATATATGTATTTGAAAACTGATTGGCAAACAAGTTGACAATGCCATTACTATTCTCCGCTGATTGATCTCCAAGATACATTACACCAGGATACGCGCTCGACCTACGTGCATCATTTATAAGCTTCCAAAAGAAATTTGTTAAACACATTTTGTTCTGCCTGATATAAATGTCTCACATAACAAGCCTCTTGCAGCGTTTTACATCTATCACGCAGTACTGAAAATTTATTATAGTCATGTCTAGATTTTTTCCCCCTTGGGCTCCGTCCGACATCGGAAGCACTGCGGCCATTAGAGGCCTACTGTGCCTACCCAATAAACTTTTATTACGCACCCACTCTATTATCCCAGTTTCCTGCACAAGCCTGTACAGGTCCACAAGGGAGTGAGTGATCAATTCATCCGGTTATAGCTTTGGTTGCCCGAATAGTTGGTGGCGCTTGCGATCTAGAGACTCCCAATTATAGATTATGTGCTGAACTGTTTCCCCGTCCCTACCCCATAATCTAAGGTCTCCCTGGTACAGTTTCATTTTGTCGAGGAAGTCCTTTACAGCCATGTGTCCTGTTAGTACCCCTACGATTGTCCTCAACTGGATCCTGCTTAGGATTAGCAGTTGTCTGGTGAGTCTATATAGGATTAGGATTTCCTATAGCGGCCTTGCTGTGGTTCAGTCCCTGCACTCCGTTCCAGTGGACTTTGTGTTGGTGTTTGATCCATCTGTTTACCGCCTCTCGTGCCGTGCACTTAGGCACCCCGAGAGACGGTTCTGGGCCAATATATGGTGTAACCGATCCCTGTCTAGCAAGTTCGTCGGCTTTTTCATTACCAGTGATGCCCTTGTGTCCCGGTACCCACATGAGCCACACGCCACTGATATGAAGCTAAAATTTGTTTTATTACTTCAGGATGCTTAAAACCTGTTTTAATGGACTTAATTCCATCTACTGTGTTCTTTGCTACATCGTGACATTCCACGAAACCACCTTCAACTTTTATTTAAAACAAAAACTCGGCACCACTAACCATGCGATTCAAGGAACTCCCAGCAATTGTGACTTAATTTTTTTAAGATTTAAAGAATGATTACAGTATGCGACCTTAGGAACGCAGTATGAGACAACCCTAATAAAGCATTGACCTGCAGCATCGCCGGCAACGACTTAGTATCAGATCACAAATCCAAAACAGTTACAAAAAAACATAATTCTTCGTCAAATAAGACGGCCCGATACGAAAGAAATAAACTTTGCCAAGGTAACTTACGTCATCACAATATACACTATGATGGAACAGGTAGATCTGCTGAAATCCCCTCTTCCCATTGGTCATAGTTCGACTTAAAACAGCCGCGTCATTTTCGGGAAAAACGGTGGGGAGTATCAAAAAGCTCAACCAAAGCATATTTTTGCAAAACTGGCAACAAATTGCATCTGGCGCGTTTTATTAGCACTTTCAATTTTAAATATTTTGGTATTACGATCTAGCGCGTGTACGCGGTACCGTGCAGGTACCACTTCCACTCGACAGTAGTTTTAGTAACTGACATTAATTTTTTTAAATTAGTGAGAGTGATTTTAATAACAATTTTTTAAATAAATGTACTTTTTCAATAGTATTTGGCGAATATTCGATTTAAAGTACTACAAAAGGGTTTGTTAAGTAACAATTTCAAATTGTACGGTATCGTTCTGCAGTGACTTTTTTGATTATTGGTGTTTTTTCTTCGGAGAGATTAACTTTTATCAGTAAAAATGGAGCAAGTGGAGCACTTCGCGAAAATCTTGCATGTGGAGGACTTTGCAAAATTAATTACAGAAGAGAGGGACTTTTTGTTGAATGTGTCACAGTATCCCAACACTACCGTTAGGGTAAGTTTCGATTTAAATTTTTATTGCTCATATGAGATAGTGAGATGAAATGTTTTACAATTTATGAAACTGACCTTTAAAGAAAGAAATTAGTTTATTGCTACTTATATATCAGCATACAGTGCCAAATAGACCAAAAAAGGGCTCCAAAAAATGCATTAAAATGCATTTATTTTTTTTTAAATAATAATTTTTCACACCCCTTCTATTTTTGTATGTTTTTTACCTTTTCGTCTCAAGTGAAGGTGACAGACCTTATTGTCATAATTTTAAATGCATTTCCAAGGTATTTTGATTTTTTAAAATTTCATCAACATTCTTGCAAGTTCCTTGAATCGCATTGTCAGTGGTGCCGAGGTTTCGGTTTAATAAAAAGTTTAAGGTGGTTTCATGGAATGTCACAATGTGTGTTTTTCGAAAAGCGGAATATTTTTTTTTATAAAGAATGACTTTTCCTTGTAAAATCAATAATAAAGATTTTTTTCCTCTTGCCAACTTCGTCCATAGACACACTATATGAGGTAATGCAAGTCGTATAGGGTTGATATGGAAACATTGACAATCTTTAGGTAAGTGACTGATGCTCTAACTAAAGTTTGTCGATATTTTCACAAAAAATCCTATACGACTTGGATTAACTCATAACTAACTTAATCTTAATATTATGAAATTTACCTATGTCAAATTTGTACTGTATGTACTTCTAGACAGGGCCTGACACGGAAACTTTAACACGTTTTTTTAAACACGTAAAATGCTATAATCCATATATTATATGGCTTTAACTAGTTTAGCAAAAATAATTTTCATGCAAATTCTACAGCTAAGTAGTACTATTATTCCATTACAATAAATACATGTTATATAATAAGACATTCAACTGCGAATGTTTATTATTACCTTATTGAAAACGCACTGCATTGTGTTTAAGCTTTATAAATATTTCATTCTCTTTTGGAGCTTACATTATACTGACGAAGTTGATGAAAGAAATCAACATTTATTTATATTACTTTTTCTTCAAAATCGACAGACGCATCGAATTTTTACGGGGCGGAGTTTAAAAAGAAAAGTACAGAATTCCTAAGAACAGCCAAGCTTTGAAATTATTGTTGTTGGTATGGTTATTAGAAGAAAAGGCAGCTACTTGATTTTGTCAGTAAAGGCTGTTATTTTTTTAAATAATATATATTTTCGATTTTGGAACGCTGCCAAAAAGTAACACCTGCCATTCTCAAAAATGTGAAAAGTAAGTTCCAAAATCGTCTTTATTACTACCAAGAAATTTATGGTAGTGATTTTGACCTTTCAAAGTAACAAGAGAAATAAAGGATTTTTTTATTATTTTCACGATTTTTAAAGGCTTGTCATTTAAAAACGAATTAAGATACAGAACTCGGGTTAGCGGTAAAAAGTTTCCTTTACCACACGGAAAAGGGTTGCATTTAAAAAAATTTATCCCCAACTCCCTAGCGTCACCCCACAAGGGAGTTGAAAAGTTAAATTACATTACAGTAGATTTAGTATCCAATAAGCACTTTTTTTAATTTTTGTGTGTCTAGGATGTTGCTCGGGGGGGGGGGGGGGGGAGTAGGGCTACAGCTCCTCAGCCCCCAGACCAACATCTTGTATGTTGTACCCAACGGTGCACCTAAAATTTGGTGTCTCTATCTTTACTAACTGCAAAGGATTTGCCCCTACTAGTACTAAGACTTTTCGGACACCTTGTTTATATATATATATATATATATATATATATATATATATATATATATATATATATATATATATATATATATATATATATATATATATATATATGCAGATGATAAGGGATTCAAAACCTTTATGAACGAAATATTATTAAAAACTAAAAAGGAAACATAAACAAAAATAAATGGATTGTATCTATGAAGATGCAAATAATGTTTAAAACACACAAAACTCTACTAATTTTAACGAAAATTTCGCAAGAACATCCGTCGAAGACCTTGCTTTTTATAATATAAATAATCTTGCAGCGCTTGAGTAATATTTGTAAAAATATGCGTGACATCTTTACAGTAACTGTCTATAAGTTTTAGGAAATTTTGTCGATTTTCAAGGAAAAGGACACTGTAATTCGAACCTTTTAATGATAATAATTATGATGAAATATTTTCGTCTTCATATTGGTTTTGTATGTTGTACAGGGGAACGCTTAGAACCATTTCCAATACAACATATGGTTTTAAGTTTATTTAGCAACTTAAAATACAAAATTACAATAATTAAATAGCTATGGTAAAACAGAATCGCAAAACTAACACTATACTTAACCCACAGAAAGTTTAAAAGTCACAACAATTTGTTGAAATTTCGGAAATAAATAGAGAATTCAAAGATCTTTAAAACGACGTGTAACTTGACCATTTCGTTGAGCATCAATATTCCAATATGGCGCCCACAACGTCAATTAAGTCAGCTGTCTCGGCGCAGTTTCAACAACAGGCATGCATATATACATATATACACACTTCGAAAATAGTCAAAACGACCTCAGAATGTTAAAAATCGGAAGGCGCAAATCTTGCACTTTATACATTACTTTCCCTACACTGTACTAGAGCGTTTTCGGAAAGTAAACAACAAGATTATGTCCCCCAACAATACTGTTATTAAAACTGGTAAAAATACCTCCTAAGCCCCCTCTGGTTACTCTCAGGGCGGGAGTATCTTTGAGTTAAATAATTGTTCAGGAACAAAGGGTTACTCGCCTTATTGACTGTTAAATTCTTCTCAAAACCCAAGTTGATTCTCCACGTGGCGACCACGTTGGCCAACTTAATGTCATTTTAGTACAATGTTTTTGCTTTATCATTCTTTTGTGTGAATATTGTGACAATATTAACCGTAGATTCATATTCTATAGGCACCACTAAGTCCACTTTTTGGAAAAAATTGATTTCTTTATTTAGAAGTCCATATACTCGTAAGTAAAACGCAATTTAAAAAAAAAACCCTTAATTCCGCTTCGATAATTCCGAGGCACCTGTACTCATCATAAAATTAACTAAGTCCCCACCTGCATACTATCTGACAGCAGGAATCCGTTAACTGCACTTAGAGGATTTTTGAAAATACCGTGTAATAAATCTAAACAGCAAAAATACCATAATCCATAATATTAAATAGGCGATTAATTTGGACATGAAAAATCATATAAGTCCATATAAAGTGAGGTTATACTACCTACCGGTTACGCGCTTTGGTCACTTGTTTATTGGCAATCGACTTATGCGTACGAGTTTTTATAGAACATTATTAACATGAGTTCTAGATTAAAAAAGACTATGTCGGCATGTAAAAAGTTAGAGAGAGGTGTGAAGGTTTTTGGTGAACCTAAGAAGACTGTTGAATAAACCCAAAGATACTGATAGGTAAACAGTTAACTGGTTGCGAATAAAAAGTTTAAAATATTCCAAACAACGTCGCGAGATAATTGAATATAAATATGAACACAGCAGTGGCTACAAAACAATAAGCATATTTTGAAAAGAAAGGTCACCAGCACCTCCAAAATAACTGAAAAAACTGTACGATAAAATGCTACCAGTTAGTACTAAAAAGAAAAATGACCTTATGAAATTATGCGAAAGTGCAGCTATTCCCCCTGAATTCCATGGATGGTATAAATCCCTCCCCACTTGGAAAAATATCCAATAATTAACACTGGAGCCCCCCATTGAAGATAGTGACATAGATATTTCCAATTTTGACGATTCGGATAATGAAACTTTAGCTAATTTAGTCCAGAAGACGTAAAAGTTGTATTCAAGAAGAATCGTCGTATTTTTTGCTAAAATATCGAAATCAAAATTTTGTTCACTAAAAAATATATTTTAATTAATTTTTAAATATACCAAAAAGAGACTTGAATTTAAATCAATTCACTTGAAATACTTATGATTAAAATGGAGTATCATATAAGACAAAACATAAAAACACGTTTTTCTCAGGACCTATATTTATTTAAATTAAATGTTTATGGCGGTTGCTGTTATCCATTTATTTTAATCTTTATTAACAAGAAAAACATTTTCTACTGAAAATTTTCGCGCGAATTTCGAACTCATAAAACATGATCCCATTGGCTGTGTCATGAAAATTGAATTTAGGACTCATGAGTACGTGACGAATTCCAGTGATGTGGGGTCATCGAAAAATCTATAAAAATGGCATTTAATGCGTAACTCATCCAATGAAATATCCCTGCACTTAAAGTAGAAGGCTCCTAGAATCTTATGCATGTATATTTCAAGCCGAAATCGGTTCAGGAACCTTCCAATCTTGCAACAAAAAGTTTTATGAAATTTTGACATATCATATTATTAACCTAATAATTTGCAAACTGCAATTCTTTGTTTTCATGGCAATCTTCGAAAAGTTCCGATGCAAATAAACCTATTTATTTACCACTTTAACGAAAAAATAAGCCATTTAACTTAATGGGAGGTATTCTTAGATAATTAAGGGATAAAATAAACTCAAAAAGAATCACAAAATAAGAAAAATAGTGTGGAATAATGTCGGTTAATAATAGGATTTGTCGGAAAAAATCAATAAAATTCGGTTATACCCCTTAAATACGCTCCTGGATGAGCCATTCGGTATTCATTTTAAAGTGTTATTATCCCTTTATAAGATGGTGTTGAAAAATTGGGAAACAATTAAATAGAAAAAATACAGAGTGATTCAAATATACCGATGTCGAGGGCAAAAAAAGGTAAAAAATCGAAATTTAATCGGCGACTGCTCCCTTCCTATAAAGAATGAAGAAACTAAAAAATATGGATATCATGTATCTCGAAGAGCTCTTTTTGATGACATATATGGGATTTTAATTTGAACCATTTTGACCCCACAAAAAATTGAAAACCGGGAAATATTTGGTCAAAAATCGAATTTTCCAGTTTTTCCCAAATATATCCGATTTCCAGTGATTTTAGGTTTAGGTAAATGGATTATAAAAAGAAAGTATTTGAAATTTTAAAGTTTTATGTATGAATCAGTTTTTCGATCCGACGTTTTGTTTTCGAGTTGTTAGGTACCAAAGAGGGGTCTGCAAATGGCATTTTTCGACCTAAGAAAATTCAAAAGAATTACTTGCCATTTTCCGATCCTCGCCAGTTTCAATAGAGTTCTGAAGCTCCGAGACCTCTACAACCTCCGAAAATTTACATTGATTTAATTCATTTTTGCGACCTGTACCCGACTTCAAAGGAAACAGCGGTAATTTCGAATTTGACGTTTAATAGCTCCGAAACGAAACATCCTGTATAACTAAATTTTTTTACCGAAACTAGTTGAACTATTCCTCTGTTACCCCAAAAAAATCGATTGCTTTCCCTCTGACCGTTTCCGGGAAAAATAAACCTGTTCGACTTTGGGTTAATCTTTACGTTAACATGTAGATTGACACCTATTTTTGCTGATCTTCTGACGTCACCATTCATTAAGGACCAATGGCTGCTTTTTAAATTGTAATAAATTATTCCGAAAAGTAAATATTTTTTGTAGCTAAATAATTCTAGTAACTTTCCTCAAAATATTTTTTTGGGTTTGCAATGACTTCCTTAAGCGATTTATGTAATAAAAAAAATATGTGCATACATGCAAAATATAAAATTTCTAGGTTAAGTTATAAAAATGGCGTCAAATCTAAATTCCGGGGTACCTATTGAGATTGGGACACTCCTTGCAATTTAATGTAATATTTTTATGGAAATTTCTAAATTAACACAATAGTCGCGTTTCTGAATTCGCTTCGCTAATTACCTCCACCTGTAGCCATGAATCACATCGAGACCAATTTAAATCTCTTAAATTCTTTCACAACACGCATATGTATATCTCCACAAATTAATTAAAAAATAATTTTTGACTTAGCTTCTATCTAACACGTTCGCC
Source organism: Philopedon plagiatum (assembly GCA_963971165.1). Lineage (NCBI taxonomy): Eukaryota > Metazoa > Arthropoda > Insecta > Coleoptera > Curculionidae > Philopedon > Philopedon plagiatum. Next base: position 2,610,630 of record OZ020190.1, on the reverse strand, counting down.
CTTGAAACAAACCAGATAATGATTTTTATGTAAATAACTATCGGAATTTGAAAAAGGCCGCCTAAAACCAAATTACAACATCGCTATCCTGAGATTTGGTAATTTTCTTACACGTAGAATAAAATATCAGAATCATTGTCACTATGGTTCGTTTTAATAAAATTTTTGGATCTTTTGTAATATTATAGCGCGTCCCATAAAGTTTTTGGGATATGGGATTTATTTTTTTTATTATTAGACATGGTAAAACATTTTTTCTGGCAATTTCTGCACGTTCCCAAACTATAATATCGCCAAAAAAATGTTGAAAATTTTACCAAATACGAAAATCTAAGATTTAAATATGGCTTAAGAATAGACTATCTTTATTGTCTATCTTTTTGGAGCAGGGCTATTTTTTAAATAAAAGTTAGGGTTGTTAACAAAGTTTAAAACAATTTTATGTTCAAAGTGTTTCGAAAAGTTTTTTTAAAACTTATTATTTTAATTTTTTTTTCTTTTTAGTGTTCCTTGAAAACGGAAACGTGAAGTATAAAAAGTTGGTAAATTGGGACATGAAAAAAAATGTAAGGGTATCGTGTAGGGTATCAAATGAAAACTTAGTGAATCACGAATTCAACAATATATATATATATATATATATATATATATATATATATATATATATATATATATATATATATATATATATATATATACATATATATATATATATATATATATATATATATATATATATATATATATATATATATATATATATATATATATATATATATATATATATATATATATATATATATGTATATAAACCACATCAAACCATAAGAACAACATTAAAAAATCCAAAACAGAAAATTAAACTAGAAAACCAAGGTGTGTATAGTGTAGCATGCGGTACCTGCAATAAAATGTACGTCGGACAAACCAACAGACGAATTTCTGCCAGGTTAGAAGAACACAAACTGGCTATCAGAAACAAACAAACTACATCGGCCCTGTTTCAACATCAAACAGGACACAAAATCAACTTTGATAGCTGCAGACAACTGGTAAACGTCGAAACCTAGAATCATACGAGAAGCCATCGAAATAGAAAAGACCGGTCATCTAAACAAAAGGGACGACGCTCTGCATTTGTCCAGTACATGGAAGACAATAGTAAAACGGCAAACCGAAGCGCAGCAACTCGCAACCACATCACAACAAACAGCCAACGAAGCAACGACTGAGGGGGCGGAGCCAACGCCAGCCAACCAGAACCGCTACAACTTCCGGCGCAGGCTATAAATATCGAGAGTCACGACAAAGATTCATCAGTTTACGACTTGACAGCAACGAGTAAGCATTGATAATGCCAAGTGAGACCTTGGCGAAACGTCTGCCAGATTCCAATAGGAATTTAACAAAAGAACGGATGAACATTTAGAATTAGGTGTAGATTGAACTAAAATTACCAGGATTGAAATATTCTAGTGCGATCAATTGTTATAAAACAATAAACCTATGTAATCAAACGTTTTGATAATAAAAGTTGTTTATTAAGAAATTTTAAAAAAATTTAGTACAGCTGTTATTATATCGAAAATACCGATCATGTAGCCTTTAATAAAACCTTGTTCCCATGGAAATCCTATTTAAATTCTTACTAACTGGTTCAATTATTATTTACGCTAAAATACATCAAAAATAAACAGAAACAGATATAATAAAAATAGTTTTAATAGTCGACCATGGCTATAAAACACATAGAAAAGCAGCTACAATATTCAATGATAGATATCCAGAAAAAATTGTATTCTAAATAGCCGTTGGGAACATATTACAAACAATTTTTAACCACGGGATGCGCCCAAAATGTATATAAAAAGAAGCACGAAAATACGACTCACGAACATTTTCAAGTGTACCCAGATCAATATTGCGACAGACAGTAGTTATTCTTTGTTGTAAGTCCCAAAAGAGAGTTAGGTTGTGAAAATTGGACGGAAAACCTGTATTTAAACATGTTAGAAATTACAGTAGAGCCCCTAATTCTTGAAATACTTAAAGGGAATCCTGATGAATTTGACATGGAACCAGTTTTCTAACAGAATGGTACCCCCCCCCCCTCCCATTTTAGCAGAAACGTAAGGCAATATTTGGACACTGTTTACCCTGATCGTTAGATTTGTCTACCGAATGGCCTGCCAGGTCGCCCGATTTAACACCCTTGGACTTTCTTATGGGACTATTTAAAACAAAAAGTGTCTTGTAACAGCCGAACTCTCTTTATGGAGTTACAAAAAAAAAATAACTGCCGCCTGTTGCAATATTAATATGGGTACATTTGAAAATGTTCGTCAGGAGCTCTCCAATAGGTTATTTTACTGTTTGGAAGTTAACGGGGAACACATTCAATACCCTTAGCAGTAAAAGGGTGAGTTTAGGTTTTTCTGAAATTTTTTACGAATATCCAAGGGCTGAAACTTTGACGCGCCGCCATTTCTTTGTTAATGTCACTAACGTTCTCAAATTTTTATATAATAATCTACTCGACAATAGCTTTTAAATGATATATCACACAACCCCCTTTCTATTTAATTCTTTTTTTAAAATGGCGCCCAGTCGCAATCTCGTATATTAGTAAAAGTATGAAATTTATATAAAAAAATAGTATTTATATTGTTATTAAAGTGTGCCAAATTTTTATGTTTAGCGGTTCAAAAAAGGAGGAGGGACATTTTTGAGCAGTACTGTATATGTAATTCATTCAAGAAATCAATATGTTATTTTTGTCGAGAAAGGATATAGCTGTACAGGTATACAGATAGTACAGAATCAATAAAGTGCAACATGCGACTCGCACTTGCCTAATCTGATGGGTAAAAAGTCTTTTTGTAAATATTTCTTACTAACCATCACCTGATCGATTTTAATGAAGTAAAAAATCGATTATATATAAAGGCATTAAATTTTCTACAGAACAATACCCATAATACAACAAATTATATTGCAAATAAAATAATATTTATTGGCAATAAATTCCATAACAATAAAATTTTTATTTTTTGCATCATGGGCCCCCATTGCTAAATTTTTATTATTTCATTTTAGTATTTGTACCTGTACGGAAACAAAATTGATTTCTATGGAAAATAATATTTAAATACATATTTTTAAATTATGGCTGGAACCATAATAGGTTAAATAATACCTAGACGAACACTGCCGTCCAACGAAAAGCGGGTCTCCCTTGAGACATTTGGTGTGTTTACTGGTTTATAGTTTAAAAGTTTGTTTGTCTACCATTATATAAATATGTATACTATGTATCTCTACATGTATATGTAATGCTGGGTAAACAAACTTTTAAACAATAAACCAGTAAACCCACCAAATGGCTCAAGGAAGACCGCCGTTTCGGTGTATTCGAGTGTCTGTCTATATTCTTTATAGTCTTTGCTAGAACTAAACTTTTACATGATATGCACTATCACTGTTTCTGTAAAAGCCACTGGAAATGCATTTTGGCAAGTAAATATACAGCGTTGCCGCATATAAAAGAAATTCCGTAAATTAACATAATTCTACCGATTTTAAATTTACTACGTTGAATAGTTTTTTATGTTTGACATATATTACTAACCAGCAACTTTTTACTTAATCATGTTAGTTAAATCTCTCTATTTTGGTCAAACCCAACCGGTTTATATTTTTTTTATCTGATGGGACATCCCACGTACACTTCAAACCTAAGTACTAACCAGGTAGAGGAGACGATACCACCGTACCCTAAACATCTAAGGAGAAGAGAAATACAAATGCAAAATTTGTCTGTGTCAAAGTTTGAAACTGTTGCGGTGTTCTGCGTGTATAGGCCGCCCCCTGGTGATCTGTCAGTGTTTTTTGACCACCTTGTAAATGCTCTTTAGCGTATCCTGCGTGTCCGTAAATATGTCATTTTGTATGATGACTTAAATATAAACTTTTTGGTAGAATCTGTGCATTTACGGATGTTATACGATATATTCGAGTCATTTGCCTTGACTCTGCTAAATGACGTGCCCACTCGGCATTGTATAAATGTAAGTGGAAGGGATACTAAGACATTTATAGACTATATTATTTATTATTATTATGGTATCAAATATTCCCCTTGGTGCCTTCTCTGTTGAGGTCTTTGATCCCCATTTATCAGATCATTATGGTCACTTAGGTAAGCTGCTCTGCCACCATTTTCCAACCTCTAAAAAAGTTAATGATTCCAGTATTACCAGGCGAACAGTAAATGTCAAGCATTCATTATTTTAATTTTTTTCTTGGTCGTATAAACTGGGCCCATAATATGTATTGTCAGGATATAAATGATGCCTTCCAATTTCTCGTTGACTCCATCCTATGGTGCTTCAAAGCATCTTGTCAAACATACTCAATCAAAAGGGAAAATATGTGGGTAAATGGAAACCTAAAAAGTTAAAAAAGGAATCTTAAAAACTTGTACAGGGTCACAAAGAAATCAAACTCTCCCGTAAAGGTATTGTTATTGGTTTTTGTCTGTGAATGTTAATGTTTTGATTGTTTAGAGCTGACAATAGTGATTATATAACTATAGTAATTTTAATTCAAATTGTAATTTTAAATTTAATTTAATGTAACTTAGGCTTAGCTTAATTTAATTTTGGCTGTACCAGGTTTTGGCAGGCCAGTACACAAAATTCTATGTTATTGTCTTTACAAGTGGCTAAATCAAAAGTTTTAGTTTGAGTTTGAATCTATTAATACGGGATTTAAATGGCTAAAAGTTAGGAGGGAAAGGGAAAATCTTTGCATTCAATTTGTTTCATAATCTGGCTACCTAAGGTGCATAAGCAGGAGAAGTGGGATTTTCTGAATTTTTTCAGCTTTACGTCGAAGGGATGACGCGATTGTTTTTGTTTTGTTAGGAACACTTATAACTGTTCGCTCGGATTTGTTCGGCTTTGTTACGGACACCTTGTATATAATAAACATCTACTGTTTGTACAATCATCTATACATAGTGTTGGCATTTTTGTGAACCGAAAACAATCTAATAAATAATTCAAAGTAGCTATTTCATAACTATGGTTATGGAAATACCTCTTGTAAAATCATTAAATTTTCTAAATTATACTCCTATTGCTAAATCCTTCAAGGTGAAGTTCACTCATATAATTGTGGACTAGTGTGTTACATATGTCATAATAATCTTAAGACAACTGGTCTCACGAAAGTTGTTACAAATAATTTTAAGGCAATTTTGTATATAATTTAGTGTCATGGTTAAGTACTTGTAGAACACTTGCAAATTACTTGTATATGATTTCTTCTATGAAATTTGCGGTATATATATATATATATATATATATATATATATATATATATATATATATATATATATATATATATATATATATATATATATATATATATATATATATATATATATATATATATATATATATATATATATATATATATATACATAGGGGTCAAAAAAGGGTGGTCAAAAAAGTTTGCACCAAATGGATGTTTTTTATTTGACATTTCTCAGAAAATTTGGTTTACTAAAGGAAAATTGCTTAGAATCTCATCAATATCCAAAATACAATTTGAGATTAAACTTCCAAAGATTTTTGTTGAACGCTGTTCCAGAAAATTCGCATTGAAACAAAAAACAAGTAGAATTTCATAAAAAAAATAAATCATTAAAAGTAGCTAGTAAAACTTAACAAAAATTATCCTTTTAACATTCTACACCGCATGGATAAGAGTTCCGCATTTAAAAAAATAAAACGAGTCAGGGCCGTACTCGGGCGATGTATGATTATGAAAAAAATATCAAACTTTTGTCTTTACAATTTTAACTTCAAATTTTGTATTTAGGACTTTAATGAGATTCTAAGGAAATTTTCCTTTATTTTTAAAAATAGAGGTCGTTTATTGTTCAGCGATTTTCGCTTTTCTTTAATTTATGACCTTAGTACGCAAATCTTAGAAAAACTGTCATCTTATTTAGAGGTTTTGGAACAAGTACCAACTTTTTTCAAGAATAAAATGTTTTGAGAAACGTCAAATAAAAAAGTTTTCCATTTGGTTCACCACCCTGTAGATATATATATATATATATATATATATATATATATATATATATATATATATATATATATATATATATATAATATATATATATATATATATATATATATATATATATATATATATATATATATATATATATATATATAATTATAAGCAAAATACCTTTTGATTTTTGTGATCGCATAGAATTTTATACGGTAAAAACGAGAACACGGAAAACGTTTTTATTTCTAATATTCGGCCTTTCGGATGGCATTGAGAGTGTTGACCGCGATGGTTCCTTCTTTCAAAATACTAACAATTTAATTAACGGAATTTAATATTTATAAATATTACACACCATCGCAACAAATAAGCATAATAAACAGTCCATATCTAAAACTAGAACTTGTTAACATAATGTAAATCCACTTGCAACGAAATGTTCCACAACGCCTTTTTTTGTTTCTTCCGTGCTTCAATGACTTCGTTTCGTACCAAGCTGCTTATTCTCGTAATATATATAGTTTAGAACTGTCTTCTCTCTTGCTTTAAAGTTTTAACAACGGATATTAATTCCTACAGAAATTCTGTAACTTATTTCTGTCACGACCGGTACTAGAAATCAGTTCCTCTGAAGTCAAAATCATGAGAGGAAAAGCAAATTATTCCCTAGGTGAGTAATTTTTGAAAAAATTCCCTAGGAAGTTTTCATTATAAATCAAATAAAAATTGAAGATAAGAAATTTAACATGTTTATTTATTACAAACTTTGGTAATTATTCGGATTAATGGAAACACCGAATTTTTTCATGAAATTTTGCACAGACCCTAATTTTGGGTCGTAGAACACGAATCTGAAGTCAGTTTTTGGCGGTCTCGTATAGTTTTTCAAAAAAAAAAAAATTTGCTTTTAGGTTAGCATTTTCAATGAATTTCTTTAAATTTTGGCACTTTCACTTAAACACATCTATACAAGTCATTACACACTATTACTCTGAACCATATTTAGGCAAATTTATTTAAAAACACTTTAAAAAAATAGAGAAAATATCAAAAAACTAAAAAAAAATGAACACGCAGCCCGTGGTACACATTCTCGAAATTTCTGATGGCAAATTTACAAATCTTTCCCACAAATTTTAACAGTTGGACAAAATCTGAGCAAAAAGTTGTATACACCTAAGCAACCTGAGCAAAAAGGTGTTCAGGTTTGCTCAGTTTTCATTGATGTATATATACATATATAGTATATACATCAATGAAAACACAGCAAACCTGAACACCTTTTTTCTCAGGTTTGCTTGGGTGTATACAACTTTTTGCTCAGTTTTTGTCCAACTGTTAAAATTTGTTGGAAAAACATTTTGTAAATTTGACAGCAGCGCTACGTTCCATCAGAAATTTCGAGAATGTGTACCACGGGCTGCGTGTTTATTTTTTTTTTAGTTTTTTGATATTTTCTCTATTTTTTTAAAGTGTTTTTATATAAATTTGCCTAAATATGGTTCAGAGTAATAGTGTGTAATGACTTGTATAGATGTGTTTAAGTGAAAGTGCCGAAATTTAAAGAAATTCATTGAAAAGGCTAACCTAAAAGTCAATTTTTTTTGGAAAACCATACGAGACCGCCAAAAACTGACTTCGGATTCGTGTTCTACGACCCAAAATTAGGGTCTGTGCAAAATTTCATGAAAAAATTCGGTGTTTCCATTAATCCGAATAATTACCCAAACTTTAACCACACATTTATATCATTTGTTTACATTATAATTAAGAGTTACATGTTTCAGAAAGGATAATTTAATTTGAATATTTACTTATATCAACATTGCCGTCTAATACCATACAATATTTAACCATCGAATACCGAGCCCATAGGGTAGAATATTTAAACTTTTTGACTTTTTCACTAAAGTATACCAGCATCGCATTTTCAGTAAAGTTTACTACATGCTTTTCTGAGCACCAATTTTTAACATGCTGCTTCGTATAACTTCCTTGGCGTTTCTGGTACTAAATTGACTGCCACAGCATTTGTTGCTTCAGTAATTTCTTCAGGTTCTTCTACATAAAAAACTTTAAAATCCATTTTTACCACAAACGAAACTTTGTATATTTTTAACTTTTAACAGTTGTTTATTCAAATTTTGACAGTTGTCAAAGGCTACTAATAATTTTAAAAGCAATAAATATTAATGATATTAGGTTTTCCACTTAAAATTTATACAAACATGTAAAAACTAATAATTGTATCTACAGCTCTCTAAAAAAATCACTAAAATCGGACTAAAAATAAAAAGCCTAAAACTTAATCAAAATTTTAAGATGATCATTTTTTTGCATTTGATCAAGGAAGAGAATGCTACTTTTCCTTCAGCGCTTTGTAGCCCTCTGGCTACAACCTACACCTCAGGAAAAATGAAGCATTTCCCTTCCTTGATGTATACTCACTTGCAAAAAAACGGTCATCTTAATATTTTGACTAAGTTTTTTATTTTTAATCCGATTTCAGTGATTTTTTTAGAGAGTTGAAAATACAAATTATTAGTTTTAACATGTTTGTACAAATTTTAAGTGAAATTGATTTTTTGATATTATACAAAGATAATCGAAATAACTATTGTTTTTTTTTTGCTTAATTTCAAAACACCATGTGAAATCAAACCCAAGCAAAAGCTGTAGCTCTTGTGGAAGACGGACGAAATTATGGGCATGTGGCTAGAGTACTTAATACCAGTCGCTCTACCATCAAAAGAGTAGCTGAACGTCTTAAAGAGACAGGCAGAAATATGCGGAGGGCGGATAGTGGTAGAAAACGTAAAACTACAGCCATTGATGACCGACTGCTTGTTCTTAATTCGGAATCGTCGTTTGACTTCAGTACAGGCGAAAAACTAACTTCGAAAAGTTCAAGGTAAACAGGTCAGTTTTTGGACCGTTCGTCGAAGATTACAGGATGTTGATTTAAACTCTTGCTTACCAGCAACTGGACCTAAATAATTCTCCCGCGTCATAGAGTAGCAAGATTATAATTTGCTCGTGAACATTTAGACTGGAATTTAGCACGATGGAGCAGTGTAGGTACTCTCTACGGATGAGTCGGGATTATGTCTACACTCGCCACATGATGGAAGAGAACGAGTATGAAGACGAAGGGGGAAGCGATTTGCTCAATGTACGTTGAGTCCCCAGCTTAGCCATGGAGGAGGTTCCGTGATGGTTTGGGCAGGAATATCAAGGGAGGCCTGTACTGAATTAGTGTTTATTGAGGAGGTAGGTTTCATTTGCTCCATTTATCGGCGATAGTTTTATCTTGATGCAAGATAATGCCCGACCACATTCAGCAGTGTGCGTTACTGAATACTTGATAGAGGTTGACATTGAAAAAATGAAGTGGCCAGCATGTTTTACGGATTTAAACCCTATAGAGCATGTGTAGGACATGCTAGGAAGACACATTAGAGGGCGAGAAGTGGTACCAACGACAGTAAACGAGCTTCGCGTGTCACTTCGGGAAGAATGGAGGAATATTTCGCAAGATGCTATTCGCGGGCTCATTGATAGTATGAACCTACGTGTACACTGTGTACAGGCAGTAGTTAGGGCTAGAGAACGCAATACGAAGTATTGACGTATATTTAAGTCAAAATGTTGTTGTTTGTTGTTAAGTTTGTTTTGCGAAAATCATATTTTTTTAATCTCATACGTAATCTTATACGTATTCGTAAATTAATTTGTTTATTAAATCTTGATCAGTACAATAACATTTGTTTTTCTGCATTCTGATAGTTTTATTACCCTGACTCATCAAAAATTGTATTCGTATTCCAACAACAATGAGGACATTATGGAAAAATTTAAATTATTGATATGTACCAAGATCATTTTGTATTTATGTGAATGCACGTATTGACATGAACCAAAAAACAAAATGTGACGAATAGATGACGCTAAGTGAAAACTGGCATTTTAAAATAATTTTGCTACCTAATTATTACACAGGGTGTTTTAAAATTAAGCAAAAAAAAACATTTCGGTTATCTTTGTATAATGTCAAAAAAACAATTTCTCTTAAAATTTGTACAAGCATGTAAAACTAATAATTGTATCTACAGCTCTCTAAAAATCATTAAAATCGGACTAAAAACAAAAAAGTTATCAAGCTTAAAACTTAATCAAAATTTTAAGATGACCGTATTTTTTTGCATGTGAGTGTATAATGTTCTATTTTTAATAATATGCATGTATTTCTTTATCGCACGTATCGCTAAACTAAGTCATTACAAACCTAAAAATATTATTTTGAAGAAAATAACGAATGTGCCAAGATCAGCCTAAATCAGAAGGCAGTAGTGAAATGTTATTTAAAAATTTTACATAAATATTATGAATTGTTAGGGTCGCCCAATTCAAGTAAGCATATTTTACTACACATTTTTATAATTTAATAAATCCTATCGAAAGATTGAACACAATTGTTGAAGTCACGATTTATCACTGTCAAAATATAGAGTAAGATAAATGAAAATAAAGTTTATTGTCACATAACAGTTAATATATCTTAAACAAATACCTTGAGGCTTTGACTTCTTTAATTCCTGCAGATGTGGGCTAAGTCAGGATTTGTAAAAAAACTGTCGGCAACAAAGAAAATAAAATAGGTTTGTTAGTCGGCTAACTATCCGATTGCCCTTGTGGTGATTGTTAAACATTCTTGTTAATCAAATGTAATTTTTCTTATCCACGAACAATCCTAATCTTCGGGAAATAATCAAGAAAATAAATTACAACTTTAACTTTTTACATATGATGTGACGTCACAACCAATAGGATCACGTTTGCAAGTTTTTAATTTTTTATGAAAATTTGTAATAGAAAATCATTTATAATCATTTAATTAAATATTTAATTTACTTGGCCAGTAGATCATCAGTATGTTACTCTATAATGCATTTTTGAAAATTTATATTTTCGAAAAAATGTGTTTTTCAGAAAAAATTTCGAAAAGCTATTGGCGAAATTTTGATGTTGATGCTTCCTTAATCAATTTACTTTTATGATATGAAAACAAGTTACATAATCTCTGTCACCATAGAAGATGGCGAGAATTAAACTTGTTTTTATGTCATTTTTTGTCCTGATTTTTTTCAATTTTTTCTGGGATTAATTTTTTAATATTCTTCGATCAAAGTTTGTTTCACACTGAGTTTTTAACCAGTTTATTTATTTACCGCGTAGAATTTTTTTTAGTTTGCTTGCTCATTGGCATTTCTATATTCGTATTTTCCAAAATTTAACAACTTAAAAAAAGTACGTGATTTATTTCATTTAATAACAAAATTGTCTTTTTAATAGATATAAAGAACAATTAATTAATATTACTTTAATGCTTTATAACAACTTGTTTCAGTTAAATTCTTTTGTAAGAAGTGGACTTTAAACATTCCGATTTTCACAATATTTGCTCAGGAGCTACAAGATAAATTTATTTCTTAATGGGTACATATAGGATTTTGCAATGCATATCAAATAGATTCTGTATTGTAAGAAACGTTTTTTCATATAGTATAATACCGCAAGTGAATACAATTTTACCGGAAAAAATTACGATTATGAACAAAAGTTTGATGCTTAGCAATTCACGATTGACATTGTTAATAAAATCGCGAACCAGAGGTGAGCGATTTTGGATCAATGTCAGGAGTAAACTCGCTTAAAAACAACAAACTTGAGTTGAATAATCAAAAATTTTTCCATCAAAAATTTTATCACGAATGTTCGTCATGACTATTTCACGAAAAAATAATTACGCCAAAAACAAGCAAATAATATATTTTTATTTAAACAGGAAATACAAGTAAACAATCAACATATTTAATTTTTATTCTAATTGTTAACAACATTAAAAGTACAGTTCTGATAAGCTATGCGATTTCTGTTTTCAATATTCTGACTATGATGGGCAACATCATTAGCGATATTTGAACAATGGATCTCAGAAATTGTGGTTTCTGTTTCATTGCTATCCCTAATGTGATGCATTATTTTCGAATGAAGCTCTGAATCCATTTGGAGGTAGGGTTTGATGGACCGAGCATTTGCATGTCCCGTCAGCTTTATTAGATGCTGTTCCCCAACCCGTTTTTCGCAAGTGCTAACACAGCACTGGCGTAACTACAAGGGGGCAGGGCCCCCCAAGGCTTTCCAGGCCTCCAGAATTTTTCCAATTTTGCTTCTAAAATGGGAGTCCCATTACCATCACCCAGGCCCTCCCTAGACCCCCATCCCAGGTCAGATGGCTAGCTACACCAGTGTAACACAGCCGACTTTCGATGAGAGTAATTTGTATTCTTTTCTGTTTTGTATCAAGGCCAATCCTCTCCGCCGAGGTCTTCGTCCATTTTCATTACTGTTTACACCTAGAGGCATGTTTTTAAACCAACTTCCGTTTCTTCAACTAGGATTTACGTTTAAAAACAAACAATTAGTTGTTACGCTATTATTTTGTTTACTTAAAAGTTTTTACAACAATCAAACTGGACAAAAACTGACGTTGATTGTTTTTCTTACTAACCACTTACTATTTGCACATCTTTTTATGCCACTCTATGTAGTTTTAGAAAACACAGGGTTATATTCTATTCTCCCTCTAAAGTTTCACTGCACAGAAAAAACTACTATGCTATTTCCAATAATAGTAGTATTTTTGACCACTCTCATATTAGTTATATTAAAGTTAATATTGTCTCAACAAAACATTACTGACATAATACAAAAAAACATGTTTAAATACATATATACTTATTATTGGAGTTTAAAAGTATTCCTACTTCTTTGAAAACTATATTACCATTTTTTCAATGACCAAAGTATTATTGGAAACCAAAATATTTCTATTATTCTTTAGAGCGTAGAATTGTTAGAGCCACAGAATTAAACTATTTGATGAGAATTCTTAAATATAATTGGGCGAAAAGTAGCTATTCATAGGCGGTGTAATTCAAATTACAATATATTTTAATAAACGAACAGAACTACAGTTTAAATAAAAAATCTAAAAATTAAGTTAATAATCCTTATATCATGTTAATTAAAATAACCACTCCAATAAAACATCTAAGGTATTAGAAAAATAATAAAAAATATTAATTCAATGGGTTCTATTGTTGGCTGAAATATTACTTCTATTGCTCGCGGACACCCTTTGGAGAGGTTAAAATTGTGCTGTTGATATTTGTTCGTTGAATAGTCGTTTAAGCTTGCAGCCTGTTTGTTTATTGCGTTAAAGATACACCAAAAATAATAGATCTTTTGAAATCCTGGGGACTGGAGCAACTCATGTCAGTGTTTTATGGTATGTAAGTAAAACAAATCTAAAAAGCTTTGCAATAATAATAAGTATTTCGATTAAATATGATGTATATTCTTACAAATAAACTTTACTAAAACCAATGATATATTTTGTATTGAATTTAGAATAGGGTATTACTTCATCAAATAATTTTTATATTGAAACGACCTATTAAAAAGCAATAAAACCTTATATTTCAAGCAATCTTATAACCTATGTTGGTTGATGATAAAATAATCATTGAAAGAAACCGAATATGTATTGTGCAATACGGAACAGAGTGTGTCATTGAGTGAATTGGTATCCAATTCGATATACGATAGTGTTTTTTCTGTTGTGCGTCTATTTTATTTTAGAATAATCAGTGTTACAGTAAGCGGCTTTCTGACATCTACATATCAGTTCAAAGGCGCATATATAAGAGAGCTTTCTCTGCAGCTCATCTAGACAATCTTCGTCCCAGAGAGAGGCTATAACACAAATATCTTTTATTCTTATAGCTGGCTCCTTTCGTTTATCTGACTTTTCCTGACAATAACATGACATACGCTAGCTCTTGGATTAATTATTTTTTGAAAAAATGTATCTACTTTTTTTGAAAAAGATATTTTTCGACAAAATGTATTATTAGCGCTTTTTGAGAAATTTCTTCGAAAAACTTATTTTCAAAAATATATTATCGTATTAGATTTTGCTGGCTGCACTCATGACAAATGTTTTTGCAATCTAATATTTTTTATTGGCAGAAATAAGCGAGAGTCCACATAACATTAATTTTTACAAAAAAATTTAAAAAAAATACAATTTATTTTATGTGTTGTTTTATATTTTATTAACATTTTTATTGCTAAAATTACCTTCATAGTCTTGCAAAAACAATTTCTTTGAATAGATCATGTTTCAAAATTAAAGCAAATTAATATATATTATATAACTTTCGTGGCCCAGATTCGCAATGAAATGATCTAATGAAACTAAAATAAAAAAGAATTGATTAACTTATTTTAGGATAATCACCGTTTTTACGCTGATATTTCTGTCTTTCTCTTACTTATTTATCTTTTAACGATTATATTAACCTGTTGTGCATATCTGTTAAACAATTTCTTGTTAACATAATAGAAGTTTGTTGCTTTATATGCATTCCATCCTTACCTGTCGACTATCTTTGGACATTATCAGTAATCTGCTTTACCAGTCACTGTCACTACTGTTATTTCTAGTGGGAAAAGCCAAACATTCCAGTGTGACATTGCAACACAAAGTGCGGGAATATGGCTATTCCTACGATGTACGCATACTATTTTTCTGCCGATTGTTCAACAATCGAAAGAAAATATTAAAACTGTTTAATTTTGAAAAAACATGACTAATTTTATGTACAAATAAATGATGCTTTGAAATTCCTAATAAAAATTGGTTGTGAAATCATGGAAACGTATCAGTTTTGTATTGCTAAACTTAATGCCTGTAAATTTAATTTGTTGGTTTTTTCAAATATTCAAGCTGTTACATTTTGGATCAAAATTGATCCACGGATCCCGAAAATTTGTTATTTTTTAAATGCATAGTTTTGCTATGGAATTGGCACCATCTGTTTAAATGTCATGTTGAAAAGTACATTTCAAGTCTAAAGTGACCATCCGTCCCGATTTTTGTGGGATGGTCCCACTTTTAAATGGTCAGTCCCGATTTTACAGGCGTCCCGCTTTTGTTACCCTAATTACCTTTGTTATTATTAATATTAGAAATATATTTTTCGTATGTTTTTATAGAAATATAAGCATTATGTTTCTGCATGTGTTTTTTAAAAATAATCGCACTTTTTTGCCAGGCGACCCTTCGTTTTTCTGTTTTGTTTTGCGTTGAAGGCAAATTTTTTTTCCGATTTTTGTCCCTCTTTTGCCTAAACCAAATATGGTCACTTTATTTCAACACATGTGTTAAAAAGTAGAAAGGCACTTTCTAGCCACGTTAACTGTGTTTTTTCTCACTTGCATAGGTGAAAATATTAATTTCTTACACTGTCTTACAATAGTGGTGGCTGGTGAAATTTTAAAGTTGAATATCTCTGTTGCTACTCGAGGGACCCACAGTCTTACAGTACAGAAATAAATATTTCCTAACAGTGATTTTTCGTTGCCTAGCAACATGTCTACTTTTGTAAAGATTTGTTACCAGTACCTAAATAGGTATATTTTTAACGCTGACTATCCGTGACTATATGACGTTAGATGTGACAAAAATGAAAATGTTAAGAAGGATGTGTGAGATAATCATAGTTAGGAATGAAAGACTAAGCGGGTCTTGTGCACTTTAAGTATGTCCGAATTTGGCAATTTTAAACTTTTTAGAAGATGGAGTAGGTGGAATAAAGAGGATTAAAACAAAAAAATTTGCGGATGAAGCACTTTTTCTACCAGAAAAATCAAGATAAAGTTGAATAAAATCACGTTATTTTGAAATTTTGCAATGCGAAAACTCCTTAATATTGAAAGGTGGCTTACAGTGTTGCCAAACTTGACTGGATATACGATCCCTCTTCGCCTGCGAGGAAAAGCGTATTTCCATTCTATACATGACCAGAAGGCAGTCATAGAAAACTGCTCGTTTTCTATGGCTGCTCACCCAACCTAAGCAAAAAGGTGGTCAGGTTTGCTCAGTTTTCATTGATATAGATACATATACAGTGACCGGCAAAAAGTTCGCAACATATGGGAAAAATTTTTATTAGGTGAGTATTGGAAAAACTTTTCCGGGGGATCGGTTCTGCATGTCCGATAACCTAAAAATCGATTTTGACATACGTCACGTGACCACTGGTATAGCGTCAAATTAAAAAAAAAATTGTTAATTTACAAAAAGTGAGGTTAGTTGACGAGATATCAAAAAAAGTTATTTGAAAAAATTGCTTAGAATTAAATTCTAGGTCCTTGTGCAAAATTTTAAGATTTTATTTTTTTTATTTAATTCTAGGTCCTTGTGCAAAATTTTAAGATTTTATTTAAAAAAATTGGAAAACTCAATTTTTTTTAAATATTTTTTTATCGATTTACAAATTTCCAGTTTTTTTCGTTTAGATAGCTTGGCTAATGTAAAGCCCATGTATCTGGATGAAAATAAACGAATGTAGTAGTTTTTTCTACAATTGACAGGACAAAATTAAAAAAAACAGGGTTTCGCCGGACGCTAGCTGTTGCAATGATTTGTATCTAGCAGCAGTGTCAAAATTTTAGAGACATTTCAATGAGATTACATTGAGAAAACCTTAATCGTCTTAAATATATCTGAAGTTCGACTTTTTGTAAAGTTAAGGGGAGTAAAATAGATAATAAACAAAAAATTACCTGTTTATTTAATCGAAATTTCATAAACGAAAACCAATGTAAGAAAAACTTAAAAGTAGTCAAATTCTGTACTAACAACATAAAAAATCATTGTTTTTCCTTGGGTGCACAAAATTTAAAACTCAGTATGACCACCATTTCTCTCCATACATACTATTGTTCTCGAGCGCAACTCTCGATTAACATTTCGGAGCATTTTACGATTTATTTGCAATACACAATTTCTAATGACATTCTCTAAATTTTGTATATTCCTAAAGGGTCGATGTTTGTACACAGAGTTCTTTAGGTATCCCCACATAAAGAAATCTAACGGAGTCAGATCTGGTGATCTCGCAGGCCACGGATTTTCAGAAAACCGTCCTATCCACTGGTTTCCAAATTCTTGATCCAGCCATCTCTTCACCTCATTTGTGGAATGAATGCTAGCTCCGTCTTGTTGAAAGTATAAATTTCTTCTTTCGGCTAATGACAAATTGTCTAAAAAGTCAGATATCTCAGTTTGTAGAAATTCTAAATATCGTTCTGAATTTAAATTGTCTCTAAAGAAAAAAGGTCCCACTATTCTGAGGTTGAAAACTCCGCACCACACATTAACCTTAAAACTATATTGGTCTTTACTCTGAATTACAAAGTCTGGGTTTTCGGTGGCCCACCATCTACAGTTTTGTGAACTGACGGTTCCGTTAGAGGTAAATGTAGCTTCATCCGAGAAAAGAACGTTCTTTGGGAAATTAAAATCTTCCTCAATCATACCCTGGAACAAGGCACAAAAATCGAAGCGGGCGTCATAATCCCTGTCTTTTAATACTTGTACAAATTTAGGTTTGTACGGATGAAATTTGTTTCTTTTTAATATCCTCCGCACAGATCTTTCGGGAATGTTAGTGATCTCCGATATTTGACTAACTGCTAATTGGGGTGTTTCTGTGATCGACAAACACACATCCAGAGAACCTTCGTCACCTGTTACCGGTTTTTCATGGGAAACTTTATACTGATTTTCTACCGATCCCGTTTCTTTAAATTTATTGACTAGACGAGATACTGTGGAATAATGGAGGGATTTATCGGGGTGCCTCTCATTAAAAATTGCTGCTGTTTCTCTATGGCTTTTGTAATTATCTCCAGAAATTAAAATAATTTCTATCTTTTCCTGAAGAAGTAGTGTGGGTGCCATTTTAAGGAATAAAATATTAATAAACTTATGTAAAATATCAAACTTAGTAAGATGCGAGACATAAACCAATGACATAGGTTGAAATCAAACAAATTATAATTTGTTTGACATTTTTCTGTTGTTTTTAACCTACTAGATTATTTGGTTGTTTTAATTTCAGAGCCTGCTTTGGTAGTTTTAAGTACAACTAAATAGACCTGGTTGTTAAATTTATGTGCGAAAAATCTTAATAAAATCTTGATACAGTCATTTCATTAGATTCAAACCATTGCAACAGCGAGCGTCCGGCGAACACCTATTTTTTCGATTTTGTCCTGTCAATTGTAGAATTGTAGATCTGACTCCGTTAGATTTTTTTATGTGGGGATACCTAAAGAACCCTGTGTACAAACATCGACCCTTTAGGAATATACAAAATTTAGAGAATGTCATTATAAATTGTGTATTGCAAATAAATCGTAAAATGCTCCGAAATGTTAATCGAGAGTTGCGCTCGAGAACAACAGTATGTATGGAGAGAAATGGTGGTCATACTGAGTTTTAAATTTTGTGCACCCAAGGAAAAACAATGATTTTTTGTGTTGTTAGTACAGAATTTGACTACTTTTAAGTTTTTCTTACATTGGTTTTCGTTTATAAAATTTCGATTAAATAAACAGGTAATTTTTTGTTTATTATCTATTTTAATCCCCTTAACTCTACAAAAAGTCGAACTTCAGATATATTTAAGACGATTAAGGTTTTTTCAATGTAATCTCATTGAAATGTCTCTAAAATTTTGACACTGCTGCTAGATACAAATCATTGCAACAGCTAGCGTCCGGCGAAACCCTGTTTTTTTTAATTTTGTCCTGTCAATTGTAGAAAAAACTACTACATTCGTTTATTTTCATCCAAATACATGGGCTTTACATTAGCCAAGCTATCTAAACGAAAAAAACCGGAAATTTGTAAATCGATAAAAAAATATTTAAAAAAAATTGAGTTTTCCAATTTTTTTAAATAAAATCTTAAAATTTTGCACAAGGACCAAGAATTTAATTCTAAGCAATTTTTTCAAATAATTTTTTTTGATATCTCGTCAACTAACCTCACTTTTTGTAAATTAACAATTTTTTTTTTAATTTGACGCTATACCAGTGGTCACGTGACGTATGTCAAAATCGATTTTTAGGTTATCGGACATGCAGAACCGATCCCCTGGGAAAGTTTTTCCGATACTCTCCTAATAAAAATTTTTCCCATATGTTGCGAACTTTTTGCCGGTCACTGTATATCTATATCAATGAAAACTGAGCAAACCTGACCACCTTTTTGCTCAGGTTGGGTGAGCAAAAAGGTGGTCAGGTTTGCTCAGTTTTCATCGATATACATATATATGTATCTATATCAATGAAAACAGCAAACCTGACCACCTTTTTGCTCAGGTTGGGTGAGCAGTCATAGAAAACGAGCAGTTTTCTAGGGCTGCGTTCTGGCCATGTATAGAATGGAAATACGCTGCGAGGAAAGAGACTGGTCAGGGCCCCTAACCAGGTGCTAACCCTGTTCCGACCTTAGGGTGCCCTCCGATCCACCGTTCGCTAGATTTTCTGGACCCACAGTATAAACTTTCGGCATTCGCATTTCCCGATTTGCCTTTATATAAAACCAGACAGTTTGTGTAAATACTAAAATACAAAATTGTAATAGATTTGGCAACTTTGCATTTAGTGGGTTTAGTTGACAGAAGAATGCTGACGAAGTGACGCGTTCCCTAATCACAAGTAAACAAATAATTCCTGGCCATTTTAAATTAATTTTCGTATAAAAATTAAAATTTTTGAATTTTCTGTGAATAGTCAATCTTTGTATATGTAATACATACCTTTGGCGATAATTATAACATATTATTTGTAGTGTTTTGTGTGGTTTGAAACCATATAAAAATTGGTGCTGTGCTGCGTTCCAAATTTTTTCCTTTTTTTGGAATTTTCTTGGAAAAAAATGGTTCATCCACCGATTTTTTTTTGTTAAAGTGCTCCAAAGAAGGTAATCTTTAATTTGCCCTTTCGAAAATTTGTTAATTCCGACATACTTAAAGTGCACAAGAACCGACTAAGCGAAAGAACCAAGATACAGAAAAGAAGACTATACTGATACGGGCATCTAATAGGTGTCTTCCTTTCACCCCAAGGAGGAGCTCCCGTACAGATCCAGAGCAGCACACAGTTGTTCCATTCAACTGGGACATCAAGCACCTGAACCGTTCGAGCCCTATCCCCCCTGCCCTCCCGTGCATCACTTATGACTTGAGCTTAATGTCAAACTTGTCAATTGTTCCTTTCGGGGGAACGGTGTCGAGTTACTCCGGGGCGAGTCGCTCCGGGGCGTCAGACACCTGAAAGGAATATTACTATTGAAGATGTAATATTTATGTCGACAGAAGGATTATCCCATTAGTATGGGAGGTGAAGGGGGTTAAATGAAGTGAAAGTATGATCAATGGATGGAGTTAAATATGATTTAAGGGAAAATATTTAACAAGTGAAAAATCTCAGACAAAAGATGGTGAAGTTAAATAAGAAGAACTTGGCCTATATCGTTCTAGGAAGGAAGTTTTTATATGGAGAAAACTGGTACATATATTAAATATTGTGTAATATTTAAATTTTTGTAAATAACTGAATGAAATCAAATGTTAAACAAGTTTAGCCAGGTATAAAAATCTTTTGACCTTACAAAGACTTAAATAAATCATTCAGGTAATTTTCGGCAAAAATTTCAATAGAATTAGTAATATATAAGCGGTAAAAAGATAAAATTTGGGAGATATTCTAAAATTAAATCTTCTCTAAGAATCCGGATCTTAGAAATCGAAGGTCAGCAAATGAATTAATAGTGTAGTCATAAACTGTACTTTTTATCGCCTTTTTCAGGGCGTTAAAATGAGCTTAACCACCCCTGCTGCCCAATTTTTAGCAACCGTTTGTGAAAAAAATAAAATTTAGGTACACAAGGTTGTCATCGCCAGTGCTGCCGATATTCGGCTCTTGACATTTATAACTAAACATCAGTCAAATTAAATACACAAAGAAGTAGTTTTTAACAAAATCGCGCGTTTTCATTAAAAGAAGAATGCTTCGAACATGAAATACCGATTTTCTCTTACACAATGTTTAAAGGTTATAGACATTTAAATAAAACTAACCTTGACTGGAAAGTATTAATTACTATGATAAATCAACCATATGATTGCTTAAAAACTTAACATTTCATAAATGAAATGGATAATTAGAGGATATATTGAAATATCTTTAAAATAACTCCCATTTATTCTTCTTTATTTACCATCATAGTCCCCGCATTAGCCAGATTCAGTGTCGATTGACTTATTTTTACTTCCTTGCTGCCCTCTTCCCTGGTCAAAGGAAGGAGAAAATTCAACTGCGTACACAATAACTTGCTGGTAAGATAATTGTAATAATTGGGATTCAACATAGGCTGAAGCCATTTTTTCCCTTTGCGTTTTTCTTACACTCTCATTAAAGCCCATTCTTAAAAACCCATTCGATTTTTAAATCTTCGTGATGACGTTGTAATACACTACGTCACTTAAAACATTTTGTAATACTTTTTATGTCAACCTAGTTTTTGCCAATCGCCTTTTAGCTTCACCCAATGTTTGTTTTTAATTATCTGAGGACGGTTTTGAACAATAGAATCTTTTTGTGATACGATAATGTAGTGAACAGTTTCAACAACATTAACAATTATTATTATTACAAGTACAAGAATTACTTAATTCGACGAAAATTTGAAAGTTAAATATATAGATGCGTTTGGAAATGCATTGCGGTAATAAAAATCTGGTTTCTTTGTTATTGAAGAAAGGAAAGGTGTGTGCAAATCCCACTTTTTTTTATTTAAATGTCAACTTTGCCACTACTGCCCATCCAGAAGTAAAGGGGTCCCAATCGACACTTCGGGATTTATTTTTTAAATAAAACCAACAGTTTTAGAAAAGTAACATGCCTGTTTATTTTATCAAAAAGTAGAGTCATTACAAACCCAAAAAAAAATATTTTAAAGAAAATTACTATATTGGATCATTTAGCTAGATTTTTTTTTACTTTTCGGTATAATTTATTACAATTTAAAAAGCAGCCATTCGCCCTCAGTACAAAGTAATGTTTGGCAGTGCAAAGTGACGTCAGGAGATCAGCAGGCGCGGCCCGTGAAATTTTAAAGTTATAGAGGCAAAATCAATCGTGTAAAATACAATGACGGTTGTGCCTTCACTAAAAACAGTGGTTAACTAAAAGTTTTTCCTCCGGCGGCGGCGGCACCAGAGTCATTGTACTTTACACGATTGATTTTGCCTCTGTTGCTACGTATGAAACCCATGCCAAGTTCAGGTTTTTTAATAGTGGTCCTACTAGAAATATTTTAGTAAAGAAACAATTTTTTTGTAATTTGCGAAAAAAAGTTGATTTTTTGAATTGACCCACCTGGCAAAAAAATTAACACGCTTAGGTTTTTTTTTAAACAAATTTTACATCATTTTGCCGACAATTCTTGAATTTTAAGAAAAAAAATGTATTAGTAGAAAGTTATAGTCATTTGATTTTTTTTTTAAATTATATTTTAGGTGTAAAAAAATCAAATGACTATAACTTTCTACTAGCACATATTTTCCCTTAAAATTTAAGAATTGTCGACAAAGTGATGTAAAATTTGTTTAGAAAAAATAATAAGTAGAATACTTAAGCGTGTTAATTTTTTCCCCAGGTGGGTCAATTCAAACATTAAACTTTTTTCCACGAATTACAATTTTTTTTTCTTTACCAAAACATTCCTAGTAGGCTCACTATTAAAAAAACTTAAACTTGGCATGGGTCCCATAAGTAGCAACAGAGATATACAACTTTAAAATATCAAATACATATTTTCCTTTTACATTTTCCTAATCCCAAAACAACTGGAAAATGGCTAAATTTGGGAAATACTTGAAATTTCGGTTTTTGACCCACATGTTTCACGGTTCTTTTGGGTTAAATTAAAATATATATATCCATCGGAAAGAGTTCGTCAAAATATATGATATCCATATTTTTTAGTTTCTTCATTCTTTGTAGGAAGGGAGCAATCGCCGATTAAATGTCGATTTTTTTACTTTTTTTGCACTCGACATCGGCACTTTTAAATCACTCCGTATTTTTTCCTATCTAATTTTTTCAATTTTTCAAACTATCTTATAGAGGGATAATCAGACTTTAAAATTAATACGGAATTATACGGATCCAGAAGCGTATTTAAGGGGTAAAAACTGAATTTTCTTGATTTTTTCCAACAAATCCTATTTTTAATCGGGTTTATTTTATCCGTTAATTATCTAGGAATTCCTCTCACTAATTTAACTTGCTTATTTTTTCGTTAAAGTTATAAATCAATGGTTTATTTGCATGGAGAATTTGAAAATTTTTTAATTTTCGAAGATTGCCATGAAATCAAAGAATATGATGTGTCAAAATTTCGCAAAAATACCAGTGTTGCAAAATTGAAAGGTTCCTGGACCAATTTCGGCTTGAAATACATGAATAGGACGCTTCCAGTTTAAGTGCAGGGATATTTCATGGGATGAATTACGCATTAAATGCCCTTTTTATTGATTTTTCGATGACTCTACATTACTGGAATTCGCCATGTACTCATTATGAGTTATAACAACACCTTTGACGACACAGCCAATGGGATCACGTTTTACAGGTTTCGAAATTCGCGCGAAAATTTGCAGTAAAAAATCCTTTTTTTTTGTTAATAAAGACCAAAATAAATGGATAACAGCAACCGCCATAAACATTTGATTTATGTAGAGAATATAAAAAAATATTTCATATTTATTTGGGATACATATGCATATTTCCTATTTCACAATTCTCGACTTTGTTTGTATCTATTCAAAACTTACATTTTATTTTAATAGCTTATGATTTCAAGTGAATTAAAGATATATTTTAAGGGTATTTCTGTTGTTTTTTGTTAAGATGCATTTTCTTCATAAATTAAAAGAATCTTATTTTTACTCTTGCAAATCCGCAATTGTCAACTACCAAATCGGGCCTGTTTTAAAGTTAGGATAATATGGCGGTCAGTCAGCAATCCTTTAAATAATTTCTGGTGTTTGTGTGCTTTGAAATCAAATTAAACGGTTTAGTACTTCCTATTGATTTTATGTTGTCATCCGAATATGTCGCTATTTTAATTTGTTAAGTAATTAGTATTGTTTTATCGTTTTAGCATCTGTGAAATGGATAATGACAAATGTAAATATAGCCCATGACATAAATTACTTATGTTCCTTTACATTACCTGTAATAGTAATAGTTAACGATTGTTTTCATTTTTTATGGTGATCTAGTCGGAATAAATGCGAGATTATTAGGTTGTTGACATTGCAATTTAAAGATTTTTGTTTATTTCTGCATTAAGATTCTTTCGTGTCCAGTGGAAAAGATATTTCGTGTTAGGTCTAATGTGGTAAACACACCTTTTTCATTGGCTCTTCGCAAGGGGAGCGTTTGTTTTGTTTTATGTTTTTAAGATCCTGTACATCTGTTAATATTTACTACAAATCTAGTAAAATAATAATCAAAAATAAAAGAATTCGTATTCGTAAAAGAAAAATGTGGTAATATGTTTGGCCCACAGTGTTTATTTTGTAATATTTATATTAGCTTCTCTTTGTTTATTAACTTAAATCGAAAAACACTAAATAAACTTAATACAAGGTGCCATATGCTTCAAGAATATATTTACCAATAACAGTAATAATAATAATTTTCAAATAAAATCTGTTGAAGGTTACAACTAATCAACTAAAAAAAAAATCTAGGCAATGCAATAAAAGTATATACATATATAATATTGAGAAAGACTACACAAGGACATTTTAAAGGAAGACACTAATCACAAGAAATAGGATGTTATAGAATAATTATGGTTTGACGAACCTAGAGGATGATAAAAATATTTGTTATTAATGTAAAAAACAGCAAGCCTAAACAGTAATATTTTTTTTTTCAAGAAAATGAAGCAACTTCATAAAAGGAAAAGCACAAAAGTATGAAATAATATTTCTACGTATTTATGGCTGAGGTTAATCGTAAGCCTAATATTGTTGCAATTTAGGTAACTTGCATACCAAAATTAAAAACTATGAAGTCGACGCAACTTTAAAGTATATTAGACAACTTAAATGACAATACAAAACAAAAAATTTACCTAAATCAGTAAATTTGTTTAAGAATTATTTGCGAACATACAGACGAAAAAAACATACATACTAGTCGGTTAATAATAAAAATAATATAGTATAATAAAAATGAACCACTAATATTCGGGCTATATTAAAAAGTATTGAACATTCGATAAGGCGAGTAACCCTTTTTCCAAACCCTTTTAGACTAGTGTGACTGGCCTATGTAGGGACAGCAGTGTTGCGTTTTTATTAAAATTTATACGATGGCTCCTGTTTTATTAAAAGTGTAGAGGTAAAACTTGACATAGGAGAATTTCAGAGTCTCAAGATTATGGTAATTTGCCAAATATGCCAATGGAGTCAAAAATTTAACGGGTAAAATCCTGTGGACCGTTTGAAAAAATAGAAATAAAAAAGACATAATATATATAATGAAGAAAAAAAACCAGGCATCTACGTAGAGAATCTTCTGTGTTGGTAATTAATGCAATATAAAGACACAAACAGCTACAAGAACTGAATTATTTCATCTCACATGACTACTAAAAAACTTCGGACGGTAATAAAAATTTTAAATTCTTATAATTGGCATTAGTTTTTAACTTAGCCATTTCTTTTCAAAATCTAAAAATAGTGTCAAAATTTACAACATGCGATGGGTATTCCCCCCAATACTTTTTAAATTAATTAATAGCTTTTAGAAATTACTTTGATATTATTAAATTATATAGTCCTCTGATTCCACTCATCGTGTGACGCAAAAAGGGAATCCCCTTGAAAGAATATTATACAAAGCAGACAAAAAATTTTATTACAATATTTTATTTGTCAACCAATATCCTGTTAACATAAGCAGCATCAATTTATTAACCTGTATAATATTATATGTGGCGTTTAATTAAAAGTGGTTTTGAAAAAAGACTGTTTTAATATTTCGAGATTTTAACCGCTTTATTTTTATTTCCCGTTCTTGAGTCTCCGGTGGCCAAGTTGGTACGGCGCCAGCTTTGCAACCGATTCATGGTTCGAATCCCGCTTCGACCATGGATATTTTGTGATTGTTGTTGGATGGTGGTAGAGGAATTCTTCCTCGACCGAGGTGGTACCACCCCACACATCCTCTTAAAGAGCTGGTGAAGTCCCTAGGGATGTTTCCAGCTCTGGATGTGTGAGTCGATTCCCCAGTACACCCACGGTACATGGAACTTAGACTTCGGTCTTCGTGGGCTGTCACAAGATAAAAAAAAACATTTATTTTTCATATTGTTGCAACTTTTCTTCTAACGATTTTCAACTTATTTTTAAAATCAAATACATTTTGTGTATAGTTAATTTTTAGAAGTATTCTACAGAGTCGAGTTCGTGGTTGTTCGTCTTATCGTAATTATTTTTACTGTTAGAATTTTTCAATTTAAAGTTCTTATATAAAATTTGTGAATCCCGCACGAGGACGGCTATTGCCAGGCTTTTCGATATGTGGCATATTTTCAGACTGATAAACTATACCAAAATAACGCAATTGCTATAGGCTCATATCTGCAATCATAAATATGACTAAGGATAGGGAGGAGAGAGGACATAATGGCTAACAATAAGCCCATCGAGTTTGGACTCATTTGACTTGTCTCAATGAGTCCTTTGGTTACATATTGTGACCAGGGGGGTCTGATGATGGAGGAGGTAGGTGGTCACGGGAACTTAATTGTTAACAAACAGTAAATTACCCACTTCTACTTGTTGTATCGATTTGAAAGTAAGGACGACGCAATGAATATAAAATTAAAAAACAGTAAAATGAATTATAGTTTAAAAAATTAAAAAAACACTCTTTTATGAGTAGCGCACTAAAAAGTTTAAAATAATTATTTTCCTTTTATGGCTGTACAAGTTAACAGAAACCCGGGATGTGCAGTGCGCCCAGCATGCGGAAAGTAAAGCAACTAACAAACTGCGCCTTCCTTTACTCCGCACACATGCGTACCCGGTTTTCTGTTAACTTGTACAGCTGTAAAACATTTGGCCTGTCAATAGGTAATTCAATTTCA
This sequence comes from Philopedon plagiatum, assembly GCA_963971165.1. Classification (NCBI taxonomy): domain Eukaryota; kingdom Metazoa; phylum Arthropoda; class Insecta; order Coleoptera; family Curculionidae; genus Philopedon; species Philopedon plagiatum. The sequence goes on along the minus strand of OZ020190.1, from coordinate 2,583,383 downwards.
AAACGTTGGGTGCACTTATATAGCGGTCTAGACATAATGAACAAAACGTAATATAGGTAGGTAACTAGATTACATTTTGTTTATTCACAGTTACCTAGTTAGATGCATGTATGGTAGTTATACATATATAATACAAACATAATGTAAGCGACATAAGTAAATAATATTACGCCGATGGTAAGACCCTTAAGTGCGCCCAACGCTTTTAAATTTAATTACCTATTTAAAGATCAAATGTTTTGTAGCTGTACAGGTAAACAAAAAACCGGGATATGCATGCGTGCGAAGTAAAGGGAGAAGCAGTTTGTTAGTTATTGAAATTATAATTTATTTATAATATGTAACTTGTTAACTCCATGCCGTCCGTGAAAAAATTTTTGTTTATGCAAATCTTACCTGATTAGGTGTAGAATGCTTATTTTCGTTTTACATTCGCGGCAAAATGAAGGTCTTTATCAGAAGCAATCAAGTTTTAGACTCTGATGTACAAGCTACATAAATTTAAACACTGTTAAGCTTGCTATTAAGCTCGATTATAATTACGTAAAAATATTTCATACATTTCACTACATTTTCCGTTATTATTTTTTTTAAACTGTGGTGTAGGTACATATTTTAATAATCTAGGATATTGACCTTAGTTTAATTGCTTCCATCTTAGGGAAAAACCTTTTATCTTTAAGTTAAATATTTTTGTAGCAAAGCATATACTTATGCAAATGACCAATCTATAAAGCCAAAAAGCATCTGATGGGTTTTTCCACCCAGCTGTGATACAAAAAATTGTTGATCAGATTCCATCACTTAAACCAGTTGTAAAACCACTTTTGTCAAATTGAGTTTAATAAATCTTTGACCTTCCTGTCTCGATGTGACGCTTTTGACGTCGAAAAGGGGAATCCCTATTAGGTATTTGAAATTTGTAGAGATACTTTGGCCGGTAGTCTGTCAAGAATCCTGTTTACAACAGTTAAAGATATCGTTTTGTCAAGATGATATTTTATTTCGTAATATAATTCGTAATATAATTCCCCCCTGGGAAAAAAATAAACGCATTTAGGTACATTATTTCTTATTTTTTCTAAACACATTGTACATCATTTTGTCTAGAATTTTTATATTTTGAGAGAAACAAATTTGTTAGTAGAAAGTTATAGTCATTTGAATTTTTTTAAACCTAAAAAAAATTCATATGATGTGTTTTTCGAAAAATATTTTTTTGAAAATGTCTATGCTTTCTCAAACACACATTTTTCGAAAAATATTTTTTGAAAATTACATTTTGGTCGCGAATAGTTTAGAAAATTGACCAACCTGACTGACCTGACTGCGCAAACCGGAACGTGATTCGTGTGTACTTTTATTTCACCATTGCTTGACAGTGCAACAAAAGATCATTAAACTTATCAAAACCATCACTTTACGTTCTTGGAATATTTATTTTTGTATAATGTTGCTTTATTTGTCTCTTGTGCATTGATAAAATGACGCATTGTTTACTTTAAATGATGAGTTTCTTAAGGCGTGTTCAAGAAATAATCCATGTACGTCTGTTGCGCAAAACTATTTAAATTCCAAGTAATAAATCGTACTTAATGTTGTTGTAAATTAATAAAAATGAGAAAAAATACTACTTACTTAATCTTGTTTAACTTAGTACATAAACAAAAACAACAATAAAGAAATAGTCCTGGTTGACAGACAAAGAGACAGCCTATTTGTTTATTTTTTAGCATCATTCTTGTACATACACAGTGAACTAATTGCGGTACTGTACTTAAAAAAGTTAAATTAATTGTGACTATTGATGACTCAAATTAGGAACGGGGCATCCCCTCTTCCGCTGATTTGCTAACTACTATAACGGAAAATGTTTTCGTTTCGTCTTTGTCTTCATAATTTGTTATTTGGCATCTTTGTCAATTTTGTCGTCAGGTGAGCCCTTCTCCCCGTTAAAAACCAGCTGATTGCAACTGGCTTCCTTAATTTGAGTCGCCAATTCCACTTATATTGTTACAACCAATCAAGATATAGCATTAATAGAGTTTTACCTGTATTTCATCGAGAAAATTATAAAAGGTAAAATTTTGACAGGCATTTTAAGCCAATGAGAGTTTTAAACTCTTTTTAACCTCTCATTTGCCGACATAAGTTTTAAAAAAGGTAGAGATGCGCCGAAAGCTAAAAGAAAAATGCTACAGGAAAAGTCAGAACTGAACTTAAAACTCTCTTTGGGATCAAGATTGTCCAGAAGAGATGAAGAGGAAGCTCTTTCATATATGCGCCTTTGAACTGGCATGGAGAGGTAATGTGGTTAGTGAGAAAGAGAAGTTGGGGAACAGCAGCTGATAAATCTGTATTTCCGGTGAAAATAAAAATATGGGATTTGCTTGTTTTTTGACTTAATTATTTATTCGTGAAATAGTAATGACGAATGCCATTTTGCAAATTTTTGATTATTAAACTCAAGTTTGTTGCTTTTAAGCAATTTCCCTCATGACATTGATCCAGGATCGCTCACCTCCGGTTCGCGATTTTGTTAACCATGTCATTCGTGAAATTGCTCAGCAAGAAACTTTCGTTAATAATCAAAAATGTTTCCGGTAAAAGTATATCACTTATGATATTATATATGAACAAAAAAACTTTACATTTTATTTCCAGATTATTTTACTGCAAAATGTGATACCTGAGACTACATAAACCCGTTTACAATTATTTTTTTTTATCTTTTCAGGACATTCCGTTTTTAGCCAGGGTAGTGGCAGAACGATATGGAGACATATATCTGACAACCGTAGAGAAAATAAGTGGTAAGTGCTAAACTGATCATTAACAGCTTCATATTGTTATTATTGGCGATTTAAATTAAGGAAGTTGCGTCCTTATCAGCCAACTTGCGAACTACTCTAGTGGGCAAGGTTTTCGTTTCGTTTTCGTCTTTATCCTAAAAAACATGTTTCTGTCGCAAACGTACAGATGATATTCACCGCAAAAAATATTTGACAAATTATAGGAACAAACAAAAGTCTTATTTATAACATATTTTTGTAAGACTCTGTAGGTATATATTTTAATAAGAATATGCCTCTAAATAAAAAGTATCTTAATTATTAGGCATAGTTTTATTTTATAAAATTATTTTCCTTTTCTTTTCACGTAAATAAACACATAGAACGCAATTGGCAGGAATTTTACCAATATCTATTACTTTTAATTAATTTATCCCTTTATTTACCTGATTATTTTAAATCATATACTTTAAAATTTGTATTATAAATTTCAAAAATAACTCACAGCGTGACGTCATGTGCGAACCCGGACGAATTTGGCACGGTTTGGTATCCCATATTCCTTTTATTGTATCATCCCTTTTAAAAATGTAGGTTGCAGACATTCGTATGTCTAAAAACCGGTTCCAATGCGAAGTACCCATTTCTTCAACACCTTGCCTTTAGGATAATAGAGAAAACATAGTTTTCTCGAAGGTTTTGAAAAACACGGTGGTATTGAACAATACCGTTTCCTTTTTACCCAAAGTACATTAAGACACCAGAGCCCAAACTATGTACCTGGATCGGTAGCTTTCTTGCTAATTGGCGCATATCTTTCGTAGTGGATGGTCACTCATCTGACTTCCATCCTATCAATGCTGCCGTACCCACGATTTTTCTTTTACACATTAATGATCTACGCTGACGATATTACTCTTCACTCCAACATTCATTTTTCCAGGCCAGTTTCGAATCAAGAGCTAATAGATGCAGATTCATGCAGCTATCCCTTTCCCAAAATCTTCAAGTAACCTTGGACTGGGATGCAAAAAACCTTGTTCAGTTCAACGTGTTCAAACCCCAGTCTTGCTGCCTGTCACGCAAAAAATCCGGCAAAACTTACCCCATCTACATGAATGGCCAAGCCCTATAGCACAAAGCATCGCTTTCGAACATGATTTCAGCTGACACAAACACATTACAATAGCCACATCGGCAGCTAAAAGCCTATTTTTCCCTTTCGAGCCAGAAAATACTTCTTCCCGTCCAACTTACGCACTTTATATGTTTCCCAAATAAGACACAACGAGTACTGCTTCAACATCTGGGGAGCGGCATCACCTTCGACACAACATCCTTGATTATCTGCAAAAAAAGACTCATACGACTCATCAATAACTCAGTCCTCACAAGAAATCTCCCTTCTCTCATTCATCGCCGTGCTGTTGGGGATTTACTCCTTTTCTACCGGATTTTCCACGGATTTTGCTCTGAAGAACTAGCCGCTATAACTCATCCCTTGAGTATTGTTGACAAAACAACACGAGGCGCGTTACATATGCATACCTTTACTGTCCAGCTACAGAAGCCTACAATACCCCACTTATCTCGCTCATTTATCCCTAGGGTCTGCAGATTATGGAACAAATTGCCTGCAGATGTTTTCCCCTCTCCTTCCAACTTCCAATCCTTTAAATCCCGTGTCAATAGATTACATTTCCCTTCTCTTTAGACGCCCACGGTTCGTTCGTACTTGGGCTGCCTTAGATAAAAAAAATGTTGAAAGCCGGCCCTGTGAAAATGAGACATAATATACAAATTAGTTGCTGTTTTACAAATTAACATGATCCTTACTTGTCAAGCAAAAAAAAATTGTTTGTTTTCGAGTTTCAGTCGCCTGACACTACTTGTTAATGAATTAAAGTTGTTGGCATTGGAATGATGTAAGATCGCGTAATTTTTATGACATTGTTTATGGATTCTGATAGATCTGATCTGAAAATCCTAGACTTTTGTCCGGTATATTGAAATTTTAGACCTTTGATATTTGGAAAGCAATTCCACAAGTTTTTCGTTATTATGTATCAAAAATATGAATAATTTAAAATTAATTTTAACATATTTCTTACACTATACAGGGATATCCCAATAAAAGTGATCAGGCCTTCTAACTTTTTTATTATAAAAGATGCGAAAAATGTTAAATATGAGAGTTTTGGGGATTTTTATGGATCATTCATCAAAGCACACATGAGCGCACAGAGTGCGCCATGCCAAGTTCTCGCAAAACCGACCGCGCGCGCATTTTGCCATATTTACACGAACCATTTCGAGCACTTTTCGACCCCCCTCTATCTTCCAAGCTTTATAGTGGCGTTAAAGGACAGATTTTTTCAGGGCGGTTAAGGTTACCAAACCAAATTTCATACGTCTAGGTGGCATAGTTTCCACGATACGAGTGTCCAAAAATAACAATTTCGGGCACTCACTGACTGACTGATAGATCATCATAAATTTAGGGTACCTCCAATCGAGCTAGGCTAGAGTAGTGTTGTAAATATCCGTATTCTTTAGATATCCGAATAATGCTGAATCGGAATCAGCTAATAGGTATCCGTATCCATTTTATCTGCATACGTATCCATTTCTTGACCCGCGCGACAGCGGTTACAAAACATATACAACAATAAAACATTTTCTATCCGGATACGGCTAGGTACCTAGGTCGATGCGGTATCATATCATTAGAAATCGAAGGTTAGGGATAAGAAGGCACCGTCGTTCGTTCTCGTTTGAATTCGGTTAGGGCGAGGCGGGCCAAGTTTAACCAATGGGTCTCATCCCATATGATACCCGTTACCCCGATAACTATGCTATCTTTTTTTAGGAAATGCCATTAGAAAGAGACAGCATAAGATCAAATATGCCGCAGACCGTGTTGTTCGCTTATACTCGATTCCGATTCCGTTTTCTCTTTGCACTTTTCATTAGTAACCACCCGATGCGAAATTATTTTATAGTATACACATATGCTACTAATAAATAAATATCACTTGGTATCTGAACAAAAGTTATGAACCCACCAAAAACATACATGTTAACATGTAACAAAAAAACCGAAATGTAAAAATTATGCCAAGTTCCTTGCCTTGACGTTATTAGCAGTGTTTTGATATGCACAGAAAAATATATTGCGTGAATTGATAAATTTACAGACCAAACTTGGCAAGTTTTCATTAAAGAACTGAACAATATTGAGTACCTTGAAAACTTGCCAAGTTTGGTCTGTAAATTTATCAATACACACAATATTTTTCTGTGCTTATCAAAACACTGCTAATAACGTCAAGGCAAGGAACTTGGCATAATTTTTACATTTCAGTTAATTTTTTCAGATACCAAAACATACAGTCCTGACGAGAACTTGGCCTGTTTTTTACATGTACGTTTTTGGTGGGATATACATATCTTATCAGCAAAACGATTGGGCAAAAAAATATAGTATAGTGATAAAATTTATAAAAATGTTTGGCACGAAAATCTGGAGCAACTGAAAAACTCAATTTCAGCAGTTTGTGGTAGAATTTCACCACACCAACAGGCTAGTGTAAGAAGGGAGTTTTATAAAATCATTTGGCATATAAGTAGTTTGGCGGCTAACGGAGGGTTGTTTGAGCATCTTCTTAAACATTAATCAAAATAATACCTACCACTGTAAATATTATTAATTTTGTTTAATTATTGTAACAAATTTATCATTATTTATTGTGTAGTGTAAAATTAAAAAAAATAATTTACTGTCTATTGGTATTTTTTTACTGGAGGTTTATAACAGTTATTGAATAGGTAATTTTATTCAAACCCTGTCCCTGACCTTAAGATAGACATAAAATGACTTAGACAAATTTTTCATCCTTTATTTGCTGGCGTACTGACAGAAATATGTCAGGTCCGTATTTCCTACTTTATCATTTTAAAAATACATGTTGTTAGATTACTCTTAAATTACTAGGAAAATACACTTGAAATTGAACAAGGAAACTTTTCTTATTGTATTCTTTAAAAAGTTTACATTTTTGGGCTAAAATAAATAGGGGACATTTGATCATCTTGTCTTGATCCTGTGTCCTGGCCGGACGTACCATCCGGTATATATATATATATATATATATATATATATATATATATATATATATATATATATATATATATATATATATATATATATACAGTGACCGGCAAGAAGTTGGACACATATGGAAAAATTTTTATTATTGTAATATTGAAAAAAATATAAACTGCTGGCCAATTCAAGCGGGACAAACTAAATTTTTGATAAAATTTAGAGTGGAATATTTTCGAAACGAAAAAAGATTTTGATTTAACTTTTTCAGTATGTAATTGAATAGTTCTTCTAGTTTTTATACTTCAAGGCACTATTGCTAGCAGTCGCTGCAACTCTATTTTACAGGGTGTTAAGTGAAACCCTGACTTTTTTGGAAAAGTTTTCCAGTTCCGAGAATCTAGGAAGAATTTTTTTTGAATTTTCTTTTCATACTAAAATGATCCATGGTCAAATACAAAAAAACAATTTCTCCGGATTTTCTCTATTTTCATTTGTTTTCCGTATACAGGGGTTAGTCGAAATTATCGACTTCTTCTTACAAAGGAACCCCTAATTTGGCCGTTTATTCACAAAAAGCGAAAGACCAAGTAAATTTGTAGTTTGAAGTAGTCCAGCTAACAAAATTAATACAAATTTTTGTACAGGGTGTAGCAAGGATCACGGGCTACCCGCTAAACATGTTATATTACAAAAATATTGCATAATATTTTTTCAAAATAACTTTTACAACATTAGCAAATAAATATTGTGCAAATATTGTAACAGCCTTTTGTGCAATTACGAGACAACATTATTTGTGAAACTTTCTTAAAATACAGAAATAACATTATTTTCTTACAGAAAAATTATATACCTACCTAATAAAATTACAACGTTATTTTCATATTTGTGGCAAGTTTTTTTAATAATATTTCTATTTGTAAGTAAATGCAACATTTTTTTGTTAGTTTGACCCAACATTTCATTTCGCATATTTTATAAATATTTTTAAAACTTTATTATTTTAATTGCATATAATATTACAAAAAGTACTTCTATTTTATCAATTTCATATATACCGCCTTTAATAAGACTTTCCGCTTCCCCGACCTCGAACTCTGATTGGTGTTTTATTTAACTAATTCTTCGATGGAACATGGAACAGAAACCTAACGTCCATTTTGGTTTTATGCGTTTACCAATGCAGCCCATTACTTTTCTCTGACGGAAAATACATGAGTGCAGTGAGCAAAATTTATTTTGTTTTTTATCATATTGATAATAAAATGGAATGTGAGTCTCTCAAAAAAAAGGTAAGTCTTCATCTTTTTTTGGCATCTATTTTATTGTGTTGTTTGTTTCGGAGATTTAGGATCGACCACTCCGGTCTTAAAAATGGCGACTCTATTCAACGTTGAAAATTTCATCTCTGAACCGAAGTTAATAAGTAATTTTAGGTAGATATTAGAATTTAATTGTGCTGAAAGTCCTAAATTTTTGCATTGGGATTATCACTTCGATGCCCTCAGAGCATAAATTCCATTTTCTAGATCATTTTACAAAAAAAAAAGAATTGAATAGCCACGAAAGTGTAAGGATTTAGATTCTGTATTTTCTAAAATAAACGCAATTGTTTTTCTAAAGAATTATGGTCAAATTAGGTATTTAATGTACCAAAAATACAATTTTTAAGAAACAAATTTAAATTTTATCTTAGAAACTACAGAAGTTAAATCCACATTTTCCGCGTTACTAAATTTGGTAATTATTTAGATTAGTGGAAATTGCGAATTTTTTCATGAAATTTTGCACAGATCCTAATTTTGGGTCGTAGACCACGAATCCGAAGTCAGTTTTTGGCGGTCTCGTAAAAAATTTTTTTTTTGCTCGCCCAACCTGAGCAAAAAGGTGGTCAGGTTTGCTCAGTTTTGATTGATATAGATATATATGTATCTATATCAATCAAAACTGAGCAAACCTGACCACCTTTTTGCTCACCTAACAAATTTAAAGAAATTCATTGAAAAAGCTAACCTAAAAGTTTAAAAAAATTTTTTACGAGACCGCCAAAAACTGACGTCGGATTCGTGTTCTACGACCCAAAATTAGGGTCTGTGCAAAATTTCATGAAAAAATTCGCAATTTCCACTAATCTAAATAATTACCCTAAATTTTTATGCCCTCAGGGCATGATAAATAATAAAATTTTGAATTAAGTACCTACTCTTTATTTATTTTTGTACGATTGTTGTAAAGAATCCTGACTAAGTTTAAAAGTTATACAGGATGTCCCCATCGCAGGGACTTCCTGGATGGGGTTAACTACCACAAATGAATCTAATTTTTAATTTTTCGACAAAAAGTTATTCGTATAAACATTTTTAAAGCTTTTAAAAAAATGCGATTTATGTAAAAAAAATTAGTTTCTATATACAGAGAGGTCAAAAACTTCAAAAATATAAACTTGACCTATGTACGAGTAAACTACCTTTATTTTTCATTTTAAAGAAAAATTACTACACTAGAAAAAGTTGCTTAGAACTTTTCCTGTTTTTAGGTCCATTTTATATTTAAAACTTGGTGTTTTTTTTTCAGAAAGAATGTAAAATTGTTAACTTGAAGGAAGATAAAATTGAATTACTGGTGGAGATGGCAGTTGAAACTCACGCTACATTAAAAATTATTTTACATAAAATAAATTCTCTGGAAGAAAGCGTTGAGCCTGTCGAGGATTTTTCAGGCATTTTTCCGCAAAAAGTATACAGGCTATGCTCAATATTGAAGAATCTTTACAAACAAATTCGGAACTAATAATAAAGTTGGTGAGTTTTTCCACTTGCTTGCATTAATTATAGGTTAAAATACATTTTCCAGCAAAAACGAACAGAACGCCAGAAATAGTAACTTCGTAGTTTTTGCTTTGGGTAAGAAAATAACAAAAAAACTTTCTTGCTCAAAATTTACAAAGTAGAATATAAAAATAAAAAAAATAAATTGTCACACAAGTAAAAACAATAAATTGCCCATTTTAAGGCAATGCTATAGGGACAATGAAATTATTAAATCAGCTGTTTGTCTTTCAGTTTAACAGACTGCCAGTTGGGTGGCCTTAACACAAAGAACCACATAAGAAGAATGATGACTGTTGTTTTCATCAATTCGGTGGGGACTATAATTTCTTGGACGGGGCAAAAGCCGAGAAGAACAAAATTTTTGCATTACTAACACAATGAGACGTAAGTTAATTAATATTTCATAAAAATATCCACACAGCATTAGAGTAATAAAATTTGATTTACTTCTGCTTAAACTGAAATTTAAAGAAAATCTTTGGCAGGAAAATACAATATTTATGCACCATGCATAAAGTAAAAAGTACCTACATTTTACATTTTAAATGTATTTAAAGTAATAAGCAGAAGTAGTTGTCAAAACTACTTGCAAGTATTAAGATTGTACTTAAAATCAAGCATTTCAAGCACGAGTATTAAGTAAATACTTTTTAATATTTACAGTTTTTAATTTTTACTTACTTAGGTACAAAAAATACTTTAAAGTAGGTACTAAATGTACTTAATTAGTGTGTAAATACTTTAAGTATGCATTAAAGTAAAACGAACAATTTAAGGTATCTCAAATTTGGCATATAGTCTTCACTTGTTAAATATTTCTAAATACTTAACGAATTCAAAAGTATTTAATGTGCAGTGACCCCCTAATTTCACCGTTGTGTTTATATTAAGCAAATAGCTATCGTTGAAATGCTTGGCGTCTTAAAAATACTGGTTAAAATGTATGTAATTCTTTATCAGTGACCACGTCTTAACTATGTTACCCCCATTTGTAAACGTTGCTTTTTATCCCCACATACATCCTAACTAAAAATATTAATATTGAATGGCACACTGTTGCCATGTGGTGACCTACTCGAGCTTAGTTGCCGATTTAAGTCGTCTGTTATGTAGATGCCATCATGGGCACCCGCAGGGAGGGGCCAGGGGGGGCCGTGGCCCCCCTGAGCTTGTGAGATTGTCATACTTTTTAATTATTAGTAGTAAAATCTTTAAAAATATATTCCTTTTTTTCATTTTGCCCCCCCTGAGAAAAAAGTCTGCGGGCGCTCATGGATGACATGTTTATGCCCTTATTGTTTTGTAATTATTTTAGGAGCTAGTCAGAAGCTATTTCCAGCACTGACTGACAAATAATTTGAGAAAGTTGTAGCTGAATGGTTACGATTCTCCAGACAAAGAAAAGAAAGGGAAAAAATAATTTTTCTGTTTGTGATTACATATATTCATAAATATATTTTGCAAATTTAATGTTTGTTTAATATGAGATTTTTGGCCTAAAAGTTTAAACTAATAACTAATATAGAAACAGAAAAAATATAGGACTTTATGTTTACAGTAAATTCAGTCGCTCCAAAAAGATTTGTGGCCTGCAGTTTTCTGGTAAAGGTAAACATTGGTGACTAACTTTTAATTTTTAATTAACATTTTATTTTTCTTTGTTTATAATTTGCCTGCATGTTACAACTCTGAATCAAATTTTATTTATGTGAATAAGAGTGTGCCAATTAAATTTTTTATGTACAGGGATTTGGATTCAGAATTGCACTACAGCAGTAACTTTTGATTTAAGAAAAAGAGTCAATATGCAGTGTCCAAAAATGTTGCACATATTTGAAAAAAGTAATAATTAGGACACGTTTGGAAAATATATGAAAAATAACGCTGTCTAAATATTTTTTCTTTAGTTGCTGGCACCTCCAACTTTAACCTGAAATACACGCTGAATCACATCCGCCGGTATGTCCTTAATTTTTCGGTGATTCGTTCTCTTGACTGATGGTGTATCTTAGCTAGCGGAATAATACACACATTTTCTTGGCGGTAACCCCACAAAAAGAAAGGTTAAATCTGGACCTTTTAAAGGCCAGTTGATTTCGCCCCTTTTAAATATAACCTTGTGATGTTACAGAGCAGTCTATGATAAATTTGGAAGAGCCAGCGTTGAGAGGGAAGACATTTAGACAATAATAATAAATCTTGTTAAAAATGTTAAAGAATCCCAATTATTATTTTCAAATATGCACAATATTTCGGGACACGTATCATCTTAAAAATGGGATGGCGAATGCGCGAAAATGTATCAGCTACAATATTAAAAAAATATTGGGCTCAAAAAAAAAGCTACATACTATCTACATAAAACAAACATTTCGTACATGAGCTTAAGTAATATATTGTCAAAGTACCTTATGAAATATTACTCTCATCAAGATAAAAGTTATAACAAAATAATATTGGAAAGATTACTTGTACACAATGTAAAAAAGACATAGATTTAAATGTTTTATTAATGTTGCACGGATGCAAGATGTTGCATTGTAACATCAAAAAGCGGGACATAAGAGGTGAACTACATATTACGTTAATGTTGCATAAATATTTCTCAGAATGTAACATTGTTAGTTTTTAATATTGCTGAAATATTCATACAACCTTTTTTTGTTTAGCGGGTAGTAAATTATTATTTTTTAATTTCTACTACTTTTTCCTAAGTTAACTATTAATTATCACGTGCTACGTTAAAGGGTTAAAATTTGTTAGGTCCGATAACAGTACTGGTTAGAAAGATCCTTTTTGCCCAAACGGGTTTTTCATTTTTTGTCTAGTCCCATTTTTAGTGATTAAACGGCTCGCATTTTGAACCTAACTTTTTGCAATTGCATCCATGAACGATTGAAGTGAGAGTGCTTTTTTGGTGGTACATAATGAATGTTTTATCCAACCAAAAAACATGTAGTGGCCAAACAGCTAATGATGCTTATTCGAAGAATTTTTTAGCATTATACAGGGTTGCAAAAAATATACCACCTATACTTTATATGGAAGTCATGTGATTTTCAAATTAATTGAATATAGTCCCAATTTTCTTGGAACTTTTTGCCGAAACTGTTTTTGAATTTTTTTGTCTGGTCCCATTTTTAGTGATACAAATGGCTTGCGTTTAAAACTTAACTTTTTGCGATTGCATTCATGAACTATTGAAGTGGACATCGTTTATTGGTTTAACCAACCAATAAAAAAGTGTCGTGGCCATAGAGCTAAAGATGCTTATTCGCTGCTTTTGTCCGCGTTTGCCCAAAACATATCACCTACATTTTATATGAAAATCATGTGATTTTAGAGTCCTTTAGGTATTCATAAAGTTCCTTTTTGCTATATTAATAATTATTAAAGAAAATGTCCTACTTATTATTAATAAAATCTAGTAACGATACAGATAAAAAGAATAATATTCATTCGGAACTTTTTCACATTATACAGGATTGTGCAGAAGTTACTACTTATAATAGAAGCCATGTGTTTCTCGATATCTTTGGATTTTCGTAAACTTCGATTATTCATTATAAAAGAAAAATATTTTACCACTGCTCTAAAAAGTCAGTACATGGCATTGAGAAATTTTAATTAATAAGAAGTGTCTTAAATTAATAGTCACGGAGTACATTTTTCTCGTCAAAAATTGGAGATGGATAGTGAATTCAACTGAACAAGTTATAAAATTCTGTATAGCGTAGTTTTTAGAAGGTATAGAAATTTCAGAAGATTTAATTACTTTTGAAAGTACTCGAAAAGATACGTAATTTTCAAATTTAGTAGTTATTTTTCCCGGCATTACTTTAGGAGATCCAAAATGTAAATTTTGGTTGTTACTTTTATAGGTAAACAGAAAACGTTTTAAATTATAGAACATTTTTTTTACTTGAAGGTATTATAAAAACTTGCAACTAACGAAAACAAAACAAATCTTAATACCTAGTAGGACCTCCCCTTACATTTATTATCTCTTGGCATCTTCGAGGCATGCTTATTACCAAATTATTGACAAATTCTTGCTGAATATTTTCCCACTCCTGAACAATGGCGTCTGCAAGTTGTTCTAGAGTCTGAGGAGGATCTTCCCTAGAACTTACCAATAATTTCAATTTAAACCAGACGTGTTCGATAATATTCATGTCTGGTGATTTTGCAGGCCAGACCATCCTGGTAATATTATTAGCTTCCAAAAACTCTTGCACAATGCGTGCTCTATGAGGTCTGGCGTTATCGTCAATTAGCACAAAATCGTTCCCAAAATTGTTTGCAAATGGTAGAACGATATTGCTTAAAATTTCGTCCCTATATACCTGACCGTTAATGGGCTCCAATGTTAAAAAAAGTTCCGTTTTGCCATTAAACATTACACCACCCCAAACAGTAACGCCTCCACCACCAAAAGGTTCCTGAGGAGCCATATTCTCCTCCATATACCGTTCGCCACGTTCACGCCAAACTAATATTCTGCCGTCCGAGTGAATTAAATTAAATCTTGACTCGTCTACAAACATGCAGTTTTCCCAGTTATCTAATGGCCAATTGCGATGTTCATATGCCCACTGGAGACGTCTTCGCCTATGCTGTGGTAGAAGTCGCACACATTTAGCACGTCGCCGAGCTCTAAAATTAAAATTTTGGCTTAAAAATCTGTAGTATAGGTGTAGGGAATGAACCAATAAATAAGCCAACAGTAGCTTTTATTATACTAAAATGCAAAATTAGGTCAATTTTCATAACGTTAGTTCTAGGGAAGAACTAAGGAACATTACGCTGCAAGCACAAATAATGTGTTTAGGGTCGCCTATCAAAACTTTAATTTATGAACAACTTAGTTCAAGTTTACATTTATAATATCGGTGCGCAAAATCCAAGATTCACGCCTCAGCTGACGTCGATATTATAATAGCCGACTTACTAAAATGAAACACTAAAAATATTGGTACAAAAAATAAGATCTCATTTGAAGTAACTCACCTTAAGTTATTATTGTTTAAAGTTCTTCTAATGGTCCTATTGCTCACACGAATGTGTGTTCTTGCTCTGAACTCCTGGTTAATTTTCTCTGATGGAATTTTTCGCCTTCGACGAGCCTCTCTAACCAACCATCTTTCATCTGCAATGCCGACTTTCTTTTGGCGACCTCCCCCATAACGATAGTTTGCACTTCCCGTTTCGTGGAAGCGTTGACGCAGTCGAGATATTGTACTTCGCCCAACCCCGTACATATCCGCAATAATACTAATTTTTACCCCATCTTGTAGTAAACGCAAACAATTAGCTTGTTCTTTTGCACTTAATCGAGCCATTATAAAGGATAATAACGCACCAATTCAAAGAAGAATACTTTGTTGCCTTGGTAACTGTCAATAGCAAAGAAAATGTTTTATTTTTTGGCCTACTAGATCTTTTGACTAAGAAATAGAAACGCCGCTAAATTAACAGAAATCCACCTGCAAAGTATAGGTGGTATATTTTTTGCAACCCTGTATAATGCTAAAAAAATTTTCGAATAAGCATCATTAGCTGTTTGGCCACTACATGTTTTTTGGTTGGATAAAACATTCATTATGTACCACCAAAAAAGCACTCTCACTTCAATCGTTCATGGATGCAATTGCAAAAAGTTAGGTTCAAAATGCGAGCCGTTTAATCACTAAAAATGGGACTAGACAAAAAATGAAAAACCCGTTTGGGCAAAAAGGATCTTTCTATCCAGTACTGTTATCGGACCTAACAAATTTTAACCCTTTAACGTAGCACGTGATAATTAATAGTTAACTTAGGAAAAAGTAGTAGAAATTAAAAAATAATAATTTACTAGCCCGTGATCCAAACTTGCTACACCCTGTACAAAAATTTGTATTAATTTTGTTAGCTGGACTACTTCAAACTACAAATTTACTTGGTCTTTCGCTTTTTGTGAATAAACGGCCAAATTAGGGGTTCCTTTGTAAGAAGAAGTCGATAATTTCGACTAACCCCTGTATACGGAAAACAAATGAAAATAGAGAAAATCCGGAGAAATTGTTTTTTTGTATTTGATCATGGATCATTTTAGTATGAAAAGAAAATTCAAAAAAAATTCTTCCTAGATTCTCGGAACTGGAAAACTGTTCCAAAAAAGTCAGGGTTTCACTTAACACCCTGTAAAATAGAGTTGCAGCGACTGCTAGCAACAGTGCCTTAAAGTATAAAAACTAGAAGAACTATTCAATTACATACTGAAAAAGTTAAATCAAAATTTTTTTTCGTTTCGAAAATATTCCACTCTAAATTTTATCAAAAATTTAGTTTGTCCCGCTTGAATTGGCCAGCAGTTTATATTGTCATGGAAAACTGGTATTAGGTGACAAGATATTGAAAAAAGTTATTAGAAAAAGTGTTTAGATTTTAATTTTATACGCCTTGGCAAAGTCTGGAGCCAAAATTAAAAAAAAAATATTTTACATTTTTTGAAAAAAAATGTACAATATTAGTTTCATATTCCCATGAATTTAATAAAAATGTGTTAAATGATAGAAAACCAAGGTAATAACCTAATATCTCAACATTTTTGTTATTACTTAAAAGTTTTATTTGATAAAATTTAAAATTTACCTTTTTTCCATGTACTTGGGTGTGGCCAGACCCTGTATCTGGCAACCATTTTGGTAGACACGTTAAAATTTCTTCAAAATTAGAGCAAACGGTCTTTCGTAAGCATATTGTTCCAGAAGTAACTATAAATGGTAAATATGGTTGCCAGATACAGGGCCTGGCCACACCCAAGTACATGGAAAAAAGCTAAATTTTAAATTTTATCAAATAAAACTTTTAAGTAATAACAAAAATGTTGAGATAATAGGTTATTACCTTGGTTTTCGATCATTTAACACATTTTTATTAAATTCATGGGAATATGAAACTAATATTGTACATTTTTTTTCAAAAAATGTAAAATATATTTTTTTTTAATTTTGGCTCCAGACTTTGCCAAGGAGTATAAAATTAAAATCTAAACACTTTTTTCTAATAACTTTTTTCAATATCTTGTCACCTAATACCAGTTTTCCATGACAATATATATTCTTTTCAATTTTGCCGGCAAACGAGTAATCACGTAACAAATGTCAAAATGAATTTTTAGGTTACCCATCATGCAGAGACAATCGGCATAAAAAGTTTTTTCAATATTCCAATAATAAAAATTTTTCCCATATGTGTCCAACTTTTTGCCGGTCACTGTATATATATATATATATATATATATATATATATATATATATATATATGGACGCGAATACTGCTTTAAAACATAATTTCTCTTTCTAGACCCAAGAACGTCAAGCTGGCCCCTAATGCAGAGCCCAGTACCAACGGTCCTGATGGTCCTGACCTACCTTTACGTAATTCTATGGTTAGGGCCGAGAATGATGGCGAATCGGAAACCCTTCAAACTGAAAGAAGTCCTTGTGGCGTACAATGGGGCGCAAGTGCTACTCAGCTTGTATATGATGTACGAGGTAAGTGAAAAATAACACGGGATGTAGTCTTATGTTTTTTTATCTGATACTTCAAGCCTATGTACTAACGTACCGTGGGTATCTGAAGGGAAGGGAAATGTAATATATTAATACGGCATTTAAAGGTTTGGGAGGGGAAGGTTAAATATCTGTAGGCAGTCCGTTCCATAACAAGGGCAAAATCCGTGGAAGAATCAACAGCGCGTTACTCGAGAAACCGGGCTCTAGTCAGGGCAGCGATCCTTTTGCCGCCTTCCGCGAGTTTTGGTTTGTTCGGACGAGTTCGCTGGATAAGTTTTGCATTTACGTGTATCCCCGGATTTGTCGGAGTGTATTTCTTAATTATTTTTATCGGATCGCTTGCTCCTTTATAATTGTCATCGCATGCCACTGTCGCGATTTATTGATCAATAAATTGTTTTTAAAATTTTTCTGTAAATCTGCAACAACTACCGAACAATTTGTTCTCGGTAGTACCATTTAACTTGATTTAATGTCAACACAACAATATATTTTTCTCATATTGCCAGCAGTAAAATTTAATGGGTATTAATTACTAACATTAATTGCATTTATACTCGAATTAATATGAAGTGCTCACTGTTCCTTCAATATAATTTTCACATTAATCAGTTCTGGAAAGTATACCGTTTCGGCGCTGTGCACCAACAGATTCACCTTGTCTATTTATTAATTGCTTTGATTTTATGATATTTATTTTATACCGGGGCAAAGAAAATAGTAAGTTCTTACATATATCTAAAAGTAATTTAATTTAAAGAACAATTAAAGACAATAATAAAAGTATGTGAACATAATAATTAAAATAAAACAGCATGAGGTAAAGGCAGGAAACATACTAATCAGCAATAATTGTCAAATCGTCACTATAATAATCTCCCAACCCATAATAAGCTCTCTCCACCAGTATTTTTTACAGTATTTTTAAATATCCTAAGAGTAGGATAGTCCTTTACATGCTCGGGAATGTGATTATATATTTTGCGGCTTTCATAAATTATTATTGAACTCTTAGCCAAGGCAGAAGAAGGTATGGGCAGATGCAGATGTTGTGATTGCCTAGTATCATAAATATGATTAGGCAATGACAAATTATTTTTGTGCTTATATATCATACAGACCGTTTCCAGAATAAATAAAGATGGCAATGTTAAAATTTTCTTAGATATAAACAACGATCTGCACGACTCTCTGCTATATACATTAGAAATATACCTAATGAATTTCTTCTGTAAAATGAGCTATGAATTAAGCAAATAACCACATGTATTCCCCCAAAATACAATCCCATAACGCAAGTGGGACTCCACTAGACATTGGTAAACCTTCTTAGCCAGAGCAGCACCGACTTCCCTCGACACCAAACTCACGGCATATCACCCAAAAGCCACCTTCTTCGCAAGTCCCAGATATGGGATAACTTTAAACAGTTATCAATGGAAATGCCCAAAAATCTGACATCAGTTTTTGCGCTAAGTGGAGCTCCCTCAAGGTACATGCCATCGATGTTACAACGAAAACCAATAATATCAGTCTTGTCAACATTTAGGGTTAGCAGATTGACTTCACATTACTGCTTAATTTTAAGAAGATCTGTTGAGACTCTCTCAGTGCAGCGCTATTAGAATGATGCCACGATCTCCAAAGAGGGTTCCTTGACCCGCAATATCGACAGAAGCAAGGTCATTGATATAAAGGGAAATGGACCAAGGCACGGAGCCCTGAGGAACCGCATACTTTATTTCACCAGATGTTGACGCTTCAGAGTCAAGAATGACCCCTTGAGAACGCTCCGCAAGATAGGACCGGAACCACTCCAAAACTTTCCCCCTAAAGCCATATGTACCGAGTTTTCGCAGGAGAATCTCATGACTCATACAGTCGAATGCCTTTGACAGGTCACAAAAAACACAGCGCTCGAAGAGCATACCATTAGTAAAACTCTAGGTGTAGTGGCTACCTGGGGACTTCCCTTAATGAGGCAGGATGTCAAGATGCTAATTGTTACTCTTGATTTTTACGAAATTTCACTTTTAATCAACACCAGTTAAATCTTGTCGATTCTCTGGGTGACAGTTAAGATAACGTCATCAATAATTAAACAAATAAAATTAGTTGCTAGGAGACAGCTTCCAATTTATGACTGCTGCCAAAACTGCCGCTTATTAGATTAAATTAAGACTTTTAGAAACAATAAGTTTTTAATAAATCATCAGATCAGAATTATGCATAAAATCATAAATACCAAGAAAATACGTGACTATACGTTGACCTCCCGGTAACTCACAATTTCCCCTTACTCACAAAATTACTCACAGACCAGCAAAATACTCACAAATGTGAGTAATTACTCACAAGTTGGCAACCCTGATACTAACGAAGAGTGCGGCTTCGTAAACACGTGCCAGTTTTACGTTCAATTGCGCCCTCTCTGGATCAGGCTGAAAACTTTTCACCCCGTCCTCGTATAAGAGACAACATTTTGTTGACGAACTTCTCGTACCTCGTTGTTTATTTTATATTACCTCAATGTTCTTAAAAACATCACCTTAATAATTATACACAAAACTAAAAAAATACCACGTGTCACAATATTAAAAATACTTCCTTGAAGAACTGCTAATGTCCATCGTTTAATTGATCTTCGTCAATTCAATTATTAGAAAAGGAAAAAATACCGTGATTTATACAGGTTGTTTTCCACCAGAATAGTAATTTGCACATGAACTTTTGCCTTCGATATATTTTTTATCGAATTACAATTTTATTTTTTTCCTTCAAATTCAGTAAATATAATTAAAGATGATGAGTTTTGTTCAATAAATTATGTCTATTAATTGATTATTTTCACGTTGCTGACGTCCGTATTGTTTTTATTTTTCCAAATAATTGTTTGTAAACATATATAAATAACTTTACAGAAAAATTATCATATTATATAATACCATGAGTGATATAATTTTACAGGAAAATTTTTGGATTATTAACGAAAGTTTGTTTCTTAGCAGTTTCGAGAATGACATTGTTAATAAAATCGCGAACCAGAGGTGAGCGATTTGGATCAATGTCATGAATGAAATTGCTTAAAAGCAACAAACTTAAGTTTAATAATCAAAAAATTTTCCAGGGAAAATTATATCACGAATGGTATTCGTCGCTGACGAATAAATAATCAAGTCAAAAAACAAGCAAATAACATATTTTTATTTAAAAGGAAATACAAGTAAACAATCAACATATTATATTGAAATTGTTAACAATATTGAAAGTACAGATCTGATAAACTATGGGGTTTCTGTTGTCAACATTCTGATTTACATTAGCGAGACCAGATTAGCGAGATTCGAACAATAGCTTTCAGAAATTGTGGTTTCTGTTTCATTTTTATCCCTAATGAGATTCACTATTTTCCAATGATGCTCTGAATCCATTTGGATGTAGGGTTTGATGGACTGATCATTTGCATGTCCTATCAGCTTTATCAGCTGTTGTTCCCCAACTCCAATCTTCTCCGCAGAGATCTTCGTCATTTTACAATACTGTTTGCACCTAGAGTCCCGTTTTTAAACCAACTTCCCTTTCTCCAATTAGGATTTACGGTTAAAAACAAACGAGTAGTTGTTACGCTAAAGGTATCCAAATTTAATGTTAGTAGATAAGAACTTTGTCAACAGGAATTGCCCTTCTTATGACAATAAAGTATTTTTTGATTGATTGATTGATATCCAGTTCTTGATTCGAGAATTGTTTGAAAAAATTTATGTTGGAGTGAAGAGTACTATCGTCAGCATAACTGTGGATGGGATTGGTAGTTGAAGAGAGCAGGTCATTAATGTGAAGAAGAAAGAGGGTTTGTGCCAGGACTGAAACTTGTGGTACGCCAGCATTGATAGAATGGAAGTTAGATGAGTGACTGTCTACCACGACAGATATGCGCCGATTAGAGAGGAAGCTACCGATCCGGGTACATAGTTTGGCGAGTGCGGCATGCCATACTTGGTAAAAGGCCTTGAAAATATCCAATGATCCAAATTGGAGTTAAGCCCGCAGATGTTGGAAAATGTTATTATACTTTTGGAATTCTTTGATGGTGGGCCCCCTGAGCACCACTCGCCAGGAGATCCGAATGGAGGGGTAGTATACCTCCGGAATTTTTACCCCTGGGAGCGCCATCATCATTTTCAAATTTCTTTTTTTTTGAAGAGGTGGATAGTTTGAAGAGAGTAGGATTAGAAATTAGAGAAAGAAGAGAGAAGAGAAAGAATGACAGTTGGAACAGGAAAGGAAAAGAAAAAACCGATTCATGCACCCAGGGCTGGAAACGTCCGCTAAAATCTCACCAGCTCTTTAAGTGGGTGCGTGGGGAGGTACCTCCTTGGTCGAGGAAAAGCTCCTCTACCTACCTACCCTATAGCCCGAGTGCATGGCAAATTGAAGATCATTTTTTTTAAATTACTATTTAAAAAATTAGGCAATTTGCTAATGCAAAAATTTGACGTTTTCTTGATTTTTACTGTCTAAAAAGGCAAATTAGTAATAAAGGTCTCTTACTTTAAATGTTTGTTTAACTACAGCATTTGGTACCCTTAAACTTTTCAAAAAAGACCCACGAATATCGATAAATTTGCACTAGTGCAAATTATCGCTGTAATTCGTTGCCTATTGCTTCGAAATAGCCAAATGCATCATTTTCATTGGTTAATATTTTTTAAGGACATAGTCAATAAAATTCCAAATTCTTCAAATTTTACACGTAATCTTAAACTAGATTCATTCGTTTCCGTTATAATTGATGATAACTAATACGATTTACCTGAACGAACCTTAAAATAAATACAT